>CP092886.1:37274045-37354202 GCA_030710605.1 Cordylochernes scorpioides
AACAACAAAAGGGAGATAAAAACAACTCACGATTTGTTAAATAAAATAAAAAAGTACTTAGCTTTATTGTAGCGTTGGGAGGGATCGGACTGGGGACACAGGGATGCCAAGAGAACAGCCAGACAGGGAAAACCGCCAGTAGGAAAACCACTTTAAGTGGCTCCACACAAATTATCCACGCTCTCTCTGTTCTCACCGCATTCCCCTCGTCCCCTTTATATACAAACATGGCCACATTCGTCCAATGAGAAGGCGTGAGAGATTGGTTCACTAACAAACGAAGACAACATTCTTCCCTCTAAAACCTGATCAGAAAAAAAAAAACTAAAAATGCTTGTCAATATAATTTGACAGTGCCACGTGAGACGTACTAGGAGAGCGTATTTTGATCCCAAACTTTGTCCTTACTGTCCCGTGCGGACTTCCCACTCTGCACGCCTTGCCACTCAACCCCGACTGCTTCCAACTCACTTGTTGGCTTACCCGGGTTTACGACATATAGTTTATTAAAATTAAGATACACTTCGGCCATAAAAGGTAAAAAAACCTTTTCTGGCCTAAGTGCTTTTTAATTTTAAGAACTATGAATGCCTGCCAGGCAACCTCCATCTTCAATATATATCAAGGTGGGAATATCAGGCTCCCAGTGATAAGTTTCTTTTGAAATATATATATTTTTAATATTGTTTTGAAAATAGAGCAATCCATAAATAAATATTTAAATAAAAAGGCATATGTTGGATCAAAATATCATTTATTTTACCAATATTTCAGTTGGCTGAACGCTAACCTTTATCAAGGTATTATAACATTTTAATTAAATATAATAATGCATGTTTTTTAAAATATTTTTCAAAAAATTATTCCTTCATACAACTTATACATCGAGGGTAAAGTTTATAATGGGGAGACATAGTTCATCAGTAGCGAACACTCCCAATATTTTTCCCAGTTTAATTTCCATGAGCGTTCTTACCCTGTATTCCTTAATAAATATAGGCTTCGTAAGAAATTCATCCTAATACAATAGTCTGGAGTTTACAATGGCGAAACCGCTGGGAGAGTTCACCAATGATGATCAATATCATCTCATTATCATTTATAGCATTGTAATATAAGATCTATATATAACGAATGAAGACATTAAGAAGCGAATGTTTCCTTTCACAAATTAATCAAACTTCTACTGCCCTTTACTGCGATGAAAAATATCGGGAGGGTTTGGCTCATCAGTGGTGAACTCTCCCAGCGGTTTAGCCAATTCAATCTACCAGACCGCTTCTTTAGAGCTCTAATACAGTATTAGATATCTAAAGAAGCGGTCTGGTAGATTAAAAATTGGCGAAACCGCTGGGAGAGTTCACCACTGATGAGCCAAACCCTCCCGATATTTTTCATCGCAGTAAAGGGCAGTAGAAGTTTGATTAATTTGTGAAAGGAAACATTCGCGTCTTAATGTCCCCTCATCCGTTATATATAAGTTCTGTAGAAATAGTTTTTAAAATTATAGAAAAGAGTGTTTTATTATATTTTTTTTACGAGTTTCACAGTCTAAAATGTTTATCTCTACACGCTACAAACTTCCATGATCCCTTTACTTTTTTTTTGCTTATTCCTTGTACACGAGGTACAGGTCATGATAATCATGGTGGGTAGAAGAAGGCGACTGCTTTTACTGTAAAGTGCACCACATGCCTACACATGTGAAAAGCAGTTCGACTTTGCACTTGAAAATGTGCAAAGAGCCCCGTTTGGTTACTTGCACTCGCTGGTGGGGTTGGACTTTTGCAAGAAACGGGGGCCATTGGAGCGTTTTTTTTTTTTAATCAGAAAAAAGTGCCCAATGCGGGAATCGAACCCGGGTCGTAGCGGTCGAAAACCAACGGTTTAGACCATCCTGCCACCGACCCCCATCCCTTTCCTCTAGATCACTATCGCACGTGTGAAGCATAATCTCTACAAAAGTAAACAACTATACGTGAATAACGCGTCATCTATTTGAAAGAAATGAAACTATTTAATGATAGTGTTAGAACTGAGGGAGGAACAGATTGAAATGTTAAGTCAACGAATACCGCTAAGACATGATAGAGAACCTACCAAAATTGATTGAATGACGCATTGATCTAGAGAATGTCCCCTCACTATATTTGTGAATCAACTGAGAATAGAAACCAAGGCAACGTCTCGCCGCCATTTGACAACTATGGCTATTGATCGATCGCCTTGAGGAGTTTGATTGAGGAGACACACACCGTCTTAGAGACCGATTCACCTGAGATATGTAATTCTTCTGTCCTCAAAATTCATGTCCATAGTTCATCTAAAATACCCATTCCAAGAGTCTAGCATCAGTATCACTATAAAAGGAAGTTCCAAAAATTCAATATAACAGCGGTATGGTAGATTAAACTAGTGAAACCGCTGGGAGGGTTCACCACTGATGAGCCAGGCCCTCCCATTAATTTTTCCATTGCAGTAAGGACAGTAGAAATTGATTTATTTTTAAAATAATCATACGCGTCTATAATAGTTTCGTATTTTGATAAAGAAAGTCTGCTGTTGTCGTGCCCATAATGAAATACATATCTTTATAGAAATCGGTTGAATTGTGTTTTCATCTTCCATCACCAGATCTACGTTTTTCTGTACGTTTTCCTATTTTCTTTTCGCATTAATTCAATATTATAATACATTATATATTGTACTCTTCATAGTAAATAACGAAATTGAATGAAGTTTTTTATAGACAATTTTTAGATTAAAAAATGCATCTTTTATCTCCCGGTAGATGGACGTTTTACGCTGTCACGAGCACGACAACGGATTAAGGAAACACATACGCCTTGTGGTCAACCTGCAAACATTTTAAGTTTTAAGTAATTCCGAGAGAGAGAGAGAGAGTGAGAACATGGAGAACAATTTTTGAGTAGATAGAGAATATATGTACACCTATCCCCCGATTTACACGGTACTTGTTTTACACGTTTTCGCTTTTACACGGTTTTCCAAATAAGTTTTTTTTTTGTTTTTATCGCACTATACTAAATGCTACTGTGATTGAACACATGCGCTGTGTACACATCTCACGAGGAATCCCGAGCTTATGTGCTGACTACATATTTTAACCTGTCAATGCACTTTATTTTTATTTCTGTGTACACCTATCCCCCGATTTACACGTTTTTCTCAGGAACGTATCTACCGTGTAAATCGGGGGATAGGTGTATACTATTTCTATTCCAACACCAAATAATATGCCTTTATTATCACGACTTAAAAGCGACTCAGTGCCGTCTTTATAAAGTGTTTGCATGTTTGTTACTATATGACATCTGCATTATTATATATAAATCTAAATACACTCATGTGGACAAAACTTAAGGAAGTGGAAAGTCTTTAATGTCACCGATCATGTTGTTTTTTTTATGAAGACAGAGACCATTTTGTTCACACCTTGTTATTTCGTGTGTCTTCGATAAAAGTCACTGGGTATTAAATATCTTTGATAGGTATTGCATCTGAATCCCTATATACATGCTAAAAGGCACAAATTCCTTAAGTTTTGTCCATTAGTGTAATTGTGTACTTTTCTAAGCTTTTTTCCTTTGCATAATTCGTGCTGAATCTACATATAAGATTATATGTCTCAATAAAGGTTTTTGTTTTAAAATTACAAATATTTTCTCACAATGAGTATCTTTTTATTGAAAAAAACGCTAGCTTTCAAGCGTTAATCGCTCTTCAACGGGCTTACTATAATATCGACTTTATCCCATCAGAAATATTTACAAAAACAAACGCGCGCAGCGTGGATATTTATAACTGATTTTTTTTTTTTCGTTTTTGTTTTTGTAAATATTTCTGGTGGGATAAAGTCGATATTTTAGTAAGCCCGTTGAAGAGCGATTAACGCTTGAAAGCTAGTGTTTTTTTCAATAAAAAGATACTCATTGTGAGAATATATTTGTAATTTTAAAACTTTTGTCACAATTTTATCATGAATAAAGGTTTTTGTGTTTGTTGCTAAGAGCTTGGAAGGTACTTTAATACAAAGAGGGTGCTAAGCGATAACATGTATATACCCAATTCAAAAGCACTTGACGTTGAAACAAACTATGAAAGATGAACTTGTTTGTTTGAAATTATAAATTCTTGTTTTAGTTTAAAAGTAGAAATACCTGCCTAGAGAGTTCAGTAACTTAGAGTTTTAGAGAGAAAGCGAGATTCAATAGATCACACCAAATAACTCGTACCAATTTAGATTACTTCAACGTCACGTGCCTTTCAATTGTCGATTTGTGTATTTGGATCTCATCGCGTAGGCCCTCACCGTATATGATTGGGATTCAAAGTCTAAATTATAAGCAATATAGTACTTTGATGCAGAGATTGATCGAAACGTTTAGAAAAAAAAAGTTATATTTGGTTAATGTAATTTAAGGATTCTATGGCTACTTTTCCGCGAGGATATCACGGGATTTTGGAACAGCGACCCTTTAAATTGCTACTTCTGCAATGTTGGCATCCAAGACAATTTGGTCCACTATCTATTTCACTGCCCATTCCTACATGAAAAGAGACTGGAAATTCGCGAAATTTCGGAGCTAGCTCACTACAATGAACAACATGTATATAAAATCTTTAATGCTATCCTGCTGGATAAAGCATTTGTTTATAAATATTTTAAATTTTTCAAGGCGATTGATAAAATGAGAGAAGAGGTGCTCAACTCCACAGACAACGGCTGATTGCTCCCCCTCTCCTCTGGATTGCTTTTCCTCCTCACTCATGTGCATATATAACCTTCAGGGGAATCCCCTTGTAAGACAATAGTGTCTTAATAAAGGTTTTTGTTGTTGTTGTTGGTTAATGTAATTTGATCGAATACCATTACTTAAATTCAACCGTTCAGTGTAGGATATATAAGCAGAATCGTCCAATACAGTATAAAACTCTAAAAGCGGTCTAGTGAATTAAATTGGCGAAACCGCTGGGAGGCTTCACCACTGATGATCCAAGCCCTCCTTCTTCAATATTTTCAATCTCAGTAAGGAGAGTATAAATTTGTTTTATTTGAAAAATAAACATTCGTGATTGATGGTTGCATTTCTTATGCACAGAAGGCACGTTATAGACTTATAATTAATTTAGGCTTAACTGGCTTTGTCTCTTTATTGTTTACGGAAGAGCGTTGCTCGATGCAAATATCTTTATGTAATTCTACATAGTTTTCTTGACTACCATAACTAAGATTTCACCCTTTAGCGTTACATATATAAGCAGAATCGTCCAATACAGGATTAGAGCTCTAAAGGCGATCTGATGGATTAAATTGGCGAATTCGCTGGAAGGGTTTAGCTAAGCCCCCAATATTTTCCATCGCAGTGAGGACGGTAGGAGTTTATTTTATTTGAAAAAGAAACATTTTCGTACTTAAAGGTTATCTCTTATGAATAGATTGCAGTATTATAGTACACTCATGGACTAAACTTGAAGAAGTGGAAAATATTTTATATCGCCGGTCGTCTGTTTTTTTTTTAAGGAGACGGCGACAATTTTGTTTACACTTGGCTATCTCGTGTGTCTTTAATAAAGGTCACTGCGCATCAAATATCTTTCATAGTTATTGTGTCTGAATCACGATATATATACTAAAGAGTACAATTTTCTTAATTTTTGTCCATGAATGTATAAATTTGACATTATTTTTTTGAATATCTATATTTTAAATTTTATTCTCACTTCTTTGACTGTTCACTAGAAGTCAATAAACCTTTTTAATTCTCTCTCTTTCTCTCTTATTAATCAATCAAAAGCTGCCTTAGTATTCCATCGCACATGGGATTGACATAAAGATGCTTAAATATCGTTTTGTGATGGAAGACCGAGGCGAGTGAATGGCACAAGACACTTAAGGCGATATCGCGCGAGGTCTCAAAAATCCATCTCAAACTGAGAAGCCAATCCCCAAGTGCTAATTTAAAATTTCTAGAAAAGTTGACTGCTATAAGTGAGGTTGGGAAGTGAAATATGGTAATGGAAAAAAGCTGTAGGTGAGAGAGAAAGAAATATTAAGACTCCATTTAGAAAAACCTTGAAGTTTTATGAATTTTAATCCACCAAAAAGACGAGTGTGCATTAAGTCTACCGGCAATGTAAAAATAACATTAATCAAATATATAACTTCATTCTCATGTGATCTGTTTAGGTAAAATTGAGTATTGAACATATCGGTAAATCCAACCAGAGGTTTGATATATTATTAAACAGATTTCTCCAAAATACTAACGTGCTCTAAACTTCTACACACAAATATATATTAGATAATAAAAAGGCATATATTGGATTTAATAAAAGATATATTTTGCCAATATTTCGGCTGGCTGAACGCCAACCTTTATCGAGGCATTATATTTTTGTATACACAAACTCATTGTGTATACAAAAATGTAATGCCTCGATAAAGGTTGGCGTTCAGCCAGCCGAAATATTGGCAAAATATATCTTCTATTAAATCCAATATATGCCTTTTTATTATCTAATGAATTAAATATGAATTGCTCTATTTTCAAAACAAATATATATATTTATAAAGAATAAAGCCCACAGAGGGGTGTATGTCTCCGGAATCCGATAAAAGAAACGGCTTACACATAATTTATCTCTCTCTATATATAAAGTATATTTGTGAGAAATCTAACGCTTCATTTATATTATTTTCTTTATCCGAATAAGCCTGCTTCGACCTGGTTCTTCTCTAGTTGATGTTTTGTCAACGTCTATTGTCTAACAAATGTTGATGTTTATGATTAGACAATACTTATTAGCGCTGTTATAACAACACGTGTGGTGGCTCCAATATAGTAGAGTGTCCCATGCGGAGCCTCCTAAAAGAGCTGTACTCGGTCTCTTTTGGAGGTAGTCTTTCATCAGAGATTCTGTTTTGGTTGAAAGACTCTTTAAGACTTGGCCTGACCCGACAGAGAACATCTCCAGGAGAAACCTGGTTTTGCTATGTCTTAGGCGGTGTCCCATGGGAGACTTTACTGTACCATTCCATTTTTGACATGGCGATATTATGTGAATATGCGTGTGCATAAATGTAAATATGTGTAAGGGCGCACGCGCTAACGTGTGTGTATGTAAATAGCTGCCCTCACATATCTCACGCCAGAAATCCTGGCGCCCTATTCTCAATTTAAACGCCAAGCTCCACTAAGCATCCAAGTTTGTCACCCAATTATGTAAAGCGTTAACTAACTCGCCCAGTATCGCTTCATCTCCTGCCGTTAAATTCGGATGACTTCCACCCAAGTGTGAAACTTCCAAGTTCTAATTGAAGCAAGTTTGGAGCGGCGGCGATATTTGGGGAACTCCGCTGCTTACGTTATCTACCAAGTTTTGTGACGCCTGTCACACTGTCTTGATCTCTGTCAAGCTGTGGGACATTATTGGTGGCATAATGAATTAGGTTGGATTAGATCACATCGTTCCTGGCACTGCCGACTGGACCTACATGCGCTGGCCTTTATATTTAAGGACTTTGGTTTTATTTACGAATGTTTCTGTACTACCCATGTGTATTTAGTGAGACCGTTTTTATTTTCAAGAGAGTTTTCAAAGATAAAATACATGGTAAGGTAACTAATTAAACAAAATAAATAACCTATCTATAAAAGATAATAAAAATAATTACTTGAAGAATCTAAAGATAAAAGTATTGCACAAGTTCAGTCTGTGAGGGCAATTAACCAAGCGGGGAAATTCCACATATACACACTATTTTTCAAATAAAAATACTCTACAGATTTGTTTTCAAGTATCTTGTGCTTTTCAGAAGTTATATACTTACCCTAAATTTTGCCACTTTTCATAATAAAGTTGTACATCTATTACTATGCATTTATTAATAACTCTACACTTTTTTCCAGAAATTTTGCGAGCCAGTTTATGCTCTAAAAACAACCTGTGTTCACCTACCTAAGAGAAATGAAGGATACTGAATGACAGTTCAAGGTAATTTTTGTTGATTTTCTTACGAATCCAAACAACTACAGTAGAACCTTTCTTTGAAGTTTCCCTTTGGTTCCAAGAAAAAAACACACTCGAAAGATAGGTTTAAAATAAAAATTGCTTAAAATAAACATAAACCCTTATTTCTTATACATATCCAATGATGATCTTTATAAAGAATATCCAACACATTTAGTGTTTAGCGCTGTAGAAAATTGACCTGAACATATCAGACAGGGTCAGATGCCTAAGAAAACTGAATTAAAGGACGAAAAATAGTTCATACTAAAAATTGACTTCTAAGATGGGAAAATTCTCAAGACAGGTGACTCCTAAGACAGGCATAAATCGCGCGGCAAAGATAAACATTGTGAGATTAGTCTTCCTTGAAAAAGGTGATGGCGGTTCACCGCAAAAGGCAGGAAATAAAGGTTGTAGTAGATATTTACACACATGAACACAAAACATAAGGAAGTTGTACCTTTTAGCGTGTATATATCGGGGCAATAACTCTGAAAGTTATTTTATACACAGTGAGCTTCATTGAAAACACACGAGATAACCAATTGTTAACAAAATTGCCACTGTCGCCTTAAAAAAACGACATCAAAGACTCCATAAGTTTTTTCCATTAGTGTGATCATATGTAATTGCTGTGTTAGCTAAGGACTTTTAATTAAAAATGTTTGTGACAATGGAATCGATAGGAATATCAGACAGAATGGAAGGAAAGGTGGAAATTTTTAAGCAGATCGCATGGCCATTTGGCTGGTACATTTTCTCCCGCTGTGTCCTTCACTCCCCTGTAGTACCGTTACAGCCATCACCACTCTGTTCTGTGAGGTTCGCCACCATCTTCTCATCCCAGACCATGCTGGCCTTCGAACCACGTCTGCCTCTCTCATCATTCATCAAGTTATATTCCTTCCAACATATGGTCATAAAACGATCTCTTGAAGTAAATGACTTGCAAGCTTCCCCACTCTTCTTATTGATTACTTTATTTAAAAATCCCATTGTTACACTAAAGCTCCTCTAACTTACTTTTTCATTTATCATATATTTCTATTTGATTTTAAAAATTCTTGCAAACACAAACTTAAACGGGTTGTTCTTTTTCTCCTTTATTTAATCAAAATGCCCAAGCTCTTCACAATCTTACAGAAAAATTACTGAATTCTGTTATCCCTATCTTCCCAAAAATCAATATTTCAAGAAAAAAAACCCATTACCTTAGCCACGAAGATAAAGGCAGAAACTCTTCTCAAGCACAACAGATGAAGATAAACTTTAAAGGACAAATTACCAAGGTTAATTAGAAATCCCTGACAAATGCACTCAGATTTTCTGAAGTTGTAAAAGCCGTTGATATGTGAAAAATATGTCCTAAAAAGAATAAATATATAAAATATTAATATTTTTTTATATTTTTGCACTCTCTCTCTCTCTGTTTATTCTTTTTTTTTTTTTTCTTTTTCGCTAAAAGATAAATTGGTCTACCGTCGTATGAAAGGTGAAAGCTTCCGCTGGACTTAAAAATATTGCATATCCTCTACTGGTTGAATCTGGAAATATTTACTTGCCAACAAATTAAACCGTGATTAATGAAGACCTCTGTCAAGGTAATGGATCAAAAGGCTGCTGGATTTGCCTAGCATATGTGATGAGAAAATTAAAGAAGGCATTTTCTGCAGGATGGAAAATTTGAATATCGCTTTAAAAATTGAAGTAACAAGCATGGAATTATTTTAGAAGCGTTTGAAATATTTTTTTGTAAAATGTCTGTGGTGTCTTTGCATATTTGTTCTTCTTTAATTTACATAGTTTTAATTTAACGTATTTGTGCTATAAATAGGACGTAAGAATAAAGCTAAGCAGTCCAGTCCAGCCTGAGGAATAGTCTTGTTGCTTTAAACTCCTTTTGCTATTGTAGTTTTAGCTTGATAAATAAATAACATCCGTTTCAAGTGTAGGAGTGGTTTCGTGGCCCGGAGCGACACGACAAATCCTCAAACTACAATGATTTAGTTAATGAACTTTCAATTTCTCCTACAAAACACTGTGATGAAACCTATCTCTTAAGATCTATTTTCTGCATTGTCATCTAAATTTCTTTCCAAACAATCTTGTTACAGTTAGTGACGAGTGCTTGGTACGAGTTTTATCAAGCTATTTCAAAAATGGAGAAAAGCGTTACTAAGGCAAGTATGCTCGTTGTCTACTTCTAGACACTCCCATAGGAATGTGTCACAAGCTAAATATGACATAAAATCCCCTTTGTCGCACGCACGCACACTACTTTTTAAAAAATTAAATATATTTTTAACGTAGGTCCCTGTGTTATATAAACATTTTCTTTACACATTTCAAGTGCGTGTCACACAGAGACCTTGCGTGATAGATAAAAGAAACAACAGTTTATTTGTGTGTGTGAAATCAGCACAAAAATGGTTATATTACGACAACATATATTGCTTCATTTGTGACAATGTTATTGTAAACCAATTTTAGCAACGGATATGTTTATTATATACCGAGATATATAAAAGAAGTAGTTTGTAATAGGTACCGTGATTGGATATTGAAAAGTGTCCGGAATTGTTCAGTGAACGCAATTGTGGTATAAGATGCCCCTAGTCTCATCTATAGAAAACTAGCCTATAGGACCAGGGGTATTGTGCAAGTGTATTTTAGCCATGATCCGATAGGGCGATTAATCAGTTTAATTAGTTTTTTTATTGTCGAAAATAATATGATCATTCAAACGCGTTTATTATCTCCACAGGTGCTGCCCCTAACGGTCAAAAAGCAGAACAAAAGAAAATTGGCTTTACATTTTTATATTATATTGTCACGGTAGTGATAACAAGTATAACAAGAGTTTAAATAGAAATAATTTATTGATTAGAATGCAAACTATTTTATAATTTAATTTACAAGTAATAATATACAAGCATGGTAATGGGGTGATGACGAGGCAAATATTTATGAGATGATGAACAACAGAATATTCAAAATAATTATTCAGTGACAATATGTGTAAAAAAAATTATGACATGAAATTTTTAAACTATATCCTATATATACGTCGAAGTATACCTTCCGATACCTTTGCGTAAATCCTTTCAATAAATAACCCTGTAGTTTTGGTTGAGAAGAGAGTAAAAAACATCGATTTAGTATTTAATTTATAAATGTTTGTGTTGTTTTGCTTGTTTCAGTGAATAATTAATTAAATAATAAATATAGCACTGATTAAATAAATTAATCTGCCCGTGGTTTGGATTGGCCCCACTGCTGTTTCATATGCCTTGTCGATAATCATTGATGACATGGCAATTTCTGCTTTAGTGGATTCAAGTGCCCCATTTTCAGTTATCTCACTGATGGATTAAGACGACAATTAAAGAAAACATGTTCAAGGATAGCGGAGTTACTCTCAAGGTTACTGATGGCAAGAAGGTCACGTAGATCGGCTGATGCACAATCAGTTTGAGCATCAATGGATTAAGCATCAATGGACTTGCGATTCTTCCACCAAGCTCTGCAGCGCTGGCAGAGGCGCCATGTTCATTGTACATAGTATGATGCACATATATATAATTATATTTTTTTAAATAGTTCAGACCGTGCACTTTTGCATGTATTGACAAGATGTCAATAAAATTATTTTAATTGTCAATTGTCAATGGATTAAGACAGCCGATTGAGTTCATTGTCCCACCCAATAGTAACCCAAACATTATTCTCGGATTGGATTTCTGAGAGGTAAAAAACACGATCAGTTGGTTATGCTTCAAGAACCTTATCTAAGGTGGAGAAAAAATACTCAACAACGGAAAGAATGTTTGGCCGCAATATGGACCATTAAGAAATTTCGACCGTATCTTTTTGATCATGTGTTGTCATTGTCACTGATCACCATGCCCTTTCCTGGTTATCTAACCTGAAGGAGCGACACACATACAGGAAGACTAGCGAGATGGGCCTTAAAACTCCAAGAATGCGACGTTACGGTTGTTTACAAAAGTGGTCGCAAACACCAAGACGCCGACTATCTGTCGCGAAATCCTCTCCAACTTGAATCAGAAGAAGCAGACGATGATGATATACTCTCAAAAACTGCTCTGACGTGCTTCAAGGCTGAATAAAGATCCTAAAATTAGTAAATTGATAGAGGAAACAGAAGGATCTCTGGTGCCGAATCGAAAGGATATGAACTATCAAAAGTAATCTTGTACAAAAATAATTTGACCCCTTTAGACAACAGTACCTTCTAGTTATTCCCAAGCATTTACGCTTAGAGCTACTAAAAGGTCTACACGCGAGGCTCCTACAGCAGGTTATCTCGAATTTTCGAAGACCTGTGAGAGAGTTAAAAGCTCCTCAGGAACGATCTCAATATTGAAAATATCAACGAATACATAATTAAACAATCATTTAAGTTCTACGAAAAATCTGAAAAATTGAAAACCCTACTTTCAAGGAAGCCACAAACTACAAATACGGAACAAGGAAAAATTTAATTTAAAATCGAAATAAATTCTTCATCAACTAATCCAGAATGGCGAAAAGTGGAAAAATAAACCCACCTTGAATATTAAACAAGCCAGGAAAAACCTTCTCAAGAGCAAGATTCCCAAGAACCTGAGGATCCAGACCTACACATACAAAGACACTAATATAGAATATAGTTGTAAATGAACCCTTGCATATAACCATCCTTCACACATTATTGTTAATATGATTATCTAGTTTGTCTTTTTGAACGGCATTTAATAAAGTTATTTTGGAACTGGAACAGAGTTGAAAGCAAATATTTCTGGCTCAGGCTTCTCCGAGACATACGAAAATATATCGTTTATTGTAAAGAATGTCAAAGAAAGAAATAGACAACTTAAAGCTACCCAGATTACTTAAACCCATTCCTCCTGCAACCTCCTTTTTTCAAAGAGTTGGAATAGATCTCCTTGGAAGATTTCTCAAGTCTGATAGTGGCAATAAGTGGATTCTACACTGTACCGACTATTTAACCCGATTCGCTATTACCAAGGCCTTACCAACAGGAGAGGCAAAAGAAGTCATCAAGTTCTTGATGGAAGATGTTGTCCTCAAACACGGAGCCCCCAGAGAAATCATTACTGACCGAGGGCAAGTATTTAAATTAAAGATGCTAATGGAACTTACTAGTCAGTGCTCTTCCATACACAGGTTTACAACAGCATATCCTCCCCAGACGAATGGCTTTACGGAAAGACTGAACAAAACATTAGCTAATATGCTGGCAATGTATGTGAGCGTCGAATAAAAAGACTGCAATGTTATCCTTCCCTACGTCACATTTGCCTACAATACGGCCAAGCAGGAAACGACAGGTTTTACTCCGTTTAAACTGGTGCATAGACGCGAAGCTGAAACGACTGTAGGCACTATATTCCCAAATCTGAATGAAGATCTCCAAGAGGAATGCAGTTAGATTTCAGCAAGAATTGAAGACGCTAGGGAGTTGGAACGATTGGAAACTTTGAAGGCCCAATAAATAGACAAAGTTAGATACAACTCCAAACACGAAGCAGAAGACTACAACATCGGTGATCGGGTGTGGATCTTCACACCAGTACGAAAAGAAGGACTATCAGAAAAATTGATGAAAAAGTACTTCGGACTGTACAAGGTGACCCGGAAGATGACCCCAAGTAACCTACGAAGTCGAATCTGCAGAACCATCAGGCCGGACGTGCCAGAAACACGCTGTTCACCTTAGAAGGGAGCAATGTCACAGTGAATAATTAATTAAATAATAAAATATCATTGATTCAATAAAAAATAATAATCTGCCCGTGAATTGGATTGGCCCCATTGCTTTATCATGTACCTTGTTGATAATTACTGTTGTAAATGATGTTTGATCTGATCTCTGTATAGCCAGTGTTATCTTATTGAGATAAATAAACATTTTGTTTATATTAATTAAACGACTCCTTGTGATGACGAGGACCGTGATGACCGTGACAATATAAGGAAAGGATAGCAATATATTTTCTTGTTGCAATAAGCTGAAGTTACCACTACTGATTGAGTCGACTCTTTCCGAACAATTTTCTTTCAAGTTATATTATTGCTTTAAGAAACACAAAAATATTCCATGCAGAAGGAGAGACTGGTACTCCGCCATGAGACCAGCCACGTGACTGGGATTGTGCTGCGGTGACAAATGTCAAGCAAAGTACACAACTGTCTATTTCATTTTGCTGCGTTTGTCAAGTTACCAATTGTCTACTTTTTTCCTCTCGCTGAGAAATACTTTCCGATCAGAGAGCGATTGTTTTTTAATCTTCCTCTTCCTTAGAATGATATTTGATATCGTACGCCGAAAAAGAACTTGGAAATACTCGAGAAAAAAGGAGTTGAAAATGAGTCGAAAACACGCATATGGTGTCTTGGACAGGAATTATGATATGAAGTTCAGTAAGTAGATCAGAGAAAACTACTCCTGTGTTTATACCCTTTATGGGAGAGTGAGGAACTGAAGGTGAAAGATGGCAAATTAAAATTGGAAGGGAGGCCTTGGCCGGCAGCCAAAAGGAAAACCTGATGGAAAGACAAATGTGGATTGGCAGGTGAAATGAGGAAGACCTCCATCAGAGGATCGCTTTACCAGGGCGCGATGGCCGCCTAGTCCCAGCTGTCGCTTTCGCGGACGTTCCTTTGGAAAGCAAACCGCAGACTCATTGAATTAAAGAATGGCCGCGTTAACTTGCATCACTTTCATTACATCCATTTGGTTTAGTATCATAAGATTCGTTCTCCGTGTATTCATATTATTCATGTTAGTATTCCAGAGAGAGAGAAATATATGATAAACACTATACACTCATGGACTTAAGGAAGTTGTACCTTTTAGTATGTATATCGGGATTCAGACAATAACTCTGAAAGATATTACAGTGACCTTTATTGAAGACACACGAGATAACCAAGTGTGAACAAAATTGCCTCTGTCTCCTTGAAAAAAATAGACGACCGGCGACATCAAATATTTTCCACTTCCTTAAATTGTGTGTATGACTGTATAGAGTATATTGTTACGACGATATATATGTCGTAAACCCGGGTAAGTCAACAAGTGAGTTGGAAGCAGTCGGGGTTAAGTGGCAAGGCGTGCAGAGTGGGAAGTCCGCACGGGACAGTAAAGACAAAGTTTGGGATCAAAAGACGCTCTCCTAGTACGTCTCACGTGGCACCAGGCCCAGGGGAAAGTTGAGGATTAACTGAGGAAAGCTCGGCGTCCTGCATGAAGCCGCGGAGGCAGAGAGGAGCCAAAACGGCAGCCACGAGGGCCGCCGTGAGATGGCAACCCGCGGACCCCTGTCCGAAAATATCCACTGTAACCTAACTAACTGTCAACATCCGGACCAACGCCCTTTTTGTCCCTCTCTGGATCCCCCGGGTGTCCAGTGGCAAGCTGGTGTCACTTTGAGACGACTAGAAAAGACGACATACTTTATTACTTACATATCACATTGTTTAAAATACGATATATATATATATTGTTGCATCATGGCTAATGAACCTATTTTATTTTAATTTGTAATATTATTTTTCATATATTTTAAATTCAAATTTATATTTTATATATATATTTTTTTAAACAGAATATATGTATTGTAGAATCACCATTTGTATTTAGGTACACTATGTAACTTCACTGCTCTCTTTGTTGTGAGAAATAAATAAATAATTCTGGAGGCTACTTAAAGTAGAGTTATCTCATTATTCCCTTATATAACCTTGTAGGATGGTTGAAACACGCTCTGGTAAGATGCAAGACCCGGCACAGGAGAGAATTAAGGTTGATGAGTCTGACAAGCCGCAACCTGGTGTAACAATATTGCCCGAAAGAAGATTCGGAATGGTCATGGTGACAAGCTTGTAGGGACAGTCCGTTCGAGAACACGTGCGCGCCAGGAAGAGCAGAGTTGAGGGGGCGTGCACGTGTGACGCCAGTCTGCTTAGAGTGATTGCCGAGTCTGCGGGGTGTTCAACGGCTGCTCGCTGTTTATATTCTTTGTTTTCCTGCAATGAGCTAAGATAAATAAAGAGGAGTCGAACAGAGAACCTTATCGATTCTGCGTGCTCATTTGACCATCCTTGATACAACTCCGGCTTAACAATATATACTACCTCTTACTGAATAAAATCTTAATTTAATTACTAACGCTTTAAATATTTCACATAGTGTTATATTTACTAGAATATCTCTTAATACATATTTTTAATTTTTTTAAAAGCATCTCCTGATCATGTGCAAATGAATGCTGTTGATGATTTACACCATCTCTCGGAATAAATTTTAACTATTCGTTGATTTTTTAATTCTAGAACATCATTGTATACTATATCTGGTACTAAAAAATCAATGATATTTATCCCGATAGATGGCACAGCTCATCACCATCACTCAGTTACATGATCAGATATTTTATTTTTTCCTAATTTTACCACCTCTCTCTGATCCCGTACATTTTCCTCTATGTCATATTCTCAGATATCCTTTCTTCACATTATAGTTTATATTTCGTTTAAGATCACATGTTCAAATTTGAAAAACTAATGTTACAAATACTAAATCGAAACTTTTAAGGTGTACATTCATGGATAAAACTTTCCTTGAGTCTTTGATTTCGCCTGTTGTCTGTTTTTGAAGGAGACAGAGACAATTTTGTTCACATTTGGTTATCTCGTGTGTCTTCAATAAAGATCACTGTGTATCAAATATCTTTCAGAGTTATTGTCTGAATCCCAATATACAGTACATGCTGAATGGTACAACTTCCTTAAGTTTTGTTCATGAGTGTATTTAGAAAATTTGAGCTGGGAAATCACTCTATGTACGGCAGTGCGCTACTCTAGAACACATTTTTATATATAATCAATATAATAGAGAATGTGTGTTGTACCACTAATTTGCACAAAAATCCTCAATGAATGAGACCAAGGCAAGGTCTTACAACCAGACTATGGCTATAGACAATTGACAATTATTTTTATTGACATCTTGTCAATACATGCAAAGTGCACAGTCTGCACTATTTAAAAAAAAGATAATATGGATTATATACACTATGTACAATGAATATGGCGCCTCTGCCAGCGCTGCAGAGTTTGGTGGAGAATCGCCAGTGGGTCTCCAGCGACACTTCACCGCTGAGGAGATGGTGATGGCGTGGTCCTCGAGACCAACTGGACCAACTATGGCTATAGATCAATCGCCTTGGAGAAGTTTTATTGAGGGCCACATCAATTGAAAAGTGATTCATTCACCTGAAAGACGTGTTGTGTGAGTTGTTGACTTGATGTTTTGTTCCATCCGTCGCAGCTCCAATTAGCATGACCACGAAGATTACTCACCGCTGGAGAATGACGACGACCCACGTTTTACTACTTTTGGCAAGTTGGACGGTCGCTCGGAGTCATCTCATTACTTCTTCTAGGTCGCCGCCAGAGTCCTTGCTTCTACAACGTTCGATCACAAGATGGGGTTTATAGAGATCTCCTCGTCAACAAGATATGATGCAAACTCCTCGGCCAACACAATTTGTAACCAAGCTTCTTTTATAGGAACAACATTTATAATCTAACATGGCCTTCTACGGCATCAAAATATTAGTTGCTTCAAGTCATAGTTCTCCTTCGGCACCGGCTATAATACAAACCACAGATCCCATCGCATATACAACAACAACAACAAAAAGCCTTTATTCAGGGTCACTGACCCTATACAGGATTCACCAGAGGTATGCATAAGAACAAAGCAGTGAGACAAAGGAAATAGCGATATATACAGAAAAAAAAGGAAAAAAACAAGAAAGAGAAAGAGGGAAGCAAGAAAAACAACACAAAAAGAGTAGCAGTAAGAAAGTGAGGAGTGAGTGTCACTTGGCCTTCTTCTGAGATATGGACTTGTGGAAACCATAAAACGCCGTAGCAATATACTTATTCTGGGTCATATTGTCAATTTTTGATGGAAGTGAAGCACAGAGTTGCCCAGTTTTGAGCATAAGGGTTCTTCTTTCTTCTTTCAGAGCATAGCAATCAAAAATATAGTGAGTGATTTCATTTTTTAGTTTTGAATTACAGGAGGTACAAATCGGGTCCTCACCGCAGAGCATCTTGGTGTGGTTTTCTCTTTAAAAAATCCATCTGCTATTTGCTTTTGAATATATGTAGACAGTTTATCTAAGTTATGCAGCTGTATTTGGTTTGGAGGAATGTATACAAATATCCCATCGCATATATATATATATATAGAAATATAACACGCAGCCTTGATATATTCGCTTACAAAATATGTTACAAACCCTAGGTCTCCTCTAGTACCAAATATATAACCCAGCCTAGATATCGTCTCTTAGAAATTTAAGAATTAAAATGATTTACTTGGTTTAAAAATGAGAGAGCTGCTTGAATGCTCGGCATGGAACTGAGGAGGGTCCAAGAAGACACTCTCCTTGTCTGGAGGAGGACTCTCTCAAGGTAGAGGATCCTCCCTCGTTTGTAATTACTGCATATTTTCCTTTAAAATTTTATTTTCTTGGAAATTTTGATGCCAATAAAGATGTTTAAATTGTCACAAAATTGTAGAATATTGAGGATTGGCAACAAGGAGATCCTACACTCGGAAGTATAGAGCGACCTCTCTACCTGGATCTGTCAGCAATGCTCGAAATAAACCCTTTTCATTACAACCAAAATTTTAGAGTAGCCCGAGATTTCTAGTCATGCTTATAAAATAGAAACAAAGATTGCGTTGAATCCATGGCAAATGATTGAATCCAAGGCCGTGGCAAATGATTAGCATCGATGTCTCAAGACATTTACCAGGTGACCAGAAGAACTCACTATGAGATCCACCGCACATTAGACGTATATGTGTGACAGTAATTTTAGATGACACACAAAATAATTTCAAGTATGAATGCAATAAGCCCACTTTTATTCTCCATATCACTGCATTATAATTAAAGAAATGAAAACTTTACTAGGTAACATATCAAGATATATTCATAGAACAATTTTAAGCACCTTGCCAAATGCTTTATTTTTATTTATTTCTCCTGACAAAGACAAAAGATTTTTGTCGAAACGTTGAGAAAATAAAAAAAAAAGTCTAACTGGCCGAAGTGTCTATTTTTCACAGAAAAAGATATATTCAGGCTCTAATTTCGTTAGTTTCGTTTGTACATGTTATCGCCCGAACTTGTTGTGGAAGATTTAGTCAAGCGAAAAACTGGATGTGTTTGGAATTCTCTAAACCAAATTTAGATGAATTCTCCTTTTAGTCTATAGCGTGTTAAAATAATCGACATTCGAGATAAAATTATTTTCTAAATAATAATCACATAAAAAGATTGTGATGCCAGTTTATATTATTTTCCTTTCACAGCCGAGTAAAGCGACGGTGTGTGATGTCATTGAACTATTCCGCACCATAAATCTTCGGACTATTTACACTTCCTGGTGCGTATGAATAATGTTGTATATCATTTATAAACAAATAGTTCCGTTTAATTTATTAAAGTTTTATTTGACTTCCAATTCAGTTCCAGATTCTTCATGTTCATTAGTCAAATCCCGGCATGCCCTAAAAACGTGCACTGAACGGAATTAGTATAATAATGTTCCTATATATACATTTATACGCTTTATAAAGACCAAAAATGCTATGCTAATATTAGTTGTTTTATGCAAAATTCCTTGGTTCAAAATGATGCGCCTAACGTTAATCCGTCCAAAGAACTATGATAGAGTTGTTATAGGTAGAAATATATTTATAACGGCGAGATTCGAAAGAAAATATATCCCGTCTTGGCGACTCAGTTATGTCCTACAGTCCATATGCAAAAGACGCAGCCAATTTTTTTTTTGCTTATCCCTAGTATACGTGGTACAGGCCATGATAATCATGGTGGGTAGAAGTAGGCGACTGCTTTCACTGTAAGTGCACCACATGTCTACACATGTGAAAAGCAGTTCGACTTTGCACTTAGAAATGTGCCAGGGCCCCGTTTGGTTACTTGCACTCGCTGGTGGGGTTGGACTTTTGGAAGAATCGGGGGCCATTGGAGCATTTTTTTAAATAAGAAAAAAGTGTCCAATGCGGGATTCGATCCCGGGTCGTAGCGGTCGAAAACCAACGGTTTAGGCCATTCTTCCACCGACCCCGCAGTCAATTCTAGTTAGGCTGGACGTCCCTTCATGACTTGGGCATTCTGGAGCACCAAGTGACTGGCGCCGTTAAGCAGAAGCGCATGCTAGAGGTCTTCGAAAGAAATTGTTCAATTTTGATGCAGTCCATAGCAGATGCTGTTAATGTTTTAAAATATTCTGTTGTAAAAAAATCGTAAACCTCTAACTAAGGAAGAAATCGTGCATACGGGTGCTTCATTGTTTAACAGCTTCTAAAAAGGAAACAAAAAATGCCTGCAAAGGAACTTTTTGCTTGAACTCGGATTTACTGAAGGTTTCAGGAATGGATCGTTACTATTGATGAAACCTGGTGTTCCATGCAGGAAATATCAACAAACGAAAGAGAATAGATTGACGGTCAAGCGAAGAGCCTGCGTCAAAATCTACATCAAAATTCCTTCTTCAATTAAACTCATGTTGACTAGTTTGTTCGACTTAAAGAGATTTCTAATAATATTGAAATTTGTGTAGTAATATTTAAAAAAGGTTTTAGTGTTAACCCAATTTCTACCAAAAGGTTAAACGATCACAGCTGCATTCTACTCTCAGACTCTAACCATTTGGCCGCAGCCTTGCAGAAGATCGACATGGACCCAGAGCAGCAGCTTTGCACACTCAAGATAGTGGGCATTGCGACTGCTGTGATAGAGATGCACGGGACATCTGAGACTCATTGGACACGACAACAACAACTCAAACCATTTGAGTAAGGCTATCAAAACGAGCGTCCAGAACTTATTTCTTTCGGAGTAGGGTTATTTCAGGACAAGGCTATACCTCACACATCTACATCCACAAGACAACCTATAAATTTCTCTGGATGAAAATTCTACCACATCCATCTTTCAGTTCCTACTCAAGTCCTTGTGACTGACACTTTATTTGGGTCGTTAAACGGAGCATGCGAGGGAGCCTATTCACCTCGGATGATAAGATGAAGGAGGCTTATGGAGATATTGAGATAACTTTTTGGCAGTTTTCCGTGTTCCTTGTCGTTGACGTCAAAATCTCCATATTTGAATCGTTTAAACCACTCTTGACATGTTCTCTTAAAGAAAGAGCTTCGTTTCCATAGGCTCTATTTAGAAATTAACCCTGTTTAGCATAGTTTTAATTGAATAATTCCCTAATATCTTGCATATTTTCATTCTAAAATATTCCTTAAAACTTTCTTCAATCTGTAATTTTTTTCCCTCGAATACACACAATACTTTACAATTTGATTTCATTTAACTAAATTTGCATACCAACCTTTACATATTTCGAATGTGTTGATATTTTTTTCTCTTTTCGTCTAGCTAACTTGCATATTTCAAATATATTTCTTTTATTTCAATGTTTAGTTTACCTTTTAAGTGCAAGTGTCCCTAGGGGGACATAGCGCTCTAAGTCGAAATAAAATAAAATAGGCGCTATTTAGAGCATTTTATGAGCTTTGGTTGTGCTGTTCCTGAGGTCGAAGATGAAAAGCAAAGTTTCCCGCAAATAAGACTTTCCAGGTATAAAATTAAACTTCTAAAAAGCATAAAATAAAACTTCGCATAAGGTTTTATATCAAGTATTACATAAATAGACAGCGTTTAAGACGCAGAAATCGATGCAAAACAAAGCAATAGGTAAAAGCTTGTTTAGGAAAATTTATAATGAAGATAAATACAAGCGCGGAGTCATTTTTGCGCACCCAATAGATACATTTACGGTCCAGATCTTTCTTTGAGAGCAAAATTAAGACTATTCAGATTGTGGGAGATATATGCTGCTATTAAAACGGCGATTTAATAAAATATACTTTGATTTACTTCTGTGATGTTACTAAGCTTAATTATTAACCGCACCAACTAATACACCCAGTTATAAATTGTGTCGAATACACCTAAGAGATGCATGGACTATTTCAGTCATCGATTGAAGATTTTGAAAGGAATTCAAACAGCTCAGCTATACAGCCATAAACTTCAGTACTGCTCACTAATTGGTTTTCGGTATTCTAATCCTCATTGAAGATATGAATTGGATTCGTCTGGGGGACTATTCTCCTATTGTCCACGTAAATTAATTTAAATGGAATTGGACGTGAGCTATCCGGTACACATTCCTTGGTTCCATTTAGTGGAATCGTGAGATTATATAGAAATAATTCATATTATAGACGGAGATAACTTTTTGGCAGCTTTCCGTGTTCCTTGTCGTTGACGTCAAATTCTCCATATTTGAATCGTTTAAACACTCTTGACAGGTTCTTAAAGAAAAAGCATTGTTTCCATAGTAAGTCTCTTCTTCTTCTTCTTTATCTCCACACTGGGTGAAGTAGAATGCGTCTGCCTTTGTCATTAAGACTGGGAGCACTACTCAGTGGCAGGCCGACTTAGCTCCAAAAGAAATGGCCGCCTCTGACATGAGGAACAGACGCCATGTGCAGCTGCTCCTAACATGGAGTACAAACGCTGCTCATCCTGTATCCCTGGATTAGGAGCCCTAACAGGGTACTATCAGCCGGGCCAGCTGAGCCCAGTTTTTTTAGTGATCTTGTTACTGCTCCCCCTCCTCCTTTTTCATCCGGGCTTGGGACCGGCAAAGGCGGAGTTTCCATAGTAAGTAGAAGTAAATAATGAAATCCGAATGATCAAAATGACATTGGAAGTGAGAAAATCGGTGAAAAGTTCTTGGCTTCATTCAGATGGACCATATTAAATAGAGATGGCATCATTCGTATTGTATTTGCATCCCCATTCATCCCTTCCATCGATAGGATGCTACAAAGCATTCCTTGGTTGCTCAACTGTGGAACAAATTATGCATCATTAATGATACTAAAAATTCGATTTGGAAAAGATAAGAAACCATACTTAAAGATATTGGAATTTTTCATCACATATAATAGTTTCGATTTCTTTTAAAGCGTGTAATACGATACAAAAGAAAGAGAAATTTACCAAAATCTTTTCCAAACAAACATTTTTGTAGTATTTTCTAAATATAATAAAATCGAATTTGTGTTTGTGTGAACTGTTAGAGATATTTTGACGAAGATTAAAGCATGATAATAAATAAGCCTTAAAGAGAGAAGAGAGTCCCTGAATATTTCGAAGATGATACTATGGAACATTCCTCTTGGTTTAATTACTTGGTGTATAGAGTGGTAATAATAGTTCCTCTTTAAAAGTAAAGGAAAAACACCCTGGCGATTAAACTATATGTGTAATATTTTGATACAAAATCATTGTTTTTTTACCTTCACAAAAAAAAAAGCAATACTTCAATATTCTATGTGTAGAAATACCTCGACCAATGTCATAAATATGCCATAGCATCATCTTCGGAATATTCGAGCAGCAGCTCAAAATATATTTTAAGAGAGATATAAAATTCTACAAAAATATACCTATTTGACATATTTATGGTATATTTCATGTTTCTTATGTCAAGCTTTGACGAAAATGAAGCCATTCTGTACTAAAACAACCGTTAACTTCACTGAACAAACTGCTCTCCACCTTATCTATGGCTGTCTGTTACTCTCTTACATCAGCCACTTTGTCTATATAAATTTTATGAACTCTGTCGATTAATACATGTAAATTTGTAAATATTTAATTCTAAGTTCTAATTGTATATTGTATATATATACATGTGTAGACAAATGTAAAGGCATACATGTATGACAGAGCAAGTGTCCCTAGGGGGACATAGCGCTTTGTAATAAAATTTAAAAAAATAATAATAAAAATTTTATAATAGGCGCAAATATTTCAATATTGCGCCTGATTGATTAATTTAAAAAAAAAACGTTAACTTCAAGTAGGATCCTTATATACCTTTCCATGTGTGAATCGCACTTTTACTTTGATTAGTAATAAGTTATGTGAAATTTGCAAAAAAGTACAAAAAAATAATGATTAGCACTTTAGTATAAAACAGTTTTCAGCTATAATAATTATAATTAAGTTAATATAGAACGCGAATTTTAAACTTGAATCTACAAAATTGATGTGATGTTGCTTATAAAAAAATCCGTTCTTCTATTATTAATTCCAATATTTATTTTGTATGAAAACTGTCCTTTTCGCACATTTGAAATAAAGACAAAGCAAAATTTGACAAACGAAAGAGTCGAGGAGTCCCCTCTGAATAGCATTTCAGTATGAAAAGTCCTAGCACAATCAATTAAAAGCTTTTTTTCAATGAATAATTTTCATTTAGACCCCGGGCGGAAATTTAGAGATGGCCATGGAAATTGCACTGTATATTGGAGTCGTTTTTTAAATCGCATTACAATATTAAACTACAAAAGGAAAAATATGAACTCAAAAGATTTTGACTTCTTTAAAACAAAATTTCGGGAAAAAGTTATAATTTCATCAATATATTATTAATGATTCATTTTACAAATATATATATATATATATAATATTGTTGCAAATGTCGACGTATGGATGAACTGGCAGTCGTGAACGTGAGGCGAGTGTTGGTGTTCTTCCCACCCGCGGACAACAAGAAGCAGAGGCAGGGCTAGACGTTAGCACAGAGAGTGATCGGGAACAGCCCACGGGACAGAGGTAGAGGCCATGACACAAACTTGGATGCTTATCCCCGAGACATGGAGAGATAGACTGTGTAAGAGACAGAAGTCGCCTGCTGATGGCCACCCTCTAGCACCATCTGCTGACCCCCTGCCAAAACCTGTCCTGTTTACAGGGGATGTCTATAAAGAGTCCCTGGGGGCCCCACATGGGCTGGGCGTTGCCTCTTTCCTCCCCTCTGTTCCTGTCACCAGCTGACCGCTCTCTCTTTGGATCTTTATTTTGACGTCAACATTTTTAGTTTTACATACAAATAGGGGGTTTAAATATAGTTTATATACAAAATATGGGGTGGTAGTAAATAAAAATAGTGTACATTTTAATAATAAGGTATAGGCTCTAACTAATTGGAAGATATGTGACATATACTAAAAGTGTCATTATTATACAGTTTAAAATATACTATATACATGTTTATCTCTGCCTGATTCGCCGCTAGGTGGCCGGACAATAAACAACACGTGCAGCACCGCTCCGGTAAATATAGTTTATATTACTAATATTTCAGTGTATATTTGCCTTATACTATGAAAGGGATAATACTGTCACTCTTAGTACTCGTGTTATGCAACAATAAATATGCAAATTTACTCAAGGTAACGCACTATGCAAAAAACTCAGTACGAAGGGATAATGATAGACAATGTGGCCTAAATATAAACTTACCATCTGGGAATATATCTGGTAACCAAAAAAGACTGCTATGTATCATTCTGGCTCTATTATTTATCTCAGGCATTGAACAAAACCCAGGCCCCCCAACCAAAAAGCAAACTACTTTGACTGCGTCAGTACACTCAGGAGAGAGAGAATCAATAGATGGCGAGCTAAAAATGCTAATCTTGAACATGGCGACGGAAATAAAGAGTCTAGGAGAGAGAATTGACATCAGACTTACCAAAATAGAGACTCGAATGGACGATTGGGATAAGCGATTCTGCAATATAGAGGAGAAGCTAACCAAATGTATAGAGTCTCAACAGGCTACCGAAAAACTGGCTTCATGTAATTCGTTAAAGGTAAATGAACTGGAGGCTAGAGTCGAATTTTTTGAGACGAGACTGCGTGAGCCCAATCTAGTGTTCTATGGTATTGAGAGGGAGGGTGACGAAAATCAGGCAGATTGCAACTTAAAGATTCAAAACATAATTAGAGATAAAATGGAAATCGGAGATGATTTAAAAATAACAAAATGTCACCGACTTTCACGCGGATCCAATGCACCAGTTCTTGTTGTGGTGCCTGATTATGCTGATAGAGCAAAAATATTTAAAAATGCCTACAAACTCAGAGATACTAAAATTTCGATAAGTAAAGATTATAGTAAAAATGTTAGAGAGCAACGGCGCATCCTAATTGCAAAAAGGAAAGAATTGGGTGAAAGGGGAATAAAATCGAAGTTGAGAGATAACAAGCTTTTGGTAAATGATAAAGTCTGTAAAGTGATGAATGGCCAAGTTGTTGATAGCACAGGAGTTGCTATATAGCAAAAACCTTGTAGAAACAATTGTGTAAATAGAAGAAATACGACATCAAAATCACAAATTAATTCTCCGCCCCATAATCAAATAACGGAAAGTTACTACGACATAAATACATGTAAATATGATTCTCAAGACGATGACAATGCAAATTTTTCTGAAAATTCGCGAGACATCGCCGAAAAAATAATATGTTGGAATATAAATGGTTTCTATAGGATTCTTTCGATATTTCCACTCCTCGAGCACATAAAGAACTACGAAATTTTTGCTCTACTTGAAACATGGTGCCTGAACAGGACTAACATAACACTAAAAGATTATCAAATTATCGAATTACCTGCCACCAAAGAATCTGGAAGGGGAAGAGGGTCAGGGGGTATAATTGTCGGTTTTAGGGAAGGCGGGAAATATAGAGTAGAGAGTTCTGAAAAGGATGGCACTTGGTTATCTATTTTCTTATCAACAAACACAAGAGCCCCCCAACATGTTATCTGTTTAATATTTGTATACCTTCCTCCAAACCAAATACAGCTGCATAACTTAGATAAGCTGTTTACATACATTCAAAAGCAAATAGCAGATGGAAAAGAAATTATTTTACTTGGAGATTTAAACATCAGAACTGGGAAGTTGGGAGGACTACACAATCCACTTAATTTCCAGCTCCCCCTAACATCGGAAAGAAGGGCTAAAGATCATATAATATCATCTCTGTCTAATAAACTTCTTGATTTCCTGGAAGATAATTCTTTGACAATAGTTAATGGAAGATCTAGAGGTGATAAAGATGGAGATTTTACATACATATCCGAAAGAGGCTCTTCAACTATTGACTATTGCATACTCTCACAGGGTTCACTACAAATTTTACTGGACTTCAAAGTCGATGACCAACTGTACTCAGACCACCATCCTTTGGTTTTAACGATAAAAGGCCAAAACTTCAATGAGAAAAAAACCAAACGGGAAGATTATAATATTACGAGATATAGATGGTCAGCCGATGGACTCGCAATGTTTAAAATGAAACTGGAAGAATTGCGGGAAAAAAACATACCAGCCTCCGATGACCTTGTATACACTTTCAATCAGCGAATTTTGGAAGCAATGTCATCTGCAAAAATAACCTACTCAATTAAGGGCGGCCCCAGGAAATCTAAGCCGTGGTTCGATAAGGACTGCTATGATATGAAAAAACTGGCAAAAGAAAGTCTGAAGAAATATCGTAAAACAAATAGATTGGAAGACAGAGAATGTTATGCTTCTTCCAGAAAGAAATATCTCGCTTTATTGGATCTAAAAAGGAAAGGCTTTGATAATGAAAAACAGGAAATACTCAGAAATGCTAAAGACTCAAAGACCTTCTGGAAAACTATTGCGCTCTACAAAAGCACATCTATAATCCAAGGAGAAATATCTATACAGGACTGGCTGAACTTTTACCGCGAACTAATGACTACAGAGAAAAATTTGAGAATTTGTAATTTACATAATGTGATTTCTCAGAACGATCCTATATTGGACTCAGAGATAACCAATGCAGACATATACAAGGAGATAGCTGGTTTGAGGAGTAACAAGGCATGCGGGCCCGATGGCATCCCCAATGAAGTATTAAAAACACTCCCTGATTCGTACATACTGCTGTTGAAACAACTCTACAATAGTGTTATGACGACTGGAAAATACCCAGCAATTTGGACTAATTCCACTATACACCCAATCTTTAAAAATGGTTATAAGAACAGCCCCTCCAACTACCGAGGTATTGCACTGATTAGCAATGTATCAAAGCTTTTCACATCAATCCTAAGATCACGACTGGAGGAATGGGTCGAAGGAAGAAGGGTTATACCCGAAAACCAAGCGGGATTTAGAAAAGAAAGATCATGTATTGACCACATATTTACACTAACTACTTTAATCCAACTATCATTAAGAAAAAAGAGGGGAAAACTATATGTCTTTTTTGTCGATCTAAGGAAGGCATTTGATACTGTACCCCACTCACTACTTTGGAAAAAACTTTACAACCTAGGCATAAGTTACCAATTCATAAGTACGATCAAAAGTTACTACGAACAAGCAACTATAGCTATCAGATGGAAGGGATCATTTACGGAAAGTATTAAGATAAACTCGGGAGTCCTCCAGGGAGAACCACTTTCCCCACTGCTATTTATATTATTTATCACGGACTTAATCGAAATTTATAATAACTCAGACCTGCCGAGTGTAAATTTGCCAGAATTTGGAGATATCCATTTATTGCTGTACGCCGACGACATAGCAATTATAGGTGAGTCCAGGATAAACCTCCAAAAGAAGATCAAAATACTGAAAGAATATCTCGATGAGAACTTAATGACACTAAATGAGTCCAAGTCAAAGATTATGGTGTTCCGTAATGGAGGTAAACCCTCAAATAAGGATAGATGGTTCTGGAATGATAAACCCATAGCAATAACTTCAAGATATACATACTTGGGATTCCCTCTGACACCAACAATAACAACTACTCACCCGGCAAATTACTTTAAAGGAAAAGCACTTACAGCAATTAACGCCACACACCCAATATTAATAAAATCAAAAGCTAAGTCAATAAATTTATCAATCAAACTCTTTGATACAATAGTGAGAGCTGTCCTGATGTATGCCGCTCCATTATGGGCAACAGAGCATAAAGACTTACTGGACAATATACAAGACATATTTATCCGTAGGTTCCTGAATCTGCCCAGATACACTCCAGGTTACCTAATCAGATTAGAAACCGGTCGTATCTCATTGAGTGTAACAGCCTTAAAATTAACCCTGAAGTATTGGCTGCGGGTGTTGAATATGAGCAGTGACAGATTGCCACGTATATGTTTTAATAGAACACGGGAACTCTCTAATGCTTCGGGCACACCCATCGGTTTCATTAAAAAGCTCACTAATCTGCTTAACGATAATGGATCCCCTGCACTTGTTTCCTGTGATGACCCTGAAACGCTGAGGAGCGCGATTACAGGGCTCTTAAAAACAGCGGCAGACCAATCTATACAAAACGACCTTACAAGAATGGATAAATCTAAGCTATACTCTCACTACAAAGACATTCACATATCTTTCATGACGGAGGGATACCTTTTAGGGGATTTTCCTTTCCCGGTTGTAAGACTACTCGCACAAGTTAGAATACTTTCAAGTTTTTTTAGAGAAAACCACACCAAGATGCTCTGCGGTGAGGACCCGACTTGTACCTTCTGTAATTCAAAACTACAAAATGAAATCACTCACTATATTTTTGATTGCTCTGCTCTGAAAGAAGAAAGAAGAACCCTTATGCTCAAAACTGGGCAACTCTGTGCTTCACTTCCATCAATAATTGACAATATGACCCAGAATAAGTATATTGCTACGGCGTTTTATGGTTTCCACAAGTCCATATCTCAGAAGAAGGCCAAGTGATACTCACTCCTCACTTTCTTACTGCTACTCTTTTTGTGTTGATTTCTTGCTTCCCTCTTTCTTATTATTATTATTTTTTTTTTTCCTTTTCTTGTTTTTTTTTTTTTTTTTCTTTCTCTTTTTACTCTGTATATATCGCTATTTCCGTTGTCTCACTGCTTTGTTCTTATGCATACCTCTGGTGAATCCTGTATAGGGTCAGTGACCCTAAATAAAGGCTTTTTTGTTGTTGTTGTTGTTGTTGTTTATCTCTGCCTTTTTACAATTTAACAAAATCAACAAACAATCCAGGGCCAGGTCTCTTCAACTATTTTTTATTTCTCTAGCTTTCGGGCGTGTATAGTTAGCTGGAAGTCATCTTTCTAGTCCTCCCGTTGAAGGTCATGTTAACCCGAGAAAACTTGAGAAATAAAAACAAATAGTCAAATAGACCTGGCCCTGGGTTGCTTGTTGAACGGAAATATCTTTATTACGGGGCTGCTAACCAGAATGGATGATTTTTGAGCCCCGATGGACGCATAAAGCCGAATATATACAAAGCACTATATACATTGCACTGTTGGAGGGGCCTGGGGATGGGTGGCCAGGGGATCATCGTCTGGTGAGGCCAGGAGAGCCGGGATGTAGAGGAGGATCAGGTGGGCAGGGTGGTGATCCGCGGAGATCAGGGGGATGCAGAGACGGGTCCAATAGTATGAGTATTGAGCCCAAGGGTGACCATGGAGAGCAGACAGACCGCAATGCTCTGTTGTAGTGTTCCAGGCTACAGTGCCATATATAACTTGCTGATTTTGTTAAATTTAAAACAAATATATATGGAATAAATGGAAACACTAAATACGACTCTACAGATTTCTGGAGACCTGATAGACACCAATGATGCTAACCCAATTTTCTCTCTTCTGCGATTTTTTTCTTCCATTCTATTAATTTGCATTCAAATATTGATTTATGGGTCTTAATATGCTTTACCAGTCAGCAGCCAATACTCCCCAACATACATAGAAAGGTATTGGCATGAACAAGAGCACTCTATATAGGTAACCGAGGAATGTACTCAAGCATTCATCTGCCTTAAAGAGCATGATCTCGAAGATTTGGTCTATGAGAAGAGACAAAGGATAAGAATTCGGGTCATATTTTTACCATGTTTTCAATTACAAATTTGGGCTTGGCCTCCATTCTCATGAAGTGCGAAAACACGAAAATTGTCCAAATTTCATTAGCAGTCAAGAAGCGATGCCGGGAAGCTGACACTCCATCTTGCGGAAAGTAAAAGGAGGAAACTTTCCCCAAATCTCTCTAATCTTTGAGCAGAAGCTGACTGTCAACCGCACTCTTGGCGCAGTAATCTTCCCGCGAATCTAGGCTAATGACGGCGGCTTCAGTAATGGTTAGCGAAAGCAGCTCATCTTTGCCAGATGCTTATCTAACTTCTCTACACTCGTTGAACTATTGAGGCAACAACGCTACTGTTCAGGATCCTCGATCACTTAACTACATATGGATGTTTATCAGACAGACATTTCTGCACCTGTTTCATCAGTATAGCATCTGCAGCCATTTTTTTACACCAAGGTTATCCCTGTATACAATTGCTTTAACACGTTCTTCCATCAGTCTGAAACAAAAAGTTATGATGATAAGTGAATGATAATGATTTTAAAAAATAATTTTAAAGGTAAAATTTAGTTTTCGCTGTCTTTCTAGATATATTTTTAAAAATGGACACTCTATTTCTATATATAAAAATAAATTCCTATCCGATTAGTTGATGATGTGGGAGATGAAAACATCTTCTATATCGTAGATAATAATGATCATAATAATATAATAACGTTAACTCATAATTTAATAAGATTATTTGATAATAAATTTGAAGTAATACACTCATGGACAAAACTTAAGGAAGTTGTACCTCTTAACATGTATATCGGGATTCAAACAATAACTCTGAAGGATATTTGATACACAATGACCTTTATTAAAGGCACACGAGATAAACAAGTGTGAACAAAATTGTCAAATTGTAGCTGTCTCCTTCAAAAAAAACAGACAACCGGCGATATAAAAATATGAAAGTTCCTAAAGTTTTGTCCATGAGTGTATACGCTCTCAATATACACGCTCTGGTAAAAATGCACTAGATTTCCCTCATTTTCCCGGGCACTGTCCCCCGGGGGCATTCGTCTAATTATTATTATAATGAAGGTGTTGACTCTTTAATAATTGAGCGTATGAAGAAACGCAAAAATGTTAGCAATTATTATATAATTGTTTTTAAATACATTTGGGATGGTGGATAAAGATCCGCTTAGTTCCGAAGAGATTTTATCACTATATTGTGGCGAAGAAATAATTTACATTGTATTATTTAATTTAATTATTCAATGAAAGTATTCAACAGATTATATAAATATATATTACTCTGTTTATGTAAAATCATCATAAAAATATTCCTTTGCTTGCTTGTTCAAGATTCTCTAGCTGTAGATAGTTTGGTTGATAATTGACGACTAGTCGTATTGACACCATCATTTTTTTTGCTTATCCCTAGTACATGTGGTACAGGCCATGATAATCATGGTAGGTAGTTAGCGACTTCTTTTACTGTAAGTGCACCACATGTCTACACATGTGGAAAGCAGTTCGACTTTGCACTTACAAATGTGTCAGAGCCCCGTTTGGTTACTTGCACTCGCTGGTGGGGTTGAACTTTTGCAAGAATCGGGGGCTATTGGAGTATTTTTTTAACAGAAAAAAAAGTGTCCAATGCGGGAATCGAACCCAGGTCCTAGTGGTCGAAAACCAAGCGGTTTAAACAGCCTTCCACCGACCCGCACACCATCAATAAATACTTTGACATCTTAAGATATTCCAAGACTGATTTCTACGCTACAATATTGTGGTACACAAAGTTGCCTTCTTGGCAGCTACATGTCTTTTTGACGATAAACTATTCTGCCGTTAACACATTGTCATCATTTCGAGGTTAAACCTTCAGTGAGAACCATGTCTCATCAGTAGGATTAAAATCTCTTTATATTTTATGTGATTTTTAATCAATAAATAGGTTTTAGAACTATTGAATTTGGAGAGAATCTTTGTTTTACCTCCTGAGGTTGCGAACAGTGAAGAATACATTATCTTATATATATATTTATAGAACGAAGTTTGGAAATTATACCGCAAATGTTTCTTTTGAACGAAAAATTGAAATTTATTTAAAGGAGAAATAACTATTATTTCTAACCTTTGGGATAAGGTATGAAAGGGTGAATTGTGAAGAGTAATGATAAACGGAAAAATAAAGTGTCCAGGGATGGGAATCGAACCTATGATGTGAGTTCGATTCCCATCCCTGGACACTTTATTTTTCCGTTTATCATTACTCTTCACAATTCACCCTTTCATACCTTATCCCTAAGGTTAGAAATAATAGTTATTTCTCCTTAAAATAAATTTCGATTTTTCGTTCAAAAGAAACATTTGTGGTTTAATTGCCAAATTTCGTTCTACAATCATAAGCCGCATTATATTGTACAATATATTTTTATATACGAATAATTCAAACAACAACAAAAAAGCCTTTATTTAGGGTCACTGACCCTATACAGGATTCACCAGAGGTATGCATAAGAACAAAGCAGTGAGACAAAGGAAATAACGATATATACAGAGTAAAAAGAGAAAGAAAAAAAACAAGAAAAGGAAGAAAAAAAATAAGAAGAAGAAAGAGGGAAGCAGGAAATCAACACAAAAAGAGTAGCAGTAAGAAAGTGAGGAGTGAGTATCACTTGGCCTTCTTCTGAGATATGGACTTGTGGAAACCATAAAACGCCGTAGCAATATACTTATTCTGGGTCATATTGTCAATTATTGATGGAAGTGAAGCACAGAGTTGCCCAGTTTTGAGCATAAGGGTTCTTCTTTCTTCTTTCAGAACAGAGCAATCAAAAATATAGTGAGTGATTTCATTTTTTAGTTTTGAATTACAGAAGGTACAAGTCGGGTCCTCACCGCAGAGCATCTTGGTGTGGTTTTCTCTAAAAAAAACTTGAAAGTATTCTAACTTGTGCGAGTAGTGAATAATTCAAACCATTACATATAATTGTTTGAAAAAAAAATCATTTACCAATACTTAATTTGGCTGAAAGTCAACCTTTTTTCTAGGTATAACAACGTATTTATTTTGTATAGGTGTGTACAAAGTAAATTCATTGTTTACCCAAGTTGGCGGCGTTCAGCCAACCGAGAAATATTGGCAAATACATTTCTTCAATCCAATATACATTGTTGTTGTTGTCGTGTCCAATGAAGAGCCTCAGATGTCTCCATACATCTCTATCACAGCAGCAGCAATGTCCACTATCTTGGGTGTGTTAAGCTGCTGCACTGTGTCTATGTCAATTTTCTGCGCAAGGCCCATTTATATAAATAAATACATATCTCTGCCGATAAGGATGCTTTTTCTAACAATGCTTGATCCTCATATATCAACATCCTGATATATTTTTTTCCGAAGAATTGATTGTTAAATCTTGAAGTGGCTACTGTACACTGGAAGCAACAAAATCAAAAAAGAAAAAATATGTATCAGGATGTTGAAATACATATATATATACTTTAGATCCGATATAGAAAGAAACAATAAAATATTCAATGATAACTTTACCTTATGTTAATTATATTTGCTACTAGCGGATGTGTACCCGGCTTCGCCCGGGTTTTATCCGAGTGAAAGTTTGCCTAACGAATATTATATATTATGAAGTATAATAAACAATGTTAAAGATTAGTTTTAATTATTAATCAAGATTGTGTGTGAATATGTGAGAAAGATGTAATATCGTTGTTGTTTTCTGGCCGACTGTTTTACTTATGGTGTTATCTTAAAATTGCTTGTTTTGAATATTTTTTTAGATTGAGATTATTAGCTAGTATGTAAAAAAATTAACTCTGTTGAATTTTTTTTTTGTATTTATATATAAATAAAATTAACTCTGTTGATTTTTTTTTTGTATTTAATCGATAACACCGAAGTTACACATGTTAATGTTAGGAAATATATTTTGATGTTAAGCAAAACCTGCTCCATCTCGTTTTACATAAATGTTGAAAATTTGGTTGAAATTGATGCATTGTAACGAAAGTTTTTAGTGAACAACACTTATGAAATTTCCATTTTATTAATATAGATATGAAATTATCCACACTTTCTAACAACTTATACCCTATGCTAAATGAATGAGATATTTACAAAATGAATATTTTGAAATGGATTGAATACAATTTAGTACTACACATGGAAGTCATATGGACTCAGGTGAAGCGCCCGCTATTAAAAAGAAATTTATTCAACATGTAAAGATTCACTTTAAAATATGTATTAAATTAATAAACTCCATGATTAAAATTTATTTTCAAATTCTTCTTTTTTTCTCTCTCACACACAAATAAAATAAAAACCATGTCTATTAATATTTCCAGACGATTTAATTAAATGTGTTTTTTTTTTTCTTGTATTTTTTAATCGGGTAAGAAAATGGAATTCAGATACATAAAAAATTACATAAAGCATTTTGTTACAGAAATATAACACCTTATATATAAAATATTACTACTTTTATTTCAATGTTAATTGTGTAAAAGGAGCATTAGCTGATGTGAATTAATTTTCTCTCGGCTAGGTAAATGTTGGACATTATTTTACTTGATGGGCTGAGATTTAGGGTCAATAATGGTCATGGTCGATATGGAAGCGAGAGAACTATTTTAATGGCGCTTCATGTATAGAATGTTCTTCCGAGCGCACTTTTCACACATGTGAGCTTTATAATATGTTTATAGAGTTCATACTGTTCTAATGTATAGTGGATTCTTATATATTGTTCATCCGAGTGCACTTTTCACACATGTGAGCTTTGTATAGATAGTTTTATAATATGTTTACACAGTTCATACTGTTATAATGTATAGTGGTTTCTTATATATTGTTCTTCCGAGTGCACTTTTCACACATGTGAGCTTTGTATAGATAGTTTTATAATGTTTACAGAGTTCATACTGTTATAATGTATAGTGGTTTCTTATATATTGTTCTTCCGAGTGCACTTTTTACACATGTGAGCTTTGTATAAATAGTTTTATAATATGTTTACACAGTTCATACTGTTCTAATGTATAGTGGCTTCTTATATATTGTTGTTCCGAGTGCACTTTTCACACATGTGAGCTCTGTATAGATAGTTTTATAATATGTTTACACAGTTCATACCGTTCTAATGTATAGTGTCTTCTTATATAATGTTCTTCCGAGTGCACTTTTCACACATGTGAGCTTTGTATAGATAGTTTTATAATGTTTACAGAGTTCATAAAGTTCTAATGTATAGTGGCTTCTTATATATTGTTGTTCCGAGTGCACTTTTCACACATGTGAGCTCTGTATAGATAGTTTTATAATGTGTTTACACAGTTCATACTGTTCTAATGTATAGTGTCTTCTTATATAATGTTCTTCCGAGTGCACTTTTCACACATGTGAGCTTTGTATAGATAGTTTTATAATGTTTACAGAGTTCATAAAGTTCTAATGTATAGTGGCTTCTTATATATTGTTGTTCCGAGTGCACTTTTCACACATGTGAGCTCTGTATAGATAGTTTTATAATATGTACAAAGTTCATACAGTTCTAATGTATAGTGGTTTTTATATATTGTTCTTCCAAGTACACTTCTTACATGCGCTTGCTTCAAATATAGTGTTCTAATGTTTTTACAGTTCATGCTGTTCTAATATATAGTTGTTTCTTATATATTGACACGTGGAAAATTAGGAAAGACAACTTCAGGATGACAAAGCAATTTATCTAAGGCAAGAACAAACTATACATTTTTTTAAAAAAACCTTTATTTAAATGCATTAAAATGGAAAAAAATAAGGTATTTTATCTTCTGTCATTGAGCAATTAGATGTATCTGAGTGAAAATAAAAGCGGCGGGGGGCGATCATCATGAATTTCGAACTTAATATGATTTAATATGTAGAAACTGATTAGCGATTTTTATAAGTGTTTGCTATATTTTTACCTCTTCTCTAAATATGATCGTCCCCCCGCCGCTTCTATTTCCACTCAGATACATCTAATTGCTCAATGACAGAAGATAAAATACTGTTTTTTTGTTTTTTAGTGCATTTAAATAAAAGCTTTTTTTTTTAATGAATTTTTATCTATTAATTATTTATTTAGTTGTTAGTCATGAATTTACAAAACTTAGAATCAAAAGTTTACTGAAGAATTAGCCCTTAAATAGACGGAAGCCTGCTCGCGGCGGATTGGCCAATTCTTTGTAAGGGGTGTAACATAAGGACTTAAAAAGAAATATAGAAATTTGTTCATTCCTGGCCATTCCGACCACCCAGAAGTCTGAAAATTTGTACACTTGCATTGTTCATTGGACTGAGTGAGTGTTAAAAGTTTCATACTTCTATGTGATCTGGAAGTTATATCAAAATTAATTTACAAAATTTGTAAGGCAATATGTATATTTGTCAATTTCCGGCCACCCTGAGAACTCAGAAGTCTGAATATTTGTCAACCTGCATTGTCATCGGGTTCTGAAAAATATACCAAATTTCAGATTCCTAGGTGCTCTAAAAGTATATTAAAAATCGATTGCAAGATTTGTGGACAGACAGAAAAGAGAGTTAAATAAAAGTTTTTAAAAATACAAGATAGGCAAAGAGGGAAGTTTACAGAGAAACAAATATAAATATCAAAATTGATACTCTGTGAATAAAATAATAAAAACTTTGCTACAATATTGTTCTTCCTCTTGCACTTATTACATGGATTGGTTCAATATATCGTGTTCTATATCTAACGCTACATACAGTGTATTGCTGCACCAAGTTTCAGATTTGCAGGGTCGTCGACCTTGGTTTCTTCCTTCTTGGTGTTATACAAGTTTCCCGAGCGGGTTTCCATAGTCAAAGCAAATAAATAAAAGTAAAAGTAAATAAATAAATGTAAATAAAAATAAATTACCTTTCAAAGTTATTGTGTTTATTTATTCGTTGTCTTCCTCGTAGGCCGTGATCCGCAGTCTCCCTCTTGGTCTTCTCTCGCTCCAATAACCAATTTATTTATTTATTTATTTCATCTCAATTTGCAGGTGTTACATTCGAGCACAGCTCGCGAGTCACCTTGTCCAGATTATTTACACATGGCGAGTTGTGATGCTGGAGTGGCCCCCCGAACCTTACAGGAGGGCAGTTGTTGGGTGTTTGGCTGTCAGCTAGCCATTGGGTCCAGGTCGTCGGATTCGGTGGCTGAGGTCACCTTGGTTTTGAACAATTTCTTGTATAGTTGGATTTGAGGATTTTTGAAATTGCGAGAATAGTCTTGTAGCAGAGTCTTGATAAATCTCTTCTATATTAGGCTGGTTGAGATCTTCTTTGAGAATTTTGTTTGAAAGATTGAATGGGGCTCCTATAGTGGTTCGTAAGCAAATCCTCATGAAGGCATCTATTCTTTTTTTATCCGTAGGTGTGATATATTTGCCCCAGACTGGCAGTGCGTACGTGATGATGGGTAGAATACAGGTTTTGTACAAGGTGAATTTATGCTTTGTTGTTAAATTACTTTTAAAATTAAGCAGGCTTGATAGAGATATTTTGGCTATCTTTGCCATTTTTATGGTGTTTTGGACATGTAGGTTAAATTTTAATTTCGAATCCAAAGTGACACCAAGATACTTGGCATGGTCGGCCCAACTAATAGTGCTTGAGTTTACTGTCAAGTTGGTTTGTGGCTTGAATTTTTTGTTATCTCTTGGGGGAAAAACTATTGCTTGAGTCTTAGTTGGGTTAATGTCTAGTTTCCACTCATCGCACCATTTGATTATGTCATTTAGGTAACTCTGAAGCTGAGTAACCAATAGGTTGACTGATTTAGAGTTGAATAAAATTGCTGTGTCATCTGCGAAGAGCTTAAGTTTACATTTAGAGTGCAGTGGGATGTCATTAATGTAAATATTGAAAAGGTAGGGTCCGAGGATAGAGCCTTGAGGTACTCCAGTCTGGATTGGCTTTGGTTCAGTTATAAAATTTCCTTGCTTGACTGAAAATGTCCTGCCCTGTAGATAATTCTGCATAAAATTGATAATGTCACTTGGGAACTGGTGTTTTGTGAGTTTCTTTATAAGGCCATTATGCCAAACTTTATCAAATGCTTTCGCAAAATCTAGAAAGACAGCACCTACCACTTCCTTGTGGGATCTTCTTATCTGGATGTAGTCCAGAACTGCAATGAGTTGGTGAGTTGTTGAATGCCCCCTTCTAAATCCGAATTGCTGCGGGATGATGAAGTTAGAGTTGTCCAAGTACATATGAAGTCTACGTAGAATAATTCTTTCGTAAATTTTGCCGATGGTGGAGAGGAGGCTGATAGGTCTTAGATCTTCAGGGGATTTAGCGGATTTTTTTGGAATTGGAATTATGATAGCATGCTTCCAGACTTTGGGGTAGTAACACAAGTGCAGTGCGGCGTTGAATACTCCAGCTAGAAATACAATCCATTTGATGGGAAGATTCTTGGCCATTTGCGGAGTGATATTGTCATGGCCAGGAGCTTTGTGGTTAGCTAAGTATTTAATCACTTCTTTGACTTCATTTGGTGTCGTCATTGTGAGCATTTTTTCTTGTTGGTGATTATAAGTTATATTTGGTTGGTCTTCTTCAATAACCAATCAAGATATATGTACAATAAATATGACAAAAGGAATGAAACTATAAAAAGGAATGATAATCTAAATATTCTGTTTTAAATAAATATTAAATATCATAGAATATTTTGAATAAATGTAAGGCGCATTATAATTGATGTAACAATATATAGTTTTATTGTGTATTAGCTTCCTTCATATTGTTTTTACCGATATAATAATTACATGAGCTAGCTTAATTTATATTGTTCTTTGGCGACCCTTTACATATCAATAACACTTTTAATATGAAGAAGATTCCTAGTATACGTAATAACTGTACGTAGTCTTAGTATATATAGGAAACAGTACAAATATGTGTATCTCTAATATAACGTTCTTCTTCGAATACACTTTTTATGTGCGATTGACGCATTTATACAATGTGGTCTTTTAGTTTATAGTTCTAATACTTTTATAGCATTTTTTTATAGTGTTCTCTTTTCTAAGTGAATTTGATAAACATTTCTTGTAAAATGGTGTTCTGTGAATACACTATTATAATCACACACAATGGCTTCTTCTTAATGCTAATTTTATATTGAATAGATCAACGGACCGATCTGATCTGCTCCATGGACAAGAAACCACCTCCAACATATTTAATAGATTATGTATTATGCTTCTTCCGAATATATACCTATCTATATAAAAATAAAGGTCATCTCTCCTGTCAAGCGCCATCTATTGACCGTCTCCGAAAACTGGCGGACTCAGGTCTGTGACAAAGCCTCAACGCGAGCTTTGGCAAACCAAGAAGGCTGACCTGGAGAAGGCTAAACCTGTATTCATCAAGCTGGTGTTGTGGCTTTGTCACCGACCCGAGTCCGCCAGTTTGCGGAGACGATCAATAGACGGCTCTCAGTTTTAGCGTCTATTTTGACGGAAGAGGTGACCTTTCTTTTTAATATATTCCCGGTAAAAAAACTACATTTTTATATAAATCTGAATATAAATGTATATATTGAATTGCTTTTATATAAGAACATAAATATTATATTTAATATATAGCTTCTTATATTTAAAGCGCTTCTCTGTACATAAATCTCTCTCTTATTTGTTATAGCTTCAAGTATCATGTACTTCCAAATATAGTTCTTGTATCAAAATTCGCGAAACTATTATAGACGCGTATGATTCTTTTTTTTTTTAATAAACAATTTATACTGTCCTTACTGCAATGGAAAAATTAATGGGAGGGCCTGGCTCATCAGTGGTGAACCCTCCCAGAGGTTTCGCCAGTTTAATCTACCATTAATTTTTCCATTGCAGGAAGGACAGTAGAAATTGTTTATTTAAAAAAAAAATGAAACATACGCGTCTATAATAGTTTCGAATTTTTATAACAGATGGCGCGCTAATCCATCATAATATAGTTCCTGTATGTTATAGCGTCCAGTATTGCTGCTTTTCTCTGAATATATAAATATTAAATATTGAAAACGTCTTGCATATTTTCCATCGGGTCATATACACAGTTTCTTACATCGTGTACTTCAAATGTTGGTAAATGTTCTACCAGAGGCTGGGCAAGGTCCTTGTTCAATATTTGGTGTCGCCTCAGCCCCGAAAAGAAACAGAAGTGATTATTTAGTTAAGAATATATATAATGTCATAATGCGCTGCCTTATGGATTTTCGCGACTTGGAAATATTTTTATTTACGGGGCTACTAACCAAAATGGATGATTTTTGAGCCCCAGTATTTTCCCCTCTTTCGCCTGATAAAAAAAAGTGTAGTTGAAACTTTTTACTCGCATCATTGCGTTCACATACAGTCCCACATGTAGTGAGCATGTGATTTCTTGCGTCAATTCTTGGCATCGACTAAAATTTTGGTGGAAATATCCAAAAAATGAGTTTAAAAGCGAAAAAATGAATCAATAATTTATTTTGGTAAGTTATAGGACGATTCTATAAAAAAAAAAGAAAAAAGTTCACCTATTTTAGGGGTCGGCAAACTGCGGCTCTTTGGATGTGAAGCTCTTTATATAGTTCCATACGTAAATATTATTTATGCGAGTACTATTTATTGTTGGCAAGTAAAAATTGTGTGGCTCTTTAAAAACTTTGAAATTTTGTAAATTGTAATTTTTGACTCTTCCGACTCAAAAGTTTGCCGACCTCTGACCTAGGCAACAAGACATAGCACTTCAAGCTACAAATATCAAATGACCACACTGAGAATATATCTTACTGGGAACAAAAACATTTTCTCTCTAGAATATACATGAATAGCGAGAAGTGAGAAAATATTGTTGAAATGTGAAATGATTATCATTAATATTATACAAATAGTGAGTAAACACAGCGAGAATATATATTAAGAACACAACAAAAACATTTTCTCTTTGGAATATACATGGCTAGCGAGAAGTGCGAAAATATTGTTGAGAAATGTGAAATTATCATCATTATTATTATATAAATAGAAAGTGAACAGAATGAGAATATATAGTGCGCACACAACAAAAACATTTTCTCTCTGGAATAAGCATGGCTAGAGAGAAGTGCGAAAATATTGTTGAGAAATGTGTGAAATTATCATCATTATTATTATATAAATAGAAAGTGAACAGAATGAGAATATATAGTGCGCACACAACAAAAACATTTTCTCTCTGGAATAAGCATGGCTAGCGAGAAGTGCGAAAATATTGTTGAGAAATGTGAAATTATCATCATTATTATTATATAAATAGAAAGTGAACAGAATGAGAATATATAGTGCGCACACAACAAAAACAGTTTCTCTCTGGAATAAGCATGGCTAGAGAGAAGTGCGAAAATATTGTTGAGAAATGTGAAATTATCATCATTATTATTATATAAATAGAAAGTGAACAGAATGAGAATATATAGTGCGCACACAACAAAAACAGTTTCTCTCTGGAATAAGCATGGCTAGCGAGAAGTGCGAAAATATTGTTGAAATGTGAAATTATCATCATTAATATTAATTAATATAATACAAATAGTAAGTAAACATAATGAGAATACATATTGGGATATTGTAGCAAAGTATTTATTTTTTTATTAACAAACAGAGTATCACTTTTTTTATGTGTATATTTTGCTACTCTGTAAACTTCCCTCATTGCTTATCTTTTGTTTATCATTCATAGTTTGTTCTTGCCTTAAATAAATTGGTGTGTCATCCTGAAGTTTGTCTTTCCTAATTTTCCACGTGGAATTTTGGTGGAGATGCCGGGTAAGTTAGGTAAGACAAACTGAAGATCGCCGAGAAGAGCTTGAGGTCATGGGTACTGTGATCTAAATTTTCAGAGACTGACACCAGGATTCCACCGCCGTGTCAAAGCCAAGACTTCCCTCCAAGATGACGATGTCCCTATAGACGACGATACGACGACAAAGCCGCTCTTCACCCCGAAAGAAAAAAAAAGACACAAAGATAAAAGGAACAAAGTTCCAAGACTTCGATGGAAACCTTGGCAGAAGCACGTCAGATCCATGTCAGTAACTATAATATTTGAAGCTGTGGGTCACAGCTCTCATAGGAAAGGGGCTATGTAGCGAAGTATTTATTTTTTAATTAACAGAGTATCATTTTTTATGTTTATATTTTGCTGCTCTGTAAATTTCCCTCATTGCTTATCTTTTGTTTATCATTCATAGTTTGTTCTTGTCTTAAATAAATTGCTGTGTCATCCTGAAGTTTGTCTTTTCTAATTTTCCACGTGGCAATATCAATATAGGGATAATCAATATTGATACAATATAGATCAATATAAATAATCAATGCAACAAAAGCATTTTATCTCTGGCCATAGAGAGAAGTGTAAAAATATTGTTGAAATGTGAAATTATCTCTCATCATTAATATCGTGGCGAAGAAATAATTTGTTATTTAATTTAAAATTATTCAATGAAAATAATCAACAGATTATAAAAATATTTATTACAATGTATTTGTGAAATCATCTTTAAAATATTTCTTTGCTTGCTTGTTCAAGATTCCCTAGCTGTAGATAGTTTGGTTAATTTGTTAATAATTGTCGACTGGTCGTGGTGACGTCATCAATAAATATACTTCCACATCTCCAGATAGACAAAGACTTGATTTCTACAATATTACAAATAGTAAGTAAACAGAATGAAAATATATAGTACAGACACAACAAAAGCATTTTCTCTAGAATATACATCGATGACGGGAAGTGTGAAAATATTGCTGAAAATGTCAAATTATCATTATCAGCGCAAATTTTTTTTTAGAAGAACAAATTTTACCACGACTAAAGAGAAGATAAAATATTGGAAGAGCCCGAGTTCACGACTGATGTGCCAAGCCTTTCCATTATTTTGATCTTCCACTTGTCCAAAAGTCAACAAACACCCAGTCATGTCGAAAGAAAGTGGAGAATGTTCATAAAGTTTACTCTCGACATGAAATCCATCATTTTAAAGAGAGTAAAGATACTGTGTTTGACCGGTAAATCTCGTATTCAAGTATTTATTTTACGATCGAGATGAAATAATTATTTCATTGCTAAATCCTCTATGTCTGGAAAAAACCTTGTCGAAGTATATTCTTGCATTGTTCTCCAGTATAGATAAGAGCATCGTAAGCGCTAAAAAAAAACAAAAACAAAACAATATAAGCCTTTAAATAGAGCGACAAATTTTAACGAAACTTTTTATACAATTATATATGTGAAAAAATAATAGAAAAAATAAAAAGGTCAGGTGTTGTAGGCATATCCTGACCACGAGCACATGTGCTTTTTAGATTTTAGGCCAAATATCAGGGAAGAGGATAAATCAATGTTTAGTTGATTTCTGTTCCACTAGGTGGCGCTATGCCATCTAAAAAGCACATGTGCTTTTGGTCAGGATATGCCTACTTTAATTTTACAATCTATATATATAAAAATGAATGTATGTCTGTTTGTCCTTTATGCCTGACCAAACTACTCATTGGATCGCCATGAAACTTTGGGAAGTTATTTAGTATAGTACTGGGAAGGTTTCTAGCAAATAAATTTTCTATATATATAAAAATGAATGTATGTCTGTTTGTCCTTTATGCCTGACCAAACCACTCATTGGATCGCCATGAAACTTTGGGAAGTTATTTAGTATAGTACTGGGAAGGTTTCTAGCAAATAAATTTTTGAAATAACTTTTCGCCTAGATATAATCAAGATAAATATTCTAATGTATCTGTTATAATTCAACAATCTGCTCTAAATATTATCATGATGATACGATGATTTTGTAATGTAGAAAATTAGGAAAGACAAAATTCAGGATGACACAGCAATTTATTTGAGACAAGAATAATGATACAATTCCAAGGCAAGATACTATTCCTTTAACTTCCAATTACGGAGGGAACCAATTAATAATGATTTTATTCAACTTATCGAGTATTTTTCAAGGGACCGGGAAAAAATGTTCACTTTATCGAGAGATTCGTTAGACAAACCTTTACTCGGGTAAAATCCGGGCGAAGCCGGGAATATCCATTTCGTAGCTACACCGTCTCTCCAAGAGGCAGTCTCTTATTAAAGGTCTATTAGAGATTCTTTAATAGCAATTAGAATCTTCAATGAGAGACCACCAACAGGAGAAACAAGTTGATTCATGTTTTTAGGTGGTCTTTCTTAAGAGACTCTATTTACATATTTAAAATATGAAAAAATTAAAATATTTTAAAATTAAAATATTTTAAAATCAACATTTTCTTACTGTTACGTTTAATTACTGTTAATATCTATATATATAAAAATGAATGTATGTCTGTTTGTTTGTCCTTTATGCCTGACCAAACCACTCATTGGATCGCCATGAAACTTTGGGAAGTTATTTAGTATAGTACTGGGAAGGTTTCTAGCAAATAAAATTTTTGAAATAACTTTTCGCCTAGAAATAATCAAGATAATTATTCTAATTTATCTGTTATAATTCAACAATCTGCTCTAAATATTATCATGATGATACGATGATTTTGTAATGTAGAAAATTAGGAAAGACAAAATTCAGGATGACACGGCAATTTATTTGAGACAAGAATAATGATACAATTCAAAGGCAAGATACTATTCCTTTAACTTCCAATTACCGAGGGAACCAATTAATATTGATTTTATTCTACTTATCGAGTATTTTTTCAAGGGACCGGGAAAAAATGTTCACTTTATCGAGAGATTCGTTAAACAAACCTTTACTCGGGTAAAACCCGGGCGAAGCCGGGTACATCCATACAAGAATAATGATACAATTCCAAGGCAAGATACTATTCCTTTAACTTCCAATTACCGAGGGAACCAATTAATATTGATTTTATTCAACTTATCGAGTATTTTTCAAGGGACCGGGAAAAAATGTTCACTTTATCGAGATATTCGTTAAACAAACCTTTACTCGGGTAAAACCCGGGCGAAGCCGGGTACATCCATACAAGAATAATGATACAATTCCAAGGCAAGATACTATTCCTTTAACTTCCAATTACCGAGGGAACCAATTAATATTGATTTTATTCAACTTATCGAGTATTTTTCAAGGGACCGGGAAAAAAATGTTCACTTTATCGAGAGATTCGTTAGACAAACTTTTACTCGGGTAAAACCCGGGCGAAGCCGGGCGGGTCCGCTAGTTATATATATAATAAAGTCTATTTCTACAAATCTTATTTATAATTGAAGGGTAAAAATTCTAACGAGGGGGCATGGCTCATCATTAATGAATTTTCCATATTGATTTCGCCAGTTTAATCTCCAGCCCGCTTTACTTATGTATCGGGTCTTATTAAGTCTGCATTTATTAATGAACACAGGGTAAGGGTGTTTGAGGACACTATGGATAAAAGCTTCTCTAGGACTGTATAAATATATACGTAAATTAACGAATAAATGCAACGAGAAATGCTCTCCTGCAAATAAATCTTAAAATATTCTGTTTGTCAACACTTAAAATATCATCATAATATCGCCGTAAGCGTTCTTTGATTGGCTAAGTCTATTGCCAACAACACCAGGTAAATCAAAGTTCTAAACTCATCATCAAAAATGCTCGCAGCTTAAATGATTTCCAATCAATAAAACTATTAGATTGGTATATTTTTATCTCTTGTGTTGTAGGCGACTTGATTTAAAGCTTACGGAGTTTAATTACTTTGTTTGTTTTGCTGAAAGGATGTATGGAAGGAAAACCAGGAAGTCTAAGAATGGAATTTATGGATAATTTCGAGAGAAGACACTACGATATCATCAAAAGACTAGCTATAGAAAGAAGGCTCTGAGAGGGCAGAAAAACTGCCGGTCAACACCAACCTATATGTTTAGTAGAGCTGTTTACTTTGTAAATCTAAAAATCCGTCTGGTTGATCTCCCCGATATCCAACGCCGTCGATAACAAAAAGAGGATCTGGTTCGTTAAGTACAAAGGAACTGTTTTCTACATGAATAGTAATTGAATAAATTCAGAGAGTAAAATGCTATTTCAACTATTTCTTCTTAAATGTCAAATTGTGGAAGTGAGGTTTGATATTGAGGCGCCATGTCGATAACGCAATATACTCTCGAAATCGACAACCTCGAATAAACGAAAATTGTATATTTTAAGTACCGCGGGGAATATAGAATGAATTTCTTGAGAGACATTACGCGAGATAAAGTTTCCCAACAATTGCACGGGTCCCATTACAAGTCCCACCAGTGTGAGGGGCGGCGCGCGACAAGATGCTGTCAATCAGGCCCCGGCCTTGAATGACCCTCGGCCAAACAAAGCCTCCCCACGGCCACTGAATGGGCTACTCTACGCATGCGTCGAACTATGTCGACATCCGCTTGACTTTCGTGTCATACATGACATGTACTTTACTTCTTCACACCTAATTCACATGAGCATCTTATACCGGCCTCTCACACTACTGCACATACATACCTACTGTCACAAATAAAATTAAACTCCATAACCAAATTAGATGTAAGCTCAAAACAAACATAAAAAAAAAAAATGGAGAAAGAGAACAATAAGAACTATATACCTTATTTCTATATACCATCTTAAAATTTTATAGAATAGAGGCAGCTTTCGGTTTATTTATAATAATTATTATTCTCTCGTGAGACAGAAATTATAGTTATTAAGAAAATATTCTAAGAAGATTAGGGAATTTATATCAGTTCGAGAGTTGTAGTTTCCTTTGTCGATAGGTGATAACCAAATCTCTTAATTCTAGAAAATTACAAGAAGTTTTAAAAACATTGAGTAAATTAGAAATATGGTAAAAAAAATGATACTAAATTCAAATAAAAATTATATAGGTTATATATATTTTTTCATTAAAAAACCTTCCAACGGCCGTTACGTGTCATACATATACTGGATTAAGAGTACAAATAATAGAAGAGGAAAGATTAAAGTGAAAAGAGCAAGATGGAACCATGTCAAATATTTACCTTGTTTGTTATTTTTATATATGAAAAAGAAGGCTTTTTCCTTACGAAAAAAAAATATATATATATAGTGAAAAAAATCTAGTGCAAAGACATACGTTTAAAAAAATTTCATACCACCACGCAGCGACACTGATATGAGGAACCCTAAAAAAGAGTTATACACATAAATACATTGTATTTAATTATATATAGCATAAATTATATAAATTTATCCGATTGTATATTTATTACCTGTTTGTGTATTCATCATAAAGAAAACTATAGTGTACAAACAAATTTCAAATATTTTGCATAGAAAAAAAAAATCTTCTTCCTTTTTACAAATTTTAGAATTTTGTTATGTTGCTGCTCTTTCTCTTCATTATTCACTTTCATCACTGGAACATTTTTAATTACACCATTCAATTTAAATTACAAAATTATAATACCAATCTCGTTTATTTTAACTTGGCATAATTATCTCAATAGATTTTAAATTTATACGTTTTAACATACACTTTAGATAATATATAATGAAAATATAAACTGACACAATGTTTACACTATTTTATTTTGTAAACAGCTATTGGGCATAGTGGAATCGTAGAGGTGTCATAAAAAACGTGTCTCAGGAAACTAAAATGGAACTAAGATCCTGAAGAATCACAAAACTATAAGGATAACCATTACTCGATATTCGATAATTGAATTATACGCCAAGTTGAGTTTAAAAGAGAGAGAGAGAATGGAGAAGAAAACTTTTGTTTAAAAAATAATAAAAAGGGAAAATGGGAGAGCATGGATGGGGGAGAGAAAATCCGTTGATATAACGTCAGGCCGGGGCTATCTCCACGCGCACGCGCACACGGCGCTGCTCTCTTTACGACCCTTCCGTTTCCACCCGGCTGTTCCATCCACTGCCTTCAGCCTAAATTAATTTCTTAACGAACTTTTTAACGTGGAAAACATATCATTTTATTATTTAATTTCAAAATAAGATAACATTTCATCAAAAAAAGACCATATACTGTATAAATTTGAAGTTAAAAATGTTGAGTTCATTATAGGGGGAGTAGCGGCGGCCGAGGTACTCGCCCGACATTCGACCAATAGGAAAAGCCAAATTTTGCATCTGGCTGTGACGAAAGCGTGTGTCTTGTAGGAGTGCTGCATCCAGGCCCAATCACAATTCTGCCTGTGACAGATCAATTATTGTTTCTATGGTTACTTGCTGGTATGAGTCCTGACAGGTGCGTGGCACTTTAAGTTGACAGCATGTATGCCAAAGGCAAAGGCTCAACAGTGCCATCAGATGCTCAAGCGCGAGAAAAGTAAGCTCCGTTTTTTTTTTAAACCTTTTTTTCTAACTTTTGATATACTGTGTGATTGACAACACCTCTTCTAAACCTTTCTTTTTAATCTTTCTAAAATGTTGTCAAAACTTTTGGAAGCATTATTTGTAAACACCGATAACATTATTTGATGTTTGAAGTGTTTTCGGAATGTTTTCAATCGTTTTTTCGAGATTAAAAATATCAAGCATGCTCTGTAAAACTTCGGATATATTTTTTTATCTATCAATTTAACTTTTTTTAAACACTAATAATATAAAACTAAAGGGAATTGTCACTTTTTAAAATTCAAGAACTGCCGCGCTTTGTTTATAATCGCATGTCAAATATTTGTTTACAAGAAATTGCGGCTTCTTTCAAATCCCAAACTTACTAACATTGCCACAAAATTATTATTTTTTTGTTAAGTTCGTTCTTTTTTTAGATTTTCTCAGAATAATAAGTATTTGTGGTATTATTCATATCTCTATTGTTTTACATAAATTAGGTTTGTTTCCTATTGTTCTGCGTATATATAGACTAAATCTAAACGATAAAATAAATTTACGATGCATGTTTTCTTATCAAAATGAGTTTCGGAAGATACTAAAATTTTAATTCCATATATATTGATGTTATCTCACGCTGGGAACTTTCGATCCTCTCCAACATTTAATTTAATAAAAGTTTACATAAATATTTGGATCTTCCTCGCGCTCGCTCGCTTGTTCACACTCTAATGTAAATAAACTTTTTTTTTTTTTCTTCGCGCGGATTTTACGCATGTGTTATACCGTTCGCGCTTCCTTTTTAATAACGTTATATATATCATCTATTTCTATTATATGCTATATGATATTATTTTTAAAATGTGTAATATTAAAACTAAAATAAATATAAAATCTAAATACAATATATTTGCTAAAAACGTTTTTTTTTTTCAATTAGATTATTGAATGCATTGTGAAAATATGGTCTTTTAAAAACGTTTTTAGCAAATATATTGAATTTATATTTTTTTTTGTTTTAATAATATATATTTATACATTATATATTATTTTAAATAAGATCAAATTTAGTATATAATGGATTTAAAATTGTCCTTTAGCATGGATTTGAAATTGGCATTTAGCATGCCTTAGATTTTAAATGTTATCATTTAGCATGCCATAGATTTTTAAAATGTATCATTTAGCATGCCATAGATTTTCAAAATGTTATCATTTATCATGCCATGATTTTAACTATTATCATTTAGCATGGCATGGATTCAAAATGTTATCATTTAGCATGCCATGGATTTTCAAAATGTTATTATTTAGTATGCCATGATTTTAACTATTATCATTTAGCATGCCATGGATTTTCAAAATGTTATCATTTATCATGCCATGATTTTAACTATTATCATTTAGCATGCCATGGATTCAAAATGTTATCATTTAGCATGCCATGGATTTTCAAAATGTTATCATTTAGTATGCCATGAATTTTCAAAATGATATCATTTAGCATGCCATAGATTTTAAATGTTATCATTTAGCATGGCATGGATTTTTAAAATGTTATCATTTAGCATGCCATTGGTTTTTAAAATGTTATCATTTAGCATGGCATGGATTTTCAAAATGTTATCATTTAGCATGCCATGAATTTTCAAAATATCATTCAGCATGCCATAGATTTTATGTTATCATTTAGCATGCCATAGATTTTCAAATGTTATCATTTAGCATGCCATGGATTTTAAAGAATGAGAAAGAAGTTGCCTTATAATTTTGAACTAATTGTAAAAAAATTCAAGTGACGTAATGGGACATTGATGTAATCATGGTTAATTTCACCAAATCTATAAATATGAAATAAATAAAATATTGCTGAATTAGCAGATTAATAGGACAGTGTCTTTTTGATTTTTTTGTATGTGAATTAGTGTATTTGTTTATTAATAAAACTTATACATATTGTAGTTACAAAAAAAAAAAAATCTAAAATTTCCATCTACAAAAAAAAGAATTTATAAGAAATGAGATATGTCAACATATGGCCAAAATGTTGTTCTTTACTGGGCAGTTGTAGATTTGTGCTCCAGGAACTCTATTACATCTCTGTTTATTGTGTATTGTAAAAAGGCATAAACACCAATTTAAGATCAGTAAACTTTATGTTCACTGAAATTAGATTATTTGGATCGGATTTAATATTGACAAGTTTTTTTGTACCAGAATCATACTGAGATAAGTCCCTCAATGTAAATTTATATGTAAATGCAACAAAATATTTCATAAAGACCATAAATAACAAAATTATTTATTGTCCATAAGCAGATACATTTTACGGGGCTCTGGCACATTTGTAAGTGCAAAGTCGAACTGCTTTTCACATGTGTAGACATGTGGTGCGCTTACAGTAAAAGCAGTCGCTAACTACCCACCATGATTATCATGGCCTGTACCATGTGTACTAGGGATAATTTAAAAAAAATATATATATATATATACATTTTTCATCTCACAATCATGATGGTTGTTATCCCCATTAAAAATCTTAAAATCCACAGACTTGACATTCTTGAGTGTCACATATATAAGCAGAATTTATAAATGAAGAATTCTTGCTCTCCAATCCTCACTATATCAAATGTAAAAAATCTGATAGCGTAGCTAATTCAGATGACATGCAAAGTGTTTGAAAAAGCCTTTTCCGATAAACAAGACCCTGTAGGCAGAAATGCCCAAAAGCTTGAGATATTGCATTAATAAAAATGAAAAGAAACTCATCTCCGGAAAATATATATATATATTATATTTAATTTCTATTTTTAAAAAATGGTGCTGGTGGTGAGATGAGATTGAGCAGTCGAGGCCTTTTGATTAAAGAAGATCAAACACTCAACTCTTGACGGGTTTATTTAGTAACCAATCGTCAAAGTTTTACAAAATTAATGGTAATAACAAACTTGAGGAATCTTAACAGGTAGAATACCTCAATCTTGAGAGAAAAAAATTAATTAAACAAAAATATAGTAGATTTACATATTTGATAACAAAAAAAAGTCTAACTAACTCGACTAAGCAAAAAAAAAACAATATTTATATCTACATCAGCGCCGTCTGGACTTCTCGGCGTCACAGAGTTCATCTATGAAATAAACAATAAAGAATTAATAAAAATATAATTTATGTAGAAAATAATATGGTAAAATTATTTACAACATATATATAAGCAGAATTGTCCAATACAGTATTAGAACTCTAAAAAGTGGTCTGGTATATTGTTGAAGCCGCTGGGGAGAGTTCACCACTGATGAGTCAAGCCCTCCCAATATTTTTTCATCGCAGTAAGGACAGTAGAAGATTGTTTTATGTGTAAAAGAAACTTTAATGTTTTCATTTCTTATACACCTTTATATGAGTAGAGATAAGTAAGAAGAGGAGCTTGAAATTTGATCCAAATGTTTAACGCTACTTTTTAGAAATAAAAAACTATTTCAACAGACTTACAAGGTACAATTTGGATTATAGATTGGAAACAAAAAGTAACAAGACTAAATCCAAATAATTAGACATCACATACAGGATGGAAACAGGGAAACACACAAAAAGAAGCACAGTAAAAATTTCTATTAATTATTTCTTCATTTCGACTTAGAGCGCTATGACCCCCTAGGGACACTTGTACTTTAAAGATAAACAAACTTTTGAAAGAAAAGAAAGAAAGATATTTTAAATATGTACAGAATTAGTATGCAAGTTAGTTAGATGAAAAGATAAAAACAAATGTATACATATCAACACAATTGATATATATACAAATCAATTATAAGAAATAGGTTATAAAATAGTTAAATCTTGAGAGAGTTTTAAATTTATTATTATATTTGTAGTTATATTATTATGTCAGGGTATGTTCAGGTTAGGGTCAGTATTCCATTTTTTCACTAGACAGAGGGGGATTTCAGAGTATCTTCCTTCGCAGAAAAGTATTTTAAATACTTAACTACTACTGAAAATTGAAACCTTTTATGAAGTAGTTAAGTATTTAGAGTATTATTTTCTAATATATTTTAACTACAGTAACTTATTTCATAATCTACTCAATTTGTGATTGGCTATGTAATAATATCAGATGGTAATGTTTATTTTGCTATACAAACTGTCAAGATGACAATCGCAAGGTTTCTCAAATTATCAATCACATATTTGCTATCTTTATAACCATTTACCACTACTACAGTTTCCTTATGGCCTTCAGAAAGGCTTTGTTCCTTGATAGACAGGCTTCTAGGAAATTGTAGATAGTGGAACCATATTGGTCTCTTTTAATCTATATGTGAATAACAGAATTACATCTCAGCTTCTATGGTGATTAGATAAGAAGCATAAAAGAGAAACATTTTAATGTGTGAATATTCTATTTTTAAAAATTTTGTTAGAAAAAAAAAACTTCAATTTAATAAACTTTGTTCTGCAATCAGTCTACAGTTCAATTCCAATGCTGAGATACAATTATTTGAAATTCTTTATGCAATCTACAGAAGCCTATATTCTCTCTCTGAACTAACTTTTATTTTTAATAATGAACTATGCACAATTTGGATTATAGATTATAAAACAAGGTAATAAGACCAAATCCAAATAAATATAATCAGTACTTTTGTCTGAAGATGGTAACAATGCTGTTACTGAAACATCACACACTATTTATTTATTTGGATTTGGTCTTATTACCTTGTTTTAAAAATGAACTATGTTCAGAGAAATTTGTCATGATCAGCCCATCTGATAATTAACAAACAATCTATGTGAAATCAAAAATTGACAAAGCCAGGAGAGACCAGTTTATCCATTGTTTTAGGTTATGATATCTTATGAGAGTTTCTATTGTACTATCAACTCAGAATGTGAGAATTAGTGAAAATTCCATTATTATCCATTGCTATATTTGAATTCATTTTTGTATATAATTTTCAAATAGTTCAATCAATACCAGCTGTTCTAGGTGCTGTATGAAATCAGCCTCAAAAATCCAGAGTAAGATCATTTAGTAACTACAACTATTTCAGTGATATCAGTAGAAAGCATACCTACTGATAAATTTTCCCTTTTTCTTTAATGAAGGTAAATTTGAAACATTTTTTTTTTTTTTTGAAAGAGGATGTATATTACAAGGTAATAAGACTAAATCCAAATAAATAAATAGTGTGTGATGTTTCAGTAACAACGCTGTTGATTTGATCTTATTACCTTGTGTTTATAATCTATAATCCAAATTGTGCTTTATCAGAGGGTGTATATCAATATTGGATAGATATCAGAGCTGATATTTAACTTATAGATCAAATCTTTCAATAATGAATTGTAAAAATGATTAGGCTAATTGTGTTTTTGTGTTCAGGTTGGCGTTGTATGTTTATGAATACCTGTTGCACGTTGGAGCCCAAAAAGCAGCACAAACATTCCTATCTGAGGTAATTTTTACATAGATGTTATCATTTCTTATCTATAATATATGTAATGTGTTCAATGTGGCACAAGAATCTGATATATTATCTACTACAATAATATAAGGGATAACTAGCGATGCCATAAAATCCAAGTTTAAAGTATTGCGCAATATAGAATTTTGGTACACATTGAATCTTAGTAATAGCAATACAGTAATATTTCTTTAATAAGTAAAAACAAGGTAATAAGACCCCAAATCCAAATAAATAGTGTGTGACATTTCAGTAACAGCGTTGTTACCATCTTCAGACAAAAGCATGCTTTAAATAGTTACTGTTATCAAAACTATTTAAAGCATGCTGTGGTAAAATTTCTCATTCAGTACTTTTGTCTGAAGATGGTAACAACGCTGTTACCGAAACGTCACACACTATTTATTTATTTGGATTTGGTCTTATTACCTTGTGTTTATAATTTATAATCCAAAAATTGTGCCTTATCTCTTCTTTAATAAGTACTTCAATAATATGTGTAGTTTTCAATAACTCAATGATCCCACACCTGTAACATCTAAACTAATGCAAAAAAACTAAGTTGGATATTTTTTTCCCCACATTTCATTAATAAATATACAATAGTTCTCTAAATCAGTAGTCAAAATTAACAAAAAAAATAATTTTGAATATTTTTTATGGTCTCCTGAAATTACATTGAGGTTTTACTGTAGTAATAAAATAATGACATATACAAACCCACAATTAATTAGTTGTAAAGAAATCTAATCACAAAACCTGTAAATATGAAGTTTAGTTTTCAATTAAAAATTTTATCTAAAGCTTAAAAAATTGTGCTTTATCATCTAAAGCTTCAATATCCTGCTAAAATAATAAATTTTGATTTGAGACAAATTGTAGAGTTATTCCTTAAAAAGTCATTAAAGAAACAATATTCATTTTCCATACATTTGTACAGAGTCGATTACACACAATGGCTGCTTGTGGCAATCACAATCCTCCAGCACATTGAAATATAATAAATACTTCATTATCCACAATACTTGAAATCAAACAAAGTAATAAGACCAAATAAATAGTGTGTGTGATGGTTCAGTAACAGTGCTGTTACCATCTTCAGACAAAAGTGCTGAACAACGCTGTTACCAAAACATCACACACTATTTATTTATTGGGATTTGGTCTTATTACCTTGTGTTTATAATCTACTAGCCGAATGGCCCGGGCAACGCCCGTGTTTTACCCGATTGAATGTTTTGATTCAAATACTATTTGTTACAATTATAAATTGGCGCCTTAAATAAATGCATATATTAGTTAATAACTATAGCCTATGTGCTTTATCTGTCTATGTACTGTTGGCTTCCGTAGGCGTCTCTTACTGGGAAAATGAAAGAGAGGATTTCATTTAGTTATTAACTAATATATGCATTTATTTAAGGAGCGACCCGCTCCAACACAATAGTTACAAAAACCAAAAAGCTGTGGGGGGGGGGGGGGGGGGGGGGGGGGGGCATGATGGGGGGGGGGGCAAAGGTGGCGTGATCGTAGCCAACCAATAGGAGAGCACCATTCCAAAAAAAAAGCAAACGGTGACAGAGATGAAGAATTAAGAACGCATGACACTCGTAACTGTATATAGTTACTGATAATAATCAAAATTGTGCCTTATCGAAAATCAAATAAGAATACATACAATTCTATCTTAAAGTTACCACAATCTATATCTGGTAAAATAGGGTCAAGCACTCTCTAACATAGAAAATGACTGATCTATCACACAATGAATTAAGACACAGCTTCAACAAAATATAGTTAATATAATCTTTATTATAATCTTGATAAGGCACAATTTGGATTATAGATTATAAACACAAGGTAATAAGACCAAATCCAAATAAATAAATAGTGTTGTTACTGAAACATCACATACTATTTATTTATTTGGATTTGGTCTTATTACCTCCTGTTTATTATAATCTTATTCAAGTTTAAAGAACCTATACACAAAGTCTTGGAATTGGCAGAAACTATCTTGAATGATGATTTTTCATTTGACACATTCCAAACAATATCTTGGGGGGGTCGGTGGAAGGCTGGTTAAACCGTTTGGTTTTCGACCACTACGACCCAGGTTCGATTCCCGCATTGGGCACTTTTTTCTGTTTAAAAAAAAAAAAAATGCTCCAATGGCCCCCGATTCTTGCAAAAGTCCAACCCCACCAGCGAGTGCAAGTAACCAAACGGGGCTCTGGCACATTTGTAAGTGCAAAGTCGAACTGCTTTTCACATGTGTAGACATGTGGTGCGCTTACAGTAAAAGCAGTCGCTAATTACCCACCATGATTATCATGGCCTGTACCACGTGTACTAGGGATAAGCAAAAAAAAAAACCATTATCTTTTATATATTTAGATAACATTCAGCAGCCAATGTTGAAGCAGCACTTTAAGTAGTTATGAATATTAAATTTGTTTATTTAACACAAATCCTCTAACATCACCCTTGTTTTTCAGATCCGGTGGGAGAAAAACATCACATTAGGAGAGCCTCCTGGGTTCTTACATTCTTGGTGGTGGTAAGTTATTTTATTATTCACACAAGGTAATAAGACCAAATCCAAATAAATAAATAGTGTGACATTTCGGTAACAGCGTTGTTACCGAAACGTCGCACACTATTTATTTATTTTGGATTTGGTCTTTTTACCTTGTATTTATAATCTATAATCCAAATTGTGCCTTATCCATTATTATTCACATGTCTAGAAACAGCAGAAAATCTCATTACACTGTCAGATAACTAGCTCTAAAACAAATATTCAATCCTTGAAGAATGCAACCATTCCAGCTTAGAACACAATAGATTTATTTATTTAGGTAATCCAGGTTCCTGAAGCCTACAGAAGATATAGACTAGAAAATGGAAAACACATGTGTAGGGCAAAAAACAAATTTAATTCATCCACAGAAAATATATATGAAACTTATATAGTAGGAGATGTGGTATTAAATAACAAAATGCAGTCTTGCATACCCCCAGCCACAAACTTTAGCTCTCCATTGGGCTACTTTTTCAAAAATCATTAATCAAATATTTTTTATTAATTTCTTTGAATATATGAGACTGAACCCAAATACATACACAAATATGAAAATTCCCATAATAAAGCAAAATACATTTCTAAAAAAAAAACTTGTTTTTTGTGGTGTGCTACTTTCAAATGCAAAATTGTTTTCTTATTTGAAAGTGGAGCTGGGCTATCTCTCTCTCTCCACATTATGCTATAAATCTATAAAGAAATATAATAATATTGTAGTAATTTCTAAATTAAACACTCATTAATCACATTTTAATATTAAAAGCAATTTACTCGTGTAAAAATGGTACTAAATGGAAAATACAAAATTGTTTTCTCTGAACTATATGTTAGAGTATGTGTGGTGTGTCGATTTGTTAGTCCAGCGATGGCCCAGGAAGTATTTCAAAGTTAGTGTTTTATTGGTATTACTTATTGGCTACATTTTTAGAGGAAGACAAAAAGGACAACACCCTAGAATCTCTATTCTGGTCCTCTCTGGTTTCCGCCGCTGTGCCGCGCCGCGCAGCGGTGGTCATCTCCTATTTCATGGCGCCGCTTGTATGTTTGTTGACGGCGTGGTCCGTCATCCCAGCAGGCTGGAAGGAAGTCTCTCAGCCCCACATATGTATAAAATATATTCACAGAGTATAGCAACAGCTCTAGGTGAGCTTCATTGTTAAAAAAAGGAACACTAGACTCGTTATTTATTGTTGTTATATATATAAGTAGTTATTTATACTTTTCCTGTTAAGTTACAATATGGATTTTGCTCTCTTAATAAATTATAAATCTCCTAAGTTATGTAATAAAACATAGAAATATATACCACACAAATTCATCCTTCTTTTATTCACGCTTGTTCGGCGATACATATACTATAATAGGAAGGATAAAGTGATTAGCATGGCCCCTGAGCAAGTATGACACGCAAAATCGTGAAACTTTCCTTTTATTCAACACTATAAATCCCGATTTTATTTATCTGCAGAGTTAGAGAAAAGTGCCTACTTAATCGTTTTCAGAATACACAAGCCAGTAGAATGACTGAAGACATTTCAAAGAGTGTATCGTCAATGTTAGATCCGGTCGCAATGACGCTAGCGATGGAAAGAAGGCGACTGGCGCGAGGGCAACTAGGTTTCGGAATGTTGGAGTCGGGCGGAAGGCCACGTGGAGCCGCCGAGTGAAGGCACGTGACTGCAGTTTCAATCAGCGTGCCGGCCGGGGTCCAGATCGATTCAAGCCGTCAGTCTCTTCCCGCGGACTCCGTCGGAGCCAAACTTTTGTCCCCGACTTTCTTTCTTTCTGACTAAATTTATGCCTCACGTGTAAAGCTTCTTAACTGCTTCTTGGAGTTAAATAGCTTTAAACATTTAATTTAGGCTTTCTAAAAACGCATTTTAAAATGTCAATAATATATATGATATAATATACAAATATACAATTCAATGTTGCTTACTTTTAAGTTTGTCAAACTTATAAATACACAAACTATCAACCCAATATATCCACACAAACAGAATTTTCTGTAGAATATCCTTCTTTTTTTTTTTTTTTACAGAAAATGCATTCAGGAATTTATATATACACCATATAGATAAGTTGTGATCATTATTAGAAGGGGCTATACGATCTTTTGTGACATGTTTGTGACATTAGCGCATGTTTCTAAATCCATTTCATTCAATTGGAGTGGGAGAAATCAACCTAAACAAACCACGAACGATGGACGTTAGGGGAACCATGTTATTCAAGGCACTACAATGACATTTATTCACTGGTTGTAAAATAATGGAATCGTAGTAAACTTGTGTTATCCGGAGCGTCGTCGCTAAGGCGAGATGAAGCAATGAGCCAGTCTATATACCGGCCTTGCCCGCCGCCGCTCCTGTCGAAATAACGCTGCGGGGACGTGGCCAGAACTTGATTCACTTATCCTTGGAGAATTATTCTTCAACCAAAGAGCTGAGAGTTCACTACAACGTGGCATTCACTCTGGGCAGGGATGCAATATAACTTTATGTGGCATTCTACTCTTCTAAAATATAACCATACTGTTTGAAGAGAAAATATCCGTTTCTTGATACCTGGCTGTCAAAGCCATTGCATTCGCTTGCACATCCTAAGTTTGTACGGGTGGATAGATAGAAGAGATAAGTAACGTGAAAATTAGGTACAGAGTAAAAATAAGAGTGTCAAATTGGACATCTTTAAAAGTATATAAAAGTGCAGAGCTCATAGACAGAGATTTGAATTTGCTGTTATATTATCATAGAAACTTTTTTATAATTTGAATAGACAAATTTTGTTTATTGTACACTAACTAAATTTAAAGTGATTAAATCTAATTTAACTAAGATAAGATAATTTAAAAATCTAATATTGTTAAACAACTCAGGAAGGTAGATATCCATCATATTTGATGTTGGGTTAATGCCTTTTAGCGAATTTATCAGCTGAAGAAATCGGTTTAGATAGTGTGACTAGAAACTACACCACATTCCTTCAGCAGTTTGTGTCCTGTCTACGCGTTCCTATTACCATATTAGATTTCTCGATTTCAAGATGACGTCCACCATTATGACACTCAACCAAATAACCTGCAGAGATCAGTTTTCCTTGAGTTTGGCGACACACGATGTTCCTTCCTCCAAGGACGACCGCCGCCATTGCAGCCAACAATGGGAAGGCTACACTACGCACTACTTATATTGACTCTCGGTCAATACTTTGTTTGAGCTCCGATTCCACGGAATACGAGCCCGCCTCGTGTTGGCGTAGCTAAATTAACGAAGCGTCGTTGTGCACACGTCACTTAACACGGTCGCTTCCTTTACTTAGCCCACTGTTGATATTTCCTTCTCGGTACCTCTACATCCCTCCGCCAGCTCTGTCGGAAGTCTGGCGTTGGCGGAATGGCTTCAATTCATTATTAAAACGATTTAAAGTACAAATAAAAACTGACCCACCTAATGAAAACTAGATTACATCACTGTTGTCAGAATGGAATGAATACACACTTGCTGAGAACTATTAAAATTATAATTAAAACCAACCCTCCTCATAGAACCTAGCGGCGCACATCACAGTTGGAAAAAAATGGTGAATGCATGCAACTAACCAGCATCGCAACTACAGTTGACGGAATGGAATAATGCTGACAACTATTTAAAATATGAGTGGATACCACTGGCGCACACTATTGTTGGCAGAATGGAGTCAACATGTGCTGAGAACTATTTAAAGCACGAATAAATCAACCTATCACCTAGCACAAACCAGCGGCTCACATCGATGGCGTCAATGAGGCTCGAAATTCTAGTTCCATCAGTTGCTTCTTTGGATTCGTTATTTTATATTTGATGCGCGTATCCATTTCAGCGTTGTCGTGGAAGCTACTTTCGTTAGGTTTCGAACCTCGGAGTTGGCGCAAGGTTTATTTTTATAATTATTCATTTGCCCAGACTTCAAATAAAGCTGACCCACAATCGCGCTGATTCGGAGCAATTTCTCTAGTTCGCTTCTTCCTCAAATATACCTCATTGTATAATACGAACTCGTGGAAAACAACCTTACCATGGGACCTTACCATCTCGCATCGCGAACCTTGTCACGAAATATTCTTTTGCACGGTCATCATGGCGCCTTGGCCTTGATGCCAAGTTTTCCTCGGCGGTCATTTCATGTGCACCTTTTCAAATATACCCCTCCTTCAATCGGACATAGAGCTTCACTTCACATTGTTAACTCCAACTGATCTTTGAAGATAAACTTGTCTTAATATATTTCACACTAAAAACTAGAGCACTAACTCCAACACAGGTTTTCAGATGCATTTAGCCATGTTTTGCCTTTTCGCGAGACATGGTATTAGAGCTATATATATATTCATTGCATAAGGCCTTCTCTTTATTTCTAGAACGCTCATTCTCGTCGAAGGGCAGTGGTCTTCAAGTATTAAAGCCCAGAACACAAATAAATAGCCTGTCCTAATTGCTTCAACGATTTAACAAACATTCATTTACCTAGCTAATATTATCCACCGGAACCCTTTACATCTTCACATCTGACTTCAACATATTCAAGAAAGCAAATATATTTCTATGATAGTTTACATGATTTAGGACAGGGGTTTGTTGGAGAGGAGTAAATCGTCGATCTTCGACAGTCACCTCCCGGAATCGAATCTCGCATTGAACACTTTTTTTCTGAGGAAAAAGATGCCTAAATGTCCCTCGTTTCTTGAAAAACTCCAACCCCACCAGTGAGTGCAGGTAATCAAACGGGGCTCTGGCACACTTGTAAATGTAAAAGTTGAATTGATTTCTACATGTGTAGACAGTATATGTACCAACATGAGCTGGAATGCTTTTTCAAGAATTTGTATCGGGGTAATTTATAAATATGTTCGATCTCCGAACTTCACCCATTTAGATATGAACCTACTATAGAGAACGTGAATATTTCAGCCGCTATTATCAATTTATTTTTCAAAAAGATAAAGTCAGAATAGGAGACTATGAATAGGAGAGGTCTTGGTACAATGACTCTATACATTGGAAGAACATATACACTAAGGGTCTTTACATTGAAAGAACATATACACTAAGGGTCTTTACATTGAAAGAACATATACACTAAGGGTCTTTACATTGAAAGAACATACACACTAAGGGTCTTTACATTGAAAGAACATATACACTAAGGGTCTTTACATTGAAAGAACATATACACTAAGGGTCTTTACATTGAAAGAACATATACACTAAGGGTCTTTACATTGAAAGAACATATACACTAAGGGTCTTTACATTGAAAGAACATACACACTAAGGGTCTTTACATTGAAAGAACATATACACTAAGGGTCTTTACATTGAAAGAACATATACACTAAGGGTCTTTACATTGAAAGAACATATACACTAAGAGTCTTTACATTGAAAGAACATAATCACTAAGGGTCTTTACATTGAAAGAACATATACACTAAGGGTCTATACATTGAAAGAACATATACACTAAGAGTCTTTACATTGAAAGAACATATACACTAAAGGTCTATACATTGAAAGAACATATACACTAAAGGTCTATACATTGAAAGAACATATACACTAAGGGTCTTTACATTGTAAGAACATATATACTAAGGGTCTTTACATTGAAAGAACATATACACTAAAGGTCTATACATTGAAAGAACATATACACTAAAGGTCTATACATTGAAAGAACATATACACTAAAGGTCTATACATTGAAAGAACATATACACTAAGGGTCTTTACATTGTAAGAACATATACACTAAGGGTCTTTACATTGAAAGAACATATACACTAAAGGTCTATACATTGAAAGAACATATACACTAAAGGTCTATACATTGAAAGAACATATACACTAAGGGTCTTTACATTGAAAGAACATATACACTAAGAGTCTTTACATTGAAAGAACATATACACTAAGGGTCTTTACATTGAAAGAACATATACACTAAGGGTCTTTACATTGAAAGAACATATACACTAAGGGTCTTTACATTGAAAGAACATATACACTAAGGGTCTTTACATTGAAAGAACATATACACTAAGAGTTTTTACACTGAAAGAACATATACACTAAAGGTCTATACATTGAAAGAACATATACACTAAAGGTCTATACATTGAAAGAACATATACACTAAGGGTCTATACATTGAAAGAACATATACACTAAAGGTCTATACATTGAAATAACATATACACTAAGGGTCTATACATTGAAAGAACATATACACTAAAGGTCTATACATTGAAAGAACATATACACTAAAGGTCTATACATTGAAAGAACATATACACTAAGGGTCTATACATTGAAAGAACATATACACTAAGGGTCTATACATTGAAAGAACATATACACTAAAGGTCTATACATTGAAAGAACATATACACTAAGGGTCTATACTTTGAAAGAACATATACACTAAGGGTCTATACATTGAAAGAACATATACACTAAAGGTCTATACATTGAAAGAACATATACACTAAAGGTCTATACATTGAAAGAACATATACACTAAGGGTCTATACATTGAAAGAATACATACACTAAGGGTCTATACACTAGGAATATCATAACTTATAGGTCTATATATACACCAATAAGCGCACGTATTTAGGTCTCTATATTGGGAAGAGCACAGTTTATAGATTTATATGCTAGGAAGAACACAGCTTATAAGTTTATGCATTAAAATGGCCAACAACAACTAGGGAGAGCATTGCTTATATACACTTTATATATACGTGTATATCTATACATTAGGAAGTGCAATCGTTATAATTCTACACGCTATAAGATCAGCACAGCTTTTTTTTTTTCTTTTCTCATTAGTCTACAACCATTGACAAAACTTAGGAAGTTTTACCTTTTAGCATGTATATTGGGATTTCGACAATAACTCTGAAAGATATTTGATTCGCAGTGACCTTTATTGAAGACACACGAGATAACCAGGTGTGAACAAAATTGCGTCTGTTTCCGTCAAAAAAAAAAAAAATAGACCACCAGCGACATCAAAGACTTTCTACTTCCTTAACTTTTGTCCATGAGTGTATACACTAGGAAGAAAACAGCATATATTTCTATTTACTTGGAATAGCACATCTATAAATCTATACAGTCGATGAGACACAATTTCTGTCTATACATTGATATGTTTAATTAAAAAGGCATATATTGGATCAAAATATCATTTATTTTACCAATATTTCAATTGTCTGAACGCCAACCTTTATCAAAGTGTTATAACATATTTAATGTATGTGTTAATATTATAACACCTTGATAAAGGTTGGCGTTCAGCCAACTGAAATATTGGTAAAATAAATGATATTTTGATCCAATATATATGCCTTATTAATTAAAGATTTATTTATGGATTGCTCTATTTTCAAAACATTGATATGTGTTTACTCAGGCATACGCCTATAAACGGGAACAGTGTATATATACACAGAGATCCGTGTCCATTATACGGGGAAAGCAGAGTTCCTATCTGTGAGATGTCATGAAGCCGTTCCAACGTAATGTCTGACACTTTGTAATGAGCCTGGTCTTGTGTCAATATTATTTCCTTGATGGCCTTCACGTGTTAACAACTCGGGTTATGACGTAATAACAACATAACAGTCAAAGCGACTGTAAAACGATCAAATGACACTGCTACATGTCGAAATATAATTCCTTATATATGTCGAACATATCATTTATTATTTTTTTTATTGAACCGTTATTTTGGCAAATTTTTTTCACACACCTAAAACTTTATTAAGACTACTGGGGTCTTATACAGATTCCTCTAAAGGAGGAGGAATACAAATCAGTTAAAAAAGTATGTTCATCTTAGCACGAAAGGAGCGAGAGTCACAGGCCGCTCGGCGCCCAAACAGTCGACAGCAGTCGTCTCGGTTCTCATGAACCCCTCCCCGAACATTGATGGCAACTTTATAGAATTTGAAATATCTGAATCAAAATATATATATATATTTTTTATAATCTTTAGTCTATGACAGCGACTTCTAGTTGTGTAGCCTATCCAGATATAGTACGCACAGCCAACACACCACTGTTGGTTCGGATATTTGCACGGATTTATATAACTCTGTATCAAGCATGGTACACACATGTTCTTGTACGATAACCACCCGGACATAAAAATGTCATACCTAAAAAAAAAAAAAAGTGCTACAAAATATATCAAGAAAATGTATCACATATTTTTGTCTCAAAAATGTGTCACGATAATAAAAGCATCCGTATAACATGTCGAAGTGGACAATAATAAGTAGTCAAAAAGTTTACAAGAAATAAACAAGTAATAGTAAATATATAAAGTTTACAAGAAATAGACAAAAGTTCTACAAGGAATAAACAATAAGTAGACAAGAAATAAACGCAAAAAGTAGACAAGAAATAAATGAAAAGTAGTTAAGAAGTATACAAGAGGTTTACAAGAAGTATACAAGAGGTTTACAAGAAGTATACAAGAGGTTTACAAGAAGTATACAAGAAGTTTACAAGAAGTATACAAGAGGTTTACAAGAAGTATACAAGAGGTTTACAAGAAGTATACAAGAGGTTTACAAGAAGCATACAAGAGATCCAGCGAGTTCTATACTTTAAAACGTAGTATTGAAAAGAAGTAACCAAAGAGTATCCTGTCATGGGGAGAAACCCCTTGCGAGGCGCAAAAAGCCGTTTTGTTTTTTAAACTATACTTTTCTATACGTTTTTATATATTGTATTAAGTTTATTTAGCGTAGATTGGTGATGTAGTCTTGAATTCCTAAATATGTGTGCTCATATGCTAAAAGTTTACTTAATGTTTATCCTTTTCCGTGTCTTATCCACAGAGTTTTACTTTGAAGGATTCAATAAGAAAAACAAATTTCAATGGATTATATATATAATAAAAACAATGTTCACCCTTATGTGGACCTCCCAGGATGATGAAAGAATGCTTCACAAACAAAACGATCCATTTGGCGTAATATACGGTTTGCCATTGTCTTCTTATGAATGATGAAGACCATATGTCAGCAGCCTTGCCAACAACACGTGCTGAGGGAATGTTTTGCCCAAATACTGTTACTGCGCATCTTACCAAGATCCTTGAGTAGTGCCATAGAATTAGATAAGATACAAGCTTGCTGAGTCGCCAAGAGCTCAACATCTAAGGATTATTTTTCTTCACGACACGTTAGGTTCCTGGAGGCTTTTGCTCTATCGGGTTTATCAATCTGAGGCTTCGTCGAAAAAAGAAAAAAAAAAAAACACAATCAAAAATAGTTTCTTGTACTCTTTCATAAACTGCCAAACTACTAAGGCTGTCTTGTATTTTAGAGGTCCTTCTTGCATTGGTAAAACAATTTAGTAATGTGCGCTATCCTAGCTTGTGTGCTGGGAGAATCCCACACAAATTTATAAATCATAAAATGCAAGGTAAAAATCCCTGTATAATAGTTGAATGCAAAAAGATTGAAACTTTTGTCTTTTTTTTTTTTTGTACCATCTTTTTTCTTCTCTCTATGAGCAGTATGTTTGGTTTATCGTGTGCTCTTATCAACACTATTTTCCAACACTTATCGATTGGACTGTGAAAAAAATCGACGTGTGTCCCACAAAATAGACGAAAAATATTAACAGCGCACATCCACGAACGTCATAGAGGGCTGGGAAAATATACATAGTATGACAAGGCTATACACTCATGGACAAAACTTAAGGAAGTTGTACCTTTTAGCATGTATATCGGGATTCTGACAATAACTCTGAAAGGTATTTGATGCACAGTGACCTTTATTGAAGACACACGAGATAACCAAGTGTGAACAAAATTGTCACTGCCTCCAAAAAAGAAAAAGACTGGCGATATCAAAGACTTTCCACTTCCTTAAGTTTTTCCCATGAGTGTATTTCTATATAGAAAGTCACCTCTCCCATAAAATATGCGCAAAACTATACGTCATCTACTGACCGTCCCTAGAGATGACTAAACCATTACATCAAACTCTAACAAATTTATAACCAACCTGGAGGGAGACCACGGTTTTAGAATATGGCCCTCGTCAGTCCGGGGCGGGCTTCATGAGTTCCACAAAGTATTCATGAAATCGTTAAAATATGCTGAAAAGATGTTCAGTTTGTAAAGTGGTGAAGCCAATTGCCCAAATATAAGTGGAAATTATTCCCGGAGGATCTATATTGTTCTATAAAAAAGGTCACCTCACCCGTTAAAATAGACGCAAAGGTCACCTACCCGAGTCTGCAAGTTCGCAGAGACAGCCAATAGATGGGGCATGGTTTTTGCGTCAATTTTAACGGGAGAGGTGACTATTTTTTATATAGATTAATATCCTCCCGGGAATATTTCTAAAGTGCTATTGGAGATATTCAAAATATTATATCCTCGCCTGAACTTCATCGCATGCAGCAATGAGAGGCCACATTAAAGACTTAGCTTTGTTCTGTGAGTCTCTGAACGATTTCTCGCAAACGGCAACGCAGCCATACTAAAACAGCGAGCAAAAGGGCCTCGCGTCTTGTTTTCTTTACTGGATGCTAGATTCTATTCGAAAACTGTTGTTATTTCACCAAACCTAACATAAACAATGACTTACACTTGCGCTTAAAATAAGCCAGTGTTACTTTAAACAGACGCCAATGAATCTTGTTATAAAAAGCCTCCCCAGAACTTTATAGCGCCGAGAGTTATGGGATCAGACAGACGGCGGCCACCCACGGCAGGAAGTCGGTGACATCTCCACATGTTGGCTGAAGGAAGGCTCCAAGTTATCTAAACAGCTCGTGGGATTGGCTCCCGAGCTTCCGCACCGCTCTACCTCAAGTCATGACTGTTCGACACAAATCGTATTATTTATTAATCTCTTAGATAAAGAGACATGATATGTCCGCGTTGCTCGTTGGTATTTAGCTGTAGAGATTTTCGGATAAATTACTAGAGAGAAAAGGATGATTTGTTTAAGACAGAATTACTTCCAAACATTTTGTTTTTAAACAATTTTGTTGATTAAAAAATCATTTATTGAGGCTATCGTTGTTTTTTCATATTATAGGCTCTTCTTAACCGGAGTGAATTGTCGAAGGAGGATTCTGTGTTTTAAAAAACTGTTGTAGTTCTGCCGCCATACGCTCACCAAAGCTAATGTAAAATAGCAATGGGTGAGGTCCTGTGCCCAATTCCTGACCGTAATTGCGTTCCCAATAATTCTATGATTGGAATCTCGGCCATTATTGCGACTCCCGGTAAAGCCTGTCGCGGCAGCGAGACCTCCGTGGAGACCATCCCCCGCGAGGTGGAAAGATTAGCGGTGGCTTTCCGGCCATTGATTGTCGGGAATAATTCCCTTCCCTCCAATTATCCGTTCTTTATCCACTTTCCTCTCTCAAAGCGTTTGGAATCAATCTCCACTTTCTTCGCCTTGGGATTAAAGACATCTTTGACCATAGCACAGTAATATGGATCAACTTATATCTATTAACTCGGTAATCGCACCTTCCCTGTACACATATGAAATGGACGACAAGGGAAATAGAAACATTGGGAAATTATTTTAAATTTATTTTATGTTTGATTTATATATTTTTTAAGATTTTTTATATTATCCGCTTTTCTAGAATCTTGCTGTTGAGAGCCTGTACTAGAACCTCCTGCATACAGCGAGATTGAAGGGATGGTCGCTAGGAACCATTGTTGTTCAGGGAACATTTTCGCTTACATTTCTATGACACTGTACGCGTCTCTATAAACCATTATTATTATTCAGTAATACACATGTGTATATAACTCGCAACGCATAATTAATTTGCTCATTTATCACATTAACATCATCACCTTTATGTTCCTATCCATTTTTCTCGATAAACAAATCACTATAAAATGCACCTTAATATTTCTATGTATAGGATGGCCGTTTTAATAAAGGCCATTATACGGCTAAATGACTGAACTGTCATTTTTATTTTGGGGAATTGTGAATTGTTTGTGAAAGCTCAATGTTCGATATATGTATTTCTGTCTCCAAGAATTTCTACTGTTACCTTGAATACCATCACATCAAGAATTCATTTAAAGTGCCTGATATATAAACAGAACAGAGTCAAAATACAATTGAGTGGTGATAGATTAAACAATCAAAATCATTTATAGTGTTCATCACTGATGAGGTAGGCCTTCCCGATATTTTGTACTTCGCAGTAGGAAATTGTTATTAATTAAAATTAAGAGCGTCAAAAATAACTTCTCTCTCAATATTCTTTATATAAATAATACAATATATATTAATAATAATATAATACTTGTATTTAACATGGTTAAGCTAGGTTTTTTTTGCTTAAACAATTTTTTGAAATTTAAATTTTGGATTTAAAAAATATATATTTTATTGTGAATCATATTGATATCAAGTGGATTTTCTAACTGCGCGCTACCCAGACTCCTGGAGCGTCAAGTTAATCTTCGGATCAAGAGGATTTGATGCTCAATTCATCTGTAATCGAGATAAGAATACATCGATTTTATTACACACTGACCTTATTTTTTTGCCTATTCAACCTATATATATATACTTTTTATTAAGATCCTTAGATTTTCCCCAAATTTTTTTTTTTTTTCTCTCAATTATTTGCTAAATTTGATTCATTACACAGTTTAATAGGTTTTAGTAGCCAAATATTTGACCAAAATATTTCTTCTTGTCAAACCTGCTCTCTGTTGCGTACTGTTAATTGAAGCATAAAGGCGCAAACATTTCAACAATTTCCTTCTATGCAAGAGACTTGCATTCAAGGACTCGGCCACTAGGCCAACCAGGTCCTTGCACACTAGTCCAAACCGGCTATGTCCATTCACTTGTAGCGTTAGCATTTCGTTCTACAGATATTGATCTTGGGGGATTTTAGGCCTACATATTCTTAAAAGAATCGATAATCGTTTATAATCTATATTTCTGATCAATTCTTCGTCTCTTCCATTTTATAAAATACCTAGTTTCGATATATTGTCGTCGTTCTTTATTCCCACAATGGTAGGATATCAGACCAACTCCATAAGTTGGTGATGCCTCAGAAGCTTGATTCTTGGATTTGATACAATCAAGGATATATCGTGAACTGGCACTATCGTTTGTTCCATGTTAGGAATGTCTTGACCTGTAAACTTGAAAGGTGAGATGTTTTGAATTCGGTTAGTATCGACTTCCTCTTTATTTATTTGTAATCTTTTCTGTTAATTTTTAAAAATTATCCCAAGGGGATGGACGAGAGAATTTTCCGAATTTTCAAAACGGGATGCTAAAATTCGTATCGTTTTCTTTGTAAGCCAGTAGGGAATTAGAGGTAAGGTTCAGGTTGCAAGCTTGTTTGCCAATTTATCTGCTGCTGCATGGGAGGAATCCATTACAGATGGACCTTTCCTTTATATCAGATATTCTTTAGGTAAATAGGTATTCTGGGATTTGTTTCGACTGTGGCATTATTCCATATATGCAGAACGGCACCTGGGATATTTGTGTTTGGGATTCATGTGTTTTTTTTTGCCATCATCACGTCATCTAGTCTTTCTATGGTTTAAGCTCAATTCTGAAAATCAATATACAACAATCAATGTATATGGTCTGTGGTTAAATACCTACCTCTCACTTTGATTCTACGAGACCGCGACGTATTTTCACATTTGCTGCCATCGGTATAGATTTGGCTATTGGGACTGAATAGTTTCTCTCGATATATTTTATTTATAAACACTCGTCACATTATATGAACATCTGAACGTTCAAACTATATATATATATATAATTTATTCAACATGAAAGACAACAAAAGAAGCTAACTCGGAGTAAATATCATATACAGTATGGCTGGCTTTACTGTAAGTTCCATACGAAGGTCTCGAGGGTCAACTTTGCCCCCTTTTAACGCAGGTCCATCATGCAGCAGTGCATAGTAGCAGTCCACACAAGAGATCCAACAATGGCGGAATGATCCACACACGCACTGCAAACAAACTCTGGCTGGTATTGCATGATGTTGGAACAATGAACCAGCACTCATATGGCTCCGCACCGGAGGAAGCCACTTGTAAAACACCACAGCGTCACGGTTCACTGCCTTTATTGCTTTCACCTTCCTGTGGGAAATTGAAAACAATGCCTAACATTCGGGGGAAGGAAGCTACCCCTCGACTTCTTCAGTTTAAACCTAGGCACTCCTCTTTCACAGATATACATACCATCGCATACTCCACTCTTTCTTTATTTTCTTTATTTCACACTAGACGAATGTGACCCGGCTTACTCCAGGATCTTCCCAAATGAATGTTTGTCCATACAAAATGTATTAACTAAAAATAGTAGTGGCGCTAAAAATAATCAATATACATACACTTAATAAAGCTTGTTGTAACATATAGTGTGTGATAAAACTTAGTATTGATACTTTCTCTTGATGTAACCCGGATTCCTGGAGCGTACAATATTGATACTAAAACTTGTGAAAATACAAAAGGATTATGGTGATAATAAACGTGTTAAAAATAATATAACAAATGCGAACTAAAATTTATAAAAATAACGCGATACAACGTTTATATTAGATTATATTCTGTTATGATTTTTTTTAACTTCGAATATAGATAAAGATGAGATAGAAGCGTGCCAAAATGAAGTATCTAATGTGCCGACCAATTACGGGACAGAAACGGCTCCGCCTTTTGTTTGAAACGAGATATGTAATTTACTTTAACCCATTATCGGACTAATTTGCATATTCCGAGGTCGAAATTTCGACAGCGACTCCTTCCAGACCATTCTCTATATCGCGTCAAAATTTCATCAGGAAACGTATGTGGAACAAGCAAACATTTCATCTTTATTTACATAGAATGTTTGCCTTGGATAATTTATTACTTAATCATTCCATAATATATCAAATAATTTTCTTAAATAGAGAGAAAATACGGTTTTACGGGCTACTAAATTTCTTAAGTACATTCACGAGATTTATTAATAAATATGACATGTGGTGCGCTTACAGTAAAAGCAGTCGCTAACTACCTACCATGATTATCATGGCCTGTACCACATGTACTAGGGATAAGCAAAAAAAAATAATAATAATAATAAATTCCCGGGTAGTTGGCGACTTCTGTTTGCTCCAGGAACCTGGGTAAACTAAATAAATAATAATAAATCGAATTTAAGAGAGAAAAACATTTAAAATTTGCATTCAAAGTTTGCCTATCATTGATATAGTTTAGCAGCCGACTGTGTTTTGACACAATGCATGTTAAGAGAGAACTTTAATAGTTCTTTCTGTCGACTTCGTAACTATTATTGAAGGATGAAGTGTCCCGCGTCACATATAGATTTATATCTATAATTCTATTGACTTACATATTAATACAAAAATGTTGTTCTCCACAGAGCTTGCCAGGAGGGAACTTTAATAGTTCTTTAAGATGACTACGTGTAACTCTCTCTCTTATTGAAGGGTGAAGTATATCCTGTCATATATAACTTGATCATTATTTATTCCAACTAAGATATTAATGCAAAATTGATCGCTTTCCACACTTTATACCATGTATCCGAGAATATACTGCTTCATGATAAGAGATCTAGCAACCTTTCAGAAAGATGGTTTAATGCAATTACTCCATTTGTAATCTCTGAGTGATTAATTCAATACCAAGTTCCATTAAATGAACTCGTGAACCTCATAATAGCAAATCTAAAAACATTTGTCAATTTCTGTAAAACATTGGTTAAGTAAGGTATTCGGAAGGGGCCTTCAATACAGACACCTTGTGTAGAAACCTTCCCAAAATAACTTTGAATGTACAAACCAAATACGTATCGACAGCAAGTTGGGTAATCGAGGCGCGCTAATTCTGGCGGCCCGTCGACGGCCCAGTGAAAGCAAACACGATGTAAACTAGACAGCCTCACACAGGCCATTTTTGGCCCGGTGTTTGTTCCTTGCCCATCTGGTGGCATTCGGCACTTTACATGGAGCCCATATTTGCCGGAAACTTGCTCAATCTACTATCGAAGCATTGTTACGACTTCGTTTGATCCTCAAGCAAAACATAAACTTATGCAAGAAAACTCTCAAGCTAACCAATAATATAACATTAATATTTTTGTTAACCAAAAGAACCGAAAAAGAACTTGCTCAACCTACTATCGATGCATTGTTACGTGTTCGTTTGATCCTCAAGTAAAACCTAAACTTAGAAAACTCTCAAGCTACCCAATAATACAACATTAATATTTTGTTAACCAAAAGAAACGAAAAAGAAATTCGCTGTTTATAAGAAGCCAAAATATTTTATTCATCGACCATTTTCCTATGTAGGATATCTCGGGTAACGTCAACTTGGTCAACAGGAATAACGTAGGTCTGTGTTCCTAATAGGAATCCTATGAAGACAACCGGCCTCCATAGGACAATGCCATTTAAAGAGCTATATAAAATACAATCAAATCTATATTGAGCGTTCCCATTTTCACAAGAAAACTCGCGCACAAAGGTTCATTGCATTTACTACATCTATCATTTTAGAATTTTTGAAATTTCAATATTTTTGAGATGCGTTTTAAAATCAAATTTGAGAGCCAAACAAACTCATTCAAATAAAAATGACGCCATAAATGAGAAAATGGCTAAGACAGATTCAACTCTACAGGTGTCTACTTTTCATATGATTTTTCTTTTGTTATGTAGAAAAAATAAGATAAGACAAAAATGACAAAAAAAAATCCTCTTATCTACATTCAATTTATATTAAAGAGCGAAGAGGTAAAACATGAAAACATGATAATATAACAATTTATTTAAATGGTCATTAAAGTATTCCAATAGTTATCTCCTTTCCTATAGGAACTGTGAACCAAAGCTTGCAAGTCTTGTAACTTCTGACATAGATTTGACGTTTCTGCCAGCGATTTCTTCAGTGTCTTGATAGTTTGTCTCACATAATTTTGTTTCCGTTTTCTTGCGGCACGAAGAACGAATTTGTAATCATGGCGTCGTCTGAGACTGTCTTCATTTTGGTATGAAGTTCTTGTGTCATATGAACATGGAGTCACATAGAATCTTAGAGTCAATCGTGGCAAAAAGTTTAGTGTTCACAGAGTATCTATGGTCGTGTTTAGAGACCTCCAGGATGTTCTTCAGAATGCTGTATTCAGCATCTCCATCAAAATGTCACGCAATGAAATGAAGACAAACTATGGAATGACAAAGCAATTGTATTCTACTAAAAGAATGATCACCCCTCAATCATATAAAAGAGAAGTTAGGTAAGAAAGGGCGAAGAATATATAATATTAGGTAAATTAATTATTAAAAAAAAATCTATCTTAGAATATTTTCTATGTGCCGCGGGTTTTTAAACGGAATTACATTTTCACACGCACACACAATATTTCACGCTGATGTGGTTGCGGTGTAGCGAAAATCCAGCTACCTGGTTTCTTGTCTTGCCGCTTCACGCCTTGAAACGGAAGATAATATTTTATCATATTATGAACATAATGTCTTATGAAATAGTTAGTTGTTGTCTATGCAGTAGCATCAATTCTTAAACGATTTCTGGTAAATTTTCCTCCATTCCTTGTGATATCGAAAAAAAAAAAAAAACTCCTTAGCTTCTTTAGATATTGTAGCGGGCATCCTGGTGTCTCTTAGACAATTTACAGCCATCTAGTTCTTGACTGTCCTCTATTACCCTCGGTCTTCCCAAGTGACCTTCGTGAACGATTCATTTGCTCTCACGATGTATCCAAAATGACTGTGAAAATTAACAAAAGTGTCATTAGGAATCTAAACTTCATATTTTATTACTCTTCGTCCCAAGTAGAAATCTGATCTATTTTCTGTTTATTCATCAACGTAACGAGCTTTCCTGTGCAGAAAATAACAGACCAGCGCGGAACCAAAATGTGCGAGCCACATCAGATATACCCTTATTTAATCAAAACTTTATTTTATAACGTAAGAAAAACTTCTTTTTTTCTAAAGGAGACATTTTATCTTTAAAAATTCTTTCGATATTTATTGCTTCAGTCTCCACACTTGAGTGTAATGGGAGGTGGATCTTAAGAGAGTATTGGGCAGTTTCCCATCAAAGTAGAAATGGCTGACTCAGCTCGGGGCCGACAACCGCAGCTTGAAACAAAGCCGGCGGGGAGTCCGTCCGTTGTTGAGACTTGGTGTCTACCCAGCGGGTGGGAGGCTGGTTCTCTTTGTTTGGAGTCAAATACGAATACGAACGACCCTCTATTTGCATATCCGAATTTATTAAACCTTTTTGGTTCGTAAAATTCGGATTAACTAAAACATTTATATGTGGTGTGCGTTACATTTTAAATATTCCCTCACAAACCTAAGATATCAGCTTAAAATTCACCCAAAAATAAACTTTCAAGTTCAAACTACCCTCCCTCAGTGGGGTAAGGGGTACCTATCTCAAGTTCACATGGCATAAGCCATGATAATCATGGTGAGTAAGAGTGCGCGTTTATACAACCAAAAACCAGCCCCACCAATAGACGACAGTTTACACCATCAGGCCCACCAAGAGACGACAGTTTATACAACCAGCCCCACCAAGAGACGACAGTTTACACCATCAGGCCCACCAAGAGACGAAAGTTTATACCACCAGCCCCACCAAGAGACGACAGTTTACACCATCAGGCCCACCAAGAGACGACAGTTTATACCACCAGCCCCACCAAGAGACGACAGTTTACACCATCAGGCCCACCAAGAGACGAAAGTTTACACCATCAGGCCCACCAAGAGACGACAGTTTACACCATCAGGCCCACCAAGAAACGACAGTTTACACCATCAGGCCCACCAAGAGACGACAGTTTACACCATCAGGCCCACCAAGAGACGACAGTTTATACCACCAGCCCCACCAATAGACGACAGTTTACACCATCAGGCCCACCAAGAGACGACAGTTTATACCACTAGCCCCACCAAGAGACGACAGTTTATACCACTAGCCCCACCAAGAGACAACAGTTTATACCACCAGCCCCACCAAGAGACGACAGTTAACACCATCAGGCCCCACCAAGAGACAACAGTTTACACCATCAGGCCCACCAAGAAACGACAGTTTACACCATCAGGCCCACCAAGAGACGACAGTTTACACCATCAGGCCCCACCAAGAGACAACAGTTTACACCATCAGGCCCACCAAGAGATGACAGTTTCTACCACCAGCCCCACAATGATGGGGGGGGGGGGGGGGGGGGGGGTATGACAGTTTATATCACCAGCCCTAAAGATAATAATATTTATAAATTATCAGCACATAAACCCCAGAGCCTATTTAATGTCAATAGTATATATTTGGATAAGAGCCTCAGTCATCTATTTGAACTTTAGTTGTGTCGAGGTCGGGCAGGTAGACGTACACGGAACAACTTCACCACAGATGGCGAGAATCCAGGCCGAGGAGCCGCGATCCATATTTAATCAAAATATCTAATAAAGGCGAGAGAGCGAATATGAGCTGGGAAAAACAGACGAACAGGTGGGAGAAATCGACTGCGATTTTAGGTAACTTGTCTTCGTTATCCCATTGGAGCGAGTTGCTATTGAAATCCAAATGTGCAGCAAAATATCTTCAGGCTTAACTGTAAAATCAAATGGGCAAACCATCATGTGCTGCAAGTCACTAATGTCTCAATGCAATTATCATTATTACATTGATTCCTAACACTTACATTAAAGTTCACGAGAAACATCGAGATGAGAACAAGAGAAGTCCAACATTTCCTGGACATCTCGATATATATATTCTCTCTTTAAATCTTTCTCTACAATTTGAGCAGATGTTTTATCCTCAGTATACTATGTACGTATATATGGATTTTCAAATATTATTGTATCTTGATGGAACACTTTGGTTTATGTTTTTTGAGTGCGTATTATCTCTAGGGTGGTTTATGTTTTTTGAGTGCATTATTATATCTAGGGAACTACCCTCGTTGAAAGTGTCACAACTTGGGGACTAGTGTCTAATAACATCCGCTTGCCAACACTATACTGAGTTGTATCAAGTACACATGATCTACCCATGGCCGTCCGACCTTACTACTTACAAGGTGCCAGAGTTCCCTTTGATTACTTGCACTCACTAGTAGATTTGGGCTTTGCATATAAGAGTCAAGCTATTGAAGATATTATTTATTTAAGATAAAAGGCATCTCCTGATCGTGCAACTAAAAGTTACTGATGGCTTGCGCCATCTGTCGGAATAAATACAACTGATCGTTGATTTTTAATTATTCCAGAATTGGCCAAATACTCTTTCTTGATTAATCAATAAAAGCTAACCACGTGCGTTTTTTACATACTTTAGCGTTCTCACACTCTCTTCCCAGCCTAAATCCCTGGTTCATGATTTTTCAGGATGCCCAAAGACCAGCTTTTTTTGGTCGTTGAGGTACAGCTTGCATCACGTTGATGAGGGCCAACAGCTCGAAAGGCGTTCGTGGTTAGGTTTTCTTGATTAAACAAGAAAGGGTATTGGTGGCCAATTCTGGAATAATTGAAAATCAATGATTAGTTGATATTTATTCCGACAGATGGTGGTACAAGTCATCAGCAACCTTTAGGTTCACGATCAGAAGATTCATTTTTCTTAATTTATCCACATGATCCCATTAAAATTTCACTTTTGTACCATTTTGTACATATTTATTATTGTTATTTTACTCGACGCGAGATTTAGTCACTTTGTTGTTGTTGTGTCCACTTTATAGCGCACCACCAACTTCCGACATTACTCTAAACAGTCGGCAACCGGTTGAAAACCTCAGTTCTCTCTATATCATAGGGTTAAAAGAATGTTTTTATTATATGAGCTTATAGGTACAGATAGTACCCCAGGCTTACATTTGTTACCACCGCACGTCGTATAGTCCACGGGGAAGATTATTCCAACATCTGCCGTTCTCAGCACACGACAACCCCGCGTCGAACGTTACTTGGCACGGACTCTATATACTTCTCCCCCTCTACGCGCTATGTATCACGTTATGACGAGGTTAACACGTGTGATATCTGAACACCGACCTCCCCAGCCAACCTATCATGTGTGGGGAATCCATAACTGTGAATCCTTTTTTTGGCTTCAACCAATGCCAACTTAGGGTTTCATATCCTTACCTGGTCTTTATTGTTGTCTATTTAAATATATTTAATATTGCTAGCATTGCTACGAAAAATGAACAACTTATATGAAATACTTAGGCTTTTAAGTTGATGAATATCAGCTTTTTGTAAACGTTTAATATTTTTATTTAAAAAAAGAAGTATAAAATATAAAAGAGCTATATTGGGCGATACAGAGCGATATTGGGCTGGTATCAGTAGAAAATCAAGAAAAAAGGCATTTCATGATTGTACAACTTTCAGTTGTACGATCAGGGGAGATGCCTTTTTTCTTTATTTTTAAGAAGTTCAAAGAGCGGCTATCGATAATAAGAAACTGTAGAGAAGAGGTGAGTTTGAGATTGCTGGAATGTTCTACCTTGTAGATTCACAGATACCAACGATCTGATTGTGCTTCAGCGTCTTCTGGGACCTGTACTGCGCCGCTCCAGAGAGGAGGGACACCTGCGAACACTCGAGTGAAGCCAAGGCCTTCCACGACTATGTGAGTACTACTGTAAACCTTATCATTATACACAACACAAACCTCATTTTCACGCATTTCTTCAACTTTTGAAACATAATCCCATAGAAATAACCTGTAAATCATTTAGGTGTTTCTGTATTTCTAAATTAATGCTTAAATAGGATTGTTCTGACCTATAGTGGAAAGTAACAAGCTCTTGAAACGCCGAGTAAAATAGTATTTTATTCAGCTATCACACTCTATTCTACAGAATACGATAATTTTAACCATTTAAACACAATTTTATTGATTCTTCTAATTAATTGTTACAGAAAGAAAAAAAGGAGTAAATAAAGGGTAGATAAAATGTAAGGAAATTATACAGTTGTATATGTACAAATTTCTTCAGCAAGGAAGTCTTCCCCCCATCTTGAGAGTTCTCCTCCAGACAAGGAGGGGGTCCTCTTGAACACTCCTCAGTTCCAGGCCGAGGAAGTACCTACAGAACACGATATAACAGCAATTTCTATTTTTGACCAGGAATTTGAAGACCGCCCTTACAAATTGTCGGAAAGTTCATACGCTATGTGTAAGCTCAGCATCTAGTTATTGTAGCACAACCTACCCAACAACAATCACCAACAGCATGGATAGCAGCTTTCTCTACACGTGGCGCATGGAATTTCTGTAAGAAGTTATATCAGAAGTCGTCTATTTCTTGAATAAGAAATAAGAATTGTTGTTACATATATATTCTTCTGTGTGGAAATACAAATGTAACAAATTTAAGATATTTTATAAATTTAATGTATTTTCAGCGCGAAAATTTCTTTTTATAAATAAAGTCACACTCTACTTTCTAAACATAAACGAAAGTAAAACATCTTTGAAAAGAAAAATGACAGCAATACTAAAATGTATTATGTAAACATTTAAAATATGATTTTTCTACCTTACGCTAGGATATTTATCCAGATGAGAATTGTAATAAAGGGCAAAAACATCTTTAAAAAACGCAGGTTATTTATTTTAAGTGAATCACTCCCTAAAACTGGAGTTCCTCCTCAACCAGGCTCCTCCGAGGTGATC
>CP092886.1:37354302-37367085 GCA_030710605.1 Cordylochernes scorpioides
TAGGCTGGAAATTGTCTAAGAAACACCAAGATGCTCCAATACTTAGAGGAGTTAAGGAGTTTTTTTTTTGAAATCACAAGGAATGGAGGAAAATTCGCCAGAAATCGTTTAAGTATTGATGCTACTGCATAGACAACAACTAACTATTTCATAAGACATATTATGTTCATAATATGATAAAATATTGTCTTCCGTTTCAAGGCGTGAAGCGGCAAGACAAGAAACCAGGTAGCTGGATTTTCGCTACACCGCAACCACATCAGCGTGAAATATTGTGTGTGCGTGTGAAAATGTAATTCCATTTAAAAATACTCCGGCACATAGAAAATATTCTAAGATAGTTTTTTTTTTAAATTAATTTACCTAATATTATATATTCTTCGCCCTTTCTTACCTAACTTCTCTTTTATATGATTGAAGGGTGATGATTCTTTTAGTAGAATACAACTGCTTTGTCATTCCATAGTTTGTCTTCATTTCACTGCGTGACATTTTGATGGAGATACTGAATATAGCATTCTGATGAATATCCTGGAGGTCTCTAAACAAGACCATAGATACTCTGGACTCTAAACCTTTTGCCACGATTGACTCTAAGATTCTATGTGACTCCATGTTCATATGACACAAGAACTTCATACCAAAATGAAGACAGCCCCAGACGACGCCATGATTACAAATTCGTTCTTCGTGCCGCAAGAAAACGGAAACAAAATTATGTGAGACAAACTATCAAGACACTGAAGAAATCGCTGGCAGAAACGTCAAATCTATGTCAGAAGTTACAAGACTTGCAAGCTTCCTATAGGAAAGGAGATAACTATTGGAATACTTTAATGACCATTTAAATAAATTGTTATATTATCATGTTTTCATGTTTTACCTCTTCGCTCTTTAATATAAATTGAATGTAGAAAAGAGGATTTTTTTTTGTCTTATCTTATTTTTTCTACATAACAAAAGAAAAATCATATGAAAAGTAGACACCTGTAGAGTTGAATCTGTCTTAGCCATTTTCTCATTTATGACGTCATTTTTATTTGAATGAGTTTGTTTGGCTCTCAAATTTGATTTTAAAACGCATCTCAAAAATTTTGAAATTTCAAAAATTCTAAAATGATAGATGAAGTAAATGCAATGAACCTTTGTGCGCGAGTTTTCTAGTGAAAATGGGAACGCTCAATATAGATTTGATTGTATTTTATATAGCTCTTTAAATGGCATTGTCCTATGGAGGCCGGTTGTCTTCATAGGATTCCTATTAGGAACACAGACCTACGTTATTCCTGTTGACCAAGTTAACGTTACCCGAGATATCCTACATAGGAGAATGGTCGATGAATAAAATAGTTTGGCTTCTTATAAACAGCGAATTTCTTTTTCGTTTCTTTTGGTTAACAAAATATTAATGTTGTATTATTGGATAGCTTGAGAGTTTTCTAAGTTTAGGTTTTACTTGAGGATCAAACGAACACGTAACAATGCATCGATAGTAGGTTGAGCAAGTTCTTTTTCGGTTCTTTTGGTTAACAAAAATATTAATGTTATATTATTGGTTAGCTTGAGAGCTTTCTTGCATAAGTTTATGTTTTGCTTGAGGATCAAACGAAGTCGTAACAATGCTTCGATAGTAGATTGAGCAAGTTTCCGGCAATGATGGGCTCCATGTAAAGTGCCGAATGCCACCAGATGGGCAAGGAACAAACACCGGGCCAAAAATGGCCTGTGTGAGGCTGTCTAGTTTACATCGTGTTTGCTTTCACTGGGCCGTCGACGGGCCGCCAGAATTAGCGCGCCTCGATTACCCAACTTGCTGTCGATACGTATTTGGTTTGTACATTCAAAGTTATTTTGGGAAGGTTTCTACACAAGGTGTCTGTATTGAAGGCCCCTTCCGAATACCTTACTTAACCAGTGTTTTACAGAAACTGACAAATGTTTTTAGATTTGCTATTAGGAGGTTCACAAGTGTGAACCACACACGTACGAAGAATAACTTATCATTAATGAATAGAATTTCATTTAATGGAACTTGGTATTGAATTAATCACTCAGAGATTACAAATGGAGTAATTGCATTAAACCATCTTTCTGAAAGGTTGCTAGATCTCTTTTCATGAAGCAGTATATTCACGGATACATGGCATAAAAGTGTGGAAAGCGATCAATTTTGCATTAATATCTAGATGGAATAAATAATGATCAAGTTATATATATGACAGGATATACTTCACCCTTCAATAAGAGAGAGTTACACGTAGTCATCTTAAAGAACTATTAAAGTTCCCTCCTGACAAGCTCTGTGGAGAACAACATTTTTGTATTAATATCTAAGTTAATAGAATTATAGATAAATATATAAATAAATATAATAGATAAATAAATATATAGATAAATAAAGCTAAATGTGACACGGGACACTTCATCCTTCAATAATAGTTACGAAGTCGACAGAAAGAACTATTAAAGTTCTCTCTTAACATGCATTGTGTCAAAACACAGTTGGCTGCTAAACTATATCCATGATAGGCAAACTTTGAATGAAAATTTAAAATGTTTTTCTCTCTTAAATTCGATTTATTTATTATTATTTATTTCGATAATCCAGGTTCCTGGAGCAAACAGAAGTCGCCAACTACCCGGGAATTTTTTTTTTTGCTTATCCCTAGTACATGTGGTACAGGCCATGATAATCATGGTAGGTAGTTAGCGACTGCTTTTACTGTAAGCGCACCACATGTCATATTTATTAATAAATCTCGTGAATGTACTTAAGAAATTTAGTAGCCCGTAAAACCGTATTTTCTCTCATTTGAGAAAAATGTTTGGTATATTATGGAGAATGATTAAGTAATAAATTATCCAAGGCAAACATTCTATGTAAATAAAGACGAAATGTTTGCTTGTTCAACATACGTTTCCTGATGAAATTTTGACGCGATATAGAGAATGGTCTGGAAGGAGTCACTGTCGAAATTTCGACCTCGGAATATGCAAATTAGTCTGATAATGGGTTAAAGTAAATTACATATCTCGTTTCAAACAAAAGGCGGAGCCGTTTCTGTCCCGTAATTGGTCGGCACATTAGATACTTCATTTTGGCACGCTTCTATCTCATCTTTATCTATATTCAAAGTTGAAAAAATCATAACAGAATATAATCTAATATAAACGTTGTATCGCGTTATTTTTATAAATTTTAGTTCGCATTTGTTATATTATTTTTAACACGTTTATCATCACCATAATCCTTTTGTATTTTCACAAGTTTTAGTATCAATATTGTACGCTCCAGGAATCCGGGTTACATCAAGAAAAAGTATCAATACTAAGTTTTATCACACACTATTTGTTACAACAAGCTTTATTAAGTGTATGTATATTGATTATTTTTAGCGCCACTACTATTTTTAGTTAATACATTTTGTATGGACAAACATTCATTTGGGAAGATCCTGGAGTAAGCCGGGTCACATTCGTCTAGTGTGAAATAAAGAAAATGAAGAAAGTGTGGAGCATGCGATGGTATATCTGTGAAAGAGGAGTGCCTAGGTTTAAACTGAAGAAGTCGAGGGGTAGCTTCCTTCCCCCGAATGTTAGGCATTGTTTTCAATTTCCCACAGGAAGGTGAAAGCAATAAAGGCAGTGAACCGTGACGCTGTGGTGTTTTACAAGTGGCTTCCTCCGGTGCGGAGCCATATGAGTGCTGGTTCATTGTTCCAACATCATGCAATACCAGCCAGAGTTTGTTTGCAGTGCGTGTGTGGATCATTCCGCCATTGTTGGATCTCATGTGTGGACTGCTACTATGCACTGCTGCATGATGGACCTGCGTTAAAAAGAGGCAAAGTTGACCCTCGAGACCTTCGTATAGAACTTACAGTAAAGCCAGCCATACTGTATATGATATTTACTCCGAGTTAACTTTTTTGTTGTTTTTGTATTTCGTATTGAATAAATTATATATATATAGTTTGAACGTTCAGATGTTCATATAATGTGACGAGTGTTTATAAATATAATATATCGATAAAAACTATTCAGTCCCAATAGCCAAATCTATACCGATGGCAGCAAATGTGAAAATACGTCGCGGTCTAGTAGAACCACAGAAACACAGACCATATACATTGATTGTTGTACATCGATTTTCAGAATTGAGCTTAAACCATAGAAAGACTAGATGACGTGATGATGGCAAAAAAAAAAAAAACACATGAATCCCAAACACAAATATCCCAGGTGCCGTTCGGCATATATGGAATAACGCCACAGTCGAAACAAATCCCAGAATACCTATTTACCTAAAGAATATCTGATATAAAGGAAGGTATATTTGTAATGGATCCCTCCCATGAGGCAGCAGATAAATTGGCAAACAAGCTTGCAACCTAACCTTACCTCTAATTCCCTACTGGCTTACAAAGAAAACGATACGAATTTTAGCATCCCGTTTTAAAAATTCGGAAAATTCTCTCGTCCATTCTTATAATAGCTTTTAAAAATTAACAGAAAAGATTACAAATAAATAAAGAGGAAGTCGATACTAACCGAATTCAAAACATCTCATCTCTCAAGTTTACAGGTCAAGACATTCCCAACATGGAACAAACGATAGTACCAGTTCACGATATATCCTTGATTGTATCAAATCCAAGAATCAAGCTTCTGAGGCATCACCAACTTATGGAGTTGGTCTGATATCCTACCATTGTGGGAATAAAGAACGACGACAATATATCGAAACTAGGTATTTTATAAAATGGAAAAGACGAAGAATTGATCAGAAATATAGATTATAAACGATTATCGATTCTTTTAAGAATATGTAGGCCTAAAATTCCCCAAGATCAATATCTGTAGAACGAAATGCTAACGCTACAAGTGAATGGACATAGCCGGTTTGGACTAGTGTGCAAGGACCTGGTTGGCCTAGTGGCCGAGTCCTTGAATGCAAGTCTCTTGCATAGAAGGAAATTGTTGAAATGTTTGCGCCTTTATGCTTCAATTAACAGTACGCAACAGACAGCAGGTTTTACAAGAAGAAATATTTTGGTCAAATATTTGGCTACTAAAACCTATTAAACTGTGTAATGAATCAAATTTAGCAAATAATTATGCCTGGAGAGAGAGAGAGAGAGAGAGAAAATTTGGGGAAAATCTAAGGATCTTAATAAAAAGTATATATATATAGGTTGAATAGGCAAAAAAAATAAGGTCAGTGTGTAATAAAATCGATGTATTCTTATCTCGATTACAGATGAATTGAGCATCAAATCCTCTTGATCCGAAGATTAACTTGACGCTCCAGGAGTCTGGGTAGCGCGCAGTTAGAAAATCCACTTGATATCAATATGATTCACAATAAACTATATATTTTTTAAATCCAAAATTTAAATTTCAAAAAATTGTTTAAGCAAAAAAAAAACCTAGCTTAACCATGTTAAATACAAGTATTATATTATTATTAATATATATTGTATTATTTATATAAAGAATATTGAGAGAGAAGTTATTTTTGACGCTCTTCATTTTAATTAATAACAATTTCTTACTGCGAAGTGAAAATATCGGGAAGGCCTAACTCATCAGTGATGAATACTACAAATGATTTTGATTGTTTAATCTATCACCACTCAATTGTATTTGACTCTGTTCTGTTTATATATCCGGTACTTTAAATGAATTATTGATGTAATGGTGTTTTAAGGTAACAGTAGAAATGTTTGGAGACAGAAATACATATATCGAACATTAATCTTTCACAAACAATTCACAATTCCCCAAAAAAATGACAGTTCAGTCATTTAACCGTATAATGGCCTTTATTAAAACGGCCATCCTATACATAGAAATATTAAGGTGCATTTTATAGTGATTTGTTTATCGAGAAAAAATGGATAGGAACATTAAGGTGATGATGTTAATGTGATAAATGAGCAAATTAATTATGCGCTGCGAGTTATATACAAATGTGTATTACTGAATAATAATGCTTTATAGAGACGCGTACACAGTGTCATAGAAATGTAAGCGAAAATGTTCCCTGAACAACAATGGTTCCTAGCGACCATCCCTTCAATCTCGCTGTAAGCAGGAGGTTCTAGTACAGGCTCTCAACAGCAAGCTTCTAGAAAAGCGGATAATATAAAAAAGAAACTTTAAAATATATATAAATCAAACGGAAAATAAATTTTAAAATAATTTCCCAATGTTTCTATTTTCCTTGTCGTCCTTTTCATATGTGTACAGGGAAGGGTGCGATTACCGAGTTAATAGATCCATATTACTGTGCTATGGTCAAATATGTCTTTAATCCCAAGGCGAAGAAAGTGGAGATTGATTCCAAACGCTTTGAGAGAGGAAAGTGGATAAAGAACGGATAATTGGAGGGAAGGGAATTATTCCCGACAATCAATGGCCGGAAAGCCACCGCTAATCTTTCCACCTCGCGGGGGATGGTCTCCACGGAGGTCTCGCTGCCGCGACAGGCTTTACCGGGAGTCGCAATAATGGCCGAGATTCCAATCATAGAATTATTGGGAACGCAATTACGGTCAGGAATTGGGCACAGGACCTCACCCATTGCTATTTTACATCAGCTTTGGTGAGCGTATGGCGGCAGAACTACAACAGTTTTTTTAAAACACAGAATCCTCCTTCGACAATTGACTCCGGTTAAGAAGAGCCTACAATATGAAAAAACAACGATAGCCTCAATAAATGATTTTTTAATCAACAAAATTGTTTAAAAACAAAATGTTTGGAAGTAATTCTGTCTTAAACAAATCATCCTTTTCTCTCTAGTAATTTATCCGAAAATCTCTACAGCCAAATACCAACGAGCAACGCGGACATATCATGTCTCTTTATCTAAGAGATTAATAAATAATACGATTTGTGTCGAACAGTCATGACTTGAGGTAGAGCGGTGCGGAAGCTCGGGAGCCAATCCCACGAGCTGTTTAGATAACTTGGAGCCTTCCTTCAGCCAACATGTGGAGATGTCACCGACTTCCTGCCGTGGGTGGCCGCCGTCTGTCTGATCCCATAACTCTCGGCGCTATAAAGTTCTGGGGAGGCTTTTTATAACAAGATTCATTGGCGTCTGTTTAAAGTAACACTGGCTTATTTTAAGCGCAAGTGTAAGTCATTGTTTATGTTAGGTTTGGTGAAATAACAACAGTTTTCGAATAGAATCTAGCATCCAGTAAAGAAAACAAGACGCGAGGCCCTTTTGCTCGCTGTTTTAGTATGGCTGCGTTGCCGTTTGCGAGAAATCGTTCAGAGACTCACAGAACAAATCAAAGCCTTTAATGTGGCCTCTCATTGTTGCATGCGATGAAGTTCGGGCGCCGATATAATATTTTGAAAATCTCCAATAGCACTTTAGAAATATTCCCGGGAGGATATTAATCTATATTAAAAATAGTCACCTCTCCCGTTAAAATTGACGCAAAAACTATGCCCCATCTATTGACTGTCTCTGCGAACTTGCAGACTCGGGTAGGTGACCTTTGCGTCTATTTTAACGGGAGAGGTGACCTTTTTAGATAGAATATAGATCCTCCGGAAATAATTTCCACTTATATTTGGGCAATAGAATTGGCTTCACCACTTTACAAACTGAACATCTTTTCAGCATATTTTAACGATTTCATGAATACTTTGTGAAACTCATGAAGCCCGCCCCGGACTGACGAGGGCCATATTCTAAAACCGTGGTCTCCAGGTTGGTTATAAATTTGTTAGAGTTTGATGTAATGGCTTAGTCATCTCTAGGGACGGTCAGTAGATGACGTAGTTTTGCGCATATTTTATGGGAGAGGTGACTTTCTATATAGAAATACACTCATGGGAAAAGCTTAAGGAAGTGGAAAGTCTTTGATATCGCCAGTCTTTTTCTTTTTTGGAGGCAGTGACAATTTTGTTCACACTTGGTTATCTCGTGTGTCTTCAATAAAGGTCACTGTGCATCAAATACCTTTCAGAGTTATTTTCAGAATCCCGATATACATGCTAAAAGGTACAACTTCCTTAAGTTTTGTCCATGAGTGTATAGCCTTGTCATACTATGTATATTTTATTTTCCCAGCCCTCTATGACGTTCGTGGATGTGCGCTGTTAATATTTTTCGTCTATTTTGTGGGACACACGTCGATTTTTTTCACAGTCCAATCGATAAGTGTTGGAAAATAGTGTTGATAAGAGCACACGATAAACCAAACATACTGCTCATAGAGAGAAGAAAAAAGATGGTACAAAAAAAAAGACAAAAGTTTCAATCTTTTTGCATTCAACTATTATACAGGGATTTTTACCTTGCATTTTATGATTTATAAATTTGTGTGGGATTCTCCCAGCACACAAGCTAGGATAGCGCACATTACTAAATTGTTTTACCAATGCAAGAAGGACCTCTAAAATACAAGACAGCCTTAGTAGTTTGGCAGTTTATGAAAGAGTACAAGAAACTATTTTTGATTGTGCTTTTTTTTTTTCTTTTTTTTCGACGAAGCCTCAGATTGATAAACCCGATAGAGCAAAAGCCTCCAGGAACCTAACGTGTCGTGAAGAAAAATAATCCTTAGATGTTGAGCTCTTGGCGACTCAGCAAGCTTGTATCTTATCTAATTCTATGGCACTATTCAAGGATCTTGGTAAGATGCGCAGTAACAGTATTTGGGCAAAACATTCCCTCAGCACGTGTTGTTGGCAAGGCTGCTGACATATGGTCTTCATCATTCATAAGAAGACAATGGCAAACCGTATATTACGCCAAATGGATCGCTTTGTTTGTGAAGCATTCTTTCATCATCCTGGGAGGTCCACATAAGGGTGAACATTGTTTTTATTATATATATAATCCATTGAAATTTGTTTTTCTTATTGAATCCTTCAAAGTAAAACTCTGTGGATAAGACACGGAAAAGGATAAACATTAAGTAAACTTTTAGCATATGAGCACACATATTTAGAAATTCAAGACTACATCACCAATCTACGCTAAATAAACTTAATACAATATATAAAAACGTATAGAAAAGTATAGTTTAAAAAACAAAACGGCTTCTTGCGCCTCGCAAGGGGTTTCTCCCCATGACAGGATACCTCTTGGTTACTTATTTTCAATACTACGTTTCAAAGTATAGAGCACGCTGGATCTCTTGTATGCTTCTTGTAAACATCTTGTATACTTCTTGTAAACCTCTTGTATACTTCTTGTAAACCTCTTGTATACTTCTTGCAAACCTCTTGTATACTTCTTGTAAACCTCTTGTATACTTCTTGTAAACCTCTTGTATACTTCTTGTAAACCTCTTGTATACTTCTTGTAAACCTCTTGTATGCTTCTTGTAAACCTCTTGTATACTTCTTGTATACTTCTTGTAAACCTCTTGTATACTTCTTGTAAACTTCTTGTATACTTCTTGTAAACCTCTTGTATACTTCTTGTATACTTCTTGTAAACCTCTTGTATACTTCTTGTAAACCTCTTGTATACTTCTTGTAAACTTCTTGTATACTTCTTGTAAACCTCTTGTATACTTCTTGTAAACCTCTTGTATACTTCTTGTAAACCTCTTGTATACTTCTTAACTACTTTTCATTTATTTCTTGTTTACTTTTTGCGTTTATTTCTTGTCTACTTATTGTTTATTTCTTGTAGAACTTTTGTCTATTTCTTGTAAACTTTATATATTTACTATTACTTGTTTATTTCTTGTAAACTTTTTGACTACTTATTATTGTCCACTTCGACATGTTATACGGATGCTTTTATTATCGTGACACATTTTTGAGACAAAACTATGCGATACATTTTTTTGATATATTTTGTAGCACGTTTTTTTTTTTTTTTTTTGAGGTATGACATTTTTATGTCCGGGTTGGTTATCGTACAAGAACATGTGTGTACCATGCTTGATACAGAGTTATATAAATCTGTGTAAATATCCGAACCAAATGTGGTGTGTTGGCTGTGCGTACTATATCTGTCCTATATATCTGGATAGGCTACAGAACTAGAAGTCGCTGTCATAGACTAAAGATTATAAAAAATATATATATATTTTGATTCAGATATTTCAAATTCTATAAAGTTTCCATCAATGTTCGGGGAGGGGTTCATGAGAACCGAGACGACTGCTGTCGACTGTTTGGGCGCCGAGCGGCCTGTGACTCTCGCTCCTTTCGTGCTAAGATGAACATACTTTTTAAACTGATTTGTATTCCTCCTCCTTTCGAGGAATCTGTATAAGACCCCAGTAGTCTTAATAAAGTTTTTATGTGTGTGAAAAAAAATAACCAAAATAACGGTTCAATAAAAAAAAATGCTATGTTCGACATTTATAGGAATAATATTTCGACATGTAGCAGTGTCACTTGATCGTTTTACAGTCGCTTTGACTGTTATGTTGTTATTACGTCATAACCCGAGTTGTTAACACGTGAAGGCCATCAAGGAAATAATATTGACACAAGACCAGGCTCATTACAAAGTGTCAGACATTATGTTGGAACAGCTTCATGATATCTCACAGATAGGAACTCTGCTTTCCCCGTATAATGGATACGGATCTCTGTGTATATATACACTGTTCCCGTTTATAGGCCTGAGTAAACACATATCAATGTTTTGAAAATAGAGCAATCCATAAATAAATCTTTAATTAAAAAGGCATATATATTGGATCAAAATTTCATTTATTTTGCCAATATTTCAGTTGGCTGAACGCCAACCTTTATCAAGGTGTTATAACATTAACACATACATTAAATATGTTATAACACTTTGATAAAGGTTGGCGTTCAGCCAATTGAAATATTGGTAAAATAAATGATATTTTGATCCAATATATGCCTTTTTAATTAAACATATCAATGAATAGACAGAAATTGTGTCTCATCGACTGTATAGATTTATAGATGTGCTATTCCTAGTGAATAGAAATATATGCTGTTTTCTTCCTAGTGTATACACTCATGGACAAAAGTTAAGGAAGTAGAAAGTCTTTGATGTCGCTGGTGGTCTATTTTTTTTTTTTGACGGAAACAGACGCAATTTTGTTCACACCTGGTTATCTCGTGTGTCTTCAATAAAGGTCACTGTGAATCAAATATCTTTCAGAGTTATTGTCGAAATCCCAATATACATGCTAAAAGGTAAAACTTCCTAAGTTTTGTCCATTGTTGCAGACTAATGAGAAAAGAAAAAAAAAAGCTGTGCTGATCTTATAGCGTGTAGAATTATAACGATTGCACTTCCTAATGTATAGATATACACGTATATATAAAGTGTATATAAGCAATGCTCTCCCTAGTTGTTGTTGGCCATTTTAATGCATAAACTTATAAGCTGTGTTCTTCCTAGCATATAAATCTATAAACTGTGCTCTTCCCAATATAGAGACCTAAATACGTGCGCTTATTGGTGTATATATAGACCTATAAGTTATGATATTCCTTGTGTATAGACCCTTAGTGTACATGTTCTTTCAATGTATAGACCCTTAGTGTATATGTTCTTTCAATGTATAGACCTTTAGTGTATATGTTCTTTCAATGTATAGACCTTTAGTGTATATGTTCTTTCGATGTATAGACCCTTAGTGTATATGTTCTTTCAATGTATAGACCTTTAGTGTATATGTTCTTTCAATGTAAAGACCCTTAGTGTATATGTTCTTTCAATGTATAGACCTTTAGTGTATATGTTCTTTCAATGTATAGACCTTTAGTGTATATGTTCTTTCAATGTATAGACCCTTAGTGTATATGTTCTTTCAATGTATAGACCTTTAGTGTATATGTTCTTTCAATGTAAAGACCCTTAGTGTATATGTTCTTTCAATGTAAAGACTCTTAGTGTATATGTTCTTTCAATGTAAAGACCCTTAGTGTATATGTTCTTTCAATGTATAGACCTTTAGTGTATATGTTCTTTCAATGTATAGACCTTTAGTGTATATGTTCTTTCAATGTAAAGACCCTTAGTGTATATGTTCTTTCAATGTAAAGACCCTTAGTGTATATGTTCTTTCAATGTAAAGACTCTTAATGTATATGTTCTTTCAATGTAAAGACCCTTAGTGTGTATGTTCTTTCAATGTAAAGACCCTTAGTGTATATGTTCTTTCAATGTATAGACCCTTAGTGTATATGTTCTTTCAATGTATAGACCCTTAGTGTATATGTTCTTTCAATGTAAAGACCCTTAGTGTGTATGTTCTTTCAATGTAAAGACCTTTAGTGTATATGTTCTTTCAATGTAAAGACCCTTAGTGTGTATGTTCTTTCAATGTATAGACCCTTAGTGTGTATGTTATTTCATTGTAAAGACCCTTAGTGTGTATGTTCTTTCATTGTAAAGACCCTTAGTGTATATGTTCTTCCAATGTATAGAGTCATTGTACCAAGACTCTCCTATTCATAGTCTCCTATTCTGACTTTATCTTTTTGAAAAATAAATTGATAATCGAGGCTGAAATATTCACGTTCTCTATAGTAGGTTCATATCTAAATGGGTGAAGTTCGGAGATCGAACATATTTATAAATTACCCCGATACAAATTCTTGAAAAAGCATTCCAGCTCATGTTGGTACATATACTGTTTACACATGTAGAAAGCAATTCGACTTTTACACTTACAAATGTGCCAGAGCCCCGTTTGATTACTTGCACTCACTGGTGGGGTTGGAGTTTTTCAAGAAACGAGAGACATTTAGGCATCTTTTTCCTCAGAAAAAAAGTGTTCAATGCGAGATTCGATCCCGGGAGGT
>CP092886.1:37367185-37390147 GCA_030710605.1 Cordylochernes scorpioides
TACGTAATAACTGTACGTAGTCTTAGTATATATAGAAAACAGTACAAATATGTATATCTCTAATATAACGTTCTTCTTCGAATACACTTTTTATGTGCGATTGACGCATTTATACATTGTGGTCTTTTAGTTTATAGTTCTAATACCTATATATAGCATTTCTTTTATAGTGTTCTCTCTTCTAAGTGAATTTGATAAACATTTCTTGTAAAATGGTGTTCTGTGAATACACTATTATAATCACACACAATGGCTTCTTCTTAATGCTAATTTTATATTGAATAGATCAACGGACCGATCTGATCTGCTCCATGGACAAGAAACCACCTCCAACATATTTAATAGATTATGTATTATGGTTCTTCCGAATATATCTATATAAAAATAAAGGTCATCTCTCCTGTCAAGCACCGTCTATTGACAGTCTCCGCAAACTGGCGGACTCAGGTCTGTGACAAAGCCTCAACGCGAGCTTTGGCAAACCAAGAAGGCTGACCTGGAGAAGGCTAAACCTGTATTCATCAAGCTGGTGTTGTGGCTTTGTCACCGACCCGAGTCCGCCAGTTTGCGGAGACGATCAATAGACGGCTCTCAGTTTTAGCGTCTATTTTGACGGAATAGGTGACCTTTCCTTTTAATATATTCCCGGTAAAAAAACTACATTTTTATATAAATCTGAATATACATGTATATATTGAATTGCTTTTATATAAGAACATAAATATTATATTTAATATATAGCTTCTTATATTTAATGCGCTTCTCTGTACATAAATCTCTCTCTTATTTGTTATAGCTTCAGATATAATGTACTTCCAAATATAGTTCTTGTATCAAAATTCGCGAAACTATTATAGACGCGTATGATTCTTTTTTTTTTTTTAATAAACAATTTGTACTGTCCTTACTGCAATGGAAAAATTAATGGGAGGGCCTGGCTCATCAGTGGTGAACCCTCCCAGCGGTTTCGCCAGTTTAATCTACCATTAATTTTTCCATTGCAGGAAGGACAGTATAAATTTTTTAATATTTAAAAAAAAGAATCATACGCGTCTATAATAGTTTCGAATTTTGATAACAGATGGAGCGCTAAATCCATCATAATATAGTTCTAGCGTTCAGTATTCCGCTTACCGGGCAGATGCCATTTCCACTAGGCTACCCTGGACATATAGCGTCCAGTATTGATGCTTTTCTCTGAATATATAATTATTGAATATGAAAACGTCTTGTATATTTTCCATCGGGTCACATACACAGTTTCTTACATCGTGTACTTCACATGTTAGTTTAATGTCTTGCAAGAGGCTGGGCAAGGTCCTTGTTCAATATTTGGTGTCGCCTCAGCCCCGAAAAGAAACAGAAGTGATTATTTAGTTAAGAATATATATAATGTCTTAATGCGCTGCCTTATGGATTTTCGAGACTTGGAAATATCTTTATTTACGGGGCTACTAACCAAAATGGATGATTTTTGAGCCCCAGTATTTTCGCGACTTTCGCCTATTTGACGCGTGAAAAACTTTTCTATTTTGTTTTCCATAGATGCATGCTTCACATAGTAAAGAATCAGGCTTTTCTCTAATTTTAATGTTTTCTTCAAAAACATTATTTTCAAACATTTGGGTTAATTTTATAGGATTTACATGACCCATTCTTTGATGCCATATATCTAGACTTAACTGAGCAACATGAGTTTGTGAAGATTGCTTTGCTTTAATAAAAATTCTATAAAGATTTGAATTGTCCTTTATTCCAGTAACTAGCACTTTCGAATTTTTTTGTCAATTTTATCTGATTTCCTTTACAAATGAGCGTCAAACCATGTTTTGTTGCAGTAGATATTGAAAAAAAGATTGGTCTCCAATTCAGGTATATAGAGAACATCCAAAAGAGTTGCATTAATTTCCTGACTATCAACATAAGAGAGAATATCAATATTTCCCTTACATTTTGCATAGATCTTCTTTCCATCTCCAAGGCACACAGGATGAACACCTTCTGGTATTTCTTCGAACGTAGAGAACCATTCTCTTCTGAAAGTCATGTGATCCGTTGCTCCAGAATCTGCAATCCAGGAAACCTTTGTTTCAGCGAGGAAGGGACTTGTCTCAGCTGAAAAAACACAGCTATCATCTCTGGCTGAAGAACTTCCACATTCTTTTAAAAATCTTTCCATTGATCTACTTACAAACTGTAAGCCATTATCTGTTACAACTTCATGTGGATAACCATGTCTTGCAAAAATCTCCATCAATTTTTTAATAATTGTCTTGCTGGAAATGTCTTCTATTATCATTGCTTCGGGATATGAAGAATAGCAGTCGATCACGGTTAAAACATAATGATGGCCAATTGGACCAACTATGTCAATTCCAAGTTTCATCCAAGGTTTTGATGGTAACGGAACTATTTGCAATGGTTGATCATTTATCAATGGTTGATTCCTTACACAAATTGGACAGTTTCTTATCAAATTTTCAATGTCAAAGTCCATGTTTATCCAAAAATATTTTTCTCTTAACAGTTGTTTGGTTCTTGTCATTCCTTGATGTGTTTCATGTGCAATTCTCAAAACTCTCTTTATTAGTTTTGAAGATAGCAAAATTCTACTTCCTTTTAAGATAAGATTATCAAAAATTGATAGTTCATCTTTAAACTTATAAAAACATTTGAATTCTTCGTTCAAAGGATATGGCCAAACTCCCTTTTGAACCATCTCTTTCATTTTTTGAAACAAAGGATCTTGCTCTGTACAAACTTTTATCTCTTTCAAAGACAGTGCTTGAAGCTCTTCAGAAGTGATGGATAAGACTTTATGAACATAGTCCTCCAGCCATTTTTCATCACTTGTGTTAGAAAGAGGTTGTCTTGAAAAAATATCGGCAATATTTTGCTTTCCTTGAATGAATTCAATTTCAAAGTCATATGGTTGTAATCTCCAACTCTATCTTTGAATTCTTGGAGGCAAAACAGCTCCAATTTTAGGATTCAGCATATAGATTAGAGGTTTGTGATCTGTTTTTAACACAAATTTCCTTCCCCAAATATAGGTGTTAAAATGTTCAATTGCCCATACACATCCCAATGTCTCTTTTTCTATTTGTGAATACCTTTTTTCAGTATCAGTTAAGGATCTGCTGGCATATGCAATGGGTCTTTTAATGCCATTTTGTTGTGTTTGTATTAATACTGCTCCAAGACCAATAGGGCTTGCATCTGTGATTAATTCAGTTGGTGAGTTCAAGTTGTAATATGCCAAGCATGGCTCTTTTGTTAGTGACTCTTTAAGATCCTGAAATGCTTTATTTGTTTTCAAATCCCAATTCCACCTAACATTTTTTCTAGTCAAATTATTTAGAGGTTCTGCCAATTTAGAAAAATTATGTATGAATTTTCTTTAAAACCCACAAGTTCCTAAGAATGACCTTAACATCTCAATATTTTTTGGTATTGGAAAATTTAAGACTGCTTATATTTTCCTATTATAAGGCTTAATACCTTCACTACTAACAAGGTTCGGGTGGTGTCATGTAATTTTGGCATAATTTTATGGCCATATAATTCGAGCAACTTATTATAGCTTATGAAAGTTCTATCACTCCCTGTATCAATTATCATATTTATTTCACTATCATCTACTTGCACTTTTTCTTTATTTTCAGCACCTGTATAGTAGGTATATTCATCTGAACTTTCACCTACTTCAGTCTTATTTTCTTCTTGTATGGTCTTAACTTTAGTTTGATTGAAACTTTTGTGGTTTCTATTATTATTTTAATTTGGGCGGTTCCTGCAAGCTCTAAAAAGATGTCCTAATTTATTGCAATATGAACAAGTCATTTTTTTAGCACCACATTCTTGTGCTGAATGTGTATCTAATCCACAGCGATAACATTTAGGCTTTGAGGCACCTGAAAATGATAGGGTACCTTGATTAGTGAATCTACCTTTGTTGAAATTATAATCATTATAGTGCTTTTTAGGTTTAATTTGAACTCTATTTAGTGTTTGATCATTTTGAGGTTCAAGGAGTCTAATTTCTTTTCTAGAAATTTCTAACATTCTAGCTATATCAATGGTTTTTGACAGTGTCAGATTTTCTTGTTGCAACAATTTTTATTTAAGTTGTTTGTTGTTACATTTTTCAATTATTTGGTCTCTTATAATATCAGCTTCTAAATTCCCAAATTCACAAGATTTAGAAAGCTCTCTTAAAGAAATTAGGTAGCTGCCAATCGATTCATCATCTTTCTGGACTCTTTGTCTAAATTTAAATCTCTCAGTGACCACATTTTTTTATGAGGTGTGAAATATTTATTTAAAGCCATTTTAGTTTGTTCATAATTTTCCTTTTCATCTGGAAAGTTGAAAAATATACGTTGCACATTTGTCCCTAAACAATGCATTAGAGTTGCTTTCTTAATTTTATCCGATTTTTTTTTTAAATTCCAGATGCTATTTCAAAAATGGCATAGGATTCCATCCATTGCTTATATTCCGCAAATAAATTGCTAGCATTCATATTCATGGGTAAAGGTGGCGTCAGGTTGGCTGCCATACTTTTTTTTTTTTAGGGCTACAGTTATATTTTCAAATTCTCGTCGCCAATTTATGTTGTATAGTTATTATTTAATTTATTAATTAAACATTACTCACCAGATTAAATTATTTTATTACAATTATATTAATATATATTTAAAAGGTTACATTTATATTTTATTTTACAATTTTCTTTATATTCGAATCCAATGTTTTTCGCTTCAGAGAAAATATGGTTTTACGGGCTACTAACCAAAAGTTATGATTTTTCGCTTCACGCGCTCTATGTGATGATATATTCTCTATCTTTAAACACAGAATACTACAATATTTTGCTACTCTGTAAATTTCCCTCATTGCTTATCTTTTGTTTATCATTCATAGTTTGTTCTTGCCTTAAATAAATTGCTGTCTCATCCTGAAGTTTGTCTTTCCTAATTTTCCACGTGGAATTTTGGTGGAGATGCTGGCTAATTTATATAAGACAAACTGAAGATCGCCGAGAAGACCTTGAGGCCAAAGGTGCTGTGATCTACATTTTCAGAGACTGACACCAGGATTCCACCGCCGCTTCAAAGCCAAGACTTCTCTCCAAGATGACGATGTCCCTATAGACAATACGACGACAAAGCTTCTCTTCACCCCGCAAGAAAAAGGACGCAAAGGTACTAGGGACAAAGTTCCAAGACTTCGATGGAAACCTTGGCAGAAGCAAGTCAGATCCATGTCAGTAATTATAATAGTATTTGAAGCTGTGGGTCACAACTCTCATAGGGAAGGAGCTATGCAGCAATGTATTTATTTTTTTATTAAAAGACTATCAATTTTTATGTTTATATTTTGCTACTCTGTAAATTTCCCTCATTGCTTGTCCTTTGTTTATCATTCATAGTTTGTTCTTGCCTTAAATAAATTGATTTGTCATCCTGAAGTTTGTCTTTCCTAATTTTCCACGTGGCAATAATCAATATAGGGATAACCAATATAGATACAATATAGATCATTATAAATAATCAATACAACAAAAACATGTTCTCTCTATGCATGGACAGAGAGAAGTGAAGAAATTTTGTTGAAATGTGAGGTTATCTCTCATCATTAATATTACAAATAGTAAGTAAACAGAATGAGAATATATAGTAGAGGGAGACAACAAAAACATCTTCTCTTGAATGTACATCGATGACGGGAAGTGTGAAAATATTGCTGAAAACGTGAAATTATCATTATCTGCGCTAATTATCATTATTATTTAGAAGAACAAATTTTACAACGACTAAAGAGAAGGTAGAATTAACACAAAGCAATAACGCGCCATCTATACATATAAAATGAAAGGATTTAAAAGCGCGAATGTTTCTTTTATACACAATACAAACTTCTACTGTCCTTACTGCGATGAAAAAATATATTGGGAGGGCTTGGCTCATCAGTGGTGAACCCTCCCAGCGGTTTCGCCAATTTAATCTACCAGACCGCTTCTCAGAGTTCTAATACTGTATTGGACGATTCTGCTTATATACGCAGCACTGAAGAGTGGAATCTCAGAAATGGTTTTCAAGAAATGGACATAAGCTTATAGGACAGTAGAATTACATTCAAATATTCAAATTCTACTGTCCTATAAGCTTATGTCCATAGTTTTATTGAAAACCATTTCTGAGATTCCACTCTTCAGTGCTGCGTATATAAGCAGAATCGTCCAATACAGTATTTGAACTCTGAGAAGCGGTCTGGTAGATTAAATTGGCGAAACCGCTGGGAGGGTTCACCACTAATGAGCCAAGCCCTCTCAATATATTTTTTCATCGCAGTAAGGACAGTAGAAGTTTGTATTGTGTATAAAAGAAACATTCGCGTTTTTAAATCCTTTCAGAAGATAGAATATTGGAAGAGCCAGAGTTCACGACTGATGAGCCAAGCCTTCCCATTATTTTGATCTTCCACTTGTCCAAAAGTCAACAAACACCCAGGCATGTCGAAATAAAGTTAGAAAATGTTCATAAGTTTCATAATAAAGTTTACTCTCGACATGAAATCCATCATTTTAAAGAGAGTAAAGCTACTGTTTAACCGGTAAATCTCTTTTTCAAGTTTTTATTTTACGATCGAGATGAGGATAATTATTTCATTGCTAAATCCTCTATGTCTGGAAAAAACCTTGTCGAAGTATATTCTTGCATTGTTCTCCAGTAAAGATAAGAGCACTTAAGCGCCAAAAAAAGCAAACAAGCAATGTTAGCCTTTAAATAGAGCGACAAATTTTAACGAAACTTTTTATACAATTATATATGTGAAAAAAATAATAGAAAAAAAAATAATAAAAAGGTCAGGTGTTGATCATAAAATTAAAGTAGGCATATCCTGACCACGAGCACATGTGCTTTTTAGATTTTAGGCCAAATATTTAGGCTAAATCAATGTTTAGTTGATTTCTGTTCCACTAGATGGCGCTCTGCCATCTAAAAAGCACACGTCGTGATCAGGATATGCTTACTTTAATTTTACAATTATATATAATAAAGCCTATATTTCTACAGATCTTATTTATAATTGAAGGGTAAAAATTCTAACGAGAGGGCTTGGCTCATCATTAATGAATTTTCCATATTGATTTCGCCAGTTTAATCTCCAGCCCGCTTTACTAATGTATCGGGTCTTATAAAGTCTGCATTTATTAATGAACACAGGGTAAGGGTGTTTGAGGACACTATGGATATAAGCTTCTCTAGGACTTTATAAATATATACGTAAATTAACGAATAAATGCAACGAGAGAAATGCTCTCCTGCAAATAAATCTTAAAATATTCTGTTTGTCAACACTTAAAATATCATCATAATATCGGCGTAAGCGTTCTTTGATTGGCTAAGTCTATTGCCAACAACACCAGGTAAATCAAAGTTCTAAACTCATCATCAAAAATGCTCGCAACTTAAATGATTTCCAATCAATAAAACTATTAGATTGGTATATTTTTATCTCTTGTGTTGTAGGCGACTTGATTTAAAGCTTACGGAGTTTAATTACTTTGTTTGTTTTGCTGAAAGGATGTATGGAAGGAAAACCAGGAAGTCTAAGAATGGAATTTATGGATAATTTCGAGAGAAGACACTACGATATCATCAAAAGACTAGCTAGAGAAAGAAGGCTCTGAAAGGGCAGAAAAACTGCCGGTCAACACCAACCTATATGTTTAGTAGAGCTGTTTACTTTGTAAATCTAAAAATCCGCTCTGGTTGATCCCCCCGAAATCCAACGCCGTCGATAACAAAAAGAGGATCTGGTTCGTTAAGTACAAAGGAACTGTTTTCGACATGAATAGTAATTGAAGATACTCTGAGTAAAATGCTATTTCAACTATTTCTTCTTAAATGTCAAATTGTGGAAGTGAGGTTTGGTATTGAGGCGCCATGTCGATAACGCAATATACTCTCGAAATCGACAACCTCGAATAAACGAAAATTGTATATTTTAAGTAATTCACCCGCGGGGAATATAGAGTGAATTCCTTGAGAGACATTACGCGAGATAAAGTTTCCCAACAATTGCACGGGTCCCATTACAAGTCCCACCAGTGTGAGGGGCGGCGCGCGACAAGATGCTGTCAATCAGGCCCCGGCCTTGAATGACCCTCGGCCAAACAAAGCCTCCCCACGGCCACTGAATGGGCTACTCTACGCATGCGTCGAACTATGTCGACATCCGCTTGACTTTCGTGTCATACATGACATGTACTTTACTTCTTCACACCTAATTCACATGAGAGGCTTATGCCGGCCTCTCACACTACTGCGCATACCTACTGCCACAAATAAAAATTAAACTCCATAACCAAATTAGATGTAAACTCAAAACAAACATAAAAAAAAAAAAATGGAGAAAGAGAACAATAAGAACTATATACCTTATTTCTATATACTATCTTAAAATTTTATAGAATAGAGGCAGCTTTCGGTTTATTTATAATAATTATTATTCTCTCGTGAGACAGAAATTATAGTTATTAAGAAACATTCTAAGAAGATTAGTGAATTTATATCAGTTCGAGATGTAGTATTGACACGACAACAAGATGTAGTATCCTTTGTCAATAGGTGAATAACCAACTCTCTTAATTCTAGAAAATTAAATCAAGTTTTAAAAAGATTGAGTAAATTATAAATATGGTAAAAAAAAAAAAAATTATACTAAATTCGAATAAAAATGATATAGGTTATATGTATTTTTTATTTCATTAAAAAACCTTCCAACGGCCGTTACGTGTCATACATATACTGGATTAAGAGTACAAATAATAGAAGAGGAAAGATTAAAGTGAAAAAAGCAAGATGGAACCATGTCAAATATTTACCTAGTTTGTTATTTTTATATAGGAAAAAGAAGGCTTTTTCCTTACGAAAAAAAAAAATATATATAGTGAAAAATATCTAGTGCAAAGACATACGTTTAAAAAATTTTCATACCACGCAGCGACAATGATATGAGGAACCCTCATAAATACACAACCCACATAAATACATAGTATTTAATTATATATAGTATAAATTATATAATTTTATCCGATTGTATTTATTACCAGATTGTGTATTTATCATAAAGAAAACACTATAATAAAAACAAATTTCAAATATTTTTTATAGGATAAAATTCTTTCTTTTCCTTTTTATACATTTTAGAATTTTGTTATGTTGCTGCTCTTTCTTTTGATTATTCACTTTCAATCACTGGAATATTTTTAATTACACCATTCAATTTAAAATACAAAATTATAATACCAATCTCGTTTATTTTAACTTGGCATAATTATCTCAATAGATTTTAAATTTATTCGTTTTAACACACACTTTAGATGATATATAATAAAAATATAAACTGACACAATGTTTACACTATTTTATTTTGTAAATAGCTATTGGGCATAGTGGAATCGTAGAGGTGTCATAAAAAACGTGTCTCAGGAAACTAAAATGGAACTAAGACCCTGAAGAATCACAAAACTATAAGGATAACCATTACTCGATATTCGGTAATTGAATTATACGCCAAGTTGAGTTTAAAAGAGAGAGAGAGAATGGAGAAGAAAACTTTTGTTTAAAAAATAATAAAAAGGGAAAATGGGAGAGCATGGATGGGGGAGAGAAAATCCGTTGATATAACGTCAGGCCGGGGCTATCTCCACGCGCACGCGCACACGGCGCTGCTCTCTTTACGACCCTTCCGTTTCCACCCGGCTGTTCCATCCACTGCCTTCAGCCTAAATTAATTTCTTAACGAACTTTTTAACGTGGAAAACATATCATTTTATTATTTAATTTCAAAATAAGATAACATTTCATCAAAAAAGACCATATACTGTATAAATTTGAAGTTAAAAATGTTGAGTTCATTATAGGGGGAGTAGCGGCGGCCGAGGTACTCGCCCGACATTCGACCAATAGGAAAAGCCAAATTTTGCATCTGGCTGTGACGAAAGCGTGTGTCTTGTAGGAGTGCTGCATCCAGGCCCAATCACAATTCTGCCTGTGACAGATCAATTATTGTTTCTATGGTTACTTGCTGGTATGAGTCCTGACAGGTGCGTGGCACTTTAAGTTGACAGCATGTATGCCAAAGGCAAAGGCTCAACAGTGCCATCAGATGCTCAAGCGCGAGAAAAGTAAGCTCCGTTTTTTTTTTAAACCTTTTTTTCTAACTTTTGATATACTGTGTGATTGACAACACCTCTTCTAAACCTTTCTTTTTAATCTTTCTAAAATGTTGTCAAAACTTTTGGAAGCATTATTTGTAAACACCGATAACATTATTTGATGTTTGAAGTGTTTTCGGAATGTTTTCAATCGTTTTTCGAGATTAAAAACATCAAGCATGCTCTGTAAAACTTCGGAAATATTTTTTTATCTATCAATTTAACTTTTTTTAAACACTAATAATATAAAACTAAAGGGAATTGTCACTTTTTAAAATTCAAGAACTGCCGCGCTTTGTTTATAATCGCATGTCAAATATTTGTTTACAAGAAATTGCGGCTTCTTTCAAATCCCAAACTTACTAACATTGCCACAAAAATTATTATTTTTTTGTTAAGTTCGTTCTTTTTTTAGATTTTCTCAGAATAATAAGTATTTTGTATTATTCATATCTCTATTGTTTTACATAAATTAGGTTTGTTTCCTATTGTTCTGCGTATATATAGACCATCTAAACGATAAAATAAATTTACGATGCATGTTTTCTTATCAAAATGAGTTTCGGAAGATACTAAAATTTTAATTCCATATATATTGATGTTATCTCTCGCTGGGAACTTTCGATCCTCTCCAACATTTAATTTAATAAAAGTTTACATAAATATTTGGATCTTCCTCGCGCTCGCTCGCTCGCTTGTTCACACTCTAATGTAAATAAACTTTTTTTTTCTTCGCGCGGATTTTACGCATGTGTTATACCGTTCGCGCTTCCTTTTTAATAACGTTATATATATCATCTATTTCTATTATATGCTATATGATATTATTTTTAAAATGTGTAATATTAAAACTAAAATAAATATAAAATCTAAATACAATATATTTGCTAAAAACGTTTTTTTTTTCAATTAGATTATTGAATGCATTGTGAAAATATGGTTTTTTAAAAACGTTTTTAGCAAATATATTGAATTTAGATTTTTTTTGTTTTAATAATATATATTTATACATTATATATTATTTTTAATAAGATCAAATTTAGTATATAATGGATTTAAAATTGTCCTTTAGCATGGATTTGAAATTGTCATTTAGCATGCCTTAGATTTTAAATGTTATCATTTAGCATGCCATAGATTTTTAAAATGTATCATTTAGCATGCCATAGATTTTCAAAATGTTATCATTTATCATGCCATGATTTTAACTATTATCATTTAGCATGGCATGGATTCAAAATGTTATCATTTAGCATGCCATGGATTTTCAAAATGTTATCATTTAGTATGCCATGAATTTTCAAAATGATATCATTTAGCATGCCATAGATTTTCAAAATGTTATCATTTATCATGCCATGATTTTAACTATTATCATTTAGCATGGCATGGATTCAAAATGTTATAATTTAGCATGCCATGGATTTTCAAAATGATATCATTTAGCATGCCATAGATTTTAAATGTTATCATTTAGCATGCCTTGGATTTTTTGACTGTTATCATTTAACATGGCATGGATTTTGAAAATGATATCATTCAGCATGCCATAGATTTCATGTTATCATTTAGCATGCCATAGATTTTCAAATGTTATTATTTAGCATGCCATAGATTTTAAATCTTATCATTTAGCATGCCATGGATTTTAAATGTTATCATTTAGCATGCCATAGATTTTAAATGTTATCATTTAGCATGCCATAGATTTTAAATATTATCATTTAGCCTGCCATGGATTTTAAAGAATGAGAAAGAAGTTGCCTTATAATTTTGAACTAATTGTAAAAAAAATCAAGTGACGGAATGGGACATTGATGTAATCATGGTTAATTTCAACAAATCTATAAATATGAAATAAATAAAATATTGCTGAATTAGCAGATTAATAGGACAGTGTCTTATTTTTTTGTATGTGAATTAGTGTATTTGTTTATTGATAAAACTTATACATATTGTAGTTACAAAAAAAAAATTTAAAATTTCCATCTACAAAAAAAAGAATTTATAAGAAATGAGATATGTCAACATATGGCCAAAATGTTGTTCTTTACAGGGCAGTTGTAGATTTGTGCTCCAGGAACTCTATTACATCTCTGTTTATTGTGTATTGTAAAAAGGCATAAACACCAATTTAAGATCAGTAAACTTTATGTTCACTGAAATTAGATTATTTGGATCGGATTTAATATTGACAAGTTTTTTTGTACCAGAATCATATGTAAATGTGGCATGCTAAATGATAACATTTAAAATCTATGGTATGCTAAATGATAACATTTAAAATCTATGGCATGCTAAATTATAACATTTAAAATCTATGGCATGCTAAATGATATCATTTTGAAAATTCATGGCATACTAAATGATAACATTTTGAAAATCCATGGCATGCTAAATGATAACATTTTGAATCCATGCCATGTTAAATGATAACAGTTAAAATCATGGCATGATAAATGATAACATTTTGAAAATCTATGGCATGCTAAATGATAACATTTAAAATCTAAGTCAATGTAAATTTATATGTAAATGCAACAAAATATTTCATAAAGACCATAAATAACAAAATTATTTATTGTCCATAAGCAGATACATTTTACGGGGCTCTGGCACATTTGTAAGGGCAAAGTCGAACTGTTTTTCACATGTGTAGACATGTGGTGCGCTTACAGTAAAAGCAGTCACTAACTACCCACCATGATTATCATGGCCTGTACCATGTGTACTAGGGATAATTAAAAAAAAAATACATTTTTCATCTCACAATCATGATGGTTGTTAGCCCCATTAAAAATCTCAAGATCTACAGACTTGACATTCTTCAGTGTCACATATATAAGCAGATTTTATAAATGAAGAATTCTTTCTCTCTAATCCTCACTATATCAAATGCAAAGAATCTGATAGCGTAGCTAATTCAGATGACATGCAAAGTGTTTGAAAAAGCCTTTTCCGACAAACAAGACCCTGTAGGCAGAAATGCCCGAAAGCTTGAGATATTGCATTAATAAAAATGAAAAGAAACTCATCTCCGGAAAAAATATATATATATATTATATTTAATTTCTATTTTTAAAAAATGGTGCTGGTGTTGAGATGAGATTGAGCAGTCGAGGCCTTTTGATTAAAGAAGATCAAAACACTCCACTCTTGACGGGTTTATTTAGTAACCAATCGTCAAAGTTTTACAAAATTAATGGTAATAACAAACTTGAGGAATCTTAACAGGTAGAATACCTCAATCTTAAGAGAAAAAAACTTAATTAAACAAAAATATAGTAAATTGACATATTTGATAACAAAAAAAGTCTAACTAACTCGACTAAGCAAAAAAAACCATTTATATCTACATCAGCGCTGTCTGGACTTCTCGGCGTCACAGAGTTCATCTATGAAATAAACAATAAAGAATTAATAAAAATATAATTTATGTAGAAAATAATATGGTAAAATTATTTACAACATATATATAAGCAGAATTGTCCAATACAGTATTAGAACTCTAAAAAGTAGTCTGGTATATTGTTAAAGCCGCTGGGGAGAGTTCACCACTGATGAGCCAAGCCCTCCCAATATTTTTTCATTGCAGTAAGGACAGTAGAAGATTGTTTTATGTCTAAAAGAAACAGTTGTTTTAATGTTTTCATTTCTTATACACCTTCATATGAGTAGAGATAAGTAAGAAGAAGAGCTTGAAATTTGATCCAAATGTTTAACGCTACTTTTTAGAAATAAAAACTATTTCAACATACTGACAAGGTACAATTTGGATTATAGATTGGAAACAAAAAGTAACAAGACTAAATCCAAATAATTAGGTGTCACATACAGGATGGAAACAGAGGGATACACAAAAAGAAGCGCAGTAAAAATTTCTATCAATTATTTTTTCATTTTGACTTAGAGCGCTATGTCCCCCTAGGGACACTTGCACTTTAAAAATAAACAAAATTTTGAAAGAAAAGAAAGAAAGATATTTTAAATATGTACAGAATTAGTATGCAAGTTAGTTAGATGAAAAGATAAAAACAAATATATGTACAAATCAATTATAAGAAATAGGTTATAAAATAGTTAAATCTTGAGAGAGTTTTAAATTTATTATTACATGTATAGTTATATTATTATGTCAGGTTATGTTCAGGTTAAGGTCAGTATTGCATTTTTTCACTAGATAGAGGGGGATTTCAAAGTATCTTCCTTCGCATTGTAAATGCAGAAAAATAGTTTAAATACTTAACTACTCCAGAAAATTTAGAGACCTTTTGTGAAGTATTTAAGTATTTAGAGTATTATTTTCTAATATATTTTAACTACAGTAATTTATTTCATAATCTACCCAATTTGTGATTGACTATGTAATAATATCAGATGGTAATGTTTATTTTGCTATGCAAACTGTCAAGATGACAATCGCAAGGTTTCTCAAATTATCAATCACATATTTGATATCTTTATAACCATTTACCACTACTACAGTTTCCTTATGGCCTTCAGAAAGGCTTTGTTCCTTGATAGACAGGCTTCTAGGAAATTGTAGATAGTGGAACCATATTGGTGCCTTTTAATCTATATGTAAATAACAGAATTACATCTCAGCTTCTATGGTGATTAGATAAGAAGCATAAAAGAGAAACATTTTATTGTGTGAATATTCTATTTTTTAAAATTTTGTTAGAAAAAAGACTTCAATTTAATAAACTTTGTTCTAAAATCAGTCTACAGTTCAATTCCAATGCTGAGATACAATTATTTGAAATTCTTTATGCAATCTACAGAAGTTTATATTCGCTCTCTGAACTAACTTTTATTTTTAATGATGAACTATTTTTTAATTAAAAAGGCATATATTGGATCAAAATATCATTTATTTTGCCAATATTTCAGTTGGCTGAATGCCAACCTTTATCAAAGTGTTATAACTTATTTAATGTGTGTCAACAACAAACTCAGCGCCACATAACGTCAACCTTTAAAATAATGAACTATGTTCAGAGAAATCTGTCATGATCAGCCCATCTGATAACTAACAAACAATCTTTGTGAAATCAAAAATTGACAAAGCCAGGAGAGACCAGTTTATCCATTGTTTTAGGTTATGATATCTTATGAGAGTTTCTATTGTACTATCAACTCAGAATGTGAGAATTTGTGAAAATTCCATTATTATCCATTGCTATATTTGAATTCATTTTTGTATATAATTTTCTAATAGTTCAATCAATACCAGCTGTATGAAATCAGCCTTAAAAATCCAGAGTAAGATCATTTAGGTACTACAACTATTTCAGCGATATCAGTAGAAAGCATACATGCTGATAAATTTTTTCCCTTTTTCTTTAATGAAGGTAAATTTGAAAAAAAAAAATTTTTTTTTTTTTTTGAAAGAGGATGTATATTACAAGGTAATAAGACTAAATCCAAATAAATAAATAGTGTGTGATGTTTCAGTAACAACGCTGTTGATTTGATCTTATTACCTTGTGTTTATAATCTATAATCCAAATTGTGCTTTATCAGAGGGTGTATATCAATATTGGATAGATATCAGAGCTGATATTTAACTTATAGATCAAATCTTTCAATAATGAATTGTAAAAATGATTAGCTAATTGTGTCTTTGTGTTTAGGTTGGCGTTGTATGTTTATGAATACCTGTTGCACGTTGGAGCCCAAAAAGCAGCACAAACATTCCTATCTGAGGTAATTTTTACATACACATTATCATTTCTTATCCATATAATATATGTAATGTGTTCAATGTGGCACAAGAATCTGATATGTTATCTACTACAATAATATAAAGGATAACTAGCGATGCCATAAAATCCAAGTCTAAAGTATTGCGCAATGTAGCCTTTTGGTACACATTGAATCTTAGTAATAGCAATATACAGTAATATTTATTTAATAAGTACTTCAATAATATTGCAGTTTTCAATAATTCAGATTTTTTTCAGTGATCCCACACCTGTAACATATAAACTAATGCAAAAAAATATATATAATAATAATAATATGGATATTGTTTGCCCCACATTTCATTAATAAAATAAAATAGTTCTCTAAATCAGTAGTCAAAATTAACAAAAATAATCATTCTGAATATTTTTTATGGTCTCCTGAAATTCCATTGAGGTGTTGCTGTAGTAATAAAATAATGACATATACAAACTAACATTTAATTAGCTGTAAAGAAATCTAATCAAAACCTGTAAATATAAAGTTAAATTTTCAATTAAAAATTTTATCTAAAGCTTATAAAAATTGTGCCTTATCATCTAAAGCTTCAATATCCTGCTAAAATAATAAATTTTGATTTGAGACAAATTGTAGAGTTATTCCTTAAAAAGTCATTAAAGAAACAATATTGATTTTTCATACATTTGTACAGAGTCGATTACACACAATGGCTGCTTGTGGCAATCACAATCCTCCAGCACAATGAAATATAATAAATACTTCATTATCCACAATACTTGAAAATCAAACAAAGTAATAAGACCAAATAAATAAATAGTGTGTGATGTTTTGGTAACAGCGCTGTTACCATCTTCAGACAAAAGTGCTGAACAACGCTGTTACCAAAACATCACACACTATTTATTTATTGGGATTTGGTCTTATTACCTTGTGTTTATAATCTACTAGCCGAATGGCCCGGGCAACGCCCGTGTTTTACCCGATTGAATGTTTTGATTCAAATACTATTTGTTACAATTATAAATTGGCGCCTTAAATAAATGCATATATTAGTTAATAACTATAGCCTATGTGCTTTATCTGTCTATGTACTGTTGGCTTCCGTAGGCGTCTCTTACTGGGAAAATGAAAGAGAGGATTCCATTTAGTTATTAACTAATATATGCATTTATTTAAGGAGCGACCCGCTCCAACACAATAGTTACAAAAACCAAAAAGCGAGTGGGGGGGGGGCAAAGGTGGCGTGATCGTAGCCAACCAATAGGAGAGCGCCATTCCAAAAAAAAAAAGCAAACGGTGACAGAGATGAAGAATTAAGAACGCATGACACTCGTAACTGTATATAGTTACTGATAATAATCAAAATTGTGCCTTATCGAAAATCAAATAAGAATACATACAATTCTATCTTAAGTTACCACAATCTATATCTGGTAAAATAGGGTCAAGCACTCTCTAACATAGAAAATGACTGATCTATCACACAATGAATTAAGACACAGCTTCAACAAAATATAGTTAATATAATCTTTATTATAATCTTGATAAGGCACAATTTGGATTATAGATTATAAACACAAGGTAATAAGACCAAATCCAAATAAATAAATAGTGTGCGACGTTTCGGTAACAGCGTTGTTACTGAAACATCACATACTATTAATTTATTTGGATTTTGTCTTATTACCTCGTGTTTATTATAATCTTATTCAAGTTAAAGAACCTATACACAAAGTCTTGGAATTGGCAGAAACTATCTTGAATGATGATTTTTCATTTCACACATTCCAAACATTATCTTGGGGGGGTCGGTGGAAGGCTGGCTAAACCGTTTGGTTTTCGACCACTACGACCCAGGTTCGATTCCCGCATTGGGCACTTTTTTCTGTTTAAAAAAAAAAAAAAAATGCTCCAATGGCCCCCGATTCTTTCAAAAGTCCAACCCCACCAGCGAGTGCAAGTAACCAAATGGGGCTCTGGCACATTTGTAAGTGCAAAGTCGAACTGCTTTTCGTGTAGACATGTGATGCGCTTAAAGTAGAAGCAGTCGCTAATTACCCACCATGATTATCATGGCCTGTACCACGTGTACTAGGGTTAAGCAAAAAAAAAAAAACCATTATCTTTTATATATTTAGATAACATTCAGCAGCCAATGTTGAAGCAGCACTCTTTAAGTAGTTTTCAATATTAAATTTGTTTATTTAACACAAATCCTCTAACATCACCCTTGTTTTTCAGATCCGGTGGGAGAAAAACATCACATTAGGAGAGCCTCCTGGGTTCTTACATTCTTGGTGGTGGTAAGTTATTTTATTATTCACATAAGGTAATAAGACCAAATCCAAATAAATAAATAGTGTGACATTTCGGTAACAGCGTTGTTACCGAAACGTCGCACACTATTTATTTATTTGGATTTAGTCTTTTTACCTTGTATTTATAATCTATAATCCAAATTGTGCCTTATCCATTATTATTCACATGTCTAGGAAACAGCAGAAAATCTCATTACACTGTCAGATAACTAGCTCTAAAACAAATATTCAATCCTTGAAGAATGCAACCATTCCAGTTTAGAACACAATAGATTTATTCTAAGATATAGACTATTTTATTTATTTAGGTAATCCAGGTTCCTGAAGCCTACAGAAGATATAGACTAGAAAATGGAAAACACATGTGTATAGGGCAAAAAACAAATTTAATTCATCCACAGAAAATAATATATGAAACTTATATAGTAGGTGATGTGGTATTAAATAACAAAATGCAGTTTTGCATACACACAGCCACAAACTTTAGCTCTCCATTGGGTTACTCTCTCTCTCTCTTTTTCAAAAATCATTAATCAAATATTTTTTATTAATTTCTTTGAATATATGAGACTGAACCCAAATACATACACAAATATGAAAATTCCCTTAATAAAGCAAAATACATTTCTAAAAAAAAAAACTTGTTTTTTTGTGGTGTGCTACTTTCAAAATGCAAAATTGTTTTCTTATTTGAAAGTGTGGCTGGGCTATCTCTCTCTCCACATTATGCTATAAATCTATAAAGAAATATAATAATATTGTAGTGTACTTCCCAAATTAAACACTCATTAATCACATTTTAATATTAAAAGCAATTTACTCGTAAAAATGGTACTAAATGGAAAATACAAAATTGTTTTCTCTGAACTATATGTTAGAGTATGTGTGGTGTGTCGATTTATTAGTCCAGCGATGGCCCAGGAAGTATTTCAAAGTTAGTGTTTTATTGGTATTACTTATTGGCTACATTTTTAGAGGAAGACTAAAAGGACAACACCCTAGAATCTCTATTCTGGTCCTCTCTGTTTTCCGCCGCTGTGCCGCGCCGCGCAGCGGTGGTCATCTCCTATTTCATGGCGCCGCTTGTATGTTTGTTGACGGCGTGGTCCGTCATCCCAGCAGGCTGGAAGGAAGTCTCTCAGCCCCCACATATGTATAAAATATATTCACAGAGTATAGCAACAGCCCTAGGTGAGCTTCATTGTTAAAAAAAGGAACACTAGACTCGTTATTTATTGTTGTTATATATATATAAGTAGTTATTTATACTTTTCCTGTTAAGTTACAATATGGATTTTGCTCTCTTAATAAATTATAAATCTCCTAAGTTATGTAAATAAAACATAGAAATATATACCACACAAATTCATCCTTCTTTTATTCACGCTTGTTCGGCGATACATATACTATAATAGGAACGATAAAGTGATTAGCATGGCCCCTGACCAAGTATGACACGCAAAATCGTGAAACGTTCCTTTTATTCAACACTATAAATCCCGATTTTATTTATCTGCGGAGTTAGACAAAAGTGCCTACTTAATCGTTTTCAGAATACACAAGCCAGTAGAATGACTGAAGACATTTCAAAGAGTGTATCGTCAATGTTAGATCCGGTCGCAATGACGCTAGCGATGGAAAGAAGGCGACTGGCGCGAGGGCAACTAGGTTTCGGAATGTTGGAGTCGGGCGGAAGGCCACGTGGAGCCGCCGAGTGAAGGCACGTGACTGCAGTTTCAATCAGCGTGCCGGCCGGGGTCCAGATCGATTCAAGCCGTCAGTCTCTTCCCCGCGGACTCCGTCGGAGCCAAACTTTTGTCCCCGACTTTCTTTCTTTCTGACTAAATTTATGCCTCACGTGTAAAGCTTCTTAACTGCTTCTTGGAGTTAAATAGCTTTAAACATTTTATTTAGGCTTTCTAAAAACGCATTAAAATGTCAATAATATATATGATATAAATATAATATTTATATTCATAAAAAGGGACTACATAAAAAATAATGAGTTCAATGTTGCTTACTTTTAAGTTTGTCAAACTTATAAATACACAAACTATCAACCCAATATATCCACACAAACAGAATTTTCTGTAGAATATCCTTTTTTTACAGAAAATGCATTCAGGAATTTATATATACACCATATAGATAAGTTGTGATCATTATTAGAAGGGGCTATACGATCTTTTGTGACATGTTTGTGACATTAGCGCATGTTTCTAAATCCATTTCATTCAATTGGAGTGGGAAAAATCAACCTAAACAAACCACGAACGATGGACGTTAGGGGAACCATGTTATTCAAGGCACTACAATGACATTTATTCACAAGTTGTAAAAGAATGGAATCGTAGTAAACTTGTGTTATCCGGAGCGTCGTCGCTAAGGCGAGATGAAGCAATGAGCCAGTCTATATACCGGCCTTGCCCGCCGCCGCTCCTGTCGAAATAACGCTGCGGGGACGTGGCCAGAACTTGATTCACTTATCCTTGGAGAATTATTCTTCAACCAAAGAGCTGAGAGTTCACTACAACGTGGCATTCACTCTGGGCAGGGATGCAATATAACTTTATGTGGCATTCTACTCCTCTAAATATAACCAAACTGTTTGAAGAGAAAATATCCGTTTCTCTTGATACCTGGCTGTCAAAGCCATTGCATTCTCTTGCACATCCTAAGTTTGTACGGGAGGATAGATAGAAGAGATAAGTAACGTGAAAATTAGGTACAGAGTAAAAATAAGAGTGTCAAATTGGACATCTTTAAAAGTACATAAAAAGTGCAGAGCTCATAGACATAGAGATTTGAATTTTCTGTTATATTATCATAAAAACTTTTTATAATTTGAATAGACAAATTTTGTTCATTGTACACTAACTAAATTTAAAGTGATTAAATCTAATTTAACTAAGATAATTTAAAAATCTAATATTGTTAAACAACTCAGGAAGGTAGATATCCATCATATTTGATGTTGGGTTAATGCTTTTTAGCGAATTTATCAGCTGAAGAAATCGGTTTAGATAGTGTGACTAGAAACTACACCACATTCCTTCAGCAGTTTGTGTCTTGTCTACGCGTTCCTATTACCATATTAGATTTCTCGATTTCAAGATGACGTCCACCATTATGACACTCAACCAAATAACCTGCAGAGATCAGTTTTCCTTGAGTTTGGCGACACACGATGTTCCTTCCTCCAAGGACGACCGCCGCCATTGCAGCCAACAATGGGAAGGCTACACTACGCACTACTTATATTGACTCTCGGTCAATACTTTGTTTGAGCTCCGATTCCACGGAATACGAGCCGCCTCGTGTTGGCGTAGCTAAATTAACGAAGCGTCGTTGTGCACACGTCACTTAACACGGTCGCTTCCTTTACTTAGCCCACTGTTGATATTTCCTTCTCGGTACCTCTACATCCCTCCGCCAGCTCTGTCGGAAGTCTGGCGCTGGCGGAATGGCTTCAATTCATTATTAAAGCGATTTAAAGTAAAACTAAAAACTGACCCACCTAATGAAAACCAGATTACATCACTGTTGTCAGAATGGAATGAATACACACTTGCTGAGAACTATTAAAATTATAATTAAAACCAAACCTCCTCATAGAAGCTAGCGGCGCACATCATAGTTGGAAAATTTTGGTGAATGCATGCATTAAAGTCAAATAAAACTAACCAGCATCGCAACTACAGTTGACGGAATGGAATAATGCTGACAACTATTTAAAATATGAGTGGATACCACTGGCGCACACTATTGTTGGCAGAATGGAGTCAACATGTGCTGAGAACTATTTAAAGCACGAATAAATCAACCTATCACCTAGCACAAACCAGCGGCTCACATCGATGGCGTCAGTGAGGCTCGAAATTCTAGTTCCATCAGTCGCTGCTTTGGATTCGTTATTTTTATATTTGATGCGTGTATCCATTTCAGCGTTGCCGTGGAAGCTACTTTCGTTAGGTTTCGAACCTCGGAGTTGGCTTAAGATTTATTTTTATAATTATTCATTTGCCCAGACTTCAAATAAAGGCGACCCACAATCGCGCTGATTCGGAGCAATTTCTCTAGTTCGCTTCTTCCTCAAATATACCTCATTGTATAATACGAACTTGTGGAAAACAACCTTACCATGGGACCTTACCATCTCGCATCGCGAACCTTGTCACGAAATATTCTTTTGCACGGTCATCATGGCGCCTTGGCCTTGATGCCAAGTTTTCCTCGGCGGTCATTTCATGTGCACCTTTTCAAATATACCCCTCCTTCAATCGGACATAGAGCTTCACTTCACATTGTTAACTCCAACTGATCTTTGAAGATAAACTTGTCTTAATTTATTTCACACTAAAAACTAGAGCACTAACTCCAACACAGGTTTTCAGATGTATTTAGCCATGTTTGGCCTTTTTCGCGCAACATGGTAATAGAGCTATATATATATTCATTGCATAAAGCCTTCTCTTTATTCATAGAACGCACATTCTTGTCAAAGGGCAGTGGTCTTCAAGAATTAAAGACCAGAACACAAATAAATAGCCTGTCCTAATTGCTTTAACGATTTAACACACATTCATTTACCTAGCTTCACATCTGAGTTCAACATATTCAGGAAAGCAAATATATCTCTGATGTTTTACATGAACTAGGTCAGGAGTTTGTTGGAGAGGAGTAAATTTTCGATCTTCGACAGTC
>CP092886.1:37390247-37426450 GCA_030710605.1 Cordylochernes scorpioides
AGATTGTTTGGGATGTACATGTTTAGGGAGAGAACGTTCTCTTATTGGCGTAGTATATGCTGTAGTATTGTACAATAACACTAGCACACACAACATCAATTTTCCACAATAACTGGTGCCGCTCGAAGTGGCAGCAGTAAATAACAGATCACGTGCTCTATGAATTGCAATGTAATTCCTGCCCTAGAAACTATAAAGATTTATTTCTACCGGCTTCTACTTTAACATCGCCTAATATGACTTGGGCTCTACATCTTCAATTTACCCACCACAACAACAACCAGCTCCAATTAATCAAGAACGAAAGAGCCACAGGCTTAACCAATCAATTCCACAAGGGCACTTTAATCAAGCTGATGAGGGCCGATCTACCAGCAAGCTTCAAGCCATGGGAGCCTAAGAACTAGGTCGGCTTTATCACCCTTTCTTGTCAGTAATGCTCAGATGGCTGAGCATCGTCTTCATCCATTTGAAGGCCAATAAATTAGACAAGAAAATGACTATATGTATAAATGATGATAAGCTTACAAAAATAAAATCAGCCTGATGGGAGATCAGCCTTGTCGAAATATAGACTTTTAAAATAAATGCGAATTATCTACTACTTACTTAACTATGGACATTTAAATGTGACCCCTGTGAGGGCTTCCCCGAATATCGACCGTGGGACTGTCAACGGCCGCCACCACCATCAATTGGGGGTGCGCGCGGGGGAGAGGCCTCCAGTTACGATCGCCATGTGTGCTTGAGACTCTTCATTTTGCAAGGAGGCCAGCACTTCTAAGTACGTAAATGAAGTTTAAAATTATTTACCTCAACCATCCTATGAAATTCGAAATGCGTATCCAAATGATAATTTGTTAAAGTTTCCTAAGAAATTGGATACACTAATGTATTGTTAGAAATCTTATGAAATATGTCATTTGAAAATGTTTTTAATAGAAGAACATAATAATAAAAGAAAAAACAGAAGAAACTGGAACCTCATCAAGCAGATGAGATGACTTTCCATCCACCTTTTTTTTTTGTTTTAAAAAAAGTGTTGAAGAGGACAAATTAGGTGAAGCTTAAAACCAAGTGAAAGTTTTATCTACAACTTGACTAGTTAGTCAATGTCAACACAACTCTAAAGAAACGCCTTAACTTGCTATATAGATCAGGCCTATAATGATCAACTGGAGGACGGAATGACATCTCACACGACATTTTATCTCTTCAACTCCGTGGATCTATTCGTATTTTCTTCACCTACGTCACCACACTATTTAAAATGGAAGGCACGCATTTCTGCCGTTGGCCAGCGTGCCTTGATTTTAATTTTTATCTATTCTATATGATTTTATAGCAATACCCGATATATTACACAAGAATTATCTAGGTTGTCGTAAAGATAGAGGTTGACTGGCCGGAATTCATAGAATTATATAGGTATTTAAAAAAAACGGAGCTTCGCGCCACGTAAGGGCTTTGGTTGTTTGAAAGTATAGAGAATACCTACTTCTCTACTAAGCGTTTATTTTTTCATTTGAAAAAAGTCACCTCTAGCAGATTCGGGTCGGCGGTGACAAAGCCAAAACACCAGCTTTGCCAAATTCTGAAAGCTCACACGTGGTTTAAATCTAATGGGCCCTCGTCAGTCTAGGATGGGATCAGATTTAATGAATCCCGTGTGAATCTCATGAAACTAAAGCCCGCCCTAGAATGACTAGTGCAATTATCTCGAAATCGTGGTCCCCAGGCGGGCTTTCTGAATTTTCTAAAACTGGTGTTATGGCGTTGTTATCGACCCGAGAGTCCGTTAGTTCGCGGAGACGGACAATAGAAGACACTTAGTTTTGGCGTCTATTTTGACGGGAGATGTGAACTTTCTTTCTATATATCAATAGCCTCCACTCAAAATATAAATATATGCCGAATTCGTTATTTTATATGAGCAATTTAAAACGTACTTGGCGTGTCGCAGCAGATTATGCGTCTTACTACGGACCAGAGGATTCCTAGTTCGAATCCCGGCAGACTTTATTTAATGGCTTTAGTAAAATCTCCTGTAACGTATTTTCTTGATATAAGGACGGAGTGTCAATGACGGTTGGTGACTGCAAGGCCATAGAGAAGATGTAAGAATAAATACGGCTTTGTGGATTATGCTCCAAATGAGATAATTTTCAACACTCACGTTAAATATTAAAATCTAGGCTTATCTGCAAGTGTCGCTTTCATTTAGTTATAGCGTGGGCTATGTGGAGGAGTTTTGTAGATATAATAGGGAAAGCTGAAACTACCCAAAATGCGCATGTAGTCCAGGTTTTAGTTTTGTATAGTAAAAAAAAAAAATAGGGGCAGTTCTTTTGTCCTGGTCATTATTAGGTTTTCCAGAATTAAGAGTTTGAATATTTCCATGGGCCGAGGCTGGATCACACATGCCCATTTTATCTGGAAACGATTCTAAAAGTATAAAAGTTCTATGCAATTATAACGAGTGCACGAGAGAATAAATTAATTCTTGAGGTGAGGGGGACGTTTAGAACTCTATATTAGTAACCTTTCTTGAGAAAATAAGCAAGGAGAACCAAAACCAAAAGTTTGGAAAACCCCCTAAGACGGCCCAAAGGTGACCAGCGCGCGCAGATAGAAACATAGTTGCCAAGAACTTGCTTCAGTGTCTGCGAGCGGCGTAAACTTCGGCCAAGGTTGTTACAGCGCCACCATCCGCCGCCGTGGCCGAGAGATGGCGCTAGCGGGCCGGCGGGAAGCCAGGCGGCACGACACGGTCTACTTGGGGCGGGGGAACGACCGCCTGGAGGAACCCAGCAGCTATTGAGGTGCGGCCTACCAGGTGGCGAGACAAACACGAGGAAACGGTCGACGTTAATTAGGTTTCCTGGTAGCCTTGGTACAAACACTGCTGCTGACCGAGGCTCGAATAAAATAGGCTGCATATGACAGTTGTGAAGACATTGCAAGATCCAAAGTTCTACTACATACACACCAAAATCTGAGCTCCTAAACTTGTAAAAAGATTCAACATGAAGGAGAAGGATGTTCCTGGTTGCAGATTGTCTTAGTACAAACACTGACTAAGGACCAGACGGGTGCGATACATACAACGGGTCTAATGACTTTTCTAAAGGCTTGATTCAGTGGGGAAAGTTGTACAAATATACACAAAAATCTCTGCTCCCAAACTTTTCCAAATGATCTTAGCAAAAAGATTCAACATGTAAGATGAAGGAGGAGGATGTTCATTGTCTTGTAATACTCCCAGGGGTCACTTCCTTGAGGTTCCACCCGCCGTCACCATGGAGACCACAGCGCCAGGCTTTAATCAAATCACCCCAGTGGTTGTGCGCAGGCGCATCGACCATCCCCTCCTTCCCCGATCCGCGCTTCATTGGGGCGTCATCCTAATGATCACCGCGCTCGGAGAACACTGAGCGACCACCATGGCCAGGCTCCGCTGCCATTCTTTAATACCACGTCGTTTTAAAATACCTTTTTAATTATTATCAAAAGTGTGTACATATTGATGAACAAAGCGGAGATAGTGAAAACATGTTTTGAAGATAACAAAGCTTGCGGCGGGGGAGTCCGCGGCATCTAAATATAAATGGCTACTTGTGTCCCGGAAGTTGGGGACTGACTGCCCCCCACCGTGTGCTCGATATTTGATCCCGACCCCCGCCCGGGGCCTTTCTCCGAAATGGTTCTATGATCCTCTTGTTCTTACTCGAAGCGACCTTGGGGTCAAATATTAGTTTTGGATTGACGAGAATTGGTAGAATGGTTTTAAACAATATTTCGTCGTTAAAACAACAAGGTGGTGGGCATTTTACTCCGAAATGTTTCTTCGATCCTCTTTTCTCTCTCGAACTCGAAGCGACCACGTGGTCAGATAATATTTTTTGGATTCAGGCGAGAAAAGTGCAAGATTGATTTAAACAATATTTCATGGTTTAAAACAACTAAGTGGGGTGGCTTTTTTTAAAAAACAAATTTGTACCATTACACTCAATGACAGGAGAGCTTTCGCGCTGAAAAGCTCTTAAACGGGCCTAAAAATAGCAAAACGTGACTCCTATAAGTTTAGCGTCTATAATCAGCTTCTTTTTCGTTTGAATTGTTAGGCCCGTTAAAGAGCCTTTAGGCCGAAATATCTCGCCTGTTATACTCTACAATAAACTAATCGCTAATTATTCTCGTCATTTCGTTTTAATTTTAATTAATAGCTCACAATAGTATATAACGTGAAAATACGTAATGGAAGTAGACGCAATAACGGTTACTCTCTAGTTATGTCCAGTAATAAACGGATATATTGAGTATATGTATTAGACCTCTCGACGCCATAGTCCGCTATATAAATACACACGTTCCTAGCCTTGTTGATTTGATTCCGCCAGTTCTACTGTGACGTTCAGAAATGACCGAGAGTTTATACCGTGTATTATAGTGAAGCACTGTAGAATAGCAATTGTGGCGGTTATTAATGGCAAAATCCAGACAAAACCAGAAGGTGTCAAACTATTGGATGTTGACTTTCACTGGGGTTGAGCCACCTTTATTTCATTCTTGTACCTGGCTTCTCGATATGCTTCTGGCTTGTTATTGGTGTTTTCAAACAATCAATCCAATGTCTTACAATCTAATTTTACACAGGTTTTAATAACAATGTAAATATGCCTTAAAGGGTATCTCATTCTATAATATATAAAAGAAAGGCGTTCTCTCTATTTAAAATCTCAAAAGTTGGTACTCACATGTGCGATGCCGTTGACAGCATATCCGGAATTGACGAATCCCTGGACACAGCACATTGGTGAGTGAGCGCAGAATTGCCATCATGTATAAGACAGATGTGTGGTAGGGCAGGCAACCTTCTTAGTAATTTCTCTTCACATAACACATGAAAAGAAGCTCCAACAAACAAGTGGTATGGATAAAAAGTGTAGTCTCACATATAAAGAACATATAAATTTCACATTCACGCGTTGATAGTATTCAGAATATAAAGACTAGTTTTGTACAAAGGAAATATTTTTTATATGAAAAAGGCGCCATTTTCTAATGAACTCTAAAATATTAAGTTTCCATCGGAGTGCGATTAAGGAATTTATTTGAACTTAAAATTTACATATAATACAATGCGCTTTTTTATCAGAAAAATAAATGTGTATACGTATATATGTATATGATTTTTTAAAATCAATCATATCCTAATATTTGTGAATATATGCGAATGAATTTTTTCTTTTGTTTTCAAAATTTGATGGCGATTAAGGTTCACAGATTCCAATTGTCGTTAGGGATGTAGCAGCTTTGGTTTGGACACCATTAAAACCTATGAGAGAGAGGAGATGCTATTATAGAGTGTTGAAGCAAAATCAGCCAAATAGAGTAGAAACAGAGCGCTACAAAAGAAAGTTTGGCAGTTTCAGCAAGGTCGAATACTACGCACTGTTTGATGCAACCAAGGCTGAGCCAAGGAACTTAATTGGCATTCATCTGCGATCAGGGCGGCTGGGAGATAGCTGGCGGCCCAGATATCTGCAGCTCTCCGCCAGTTTCCAACTAGTCAGGAGAAAACATTCTAATCGAGAGAAACGACGATCTTATATATAATAATATCATTTATATATTTTCTCCATATAACCACTGAGCTAAGCATTGCGCGTTGATTGGTTTATGAAATCGACTTTGGTTGGCTGATTAAGGTAACGTGATATTAGAGAACCAATCAATGGGCGAATGAAACGAACACCGTCTAAGCTTTAAGGTATATATTATAGTATATCCACATTTTAAACCTTTAACTACATTAACAATCGGTACAATTCAATTTCCCATTTTATATTATCGGAGATTTCCTACTAGCTCTGACACGACTGTACTGTAACCTTAGCTCCTGACACCTCTTCATCATCGGTTTGAACAAACCTACTCAACAGAGAGCATCGCGCCTCCTTAATGGATGAGTCCTAGCTGCTAATTTCACGCTGTAGACCCTTAAAAAATAAAACCTGATAATTTGTAACCTGAACAACTTATTACTTTGGAATATATCGAGAGCAGCATAATATTTGGCACAATGAAGTGTTTGATTCTCTCCATTTAATTGATCATAATCAAGCATCTTATTTTGATGAGAGAGGCGGATTTTCTTTTTTGAGATCAATTTTCTACTGGCAAAAAAAAAATCCATTCATATTCTGGTTATATAATTGGCCTAGCCACTATACCAGCTTTGGGGAATTATGATTTTATGACTTTCTTATGAATTTCTCATGAAATCAAAGCCCGTTTTGGAATGATGAGGGTGACAGCTCGAAAGTTTTGAATATGCCACAACGCTGGTGTTTTGGCTTTGTATCCAATCCGTGTCTGCTAAATTGCAGAGACACTCAATAGATGGCGTTTAGTTTTTGACGGAAATCTGTCTTTTATTTTGTGAGCAACTGATATCGATTACACTGACCGACACATTTTGTTGCCGGGGATTTTAAGCCCGTTTCTTCGTCATTTCATATACAGAATCCAGAAATGTCCGCTTTATTCTATTTGATCTTATTTTAGAGATACATACTCATCCTAGTATCACTGGGCCTTTTAAAATATATGAGTTGTTAGTTATTTAATAAATATTTAGCTAAGCGCTTCGAGAATCTATATCAATATTGACCTGCTTCTGCTGGCGTCACAGCGTCTTCTACTCTCACCGTTGTAGTTGGTTTTCAACTAGAATTGAACTCTGCACCATTGGAATAAGAAATATGACCGAAGGGGAGAAAATGTCTTCAACATATAAGTTGGTAAAACTCCCCCCCCCCCCCCCCCCCCCCTCCCCTTAAAAACGGGTAGCTGATAAAAAAAAAAAGCTTGCTGATTTGGAATCAGCACACCGAAACCAACTCGAACAGCTCTTTATTCCGGCAACAGATTGCAAAAAAATTGTTGGTCAGTGTTATTATTGAGTATCTCTTTAAAAATATGTGATTTTTTTAGAATCGGGAGATGAAACAAATTGACACGTGTTGTATTCCACAGAATTATAAATGACGGGCAATTCGGAGACATCTTTGGTAGGCAAGCTTGCTCTGGACCGTCATGCCAGAATGATAATGCTGAATCTAACGCGCTCAAAATAGTAAAAAAGTAGTAACATAAGCGTACAACGGTGAGAGTAGAAGACGCTGTGACGCCAGCAGAAGCAGGTCAATATTGATATAGATTCTCGAAGCGCTTAGCTAAATATTTATTAAATAACTAACAACTCATATATTTTAAAAGGCCCAGTGATACTAGGATGAGTATGTATCTCTAAAATAAGATCAAATAGAATAAAGCGGACATTTCTGGATTCTGTATATGAAATGACGAAGAAACGGGCTTAAAATCCCCGGCAACAAAATGTGTCGGTCAGTGTAATCGATATCAGTTGCTCACAAAATAAAAGACAGATTTCCGTCAAAAACTAAACGCCATCTATTGAGTGTCTCTGCAATTTAGCAGATTTATTATATATATATTTATTATATATATCTATTTAAACTAATATCCCGTAAATCTTGAGAGCTTTCTCTAATATATTGAGACAGAAGGCCGGCTTGACAATGGGAACGACTTACGTAAGGTAATGTAAACTTCGTTACTTCGAGTTTATCCCAATACGATGGTCGATAAGAAATGTTGGCTTTTCAGCAAACGCAATAAGTTGTGTGGACACATGGTAAAGTTTCGTGGAGGACACAACGTCACGTTCCGATTATTTCACAAGTCCAACTTCACCAGTGAGCACAGGTAACCAAACGGGGCGGTGTAGCAATGTGGCGAGTAAGAGGGAGTCGCTAATGAAAATACCGTGTACTTGGGATAAGTAAGAAATCCAGGGCAAAAACCTTTTAAAGTTGATAATATAGTTTTAAACAATATACGTAAACATATGTAAAATGAGAGAAGAAAGTCTCTACACGAATCACTTACACCCATGGACAAAACTTAAGAAAGTTGTATTTTTTAGCATGTAAATCGGGATTAAGACAATAACTCTGAAAGATATTAGTGACCTTTATTGAAGACACACGAGATAACCAAGTGACAAAATTGTCTGTCTCCTTCAAAAAAAGAAATTACCGGCGACATCAAAGACTTTCATTGTCCTTAAGTTTTGTCCATGAGTGTACATGATATTTCAGTAACAGTGTTGTTACCCCATTAAATATATACAAATTGTGAAGATTTCATTTGATCCCTTGTGGATCTCTCATGAAATCAAAGCACGTTCTGGAATGACGGGGGACACTAGCCCGAAATCTATGATTGTAAATGACATGAACTTTTGTAGTGTCGGAGAGAGAAATAATTAGAGCTCAATTTTTATGGATTTTGATGTTATTTTGACCATCTGTAAATAAAAAGGTAAATGCTTTGAAGTTATTTATACCCAATTTAACGGTGTATTTTGGTCGAATTGAGTTGTTGTGAGAGAAAATGTGCATTGGAGAGGAGAATAATGGAGGATTAATTTAATTACTCCGTGTACCATCGTTGTGCTCACTATCGATTTTCTTTTGTTATACGAGAGCAAATTGATTATTGTCCTGCGGCCGCCGCTCAATAAGGTCTGTTTCGTTGCTATGTGTTTGGCGTCTTTATTTTGGAGTTTCCAAATGATCAATCAGCAGAGTTTCACCGTCATCTACCCGTAGTGAGGAGGTAATTAGCCCTCGCCGCAACATTTCGGATCCTTTGAAACAAACAGCCGGGGCTCAAGAGTGTGAACAAGTATCTGCACATCTATAGAGGCCTCTCCTACTATCTAGTCTGTTTGGAACTCTAGGCTGTGGCCAAATGATCACCTTCTACAATATTATGGCTATATATTTTTTAAAAGCCACGGATAGGTCGACGACGATAGATAAAAAACCCGGGTTCTTGGAGCGACCAACGGTAGGTGGAGGACGATAAAGAAATAACCCGGGTTCCTGGAGAGACCAACGGTAGGTGAAGGGCGATATAGAAATAACCCGGGTTCCTGGAACGACCAACGGTAGGTGTAGGGCGATAAAGAAATAACCCGGGTTAGTGAAGCGACCAACGGTAGGTGGAGGGCGATAAAGAAATAACCCGGGTTCCTGGAGCGACCAACGGTAGGTGGAGGGCGATAAAGGAATAACCCGGGTTCCTGGAGCGACCAACGGAAAACTAAACCACTAACTGTGTGGAACCCTGACTCCTGACAGAAGTCGTCAACAATCCGGTATAGATAGGTCTTCACATTGACGTTCAAGTGTTTATTCAAATATCTACAAAATTATCTATATTATCTATACCATCTTGAGGTAGATAGTCTTGGCCAAATTATATTACTTCTCCAATATATCTTCGATTATCTATTGATAATTAATTTTGATATCGATCAGATGTCCCTACAGTGAAAACACTATAACGCAATTGAGACTTCTCGATCGAGATCGAGAGAGGTCTTATTTTTATAGAGTTGAGAGGGAAACATATTTGCAATTAATATAACCATATTATTTCGTTATAATGAAAATATTTGATTATTATGTTATATTTTCATACTTATATATTCATAATAGTTTTAAAATAGAACAAACATATATATATAAGTATGAGTGTGTGCTTTTGTTATAAAAACTTTTTACTGGATTTTTGATATAGATTCTTGCGACTGACTTCTACTAACCAATAGCCTTAGAGACTCTTCCTGCTAGACAATTTTGTTATCTACATAAACCGAAGAATACGTCATTACATTGATTTAAGTTCAAGTTTGAAACCCATACAAAGGCATTAATTACCAGCTTTAGGCTGAGTTTAGGTTTCGAAACCATACATGAACAGTACTAGTTAAAGTTAAGTATAGGTACGAAACCCATACATAGGCATTGCTATCTTTTAAGTTAAGTGTAGGTGAGAGGCCCATACATAGACGATAAGTATAGTGCAGGGTTTGGAAACCCATACCTGGGCATCACACAGCTCTGATACAAATAAATTATTCGCTGGGTGAGTGGGTTTAAAAATAGAATGCAATAACCTCTCGGCATTGTGTGAGTTGATAGCGCGGGACGGGCCCAGCTCTCGAACAGCCGCAGAGGGGAGCCGCCGGCCTAATGTAGCGCGAGGTGGACGGGCCGACCGTTGCAGCCCCCCATGTCGATCAATGCCGTGTTGCAACTAACGGCCAAGAAATCTTGTGCCGTGGGGGCGTCCGATCAAAATAGAAAGCGCGCGCATCTACACGTGACCCTGTGTGCCCAATATAGTTCAGGGTGGCTCGGAATAAAATCGATAACACCCCAGGTTTTCCCGAGGCCCTTTCACTACCACAGATTTTGGAAACATTGGGAGGCGGAAGGAATGGGGATATTTCCTCCTAATGTACACACACACAGCGCTCGTGACTAAATGACCTATGCGGGGGAGAAAATGCTATCGATATAATGTTGGAACCCCTATGGAGAGAATTGCCCTTTCCATGGGTGAGGGATCCTATACCTTAGTCTTCTCCTCCTGATCGTGCAAATGAACGCTGGAGCCACCGCCTTCATCTTAATTTTACCACAAGATCGGGAGCATTTCCTCTCTCTCGCTTACTCTCTTTTTACATTTAAAAATTATCAAATTCAATATTTTCATTTTTTTTTTTAATTGTAAAATATATTCTTTTAAAAATTAATTGCTATAAATAGCTTTTTTTTTTAAGTGTGCGATGGAAGAATGATTGACGAAGAATAGCTCTAAATATAAATGATTGAAGTTCCTCCATTGCCGTCCTATCGGGGGAAGTTGAGACAGTTTCATTGACAGCTGCCAATCAACAAGAAGCTTCAGACCAGGGTGTCAAAGCGCCGGAAAATGCCCAGATTTTCCCTGCCACGCTCGACAGTGATGCCGCCCCAGATATGAGGCGATTTGGCTGGGTTTGAGGGGGATCCGTTAGAATAAGTCAGCACAATGTCGTTTTTACTTCCCCCAAGAAAAATATATAGTAGCATATAAATAATGAAGAGAACAGGGCCAAACGACTTTCTATGATGACCGTATCGTAGTCTCGGCATACTATGATGGTACAAATAGTATCTCACATGTAGTAGTCTAATCGCGGTAAATGGATGATCCGTGACTGCTTACATTTTAGGAACATCACATATTTGTATATGTAAAAATCCATATTTGTATAGCACCAGGAGTCTGTCTGGCTACCAGCTCTCTGATGGGGATCACCTTGGGAAATATGAAGGAATAAGGCACGAGCTATAGAAATATTATTTAATTATTTATTTTAACATAATATCGCGAACCTGGGTATGAGTTGTGATAACTTCAACCACTAAGCCAACCAACCCGTTTTATATATAACTGCATCGCATGCATTGATGGAAGGCTACGTGAATTTTAATGGAAGGTGACATTTAAAATCCGGAGCATTTCTTTATTCCAGTCATTGCCCTTATGTCAAGTTACAGACCCGCACGTGTTAAGGTGATGACGCATGCGAACTTTTGCTGCGACTCGAAGAATGCGGAGGCGAATGTTTCAAACCGGCAGATGAAGAAGTGATGGGGCCGAAGTGATGGCGTCATTGAGATAGCTCGCGATATATTTAATAGAATATTGGAAGAAGGGCTTTTGAAAAGTGAGCTATGTGGAGATTAAAGTATTCCATTGTATTCTTCATTGTTCTCGGCTATAGCAGGGAATACAAAAAATGTCAGTTTCACATGCCTATCATCATGACAAGTCAAAGATTTAAAAGCTTTGCCCTGATTCATTGGCTTATGAGAGCTTTGTCTAATTGTACTACTAGCTATACCATTCAGCAGAAAAGTTGATGGTATCGGCAACAAAAAAAAAAAAAAAAAAAAAAAGAAAATTAAGACACTTATTGTTTGTTATATCTCACTACCAAGACTGTCGATAGACAATTACCTGTTTATTTATTGATAAACTCACCATTTCCTGCTTTTTTTCTCTTAGAACTCCGGGACGCGTCGATATCACGAGTCTATAGTCTATATAGATAATAGGCTAACAGAGCTTACAGTTGTAAAGTTTTACGCTATCTCCTCCAAAGATACTTAACTATAAATAGCCATCTATATACCAAAAGTTCCGTTATTTTTTGCTTCACATGATCGTTTTATTTTTATTTAGCACTACCATTCAACAGAAAAGTTGATGGTATCGGTAACAAAAAAAAAAAAAAGAATATGAAGACACTCATTGGTTGTTATATCTCACTACCAAGACTGTCTATAGATAATTACCTGTTTATTTATTGATAAACTCACCATTTCCTGCTTTTTTTTCTCTCCCAGAACCCCGGGACGCGTCAAAATCACGAGTTTACAGTCATTAAAAATACTTTTGTAGTATATTTTCTAAATATTCAAAATGTTATGGAGAATTTAAATTTACTTTTTAAAATGTAATTTTGACAATAATTAATTACATTTTATTATTGTAGTTAATTTGCATTGTGCAAATTAAATTTCAAATGAAGACCCCAACGCCTTTGTTCTTCCTTCACGTGAATAGAGTTTTAAGAAAGAGAGAGATGATAGTGAGCAGAATTTATATAGTGTTTTCAATAAAATGAAATGTAAGGGGGACAAAAGAAATTGAAATATGTTCTTTTTAATCAGAGCAGCCAAAATAATATATATAGACTGTTTTATTTAGAAGATGTAAATGAAATATTTATTAAAATATAATTTAAATTAAGGTTGTGTGAAAAATGTCAAAATATCTAAAAAATTGTGTTTACCCACGTAGAAACAAATCATTTGGGTGTGTGGGGGGAAGTTCTAAAATTATTCATGTCCTGCGGTCTCTTATTTTCTTCGAGTTTAAAGCTAACTGGGTATTTACACATATTCGTACCGTGGAACAATTTCAAACATATGCTTTAACTGAGTATTTACACATCTTGGTACCGTGAGACAGCTTCAAATATATGCTTTAACTGGGTATTTACACATCTTCGTACCGTGGTACAACTTCAAATATATGCTTTAACTGGGTATTTACACATCTTGGTACCGTGAGACAGCTTCAATTATATGCTTTAACTGCGTATTTACACATCTTCGTACCGTGGTACAACTTCAAATATATGCTTTAACTGGGTATTTACACATCTTCGTACCGTGAGACAGCTTCAAATATATGCTTTAACTGATTATTTACACATCTTGGTACCGTGAGACAGCTTCAATTATATGCTTTAACTGCGTATTTACACATCTTCGTACCGTGGTACAACTTCAAATATATGCTTTAACTGGGTATTTACACATCTTCGTACCGTGAGACAGCTTCAAATATATTCTTTAACTGAGTATTTACACATCTTCGTACCGTGGTACAACTTCAAATATATGCTTTAACTGGGTATTTACACATCTTGGTACAACTTCAAATATATGCTTTAACTGAGTATTTACACATCTTGGTACCGTGAGACAGCTTCAAATATATGCTTTAACTGGGTATTAACACATCTTCGTACCGTGGTACAACTTCAAATATATGCTTTAACTGGGTGGTATTTACACATCTTGGTACCGTGGTACAACTTCAAATATATGCTTTAACTGGGTATTTACACATCTTGGTACCGTGAGACAGCTTCAAATATATGCTTTAACTGGGTATTTACACATCTTGGTACCGTGAGACAGCTTCAATTATATGCTTTAACTGCGTATTTACACATCTTCGTACCGTGGTACAACTTCAAATATATGCTTTAACTGGGTATTTACACATCTTCGTACCGTGAGACAGCTTCAAATATATGCTTTAACTGAGTATTTACACATCTTCGTACCGTGGTACAACTTCAAATATATGCTTTAACTGGGTATTTACACATCTTGGTACAACTTCAAATATATGCTTTAACTGAGTATTTACACATCTTGGTACCGTGAGACAGCTTCAAATATATGCTTTAACTGGGTATTAACACATCTTCGTACCGTGGTACAACTTCAAATATATGCTTTAACTGGGTGGTATTTACACATCTTGGTACCGTGGTACAACTTCAAATATATGCTTTAACTGGGTATTTACACATCTTGGTACCGTGAGACAGCTTCAAATATATGCTTTAACTGGGTATTTACACATCTTGGTACCGTGAGACAGCTTCAATTATATGCTTTAACTGCGTATTTACACATCTTCGTACCGTGGTACAACTTCAAATATATGCTTTAACTGGGTATTTACACATCTTCGTACCGTGAGACAGCTTCAAATATATGCTTTAACTGGGTATTTACACATCTTGGTACAACTTCAAATATATGCTTTAACTGAGTATTTACACATCTTGGTACCGTGAGACAGCTTCAAATATATGCTTTAACTGGGTATTAACACATCTTCGTACCGTGGTACAACTTCAAATATATGCTTTAACTGGGTGGTATTTACACATCTTGGTACCGTGGTACAACTTCAAATATATGCTTTAACTGAGTATTTACACATCTTGGTACCGTGAGACAGCTTCCATTATATGCCTTAACTGGGTATTAACACATCTTCGTACCGTGGTACAATTTCAAATATATGCTCTAACTGGGTATTTACACATCTTGGTACCGTGAGACAGCTTCCATTATATGCTTTAACTGAGTATTTACACATCTTGGTACCGTGGTACAGCTTCAAATATATGCTTTAACTGGGTATTTACACATCTTCGTACCGTGAGACAACTTCAATTATATGCTTTAACTGGGTATTTACTGGTATATACTATAAACTACTTGGGGAACTTCAGGTGCATAAAGCTAATTGGATATTAACCCAATTTCGTGCTTTAAAACAACATCGAGTTGATTTTAATTTACAAGTATTTTTAGCTTGTGGCCGCTTAAAGTAATTTCTTAAATATATATGTAATATTGTTGCAAATGTGCCGACGTATGGATGAACTGGCAGTCGTGTATGTGAGGCGAGTGTTGATGTTCTTCCCACACGCGGAAAACAAGAAGCAGAGGCAGTACTAGATGTTAGCACCGAAAGTGATCGGGGACAGCCCACGGGACAGAGGTAGAGGCCATGACACAAACTTGGATGCTTATCACCGAGATATGGAGAGAGAGAGAGAGTGTGTTAGACAGAAGCAATCTGCCGAGAGACACCTCCTAGAACCTTCTGCTGACCCCCTGCCAAAAACTGGCCTGTTTACAGGGGTTGTCTATAAAGATGTCCCTCGGGACCCCACATGGGCTGGGCGTTGCCCTTTTCCTCCCCTCTGTCCCTGCCACCAGCTGACCGAACACTCTTTGGATCTTTATTTTGACGTCAACATTTTTAGTGTTACATACAAATAGGGGTTTACAGATATTATCAATAAAGATTTAGCATATATACAAAATATGGGGGTGGCAGCAAACAGAAACGATGTACATTCCAATAGAAGGGCAGGATCTTTTAAGGTATCGACTCTAACTAATTAGAAGATATGTAACATATACTAAAAGTGTCATTATTATGCAGTTTAAAATATACTATATATATATATAATACGCGTCAAAAATAGTTTTTAAAATTTAAACATATGACGCGCTAATGCTTTATAGCAATACGTAGCGTCTGGAATGAATAGAATCAAGCCTAGAAGGCGCACATGGGACAGATGGACGCTGAGGTAGCGCGTTGTCAACACGTGACAATTTGAAGGACACTAGAGATGTTCTATTAATACACATTTTGTTTGAAATAATGTAAATTTATTGTGAATATACATCCATATTCGCATATATTTCACTAGTTAGGTTGTAAATAAAGTTGCTGAGAGGCCTTCCGATAAATACTAGCATGATACACTATTGGATGGGCTTTAAAGCCGAAGTTTACTTTCGCTCAAGAAATTTGATCAAAATGGAACTAAAAGGGGTTAATAATTGTCCTGTTACATTAAGAAAACACTGTCCTTCAATATGTCTGCATGAAGAACATTTGAAGTGTGAATTTTTGCAGTGAAATGGGCATTTTTAATGTAGAGATATTGGGACGAGCGAGATATACGAGTATACATCAATGAAAAATAGCGAGCAGAAAATCGCAAGAGTCACTGGATTAAGTATTTTGGAGGATTTGGAATCCGGGATGTTTCTGAACACACATCTTGATATGGTTCAAATAAAAAACACTTTAGAAAGGATCGACTGTTTCAATATGCAAATAAATAAAATATCACGACACACACACATCAAATAATGAAAATCTAAAATTTCGTTTTCTCTTTCTAGTGTTCGACATAAATCGGCTTAACTTGGAATTTTGGAACAAGCCTATTTGTAAAGGATTTATTTCGGCGCAGAGATAGAGAAAGGAAAATGAGAGAGCAATGTTAAACAACTTCTATTTTTTCTACCTTTCATGTGTTATCCTGCACAACCTTCTATCTTGAAAATTTAAAAATGGAATAATAGTATCTAATGTGCTTTAGAAATGACATGCTCTTTTCGCTTAAAAATTTATTCTAATACATTAGTATACGACTAAATAATCTCAGTTAGCCTAATAAAAACAAGGTATTACTGCAATAAATAGACGACAAGAATGGCAGAATAAGCCAACGGCATCCAAGGTCCATGTCAAGCGATAAGGGCAGGAGCAAGATAGTAGCTGGAACGACATGCCATTTTACAAAGAAGCCAAATTCTCACAGTTATTTTTTTGCGTGAGAGTATAAAGTTTGTGGGAGGTCAATACGGCCGACCCTAGACTCCAAGAGCAGGATCCAAGTTTTTTTGAGGGGGGCCGTCGCCAATTAGGGGTTGTTGCTCCGGCTGAGGACCGGAAAGGACCTTTTCCGGTGGCCGGCGACCCGGCGGCTGTTCTCGGTTCGGATTGCTCATCCTATCTGGCGGCCCGTGGGCTAGAACGGCGGCATTACGGATGTTCAGAGCACAGCCGAACATGTCAAACAAAAATATACAGTACGAATTCTAAGGAGAGAAATAAAAGGGCGCTACACTTAGTATTTTTTTTTTTCGTTTAAAACAATAAATTATTCAATTTTTAGTGTGGTATATACACATGAAGAGATTTCTAAGGGTGAGATGGAGACAATATGAAAGTTTTGTACTTAATTTTCGATATTGGATATGGGGGAAAAAAAATATGATTAAAAGAGTTGAAATACATGCGCATTGTGAGGAGGAATGTTTCCCTTTCTCTCACACATCGAACATTAGTTATTATTTTGCAGTTTCTCTGTCTGAGTATGTTCTGGTTTCCATTGGAACCATGATTCCCGATCTTGAGCTCTCCTCAGTTCTACCTAGCTTCCCAAACAGACCATCCGTCCAATTTTTATCGTTATCTTTCCATTCCTTTTACCCTACAGCACTTTCTTCGTCAATTCATATCATCTTAACGCGTGCCTGATCCAATTCTACTTCTTATGATAAATTTCAACAAACCTCAATCCATTTCCAAATTTCTCAAGACTGCTTTATTACCAATCGTGTCAAACAATCTTGTTCTTTACCTTCACATCCAAATCCACATTCAAATGCTTCCAAATCTTATTTGTCCTTTCCCATTGCCCATATCTTCGATCCGTAAAACATTGCACTTCATTAATGTTATAATGGCTAATATTTTGTCAAAAACTGCTCTTCTTGAAATTATTTATTTGATATATCTCCACAGGCTTTCCCCATCGTTTAGATAAAATATAGAAACTGGAATTTCGCTAAGTGTATTGAACTAGGTTAATATGGACGTTTATGATCACACTGCACAAAAGGTTTCTTCTTTATTGATAAAAAGTTAAGTTTAATGCTGCATCACAGAACCAAATCAAGATTTTCCCGCCTGGAATTATATGGCAAACGACAGTCTTTCAGGATCACCTATCAATGATTTACAATATCAGAACTTTCGAACTCGCCCATTGTGAATTTTATTTCTACTTCAAACATTTTTACACCAAATACCTTGATTGTTCGAATCTATAAGAAAAAAATTTCGAAGAATGTTTAGAAATTTGAAATCGGTAAAATATTTAAAAGTGTTTTAGACAAACTATTAATCTTTTGACTTGTGAAAGGCCGAAATCTTTATTGCTCAACCTTTATGTTTCTATATAATTTAGTCCCTTTGTGAAATTTTAAAAAATGTATTGGGGGAATTTTTTCTGGGAGGAAATTGTACTATAAAAGCAAAGGTCGCCTCTCCCGTCAAAATAAACGCCAAAACTAATCGCCATATATTGACCGTCGTCACAAATTAGCAGCCTCGGGTCGGTGACAAAGCCACGGCACCAACTTTGGCAAACTGAGAACGGTTAATAGATGGCGTCTAGTTTTGACGTGAACTTTGATTTTATAGATCAACTTCCTCCCTGCAAAAAATGTCAATCTATATTTTAGCCATAGATTTGGTTCAGCCACTTTTCCAGCTAAACACCTCTTTGGCAGATAGATTGTGAAGATTCCATTAGATCCCGTGTGGATCTCAAACTCCGCCCTGGGCTGAAGAGGGCCATTAGCCCGAAAGCATGGTCTCCAGGTGAACGCTTCTCAGTTTGCCAAAGCTGGTGTTGTGGATTTATCACCGACCCGAGGCCACTAGTTTGCGGCGACGGTCAATAGATGGCGTCTTATAGTTTTGACGTTTATTTTCACAAGAGAGACGACCTTTGCTTATGGCCCTCGATACTTGCAAACTCCAACCCCATCAATGAGCGCAAGTAACCGAACGTACCAATGGTACTTTTCAAGTTCAAAAGTAGAACTTATTTCTACACGTGTAGACATGAGGTGCAGTACTTACAGTAAAAGCAGTCGCTAACTACCCTGCATTATTATCATGACCTGTACTACGTGTACTTGAGATAAGTAAATTTGTTTTTAAAAATGCGTTTCTCTATATATGGCTTAAGAGCGTTTTTTTATTGGGAAACATTTGTTGTCAATTGAGGTAAAATAGCTATTGCGCTTAACGTCTAAAATTGCTTATTACTCTTTTGCTCTATCGGAAAACACTTGTCATTTATCCATATCATAAATTTGATGGGAAAAGCAGATCTCCAGAGCAACTGAACAGACTTGTGATGATGACCTAGATAGGGCGTTGCCAAACCGCCGACATTAGGGGGCCTTCCTTCTCTGTGAAGTAAAGAAACAAGAGCGATGGTTTGATTGAGGCAACAAACCTTTGCCTCACCCCGGCTTCTATACTGTAACAAGCCTTCGTTTCACCCCGCTTTCTGTGTGCAATAACTCTTCGTCTCAATACAGCTTCTATACTGCAACTAGCCTTCGTTTCACCTCGCCTTCTGTGTGGGAAAACTCTTCGTCTCATTCCAGCTTCTATACTGCAACAATCCTTCATTTCACCTCACCTTCTGTGTGGGAAAACTCTTCGTCTCAATACAACTTCTATACTGCAACTAGCCTTCGTTTCACCTCACCTTCTGTGTGGGAAAACTCTTCGTCTCATTCCAGCTTCTATACTGCAACAAGCCTTCGTTTCACCCCGCTTTCTGTGTGCAATAACTCTTCGTCTCAATACAACTTCTATACTGCAACTAGCCTTCGTTTCACCTCACCTTCTGTGTGGGAAAACTCTTCGTCTCATTCCAGCTTCTATACTGCAACAATCCTTCATTTCACCTTACCTTTCTGTGTGGGAAAACTCTTCGTCTCATTCCAGCTTCTATACTGCAACAAGCCTTCATTTCACCTCACTTTCTGTGTGGGAAAACTCTTCGTCTCATTCCAGCTTCTATACTGCAACAAGCCTTCATTTCACCTCACTTTCTGTGTGGGAAAACTCTTCGTCTCATTCCAGCTTCTATACTGCAACTAGCCTTCGTTTCACCTCGCCTTCTGTGTGGGAAAACTCTTCGTCTCATTCCAGCTTCTATACTGCAACAATCCTTCATTTCACCTTACCTTTCTGTGTGGGAAAACTCTTCGTCTCATTCCAGCTTCTATACTGCAACAAGCCTTCATTTCACCTCACTTTCTGTGTGGGAAAACTCTTCGTCTCATTCCAGCTTCTATACTGCAACAATCCTTCATTTCACCTCACCTTCTGTGTGGGGAAAACTCTTCGTCTCATTCCAGCTTCTATACTGCAACAATCCTTCATTTCACCTCACCTTCTGTGTGGGAAAACTCTTCGTCTCATTCCAGCTTCTATACTGCAACAAGCCTTCATTTCACCTCACCTTCTGTGTGGGAAAACTCTTCGTCTCATTCCAGCTTCTATACTGCAACAATCCTTCATTTCACCTCACTTTCTGTGTGGGAAAACTCTTCGTCTCATTCCAGCTTCTATACTGCAACAATCCTTCATTTCACCTCACCTTCTGTGTGCAATAACTCTCCACTTCATCCCAGCTTCTATACTGCAACAAGCCTTCGTTTCAACCTTCCTTCTGTGTGCAATAACTCTCCACTTCATTCCAGCTTCTATACTGCAACAAGCCTTCGTTTCAACCTTCCTTCTGTGTGCAATAACTCTCCACTTCATTCCAGCTTCTATACTGCAACAAGCCTTCGTTTCATCCCACCTTTTGTGTGCAATAACTCTTCGCCACATCCCGGCTTCTATACTGCAACAAGCCTTCGTTTCATCCCGTTTTCTGTGTGCGATAACTCTTCACCTCATCCCGGTTTTATATATTTCAAGTTTTATAGTTACGAAGTAACGATTAAATATAAATAAGTTGATTTTTATATCGTTTTAATCTGTGGTTACATATAGCACATGTTTAAAAAACCATTTAATATCAATAAGAAAAAATATTTCCCCCTTTATTTACTTATCAAAGAGTCAACATGAAAAAAGGAATATCACCAGTTTCAAGTGCCTTAAATTCTTTGACCTAGGATCAATAAATGATCATTATTACATTGATGTGTAGAGGATTTCTTTTAATATAAAATATTCGTATAGTTTCGAAGGCAATCATTCTTCTTCAAGTACTGAACTAGCTGCTATGGAAAAAAGATGGTTTATATGCAGTAGCGGTAGAAGAATTGTCTTTAAAAGCTTTCACGAGAATATATTATATTAATATATTAATTTTTTTATGCTAATATATGCAATAACAATTGTTTACTGTGAACCCTTGTAAAGAGATATCTCTCTCTGAATTGTTATTATTCTTTATACTAAATTCTATACTAAGCATATTTAAATTCAACTTCTGGAGAGCTTAATAAAATTTCCAAATGCTTTAATTCGTGTATATATATATTTTTTAAATATAAAAAGGCTATAGTTTCAAAAATATAATCGTTAATATATTTTATTAGCTAGAATATAGAATCTAAAGGCTATTATGGAACAAGGTGCATTGTATAAAAAAATGCGAAAATGTCTTAATTTTTGCTAAAGCATATTGGAGAAAAAGGAAGATATTTCATATAAAATTTAATAAAACTTTTGACATTTTTCGTTAAGTAATTTTCTTTGAAAACAGTGTACGAAACTTTATCATAGTGCGCAAAATTCAATTCAGGCGTGAAATGAAAAGCTAATGCGGGCAAGATGACCAGATCACCGACATTAGATGGCTATAACGGTGCATCAGTTCAGACGAGGGAATTTCCGCAAAGCCATCGTGAGGAGCAGGTTTTACCTCTGTCATCTTTTATATCCACAACGTTTTGAAAACATATCTGATAGTACTCTAATATATCTATTGGGCATATCCCTGTAAACTTAACGTTGATGTCAGACATTTTAAAATATCAATAATGGAAAGTAATTTTTGAAATTGGGACGTTATAAAACTGGGTGTATGGGAAGGTCCTACGAAGGATCAAGAGGAAGGACAATCGTCCAGGTAGGCTACAGGAACAAGTTACGTTCCGAAAGTTCGATCCCAGGCAGGCTGGCGGCGTGCCAGGCCACGTGCGGCTGGCTTCCCCGCCGGATAAACAACAGCGCTATTGACCACCTCGGCGGCGCGGCACAACTTCACTACATGTTCTTCAAGTCTTAGGCGTCAGTCGCACTTACCACGAGAACCTAAGGCAATTTTATTATAATAATCATCATCATTCTAAAATTTTCATATCTACTTGAATAGTGCGGACTGTTAACTTTTGTCTATATTTTGACGGGATGTCAATAAAACTATGTTATTTGTCTCTCTCTCTCTCTTTTTACCAATCCTAAGTACGCACACACATAGTAAAGAGGTCATGATAGTCATAATGGGTAGAGATTTTGCAACTGAAAGCATTCTATTTATTTGAATATCAATATATCACTATATGGATCAGCGTTACACATTTGTGACGTTTGAAAATAAGGCTAAAACATAAAGACTCCGAAAAGTAACATAATAAACAAACTTTATAAATTTGTAACGCTTGCCTCTTACAGTGCATTAATAGGCTACTTACTACCTTTATGCGCTCTCTTTTTTTTTTTTTTTTACTATGGTGTGGTCTTGGTTTTAAATATATTAGAGTGCAAAAATAATTTAAATGCAATATTAAATTGTACCATATAGGGATGTTTGTATTTATCGTTCTAACAACATCGCGTAATTTAAGTACCTTGGTAAATAGGTGTGTATGGATTAATGTCATCAATCCAGAAGAGGACATTCATATGAACAAGGCACCTTTGTTGGCCGGTATTGTGATCAGCGTGCACGGATCGATCTGATTTGCTCAATGGACAAGACACCACCACCATGAATTAATGTATTCCTTTGAATTGGAACATAAGTGTGTTGTTCTACAACGCCGGAAATTTAAAATTCCGAAACGATATATCGATATTCATATTGTGAACTTATACTGAACAGATACGGCCGCCGCACAGGGGACGGAAAAATTCAAAGGTATTTGACTTGATTCTAAACTTTTTGTTGTTTTTAAGGTTTCCATTTAGCTATTTTTCAATATAGTAATTATTCTAAGATGTCGCTAAATGACTGGAGCTGGAAGGAGGGTGCTCACATGGCAATACAATATAAGTTAGAACGATTAAAGCGCCTTATATTAAAGCGATAGAAGCATCCTTATGTTAGGCCTAGTGAAAGCTTGAAATAAATTGCATTGTTATAATACAAAGGTGGAAACCTGGCGAGAGGTAGCAGACGTTGGTTTTAACTGGGCTTCAACACACCTTGGGTAAGATGATGTAATTATACACCAGTTAGACACTGTTCGACAAGGCCCGTCCGTGCTGATCCTCTCCTACTTGAGGTTCTACTGTTCAGGAACAACCCGGCGTATCTAGAACGGGAAGTTTCTCTGCTGGAGAACAGTAGTAACTACCAGTATTGGCAATAGGTAGGACTGGGATATTGGGTGACTGCGGCAGAGTTTTATTGCTGTGATGACCAGCCACCATCATACCATGACCTACCATAATGTGACTCTTTACACGTAGAGGAAAAGCACAACGATACTTATTTGAGGTGAATCAGTGTCCTAAGAAGGACGTGCCTCCTTAATCAGGGTCCTCCAAGACAAGAGATCTATGACATGTCTGGTGATGTTGCCTTGGTCCATTCGTTGATCATTGTAATGAGAAAAATAATGCGGTGGTTCCCCTACCGAATTCATATGTCGTTGACCTAACAGTAGATTAAACCGCCTTTGAACCCATTTCTAACTTCAAGGACAAGTGAATTCCCTCCTCCATATTAGGATGGAGACTTATCCCGGAGTCTACCCGGCTCCCTCTTGGCTTAGCCGCTCAAGGACGTTGTTAACCCTCGTGGAGGCGTCAGGTAGGGATATCCCTCTCCTGTAAAATGGGATTTTACTGCACTTTGTACTCTAAGGTACTTTGAATAATAAATATATATCGGATCACAATCAAATGTACTAGCCCCCGTTTGATCCATCCTAAGATTTTGTCTAAGAAACCTAGCGGGAATAATTAGTTTCGAAACGGTTTTTTTTCGCTAAATACGCCATCATGGGCTGTACCATTTTGCATATTTGGAATAAGCAAAGTTAAAATTTTGAGCATTTAACACAAAGTTCCAAGGCGTCTGGAGTTAAAACTTGAAATTTTGGATGTCCGCCTCTCTCGATGCCATAAGCAATCGCTCATTAGCTTCCAATGGCTTCGAGTTGTCGCCCTCGGTGACAGATAGAGCATAACGTGTGCAGGACTAAGCGCTGTCAGCTCCCAGGTGAATGGAAATCACGAGAGGTACCCGAAGGTTTTAACATGGTTGAATACCTTGAATACCTTGGAGACAAATCACAGATCCATAACCACAATTTCTGACGCACCGCTACCATTTACACTCATGGACAAAACTTAAGGACACCGTACCTTTTAGCATGTATATCGGGGGATTTCGACAATAACTCTTAAATACTGTATATTTCGTACACCGTGACCTTTATTCAGGACACAACGAGATATCAAGTGTGAACAAAATTGCCTCTGTCAATTTCAAAGACTTTCCAAAGTTTTGTCCATGAGTGTACTTGTCTGGTATTTTAAATATTCTATAATCGGTTTTAGCGTTTATATTTCCCTTCTCGAATGCAATAAAAATTATCTTTCATAATTGGTTCGTGTGTTTTGTGTTTGTCCTTTAAGCTGTGCTCGAAAAAAATGCTTATAATTTCTGCAACACCACAAAAAGCGTGTATTCAATAGTTACACTAAATACCAATTCTCTAATTAATAAAAAATGAAGAGTATATATAAGTAAAAGAGACTATAATATAAAAAAGAGTCGGTAGACGAGTGGATAACACCCTCGATTCCCAACAGTCATGAACCGGGATCGTATCCCGCGTTAACATTTTTTTTTAAATATGTGAATAACCATCACATATTAGTCATTGTTGCAATTATAATAAACTAAGTTGCTCTTTTTGAGCAGTACCTAATAACGTGATTATGGAACAAGGAACAAGACTATAATATGACTATAAAGTGACTATGATAATCATTATGGGTAGTTAGCGACTGCTTTTACTGTAAGTTCACCATATGCCTACAAATGTGAAAAGCAGTTCGACTTTTGTACTCACAAATGTGCCCGAACCCTGTATGGTTACTTTTACTCGCTGGTGGGGTTGGAATTTTGCAAGAATCAGGGAAAATTGGAGCATTTTTTTTTTTATAAAAATAGTGCCCAATGTGGAATTCGATCCTGGGTCGTAGCGGTCGAAAACCGACGGTTTAGACTACCCTTCCACCGAACCCTGCTGGTAAAGATGAAAGCTCTCGCTCTTCCTAATGTGGTTTCAGTATAACATTTTATTTCTATCGTGATAGAGCGCAACGATCCGCAGAACTATCATCAACAGTAAAAGCTAGCTGATATACATTAAACATGCACAAGTCTGTCTCGTTTTATAAGAACATTAATTATGTAAACGAGTCAATTTTAACAATGATTGGGCCCAAGTGTGTGTGTTTTACTAATTGAATTCAAAAACATTATTATTGTATATTTTGCAGTAAATAAATCAACAAAAATATCATTAATACTAGAACATACCTAAATAAATAGACAAAATGCTAATATAACCTTTTTAAATTTTAAAAATACCAAAACAACCACTTATTTAGATAATGATTCAATATAAGGGAAGAAAAAAGACTGCTGTTTTTATTAATAAGGAGTAAATGTGTAGTTCGAACGTTTTTATAAATAACATTTAAAAAATTATGTCAACTTTTGTTGTTGTTACTTTTTAATTCGAGTCAATCGAGCATTTTATAAACTCTATTCTCTCCCGCGCTAACAATTTTAACGCCTCCTTATCTTGAGCCTCCCAAGGCCGCGGTGGGAGGCGATCTCATTAATCTCGGCCCAACGTCATGATCTGTACACTTCTGATTTATGGTCGGATGGGTTTGACGACTGCTTGTTTGCTGAACGCGATTAGACCGTCGTTCCAATAAATCCGATGGATCGGAGCCAGAACCTAGTTTCGGCGAAACTAACTTTCCAAGTCATTCAGAACCTTGCAAACAAATGACAAAAGTTCTCTATTTCATATATTTCGACCTAATTGTGTATATCAATATCAATTTTCTGTTAATTAGGCTAGAGTTACGTTATTTAAACTATCTAGCGATTAGTTTTGCCACTAAATACTTGAACCATACTAGCTGCCTACGGTCATACCACGTTGAAAACATCGGTTCTCGTCTGATCGTACTGGCTTTAAGCTTTATAACGTTAAGTGAATAAATATTAAACTCGACAATGTGAAATTTGAAAAGGTCTGCGTTCTCGAAATATATAAAAACATTTGGCGTTAAACAAGAAACCTAGAGAAAACTCTAATCTATTCTGAAAATGAGAATTATCATTTTGATATCAAATTGTGTTAAACAATATAAATCCCCCCTTATATATCAATATATATATCTTTTATTATTTTCGATATAGACTGTGTGTACTAATTTAACCTAATGACGTACTGTTGAAGATTTTTAAATCTCCAAACTCTTACCGGATTCTAAAAAAATATATTCCTCTCTGTTCATAGCTGAAATAACTCTAGTAGTACCATCAAACAAATAACCCCTACATACATAGCTTGAATAACGTCAGTAGATAGAATAACGTAAGTTTTTAAAATCTTTAATTCACATAGTTAGGTGATGATACACATTGTAGGTAGTTAGCGACTGCTTTTACTGCAAGTGCACCACATGTCTACACATGTAGATAGCAGTTCGAATATTATTGTATTCGTGCCAGAGCCCCGTTTGTTTACTTACACTCACTGGTGGGGTTTGAATTTTGCAAGAATCGGGGGCCATTTAGAGGCAAATTTTTCTTCAGAAAAAAAAAAAGCCCAATGAGGGATCGACTGTCGAAAATCGACGGTTTAACCCATTCCTCCACCACCCCCTACGGAATAACGTTATTAGCTGTCACTAATCGAATGATTCTCTATCATAGCTCGAAGCTAGCCCAGGTGGCTCAACCAGCAAAACATTGAGCCAGAGTCATGGCCGCATAATGGAGGAGAAGACATCGATCCACAGAGGTTTGGAATTTACTGACGCGGTATAGACGGCTCTACCTCTCTCATCCCACCACTTGAGCGAGTTGAAAACATCTTAGACCGTCAGGGCAATGACGCCGAATCCAATCTCAAGTGTCGTTGCGTCCAAGTGGCGTCACTTTTGCTTGTTTAGTAACTTAACGTGTTAACAAAGACGTAACCAACCGTTTCCACGTAAGACGTTTTCGGAAAAATAATAAATTGGATTTGTATAGTATGTTACATACTGACAATCGAACTCGATGTTCGAGTTGTAAATATTCTAGGGAACCGCGTAGAATGACTCGCTCTAGGAACGTCAATTCTTCTCATGTGTGAGCGTATATTTCAGCATTAAGTATTTGTTCATTTTGAGTTCAAGAAAAAAAGTATATATGTACCAAAACGACGAGGGCCATTAGCCCGAAACTATGGATTCCAGGTGGATGTCCTGAATTTTCCAAAGCTGGTGTTGTGGCCTTGTCACCGACCCGAGTCCACTAGTTTGAGGAAACCGTCAATAGATGGCATTCAGCGTTTGACAGGAGAAAGAGAGAGAGAGACGACCTTTCTTTATATAGATCCATAAACTCCCGGGGGAATTTCCACTTATAAATATATGTATATAGAATATGTGATAATATATGCTGTATAAAAGAGGTGGTATCAATAAATATATACGAGAATAATGATTTAAAATAAGAATATACATTTTTAAAAACGAGCAACTTTCTTGAGGAAAAGCAAGAGTTCTAATATCGCCGCCGCCCTATTAATTCTTTTCCAACCTATAACGCCTTGCCTAGTGGCGCATGCGCTCTCATACCCAGCGGGAGATTTAAGAAAGTTTTGTTAGGGCTTATCCATAAATTTAAATTAAACAAAAATTATAAAAATCGAAATAATAGTTTTATGTAATTCTGCAATGTTCTGGATGTCGCGAAAACGAATTTAAAATATCGAATTTTTCAGAAATAAAAGAGAAGATAAAATTTGCATATGTATTAACATCAGTGTATACGTGATGATAATAAACTTGTATTTTCCACACTACATGTTCTACTGTACGGCAATGGAAGAAGAAAGAGAAATTCTTTCTCAAGAGACCGGCTATAATAGCAATTCGTCTTATGTTTTAATGGCAAAAGTCGTAAAATCCAGACCCTTTGCATTCGCTTTTATAAATACTGGAAATCAGCTCAATCAAAATATTTAGCACAGATACCGGATCCAACTCGATAATTGGTCAAGGTCAATACCCAATATTTGTATATAACTATGATGCTAATTTGTTATTTATTTATTTTTTTCCTACCGGGAGAATCCTGTATGGCACGTGTGCCCAATAAAGGCTATTGTTGTTGTTGTTGTAATAAACTTGTAATGAATTAATTATATATTTTCGTATAGTAAAATATTTATCCATATTATATTCTGGAAGTTTAGGTTCACACTTGGGAGCAGTGAGAGATAGAACTCTGCATGCGCGTCATCATTTCGCAGTGGCCGATATGCTGTATCGTTCCAATATACCGCTGAGCAAACTCTGATAAATGTCTACAGTTCCCATAAACTTCCTTGTATTGAATTTCTGTATTGTTCTGAAAGTTCTCCGCATATAGGTTCTTATTTGGGGTTATTGATAGATGTGCACGACTCCAAAAAAAAATATATTGTATTGAATTTCTGTGTATTGTTCTGAAATAGTTATCCTATAGGTTCGAATTAAGGATTTTTTATTGATAGCGTACAATTCCCAAAAACTTTATTGTATTGAATTTCTGTATTGTTCTGAAAGCTCTCCGCATATTGGTTCAGATTTTGGATTATTGATAGATATGCTCAACCCCCCCAAAAATGTCCTTGTTTTGAATTCCTAACGCCGTTATTCATGTCCCGACAAGATTATGCTCTAGTATGTGTAAAAGCGTTATTTTATCCGGGTATTTTGATTACTAACTCATTATAGAAAACACGAAATTCTTTACACGTGGTTCTGTAGACGACTTCTTTTTGTATTGCAGCGCAATTTTGCCAACCTATTGTCCGATTATACTCTTATCATATATGGGGAACGTAGAAAGAAAAAAAAAAAAAGAAGAGTTGAAGATATTTAGAGTAGAAAAAATAGCTAAAGATCCTTAAAAAGGAATTTTTTGCTAGTCCCATGGAATATTAAGTAGATTTTACTGTTTTTATTTATCATGATTCGACGCATGCCCTTTTGGCTGTATGGCCCTGAAGCCAGCAGCAGCGTGCCATGAAGGATCGATATCCTGCAGAGTCAACTGGACGACCACCATATGTCCAACTTGGTAGAGAATATGTGTGTGGATCTCAATAAGTAACAGATCGGTTGTAAATGTCGCTTTTTGGTTTCGGCTTGCTACCATTTTATAGCTATATAGTTCTCCGGCTTGCTATTATTTTATAGCTATATAGTTTTTTCGGCTTGCTATCATTTTTATAGCTATATAGTTCTTCGGCTTGCTATCATTTTATAGCTATATAGTTCCTGATTCTATAGGTTTTGCAATAAAAAGAGTGTCCTTTTACATCAACTAGGTATTAAATATAGTGCATATATGCGTCATCTGTATATGAAAGTTGACACTATAATTATTATATATTTCTACTGTATTCTCTCAAAGCTTAGATAGGTCTATAGTTCCCCAAAAATCATTTATTAAAAATTCCTCTAGTCTTGGATACATAAGCGAAACAGCCCGATACAGTATTAGAGCGATCTGAATGATTAAACTGAGGAAACCGTTGATGAGCCCTCCCGATATTTTCCATCGCACAGTAATGGCAGTAGAAGTTTGTTTTATTTATAAAAAGAAAAAAATCACCCTTTGTATTTATTCTGTTTTTTTTTTATTCGATGTTTTCTCTTCTATACTCGGGGCGAAGTCAATATATCTTTTCGGATTTTAAAAAAATCTCTAATAAATCCAATTGGGATTTTAGAATAAATTATCTGCCTATATTTAACCCCGTGCTTATTCCGAGCTTTTGAAAAAATGTTATTGATGTCAAAATAAATAATTTTTTTATTGATCTATTTTTAAAATAATATCAATCGTGAAAAATCAAAATTGCTATTAACGGATAATTTTGTAGGACAAATATTTGAAAAATGTAGAGAGAATGTGCCAGCCACTCAAGAACGTTGCGAGACAAACAAGACACAAGGAAGAAGAGAACATTTGTAGACGACAAGGAAAGATCGAGTATAACGTCAGGTAACTAACCAAAATGGTCATTATGAACACGGAAGACACAACGAAGTTTTCCAATTGAAAAAGAGCCTAGGTTGAGGGAGAGAAGGGGTGGGGGGAGGGAGGCCGCCGGGGTGGTGACGACACCCATTGTGCCCCCGTGGCTCTAACGATCACACGCCGCGGCGGGTGGAGGAGCCCCGGCGATCTTCGGCGCCGCCGCCATTATTGGAAGACAAAAAGAACGGCACACCACGAACCGGATCGTCGGCGCTGAAGGACGCCTAATTGGGGCAGCAAGAAATCACGATCCCATCTTTATATAAACACAATACTCTTGGCTACAAAGTGATTGCAAACATTGCGTCAACCAGCAGAGAGAAGCTTGTTTGCTCTTTTTTCTCTCTCTCTCTCTCTCTAAGAGATAAAAACGCTAATTTTTCTTATTTATCTTCAATAAAACGGTCATATGATACACATTGAAAATATAAACACAATACTCTTGGCTACAAGTGATTGCAAACATTGCGTCAGCCAGGAAAGAAAAGTTTATTTTCTACTTTTTATCTAAGGAGAGGAACACAACTTTTTCTTATTTATCTTCAATAAAAACGCTCATATCCTACACTTTGATCAATGTTCTTTAAAACGAACTGTTGCCCTATTAATGAGAGAAAAACGGCAATTAGTGCTGAAGTTTGAGGAGCTTGAATTTCAAACCGGCCTAATGAACTTATCCTGCAAGGCCTAACTATCCCTCCTTGCGGCCTCCGCACACTGAACGAGGCGATCAATCTAGCGATCAAGTTTTGGAGTGTTAATCAGACCTCTAATTAAAAATCTGGCACAAGAATGGCTTCGAACCGACGTCCAAGAGATGGATCGCATGCCAAGGAAGGCGGGCTGCTAGCCATTGTTGGTGGCAATTGCTTCCTAGTAGGAAATTGGCGTTTACCTGGACGGCCCAGGTGACGAAAACATCTCGGACATAGCATCTGCTCAGAGTGCTATAAAATTCAAACATAACACATACTTCTGATACATATAAATCTATGATTTAATGAAGGACCAACTAAACATACTACTCATGGTTCAGGGGACATGCAATCATAAACAAAAGGCAATTTTAAAAAACGGTTATCATTTTCACACTCTATGTAGAACATTAAAATTTTAATAAAGTAAATAACTAGATAAGTTTCCTTCAAAGATCATAAGTTCTTTAAAAAAAACTTGATACCGTTCACTAAAAAAAAAAAAAAAAAAAAGAAGAAGAAGAAGAAGGAGATTTCGTTACTTATTGGGGTAACAGATTAAGGTTCTATCAATCCTCTATTGTTGTTATACATCCTAGATGATCTAGAAGAGTTAATTTGGATGATATATGCACTATATATAATGATGATTCTGAAAGATTGTTTTGAGAAGGAGGCGATAAAACAACAGGAACCATCGAATTCATACTGATTACTTATTAACTACTTCGTTACGATTGCTATCCATTATCACGGAGGATGGATAATGGAATCGTAGCCGCCACACCGATTTCTCTCAAGACCTGATGAAGCCTGAATAAAAATAGAATACTTACGCTTTCTACAGAAAGCCTTTAATATTAATTTAGAATGGCCTAATGAGAAAAAAAAAAACTTTCTATATAAGAACACTACCTATAAAAATACATTTTATCAGTATATTGTATGTCTCGAAATTGTCTCACCTAGAAATATTGATCCCTTTGCGCATGTGAATGTAAATATCCAAACGGGCCTATGCCATATTATAATTTACATTATTTTCAAAAAATTTTGTTTTTCAAACAGAAATAATGTTATTTTTTTCTCTCAATATATAATAGGTATTTAAAATATGTATCTAATAATGTGTATATAAAAATTGTATTTATTATCAAGTTGTTAACGTGATAATCCTGTTGAAGGACTGACAAGTCCGAAAGCTTGAAAATAAAAAGTTGCACAAGAAACTTAACCCTAGAAGCTTCATTTATTTTATAACATTATAAGTTTAAAAAATGATCTGATTCTACATGTATGGCGAATACGGTGCACTTTGGCAGTAGAATCAGGTGTCAACCCAAAGAAACTGAAGAGCGACGGGAGCTACCGTGATATACCCTCGTGTACCGAGAGAATCTTCCCACCTATATAGGACCCGATTTCAGCAGATCAATAAAATAACTTTTTTTAAAAATACGTTTTCACATTTCGTTTCGATTCTATATATATAAGGTTCGTTTCCTATAACCCTACATTGGAATTAAAAGTGAATATTTTTCATAATTTTTTAACTATAGACCATTCTTATATTTAAGCTATTTCGTGAAACAGGCGAGAATTTAATAGGTTCAATATTTTAATCGTATATATAAAACTTATACCACATCGCACATAAAATAGAAACATCCACTTTATCGAAACCAAAAAACGTATTTAAAGTCCCCATTTAACTTTTCGAAATTAAAAATAGCCATTAAAAGTTTGTTAAGAAAAGTGGAGAAGTTGGGAGGGGGCTATAGGAGCTCATATGGGAATCAAATGGGGCCATCTACAATTGTGATTAAGGCGGTGTTCCGAGGTGGGCCTGGAAATCTGTCGAGATGCGGAAGCGTTCATTGGCTCTATATTCATTGCACACACTTTCTCCAAGTCCTAAGTTCTCAAAACAACAAGGATAAACATAAAAATAAAAAAAAAGCCGTGGAGAGGAGGAGCAGATGTAGATTCCCGAGGAAATTCCCTAGTAAATCGAAAATACAATGCATCCAATTTATCTTGTACATATCTCTCTCGTGCTCTATACATAGTGGTATATCGAATTTTTAAACTTTTAATATTTCCAAAATGGTATTTTCTCTCTTCCCAAGGCAGTGTTTATTCTCGCCAAATAGCCGGGCGTCAAGTAAAACGCAATAAAGTGCGGGCGGCATCTATTGAACTCCCGCCAATATTGTCGCTGCCTCAATATCTCCCCCGGCGGTGGGCGACAGGAAAGTCTCCTCCTCCCATCAATTTATTTATAGCTACCTGCGCCATAAGGAAATTTCATGGGAAAGACATAAAATTGCTTCGGTAATTAATTTCAAATTAAAACAAGAGAAAACTCCACCATAAGGTGTGACTTGGAAGTCTTGGCTCTTCACGGCAATATTGAAACGGAAACTCATACATAGGCGAGAGCCTTGGTCATACCTTGATAAAAATAAATGTCATTTCCTATAAATATAGCATTTCTAAATACCAGCATACTCGATCGGGCGTCTTGTGCTAAAGTTCGTATAGAAACATAGGAGTTTTCTACTCCATACTCCAATAAAAAACTGGTAGGCCTGGTAGTTCCTTTTCGTTCATTGATATCGTTGGTGTGATCCCATTGGGTTTCACTCCATAACTAAACCTGTGGGTTGTCCCTTTGACACATCTGTACCACCGTTTGTGTGAGAGCTCAGTGGCCTTCGCCGTACATATAAACTTGTGAACTCGGTGATTCCATATATCAACCTGTAGCCCTAGTAGTTCTTTCCAACCATTTATGTCATTTATGTGAGAGCATAGTGGCTTTAATCACACATATAAACTTGTGAACCCAATGATCTTCTATCTCCACCTCGGTATATGAACCTTAATAGTTCCTTCCATTCATTTATACATGTAAACCTGTGAACCCAGTGACCCCCAACCTGTATATATAGACTTGTAGCCCCGGTGGTTCCTCCCATTCATTCATACCGTCTGTGTGCGAGAACGCAATGGTTTTTCAACTGAGACCCTAGTGACCTCTTATTCCCATATAAAAATCTGTAAACTATGTGGGTCTAGTAATTATATATTTATATATATGTGTGGGCTCATCAGTGGTTGTCTATTCCTAAAAATATAACCCGTGTTTTTTTTTTTTTTTCATAGATACATATGTCGTCCTTAAAAATAAAAGGAAAACCTAACATCCGAAGAACAAGAGCCAGTTTAAGCGAGGGACGTTATTTTTAAGTTTACAAAAGTAATGATTCTACACGACAGCAATTTGTGTCAAAGTGAGGGATATAGGAACTACTTGTCATCTTCTAGGCGCGCTGAAATAAATACTGCCATTCATCCCTTTGAGACGCCAAAAAAAAAGGGGCGTACAAGTTTAAAAAGCGCAGCTCCCTTTCCTAAATATAACAACGTAAATTTATGGTCCATCGCGGCGCCTGTTCTCGAGGATGGTGGTCCATGGGGGTGGTCGCTAAACGAACGTAATTATCGAACGTTTACTTAGGGCCTTCTCCTGCCGCATCACGCTCTTGCCCGACCACTACTGAACTGCTCCACGTACTGTAAAGATAGGAATGTCGACCAGAGGAGGCTTCAAGTTCGCGCCAATTGACGACTACATATTTCTATGGCAGGTTCAACTTGGAGCCATAGTTATCTCCAGAGCACATAGTACGAACCTTGTTAATCATTGTAAGTTGGGGCTTACGAATGCTTATAATCTAAAAATGCACCATATATCTACTACACAATGTAAAAACAGTTTGACTTTTACAATTACAAGGTGTCAGAATTGCATGTGATTACCTGCATACACTACGCGTGTGTAAGAATCGAAGCCTTCGGGTATTTTTTCTAATTACCTTAATTCGGATTTCGAACCCGGGTGATGATTACCGAAAGTTGAATTATCGTTCAAAGTCTTATCCATTCGGATAGAAAGGTTTTGCGATTTGTTGAATGAAGCTAAAAGACAGTGTCACCACAAGCTCACAACCTCCTATGGATTTCTTGAAGTCACTGGCTAGAAGCTGGTTCATTTATGGCTTTAATATTACCTCATCACCTATTCTGATCATTAAGCTGTGCACGATCGAATTCTGTTGACAAAATTGAATTCAATGACGTACATTGAAGAAAATGACTGTTAACTGACCAAAAAGAATAAAGATTACTTTTAAACAGCAACACTAGATAATTTGTTCTTCTTTTCTGAAATATCTTTTATCTAGCCCTAGAGCAGTTTCTGATTCATTCCTCCATGCTGCTAAGAATATAATATTGAAGAGATGGAAGGCATTCCAACCTAAACAAAAAAGCTGAAGAGGTAACACTTTAATCTTGGGCAAAAGGCCAATGGAAGGGAGCAAAGAAGAATATTTTTTAAAAAATAAAATATATTTTGAACTGGTTTTTAATATATATAAATTTTTGCAAATGAAATTTCACGTGATTTAATAAAGGTAAATCGCCAAGGTTTAGGTGTGCCAATTCCAAACGTCATTTGGCCGATATGATGGACGACTGCCAGGCGATCAATGACAAGGGTCAGTCAAATGGCATTGGGGATCTCTGGGATTTTAGTTTTGGCTGTTAGGTCACTTTCCAAGTCCCAATTGCAGTTTAGCTATTTGCATTGACGTCTTAGGAATTTATTACGTATAATAAGGAAAGATCAATGGAATTTTATTAACGAAATAACTTCAAATATGTAGGCTTCCACAGTACATTTTCATAATCCAAAGTTAGCATAAGATTGTAACACCGCTAGCTTTTCTTGATTGTTCTGAAGTTACCCTCCCTACCTGCCGGCTAATTGCCCCCAAAGTACTGGAGGAGTGTAAGAAATGCCTTACTATAAGGTACCATTTCCTTGGAAGGAAAAATCCCTACCCAGCGCCTCTCTCTCAACGTGAAGGAAAGCGTACAGGGCGCTAGAACGGCTAGGCCAGGAGGCCGAGCAGAGACCGGGTAAGTCTAACTTCATGGAGCGAACACTTACGTGCCCTTAAAGCTGTAAACTGCTTCTAAAGGCGGTGAACGTACTATTAGGTTAACGGTGTATGGATGCGGAAGGCAAGGGGAAACCACCGCATTGCTTTTCTCAAGAAAACCCTCAACGAGAGCTCAAGCGAAAGGATACGGGGCCTTTCCGCTCGTCAGACTCCCGTTGAAAACTATGGCTATCGATC
>CP092886.1:37426550-37482529 GCA_030710605.1 Cordylochernes scorpioides
CTAGTTATTGGCTGTCCTCTATTACCCTCGGTCTTCCCAAGTGACCTTCGCGAACGATTCATTTGCTCTCACGGTGTATCCAAAATGACTGTGAAAATTAACTAAAGTGTCATTACGAATCTAAACTTCATATTGTATTAGTCTTCGTCCCAAGTAGAAATCTGATCTATTTTCTGTTTATTCATCAACGTAACGAGCTTTCCTGTGCTGAAAATAACAGACCAGCGCGGAACCAAAATGTGCGAGCAACATCAGATATACCCTTATTTAATCAAAACTTTATTTTATAACGTAAAAAAAACTTCTTTTTTTCTAAAGGAGACATTTTATCTTTAAAAATTCTTTCGATATTTATTGCTTCAGTCTCCACACTTGAGTGTAATGGGAGGTGGATCTTAAGAGAGTATTGGGCAGTTTCCCATCAAAGTAGAAATGGCTGACTCAGCTCGGGGCCGACAACCGCAGCTTGAAACAAAGCCGGCGGGGAGTCCGTCCGTTGTTGAGACTTGGTGTCTACCCAGCGGGTGGGAGGCTGGTTCTCTTTGTTTGGAGTCAAATACGAATACGAACGACCCTCTATTTGCATATCCGAATTTATTAGACCTTTTTGGTTCGTAAAATTCGGATTAGCTGAAACATTTATATGTGGTGTGCGTTACATTTTAAATATTCCCTCACAAACCTAAGATATCAGCTTAAAATTCACCCAAAAATAAACTTTCAAGTTCAAACTACCCTCCCTCAGTGGGGTAAGGGGTACCTATCTCAAGTTACATGGCATAAGCCATTATAATCATGGTGAGTAAAAGTGCGCGTTTATACAACCAGCCGCACCAAGAGACGACATTTTACACCATCAGCCCCACCAAGAGACGACAGTTTATACCATCAGCCCCACCAAGAGACGACAGTTTACACCATCAGCCCCACCAAGAGACGACAGTTTATACCATCAGCCCCACCAAGAGACGACAGTTTACACCATCAGCCCCACCAAGAGACGACAGTTTATACCATCAGCCCCACCAAGAGACGACAGTTTATACCATCAGCCCCACCAAGAGACGACAGTTTACACCATCAGCCCCACCAAGAGACGACAGTTTATACCACCAGCCCCACCAAGAGACGACAGTTTATACCATCAGGCCCACCAAGAGACGACAGTTTATACCATCAGCCCCACCAAGAGACGACAGTTTATACCACCAGCCCCACCAAGAGACGACAGTTTATACTATCAGGCCCACCAAGAGACGACAGTTTATACCATCAGCCCCACCAAGAGACGACAGTTTACACCATCAGCCCCACCAAGAGACGACAGTTTATACCACCAGCCCCACCAAGAGACGACAGTTTATACTATCAGGCCCACCAAGAGACGACAGTTTATACCATCAGCCCCACCAAGAGACGACAGTTTACACCATCAGCCCCACCAAGAGACGACAGTTTATACCACCAGCCCCACCAAGAGACGACAGTTTATACTATCAGGCCCACCAAGAGACGACAGTTTATACCATCAGCCCCACCAAGAGACGACAGTTTACACCATCAGCCCCACCAAGAGACGACAGTTTATACCATCAGCCCCACCAAGAGACGACAGTTTATACCACCAGCCCCACCAAGAGACGACAGTTTATACCACCCTAGCTCACCAAGAGACGACAGTTTATACCACCAGCCCCACCAAGAGACGACAGTTTACACTATCAGGCCCACCAAGAGACGACATTTTATACCACCAGCCCCACCAAGAGACGACAGTTTATACCACCAGCCCCACCAAGAGACGAAAATTTATACCATTCAAGCCCCACCAAGAGAAGACAATTTATACCATCAGCCCCACCAAGAGACGACAGTTTCTACCACCAGCCCCACAATGGGGGGTATGACAGTTTATATCACCAGCCCTAAAGATAATAATATTTATAAATTATCAGCACATAAACCTCAGAGCCTATTTAATGTCAATGGTATATATTTGGATAAGAGCCTCAGTCATCTATTTGAACTTGTTGTGTCGAGGTCGGGCAGGTAGACGTACACGGAACAACTTCACCACAGATGGCGAGAATCCAGGCCGAGGAGCCGCGATCCATATTTAATCAAAATATCTAATAAAGGCGAGAGAGCGAATATGAGCTGGGAAAAACAGACGAACAGGTGGGAGAAATCGACTGCGATTTTAGGTAACTTGTCTTCGTTATCCCATTGGAGCGAGTTGCTATTGAAATCCAAATGTGCAGCAAAATATCTTCAGGCTTAACTGTAAAATCAAATGGGCAAACCATCATGTGCTGCAAGTCACTAATGTCTCAATGCAATTATCATTATTACCTTGAATCCTAAAACTTACATTAAAGTTCACGAGAAACATCGAGATGAGAACAAGAGAAGGCCAACATTTCCTGGACATCTCGATATATATATTCTCTCTTTAAATCTTTCTCTAAAATGTGAGCAGATGTTTTATCCTCAGTATACTATGTACGTATATATGGATTTTCAAATATTATTGTATCTTGATGGAACACTTTGGTTTATGTTTTTTGAGTGCGTATTATCTCTAGGGTGGTTTATGCTTTTTGAGTGCATTATTATCTCTAGGGAACTACCCTCGTTGAAAGTGTCACAACTAGGGGACTAGTGTCAAATAACATACGCTTGCCAACACTATGCTGAGTTGTATCAAGTTACACATGATCTACCCATGGCCGCTCGACCTTTCTACTTACAAGGAGCCAGAGTTCCCTTTGATTACTTGCACTCGCTAGTATATTTGGGCTTTGCATATAAGAGAGTCAAGCTATTGAAGATATTATTTATTTAAGAAAAAAGGCATCTCCTGATCGTGCAACTAAAAGTTACTGATGGCTTGCGCCATCTTTCGGAATAAATATCAACTAATCGTTGATTTTTAATTATTCCAGAATTGGCCAAATACTCTTTCTTGTTTAATCAATAAAAGCTAACCACGTGCGTTTTTTACATAGTTTAGCGTTCTCACACCCTCTTCCCAGCCTAAATCCCCGGTTCATGATTTTTCAGGATGCCCAAAGACCAGCTTTTTTTGGTCGTTGAGGTGCAGCTTGCATCACGTTGATGAGGGCCAACAGCCCGAAAGGCGTTCGTGGTTAGGTTTTTTTGATTAATCAAGAAAGGGTATTTGGCCAATTCTGGAATAATTAAAAATCACCGATTAGTTGATATTTATTCCGACAGATGGTGGTACATCAGCAACTTTTAGGTTCACGATCAGAAGATTCATTTTTCTTAATTTATCCACATGATCGTAGTAGAATTTCACTTTTGTACCATTTTGTACATATTTATTATTGTTATTTTACTCGACGCGAGATTCAATCACTTTGTTGTTGTTGTATCCACTTTATAGCGCACCACCAACTTCCGACACTACTCTAAACAGTTGGCAACCGGTTGAAAACCTCAGTTCTCTCTATATCATAGGGTTAAAAGAATGTTTTTATTATATGAGCTTATAGGCACAGATAGTACCCCAGGCTTACATTTGTTACCACCGCACGTCGTATACGTCCACCGGGAAGATTATTCCAACATCTGCCGTTCTCAACACACGACAACTCCGCGTCGAACGTTACTTGGCACGGACTCTATATACGCCACTTATCCCCCTCTACGTTATGTATCACGTTATGACGAGGTTAACACGTGTGATTTCTGAAAACCGAACTGCCCAACCAACCTATCAGTGGGAAATCCATAACTGAAGAGAAAAGAGTTGCCGTATATTGTAGAATAGTCTTATACGATGCTAAATTGCAATGTTTCAACATAAAAATGTTAGAATCGTCCTTTTTTTTTGGCTAAACCAATGCCAACTTAGGGTTTCATATCCCTACCTGGTCTTTATTGTTGTCTATTTAAAGATATTTAATATTGCTAGCATTGCTACGAAAAATGAACAACTTATATGAAATACTTAGGCTTTTAAGTTGATGAATATCAGCTTTTTGTAAACGTTTAATATTTTTGTTTAAAAAAAGGTATATAAAGAGCGATATTGGACTGGTAAGAGTGGAAAATCAAGAAAAAAGGCATTTCATGATTGTACAACTTTCAGCTGTACGATCAGGGGAGATGCCTTTTTTCTTTATTTTTAAGAAGTTCAAAAAGGGTCTATCGATAATGAGAAACTGTATAGAAGAGGTGAGTTTGAGATTGCTGGAATGTTCTACCTTGTAGATTCACAGATAACAACGATCTGATTGTGTTTCAGCGTCTTCTGGGACCTGTACTGCGCCGCTCCAGAAAGGAGGGACACCTGCGAACACTCGAGTGAAGCCAAGGCCTTCCACGACTATGTGAGTACTACTATAAACCTTATCATTATACACAACACAAACCTCATTTTCTCGCATTTCTTCAACTTTTGAAACATAATCCCATAGAAATAACCTGTAAATCATTTAGGCGTTTCTCTATTTCTAAATTAATGCTTAAATAGGATTGTTCTGACCTATAGTGGAAAGTAACTAGCTCTTGAAACGCCGAGTAAAATACCATTTTTTTCAGCTATCACACTCTATTCTACAGAAGACGATAATTTTACCCATTTAAACACAATTTTATTGATTCTTCTAATTAATTGTTACAGAAAGAAAAAAAGGAGTAAATAAAGGGTAGATAAAATGTAAGGAAATTATACAGTTGTATATGTACAAATTTCTTCAGCGAGGGAGGAGGCTTCCCCACCTTGAGAGTTCTCCTTCAGACAAGGAGGGGGTCTTCTTGAACACTCCTCAGTTCCAGGCCGAGGAAGTACCTACAGAACACGATATAACAGCAATTTCTATTTTTGACCAGGAATTTGAAGACAGCCCTTACAAATTGTCGGAAAGTTCATACGCTATGTGTAAGCTCAGCATCTAGTTATTGTAGCACAACCTACCCAACAACAATCACCAACAGCATGGATAGCAGCTTTCTCTACACGTGGCGCATGGAATTTCTGTAAGAAGTTATATCAGAAGTCGTCTATTTCTTGAATAAGAAATAAGAATTGTTGTTACATATATATTCTTCTGTGTGGAAATACAAATGTAACAAATTTAAGATATTTTATAAATTTAATGTATTTTCAGCGCGAAAATTTCTTTTTATAAATAAAGTCACACTCTAATTTCTAAACATAAACGAAAGTAAAACATCTTTGAAAAGAAAAAGGCCACAATACTAAAATGTATTATGTAAACATTTAAAATATGATTTTTCTACCTTACGTAATGATATTTATCCAGATGAGAATTATAATAAAGGGCAAAAATATCTTCAAAAAATGCAGGTTATTTATTTTAAGTGAATCACTCCCTAAAACTGGAGTTCCTCCTCAACCAGGCTCCTCCGAGGTGATCGATCGATAGCCATAGTTTTCAACGGGAGTCTGACGAGCGGAAAGGCCCCGTATCCTTTCGCTTGAGCTCTCGTTGAGGGTTTACTTGAGAAAAGCAATGCGGTGGTTTCCCCTTGCCTTCCGCATCCATACACCGTTAACCTAATAGTACGTTCACCGCCTTTAGAAGCAGTTTACAGCTTTAAGGGCACGTAAGTGTTCGCTCCATGAAGTTAGAGACTTACCCGGTCTCTGCTCGGTCTCCTGGCCTAGCCGTTCTAGCGCCCTGTACGCTTTCCTTCACGTTGAGAGAGAGGCGCTGGGTAGGGATTTTTCCTTTCAAGGAAATGATACCTTAGAGTAAGGCATTTCTCACACTCCTCCAGTACTTTGGGGGCAATTAGCCGGCAGGTAGGGAGGGTAACTTCAGAACAATCAAGAAAAGCTAGCGGTGTTACAATCTTATGCTAACTTTGGATTATGAAAATGTACTGTGGAAGCCTACATATCTGAAGTTATTTCGTTTATAGAATTCCATTGATCTTTCCTTATTATACGTAATAAATTCCTAAGACGTCAATGCCAATAGCTAAACTGCAATTGGGACTTGGAAGTGACCTAACAGCCAAAACTAAAGTCCCAGAGATCCCCAATGCCATTTGACTGACCCTTGTCATTGATCGCCTGGCAGTCGTCCATCATATCGGCCAAATGACGTTTGGAATTGGCACACCTAAACCTTGGCGATTTACCTTTATTAAATCACGTGAAATTTCATTTGCAAAAATTTATATATATTAAAAACCAGTTCAAAATATATTTCATAAAAAAAAAAAAAATTCTTCTTTGCTCCCTTCCATTGGCCTTTTGCCCAAGATTAAAGTGTTACCTCTTCAGCTTTTTTGTTTAGGTTGGAATGCCTTCCATCTCTTCAATATTATATTCTTAGCAGCATGGAGGAATGAATCAGAAACTGCTCTAGGGCTAGATAAAAGATATTTCAGAAAAGAAGAACAAATTATCTAGTGTTGCTGTTTAAAGTAATCTTTATTCTTTTTGGTCAGTTAACAGTCATTTTCTTCAATGTACGTCATTGAATTCAATTTTGTCAACAGAATTCGATCGTGCACAGCTTAATGATCAGAATAGGTGATGAGGTAATATTAAAGCCATAAATGAACCAGCTTCTAGCCAGTGACTTCAAGAAATCCATAGGAGGTTGTGAGCTTGTGGTGACACTGTCTTTTAGCTTCATTCAACAAATCGCAAAACCTTTCTATCCGAATGGATAAGACTTTGAACGATAATTCAACTTTCGGTAATCATCACCCGGGTTCGAAATCCGAATTAAGGTAATTAGAAAAAATACCCGAAGGCTTCGATTCTTACACACGCGTAGTGTATGCAGGTAATCACATGCAATTCTGACACCTTGTAATTGTAAAAGTCAAACTGTTTTTACATTGTGTAGTAGATATATGGTGCATTTTTAGATTATAAGCATTCGTAAGCCCCTACTTACAATGATTAACAAGGTTCGTACTATGTGCTCTGGAGATAACTATGGCTCCAAGTTGAACCTGTCATAGAAATATGTTGTCGTCAATTGGCGCGAACTTGAAGCCTCCTCTGGTCGACATTCCTATCTTTACAGTACGTGGAGCAGTTCAGTAGTGGTCGGGCAAGAGCGTGATGCGGCAGGAGAAGGCCCTAAGTAAACGTTCGATAATTACGTTCGTTTAGCGACCACCCCCAAGGACCACCATCCTCGAGAACAGGCGCCGCGATGGACCATAAATTTACGTTGTTATATTTAGGAAAGGGAGCTGCGCTTTTTAAACTTGTACGCCCTTTTTTTTTTTTTTTTTGGCGTCTCAAAGGGATGAATGGCAGTGTTTATTTCAGCGCGCCTAGAAGATGACAAGTAGTTCCTATATCCCTCACTTTGACACAAATTGCTGTCGTGTAGAATCATTACTTTTGTAAACTTAAAAATAACGTCCCTCGCTTAAACTGGCTCTTGTTCTTCGGATGTTAGGTTTTCCTTTTATTTTTAAGGGCGACATATGTATCTATGAAAAAAAAAAAAAACACGGGTTAGATTTTTAGGAATAGACAACCACTGAGATGAGCCCACACATATATATAAATATATAATTACTAGACCCACATAGTTTACAGATTTTTATATGGGAATAAGAGGTCACTAGGGTCTCAGTTGAAAAACCATTGCGTTCTCGCACACAGACGGTATGAATGAATGGGAGGAACCACCGGGGCTACAAGTCTATATATACATGTTGGGGGTCACTGGGTTCACAGGTTTACATGTATAAATGAATGGAAGGAACTATTAAGGTTCATATACCGAGGTGGAGATAGAAGATCATTGGGTTCACAAGTTTATATGTGTGATTAAAGCCACTATGCTCTCACATAAATGGTTGGAAAGAACTACTAGGGCTACAGGTTGATATATGGAATCACCGAGTTCACAAGTTTATATGTACGGCGAAGGCCACTGAGCTCTCACACAAACGGTGGTACAGATGAGTCAAAGGGACAACCCACAGGTTTAGTTATGGAGTGAAACCCAATGGGATCACACCAACGATATCAATGAACGAAAGGGAACTACCAGGCCTACCAGTTTTTTATTGGAGTATGGGGTAGAAAACTCCTCTATGTTTCTATATGAACTTTAGCACAACAAGACGCCCGATCGAGTATGCTGGTATTTAGAAATGCTATATTTATAGGAAATGACATTTATTTTTTATCAAGGTATGACCAAGGCTCTCGCCTATGTATGAGTTTCCGTTTCAATATTGCCGTGAAGAGCCAAGACTTCCAAGTCACACCTTATGGTGGAGTTTTCTCTTGTTTTAATTTGAAATTAATTACCGAAGCAATTTTATGTCTTTCCCATGAAATTTCCTTATGGCGCAGGTAGCTATAAATAAATTGATGGGAGGAGGAGACTTTCCTGTCGCCTACCGCCGGGGGAGATATTGAGGCAGCGACAATATTGGCGGGAGTTCAATAGATGCCGCCCGCACTTTATTGCGTTTTACTTGACGCCCGGCTATTTGGCGAGAATAAACACTGCCTTGGGAAGAGAGAAAATACCATTTTGGAAATATTAAAAGTTTAAAAATTCGATATACCACTATGTATAGAGCACGAGAGAGATGTGTACAAGATAAATTGGATGCATTGTATTTTCGATTTACTAGGGAATTTCCTCGGGAATCTACATCTGCTCCTCTCCACGGCTTTTTATTTTTATGTTTTGAGAACTTAGGACTTGGAGAAAGTGTGTGCAATGAATATAGAGCCAATGAACGCTTCCGCATCTCTACAGATTTCCAGGCCCACCTCGGAACACCGCCTTAATCACAATTGTAGATGGCCCCATTTGATTCCCGTATGAGCTCCTATAGCCCCCTCCCAACTTCTCCACTTTTCTTAACAAACTTTTAATGGGTATTTTTAATTTCGAAAAGTTAAATGGGGACTTTACGTTTTTTGGTTTCGATAAAGTGGATGTTTCTATTTTATGTGCGATGTGGTATAAGTTTTATATATACGATTAAAATATTGAACCTATTAAATTCTCGCCTGTTTCACGAAATAGCTTAAATATAAGGATGGTCTATAGTTAAAAAAATTATGAAAAATATTCACTTTTGATTCCACTGTAGGATTATAGGAAACGAACGTTATATATATAGAATCGAAACGAAATGTGGAAACGTATTTTTTAAAAAAGTTATTTTATTGATCTGCTGAAATCGGGTCCTATGGATAGGTGGGAAGATTCTCTCGGTACACGAGGGTTATCACGGTAGCTCCCGTCGCTCTTCAGTTTCTTTGGGTTGACACCTGATTCTACTGCCAAAGTGCACCGTATTCGCCATACATGTAGAATCAGATCATTTTTTACACTTATAATGTTATAAAATAAATGAAGGTTCCAGGGTTAAGTTTCTTGTGCGACTTTTTATTTTCAAGCTTTCGGACTTGTCAGTCCTTCAACAGGATTATCACGTTAACAACTTGATAATAAATACTATTTTTATATTCACATTATTAGATACATATTTTAAATACCTATTATATATTGAGAGAAAAATATAACATTATTTCTGTTTGAAAAATAAATTTTTTTGAAAATAATGTAAATTATAATGTGGCATAGGCCCGTTTGGATATTTACTTTCACATGCGCAAAGGTCTCAATATTTCTAGATGAGACAATTTCGAGACATACAATATACTGATAAAATGTATTTTTATAGGTAGTGTTCTTATACAGAAAGTTTTTTTTCTCATTAGGCCATCCTAAATTAATATTAAAGGCTTTCTGTAGAAAGCGTAAGTATTCTATTTTTATTCAGGCTTCATCAGGTCTTGAGAGAAATCGGTGTGGCGGCTACGATTCCATTATCCATCCTCCGTGATAATGGATAGCAATCGTAACGAAGTAGTTAATAAGTAATCAGTATGAATTCGATGGTTCCTGTTGTTTTACCGCCTCCTTCTCAAAACAATCTTTCAGAATCATCATTATATATAGTGCATATATCATCCAAATTAACTCTTCTAGATCATCTAGGATGTATAACAACAATAGAGGATTGATAGAACCTTAATCTGTTACCCCAATAAGTAACGAAATCTCCTTCTTCTTCTTTTTTTTTAGTGAACGGTATCAAGTTTTTTTTAAAGAACTTATGATCTTTGAAGGAAACTTATCTAGTTATTTACTTTATTGATATTTTAATATGTTCTACATAGAGTGTGAAAATGCTTAATTGCTTTTTGTTTATGATTGCATGTCCCCTGAACCACGAGTAGTATGTTTAGTTGGTCCTTTATTAAATCATAGATTTATATGTATCAGAAGTATGTGTTATGTTTGAATTTTATAGCACTCTGAGCAGATGCTATGTCCGAGATGTTTTCGTCACCTGGGCCGTCCAGGTAAACGCCAATTTCCTAGTAGGAAGCAATTGCCACCAACAATGGCTAGCAGCCCGCCTTCCTTGGCATGCGATCCATCTCTTGGACGTCGGTTCGAAGCCATTCTTGTGCCAGATTTTTAATTAGAGGTCTGATTAACACTCCAAAACTTGATCGCTAGATTGATCGCCTCGTTCAGTGTGCGGAGGCCGCAAGGAGGGATAGTTAGGCCTTGCAGGATAAGTTCATTAGGCCGGTTTGAAATTCAAGCTCCTCAAACTTCAGCACTAATTGCCGTTTTTCTCTCATTAATAGAGCAACAGTTCGTTTTAAAGAACATTGATCAATGTGTAGGATATGAGCGTTTTTTATTGAAGATAAATAAGAAAAAGTTGTGCTCCTCTCCTTAGATAAAAAGTAGAAAATAAACTTTTCTTTCCTGGCTGACGCAATGTTTGCAATCACTTGTAGCCAAGAGTTTTGTGTTTATATTTTCAATGTGTATCATATGACCGTTTTATTGAAGATAAATAAGAAAAATTAACGTATTTATATCTTAGAGAGAGAGAGAGAGAAAAAGAGCAAACAAGCTTCTCTCTCCTGGTTGACGCAATGTTTGCAATCACTTTGTAGCCAAGAGTATTGTGTTTATATAAAGATGGGATCGTGATTTCTTGCTGCCCCAATTAGGCGTCCTTCAGCGCCGACGATCCGGTTCGTGGTGTGCCGTTCTTTTTGTCTTCCAATAATGGCGGCGGCGCCGAAGATCGCCGGGGCTCCTCCACCCGCCGCGGCGTGTGATCGTTAGAGCCACGGGGGCACAATGGGTGTCGTCACCACCCCGGCGGCCTCCCTCCCCCCACCCCTTCTCTCCCTCAACCTAGGCTCTTTTTCAATTGGAAAACTTCGTTGTGTCTTCCGTGTTCATAATGACCATTTTGGTTAGTTACCTGACGTTATACTCGATCTTTCCTTGTCGTCTACAAATGTTCTCTTCTTCCTTGTGTCTTGTTTGTCTCGCAACGTTCTTGAGTGGCTGGCACATTCTCTCTACATTTTTCAAATATTTGTCCTACAAAATTATCCGTTAATAGCAATTTTGATTTTTCACGATTGATATTATTTTTAAAATCTATATTAATAAAATGCAAATTTCATAAGAGGACATCACTAAAAACTTTCGTTACAATGCATCAATTTCGACCAAATTTTCAACATTTATGTAAAACGAGATGGAGCAGGTTTTGCTTAACGTCAAAATATTTTTCCCTAACATTAACATGCGTAACTTCGCTGTTATCGATTAAATACAAAAAAAATCAACAGAGTTAATTTTATTTATATATAAATACAAAATTAAATTTCAACAGAGTTAATATTTTTACATACTAGCTAATAATCTCAATCTAAAAATATAATATAAAAAGCCAACAATGAAGAGTGAATGTAAGATAAAAAGCCAACAATGAAGAGTAAATGTAATATAAAAAGCCAACAATGAAGAATGAATGTAAGATAAAAAGCCAACAATAAAGAGTGAATGTAATATAAAAAGCCAACAATGAAGAATGAATGTAAGATAAAAAGCCAACAATGAAGAAGAATGTAAGATAAAAAGCCAACAATGAATAGTAAATGTAATATAAAAAGCCAACAATGAAGAATGAATGTAAGATAAAAAGCCAACGAAGAAGAGTAAATCTACTTATATAATTGCCTTATTCTGTCTGTGTGAAGTTCACTGTGTGAAGTTCACAGATAGATTTTGGTCAGAATATAATATAAAAAGCCAACAATGAAGAGTAAATATGATATAAAAAGCCAACAATGAAGAATGAATGTAAGATAAAAAGCCAACAATAAAGAGTAAATGTAATATAAAAAGCCAACAATGAAGAATAAATTTAAGATAAAAAGCCAACAATGAAGAGTAAATATAATATAAAAAGCCAACAATGAAGAATAAAGGCAATGTGACACGGGAAAAAATGTTCACTAGATGAAACTATGATTTTCTAACGTAGAAAATTACGAAAGACAAAATTCAGGATGACACGGCACACAGGGACCGGGAAAAAATGTTCACTTTATCGAGAGATTCAAATTTACGAGTTTCAAATTATCAAAATATATCTTTTTTTTTTTTTAAATAAGTTTTTAGAGAATTGTTTTAACAAATGTTCGCTAGACAAACCTTTACTCGGGTAAAACCCCGGGCGAAGCCGAGTACGTTTTATAAGTTTATAGAGAATTGTTTTAACAAATGTTCGTTAGACAAACATTCACTCGGGTAAAACCGGGCGAAGCCGGGTACATCCGCTAGTAGATCAATAAAAATGATTTATTTTGACATCAATAACATTTTTAAAAAGCTCGGAATAAGCACGAGGTTAAATATAGGCAGATAATTTATTCTAAAATCCCAATTGGATTTATTAGAGTTTTTTTTTTTTAATCCGAAAAGATCTCTTTACTTCGCCCCGAGTATAGAAGAGAAAACATCGAATAGAAAAAAAAAAAAACAGAATAAATTCAAAGGGTGATTTTTTTATTTTTATAAACAAGCTTCTACTGCCATTACTGTGCGATGGAAAATATCGGGAGGGCTCATCAACGGTTTCCTCAGTTTAATCATTCAGATCGCTCTAATACTGTATCGGGCTGTTTCGCTTATGTATCCAACACTAGAGGAATTTTTAATAAATGATTTTTGGGGAGCTATAGACCTATCTAAGCTTTGAGAGAATACAGTAGAAATATATAATAATTATAGTGTCAACTTTCATATACAGATGACGCATATATGCACTATATTTAATACCTAGTTGATGTAAAAGGACACTTGTTTTATTGCTAAACTTATAGAATCAGGAACTATATAGCTATAAAATGATAGCAAGCCGAAGAACTATATAGCTATAAAATGATAGCAAGCCGAAGAACTATATAGCTATAAAAATGATAGCAAGCCGAAGAACTATATAGCTATAAAATGATAGCAAGCCGAAGAACTATATAGCTATAAAAATGATAGCAAGCCGAAAAACTATATAGCTATAAAATAATAGCAAGCCGGAGAACTATATAGCTATAAAATGATAGCAAGCCGAAGAACTATATAGCTATAAAAATGATAGCAAGCCGAAGAACTATATAGCTATAAAATGATAGCAAGCCGAAGAACTATATAGCTATAAAAATGATAGCAAGCCGAAAAACTATATAGCTATAAAATAATAGCAAGCCGGAGAACTATATAGCTATAAAATGATAGCAAGCCGAAGAACTATAGCTATAAAAATGATAGCAAGCCGAAAAACTATATAGCTATAAAATAATAGCAAGCCGGAGAACTGTATAGCTATAAAATGGTAGCAAGCCGAAACCAAAAAGCGACATTTACAACCGATCTGTTACTTATTGAGATCCACACACATATTCTCTACCAAGTTGGACATATGGTGGTCGTCCAGTTGACTCTGCAGGATATCGATCCTTCATGGCACGCTGCTGCTGGCTTCAGGGCCATACAGCCAAAAGGGCATGCGTCGAATCATGATAAATAAAAACAGTAAAATCTACTTAATATTCCAAGGGACTAGCAAAAAATTCCTTTTTAAGGATCTTTAGCTATTTTTTCTACTTTTTTCTTTCTATGTTCCCCATATATGATAAGAGTAGAATCGGACAATAGATTGGCCGAATTGGCAAAATTGCGCTGCACTACAAAAAGAAGTCGTCTACAGAACCACGTGTAAAGAATTTCGTGTTTTCTATGAATGATCTAGTAATCAAAATACCCGGATAAAATAACACCGAAGATCTTGAAATACGCTCTTGGTTTTACACATACTAGAGTATAATCTTGTCGGGGCATGAATAACGGCGTTAGGAATTCAAAACAAGGACATTTTTTAGGGGGGTTGAGCATATCTATCAATAATCCCAAATATGAACTAATATGCGGATAACTTTCAGAACAATACAGAAATTCAATACAATAAAGTTTTTGGGAATTGTACGCTATCAATAAAAAATCTTTAATTCGAACCTAGAGGATAACTATTTCAGAACAATACAGTTTTTGGGAATTGTACGCTATCAATAAAAATCCTTAATTCGAACCTATAGGATAACTATTTCAGAACAATACAGAAATTCAATACAATAATTTTTTTGGGAGTCGTGCACATCTATCAATAACCCCAAATACGAACCTATATGCGGAGAACTTTCAGAACAATACAGAAATTCAATACAAGGAAGTTTATGGGAACTGTAGACATTTATCAGAGTTTGCTCAGCGGTATATTGGAACGATACAGCTTATCGGCCACTGCGCAATGATGACGCGCATGCAGAGTTCTATCTCTCACTGCTCCCAAGTGTGAACCTAAACTTCCAGAATATAATATGGATAAATATTTTACTATACGAAAATATATAATTAATTCATTACAAGTTTATTACAACAACAACAACAATAGCCTTTATTGGGCACACGTGCCATACAGGATTCTCCCGGTAGGAAAAAAAAAAAATAAATAACACATTAGCATCATAGTTATATACAAATATTGGGTGTTGACCTTGACCAATTATCGAGTTGGATCCGGTGTCTGTGCTAAATATTTTGATTGAGCTGATTTCCAGTATTTATAAAAAGCGAATGCAAAGGGTCTGGATTTTACGACTTTTGCCATTAAAACATTGCGAATTGCTATTATAGCCGGTCTCTTGACGAAGAATTTCTCTTTCTTCTTCCATTGCCGTACAGTAGAACATGTAGTGTGGAAAATACAAGTTTATTATCATCACGTATACACTGATGTTAATACACATGCAAATTTTATCTTCTCTTTTATTTCTGAAAAATTCGATATTTTAAATTCGTTTTCGCGACATCCAGAACATTGCAGAATTACATAAAACTATTATTTCGATTTTTATAATTTTTGTTTAATTTAAATTTATGGGTAAGCCCTAACAAAACTTTCTTAAATCTCCCGCTGGGTATGAGAGCGCATGCGCCACTAGGCAAGGCGTGATAGGTTGGAAAAGAATTAATAGGGCGGCGATATTAGAACTCTTGCTTTTCCTCAAGAAAGTTGCTCGTTTTTAAAAATGCATATTCTTATTTTATATGATTATTCTCGTATATATTTATTGATACCACCTCTTTTATACAGCATATATTATCACATATTCTATATACATATATTTATAGGTGGAAATTCCCCCGGGAGTTTATGGATCTATATAAAGAAAGGTCGTCTCTCTCTCTCTCTTTCTCCTGTCAAACGCTGAATGCCATCTATTGACGGTTTCCTCAAACTAGTGGACTCGGGTCGGTGACAAGGCCACAACACCAGCTTTGGAAAATTCAGGACATCCACCTGGAATCCATAGTTTTGGGCTAATGGCCCTCGTCGTTTTGGTACATATATACTTTTTTTCTTGAACTCAAAATGAACAAATACTTAATGCTGAAATATACGCTCACACATGAGAAGAATTGACGTTCCTAGAGCGAGTCATTCTACGCGGTTCCCTAGAATATTTACAACTCGAACATCGAGTTCGATACAAATCCAATTTATTATTTTTCCGAAAACGTCTTACGTGGGAACGGTTGGTCACGTCTTTGTTAACACGTTAAGTTACTAAACAAGCAAAAGTGACGCCACTTGGACGCAACGACACTTGAGATTGGATTCGGCGTCATTGCCCTGACGGTCTAAGATGTTTTCACTCGCTCAAGTGGTGGGATGAGAGAGGTAGAGCCGTCTATACCGCGTCAGTAATTTCCAAACCTCTGTGCATCGATGTCTTCTCCTCCATTATGCGGCCATGACTCTGGCTCAATGTTTTGCTGGTTGAGCCACCTGGGCTAGCTTCGAGCTATGATAGAGAATTATTCGATTAGTGACAGCTAATAACGTTATTCCGTAGGGGTGGTGGAGGAATGGGTTAAACCGTCGATTTTCAACAGTCACGACCCGGGATTGAATCCTCCATTGGGCTTTTTTTTTTTTTCTGAAGGAAAATTTGCTTCTCAATGGCCCCCGATTCTTGCAAAATTCAAACCCCACCAGTGAGTGTAAGTAAACAAACGGGGCTCTGGCGCGAATACAATAATATTCGAACTGCTATCTACATGTGTAGACATGTGATGCACTTGCAGTAAAAGCAGTCGCTTACTACCTACAATGTGTATCATCACCTAACTATGTGTATTTTAGGGATTAAAAACTTACGTTATTCGAGCTATGTAGGGGCTATTTGTTTGATGGTACTACTAGAGTTATTTCAGCTATGAACAGAGAGGAATATATATTTTTAGAATCCGGTAAGAGTTTGGAGATTTAAAAATACCTATCTTCAACAGTACGTCATTAGGTTAAATTAGTACACACAGTCGATATCGAAAATAATAAAAGGGATATATTGATATATAAGGGGGGATATATATTGTTTAACACAATTTGATATCAAAATGATAATTCTCATTTTCAGAATAGATTAGAGTTTTCTCTAGGTTTCTTGTTGAGCGCCAAATGTTTGCCGCCGAGAGAATGGCTATTTTTGATATTTAGAGAACGCAGACCTTTTCAAATTTCATTTTTTCGAGTTTCATATTTATTCACTTAACGTTATAAAGCTTAAAGCCAGTACGATCAGACGAGAACCGATGTTTTCAACGTGGTATGACCGTAGGCAGCTAGTATGGTTCAAGTATTTAGTGGCAAAAGTAATCGCTAGATAGTTTAAATAACGTAACTCTAGCCTAATTAACAGAAAATTGATATTGATATACACAATTAGGTCGAAATATATGAAATAGAGAACTTTTGTCATTTGTTTGCAAGGTTCTGAATGATTGGAAAGTTAGTTTCGCCGAAACTAGGTTCTGGCTCCGATCCATCGGATTTATTGGAACGACGGTCTAATCGCGTTCAGCAAACAAGCAGTCGTCAAACCCATCCGACCATAAATCTGAAGTGTACAGATCATGACGTTGGGCCGAGATTAATGAGATCGCCTCCCACCGCGGCCTTGGGAGGCTCAAGATAAGGAGGCGTTAAAATTGTTAGCGCGGGAGAGAATAGAGTTTATAAAATGCTCGATTGACTCGAATTAAAAAGTAACAACAACAAAAGTTGACATAATTTTTTAAATGTTGTTTATAAAAACGTTCGTACTACACATTTACTCCTTATTAATAAAAACAGCAGTCTTTTTTCTTCCCTTATATTGAATCATTATCTAAATAAGTGGTTGTTTTGATATTTTTGAAATATTAAAAGGTATATTAGCATTTTATAATAACGAATAGATTCAAAAAGGATAAGTTTCTTTATTTGAAAAATCAATTCGAGCTTTCGGGTGCAAGCTGCCCTTCTACAGGAATAATTGATACAAATTGAGCATTTTGTCTATTTATTTAGGTATGTTCTAATATTAATACTATTTTTTGTTGATTTATTTACTGCAAAATATACAATATAAATATATGGCATATACTGGATATAGGTTGTTAATCGGCTAGTATTTCTAGGGGCAACACGCCTCTCTTTATCAAGGCTTTTCTTTGATTTGAACTAAATCGCGCGGGCATGTGATCCACTCACGCTATGCAAGACCAAAGCGAGAAACCATTTAAATAAAATATATATAACTGTAAATACATGATTAATTGAAATTGTAACTATTATTCCTGTAGAAGGGCAGCTTGCGCCCGAAAGCTCGAATTAATTTTCCAAATAAAGAAACTCATCCTTTTTGAATCTATTCATTATTATAATACAATAATAATGTTTTTGAATTCAATTAGTAAAACTTGGGCCCAATCATTATTGAAATTGACTCGTTTACATAAATAATGTTCTTATAAAACGAGACAGACTTGTGCATGTTTAATGTATATCAGCTAGCTTTTACTGTTGATGCGGATCATTGCTATCTCTCACGATAGAAATCTTCTTCTTCTTTCTTATCTCCACTCAATCATATTAGGGTGTCAAGCTTGTAGAGTCACGATAGAAATAAAATGTATAACATTCGTAGCGGTCGAAAACCAACGGTTCAGACTACCCTTCCACCGACCCCTACTGGTAAAGATGAAGGCTCTCGCTCTTCCTAATGTGGTTTCAGTATAACATTTTATTTCTATCGTGAAATAAAATGTTATACTGAAACCACATTAGGAAGAGCGAGAGCCTTCATCTTTACCAGTAGGGGTCGGTAGAAGGATGGTCTAAACCGTTGGTTTTCGACCGCTACGACCCGGGATCGAATTCCACATTGGACACTTTTTTATAATAATAAAAAAATGCTCCAATAGTCGCCGATTCTTGCAAAAGTACAACCCCACCAGCGAGTAAAAGTAACCATACAGGACTCTGGCACATTTTTAAGTGCAAAAGTCGAACTGCTTTTCACATTTGTAGGCATATGGTGAACTTACAGTAAAAGCAGTCGCTAACTACCCATAATGATTATCATAGTCACTTTATAGACATATTATAGTCTTGTTCCTTGTTCCATAATCACGTTATTAGGTACTGCTCAAAAAGAGCAACTTAGTTTATTATAATTGCAACAATGACTAATATGTGATGGTTATTCACATATTAAAAAAAAATGTTAACGCGGGATACAATCCCGGTTCATGACTGTTGGGAATCGAGCGTGTTACCCTCTCATCCACCGACTCTTTTGTATTATAATCTCTTTTACTTATATATAGTCTTCATTTTTCATTAATTAGAGAATTGGTATTTAGTGTAACTATTGAGTATACGCTTTTTGTGGTGTTGCAGAAATTATAAGCATTTTTTTCGAGCACAGCTTAAAGGACAAACACAAAACACACGAACCAATTATGAAAGATAATTTTATTGCATTCGAGAAGGGAAATATGAACGCTAAAACCGAATATAGAATATTTTAAATACCAAACAAATACACTCATGGACAAAACTTTGGAAAGTCTTTGAAATTGACAGAGGCAATTTTGTTCACACTTGATATCTCGTTGTGTCCTGAATAAAGGTCACGGTGTACGAAATATACAGTATTTAAGAGTTATTGTCGAAATCCCCCGATATACATGCTAAAAGGTACGGTGTCCTTAAGTTTTGTCCATGAGTGTAAATGGTAGCGGTGCGTCAGAAATTGTGGTTATGGATCTGTGATTTGTCTCCAAGGTATTCAAGGTATTCAACCATGTTAAAACCTTCGGGTACCTCTCGTGATTTCCATTCACCTGGGAGCTAACAGCGCTTAGTCCTGCACACGTTATGCTCTATCTGTCACCGAGGGCGACAACTCGAAGCCATTGGAAGCTAATGAGCGATTACTTATGGCATCGAGAGAGGCGGACATCCAAAATTTGAAGTTTTTAACTCCAGACGCCTTGGAACTTTGTGTTAAATGCTCATAATTCTAACCTTGCTTATCCCAAATATGCAACATAGTACAGCCCATGATAACCATGGCGTATTTAGCGAAAAAAAAACGTTTCCAAACTAATTATTCTCGCTAGGTTTCTTAGACAAAATCTTAGGATGGATCAAACGGGGGATGGTACATTTGATTGTGATACCATATATATATTTATTTATTCTTTAAAGTACCTTATAGTACAATAAAATCCCATCTCACAGGAGAGGGATATCCCTACCTGACGCCTCCACGAGGGTGAACAACGTCCTTGAGCGGCTAAGCCAGGAGGGAGCCGGGTAGACTCCGGGATAAGTCTCCATCCTAATATGGAGGAATTCACTTGTCCTTGAAGTTAGAAATGGGTTCAAAGGCGGTTTAATCTACTGTTAGGTCAACGACATATGGATTCGGTAGGGGAACCACCGCATTATTTTCCCCCATTACAATGATCAACGAATGGACCAAGGCAACATCACCAGACATGTCATAGATCTCTTGCTTTGGAGAACCCTGCTTAAGGAGGCACGTCCTTCTTAGGACACTGATTCCCCTAAAATAAGTATCGCTGTGCTTTTCCTCTACCTGTATAGACTCACATTATGGTAGGTCATGGTATGATGGTGGCTGACCGTTACCATCACAGCAATAAAACTCTGCCGCAGTCACCCAATATCCCAGTCCTACCTATTGCCAATACTGGTAGTTACTACTGTTCTCCAGCAGAGAAACTTCCCGTTCTAGATACGCCATGTTCTGTTCCTGAACAGTGGAGCCTCCAATAGGAGAGGATCAACACGGACGGGCCTTGTCGAACAGTGTCTAACTGGTGTATAATTACATCATCTTACCCAAGGTGTGTTGAAGCCCAGTTAAAACCAACGTCTGCTACCTCTCGCCAGGTTTCCACCTTTGTATTATAACAATGCAATTTATTTCAAGCTTTCTCTAGGCCTAACATAAGGATGCTTCTATCGCTTTAATATAAGGCACTTTAATCGTTCTAACTGATATTGATTGTATTGCCATGTGAGCACCCTCCTTCCAGCTCCAGTCATTTAACGACATCTTAGAATAATTACTATATTGAAAAGAGCTAAATAGAAAGCTCTTAAAAACAACAAAAAGTTTAGAATCAAGTCAAATACCTTTGAATTTTTCCGTCCCCTGTGCGGCGGCTGTATCTGTTCAGTATAAGTTCACAATATGAATATCGATATATCGTTTCGGAATTTTAAATTTCCGGCGTTGTAGAACAACACACTTATGTCCCAATTCAAAGGAATACATTAATTCATGGTGGTGGTGTCTTGTCCATGGAGCAAATCAGATCGATCCAGGCACGCTGATCACAATACCGGCCAACAAAGGTACCTTGTTCATATGAATGTCCTCTTCTGGATTGATGACATTAATCCATACACACCTATTTACCAAGGTACTTAAATTACGCGATGTTGTTAGAACATTACAAACATCCCTATATGGTACAATTTAATATTGCATTTAAATTATTTTTGCACTCTAATATATTTAAAACCAAGACCACACCATAGTAAAAAAAAAAAAAAAGAGCGCATAAAGGTAGTAAGTAGCCTATTAATGCACTGTAAGAGGCAAGCGTTACAAATTTATAAAGTTTGTTTATTATGTTACTTTTCGGAGTCTTATGTTTTAGCCTTATTTTCAAACGTCACAAATGTGTAACGCTGATCCATATAGTGATATATTGATATTCAAATAAACAGAATGCTTTCAGTCGCAAACTCTCTACCCATTATGACTATCATGACCTCTTTACCATGTGTGTGCGTACTTAGGATTGGTAAAAAAGAGAGAGAAACAAATAACATAGTTTTATTGACATCCCGTCAAAATATAGACAAAAGTTAACAGTCCGCACTATTCAAGTAGATATGAAAATTTTAGAATGATGATGATTATTATAATAAAATTGCCTTAGGTTCTCGTGGTAAGTGCGACTGACGCCTAAGACGTGAAGAACATGTAGTGAAGTTGTGCCGCGCCGCCGAGGTGGTCAATAGCGCTGTTGTTTATCCGGCGGGGAAGCCAGCCGCACGTGGCCTGGCACGCCGCCAGCCTGCCTGGGATCGAACTTTCGGAACGTAACTTGTTCCTGTAGCCTACCTGGACGATTGTCCTTCCTCTTGATCCTTCGTAGGACCTTCCCATACACCCAGTTTTATAACGTCCCAATTTCAAAACTTCCTTTCGATTATTGATATTTTAAAATGTCTGACATCAACGTTAAGTTTACAGGGATATGCCCAATAGGTATTAGGGTACTATCAGATATGTTTTCAAAACGTTGTGGATATAAAAGATGACAGAGGTAAAACCTGCTCCTCACGATGGCTTTGCGGAAATTCCCTCGTCTGAAATGATGCACCGTTATAGCCATCTAATGTCGGTGATCTGGTCATCTTGCCCGCATTAGCTTTTCATTTCACGCCTGAATTGAATTTTGCGCACTATGATAAAGTTTCGTACACTGTTTTCAAAGAAATTACTTAACGAAAATGTCAAAGTTTTATTAAATTTTATATGAAATATCTTCCTTTTTCTCCAATATGCTTTAGCAAAAATTAAGACATTTTCGCATTTTTTGATACAATGCACCTTGTTCCATAGCCTTTAGATTCTATATTCTAGCTAATAAAATATATTAACGATTATATTTTTGAAACTATAGCCTTTTTATATTTAAAAAAAATATATATATATATACACGAATTAAAGTATTTGGAAATTTTATTAAGCTCTCCAGAAGTTGAATTTAAATATGCTTAGTATAGAATTTAGTATAAAGAATAACAATTCAGAGAGAGATATCTCTTGACAAGGGTTCACAGTAAACAATTGTTATTGCATATATTAGCCTAAAAAATTAATATATTAATATAGTATATTCTCGTGAAAGCTTTTAAAGACAATTCTTCTACCGCTACTGTATATAAACCATCTTTTTTTTTTTCATAGCAGCTAGTTCAGTACTTGAGGAGGAATGATTGCCTTCGAAACTATACGAATATTTTATACTTATAAATGACTGCGGCGTATAATTATAAAGCTATACAAACAGTTTAACCGCATAAGTTTCTTTTTTATTTATGAAAAATCATTTTTAATTTCAAAGAGAAATATTTAATATTTCTAACTTTTGGATGACGTATGAAAAGGTTGAATATATGAAGAGTGATGGTCTATATATGAATGGATGGCGTATGGAAGGGTGAAAAATATGAAGAGTAATGGCGAACGGAAAAATAAAAGTGTCCAGGAATATTTTATATTAAAAGAAATTCACTACACATCAATGTAATAATGATCATTTATTGATCCTAGGTCAAAGAATTTAAGGCTTTTCAAACTGATGACATTCCTTTTTTCATGTTGACTCTTTGATAAGTAGATAAAGGGGGAAATATTTTTTTCTTATTGATATTAAATGTTTTTTTTAAACATGTGCTATATGTAACCACAGATTAAAACGTTATAAAAATCAATTTATTTATATTTAATCGCTACTTCGTAACTATAAAACTTGAAATATAAAAACCGGGATGAGGTGAAGAGTTATCGCACACAGAAGCTGGGATGAGACGAAGAGTTTTCCCACACAGAAGGTGCAGTATAGAAGCTGGGATGAGTCGAAGAGTTATTGCACACAGAAGGTGGGATGAAATGAAGGATTGTTGCAGTATAGAAGCTGGGATGAGTCGAAGAGTTATTGCACACAGAAGGTGGGATGAAATGAAGGATTGTTGCAGTATAGAAGCTGGGATGAGTCGAAGAGTTATTGCACACAGAAGGTGGGATGAAATGAAGGATTGTTGCAGTATAGAAGCTGGGATGAGTCGAAGAGTTATTGCACACAGAAGGTGGGATGAAATGAAGGATTGTTGCAGTATAGAAGCTGGGATGAGTCGAAGAGTTATTGCACACAGAAGGTGGGATGAAATGAAGGATTGTTGCAGAATAGAAGCTGGGATGAGTCGAAGAGTTATTGCACACAGAAGGTGGGATGAAATGAAGGCTTGTTGCAGTATAGAAGCTGGAATGAAGTGGAGAGTTATTGCACACAGAAGGTGGGATGAAACGAAGGCTTGTTACAGTATAGAAGCTGGAATGAAGTGGAGAGTTATTGCACACAGAAGGTGGGATGAAACGAAGGCTTGTTACAGTATAGAAGCTGGAATGAAGTGGAGAGTTATTGCACACAGAAGGTGGGATGAAACGAAGGCTTGTTACAGTATAGAAGCTGGAATGAAGTGGAGAGTTATTGCACACAGAAGGTGGGATGAAACGAAGGCTTGTTACAGTATAGAAGCTGGAATGAGACGAAGAGTTTTCCCACACAGAAGGTGAGGTGAAATGAAGGCTTGTTGCAGTATAGAAGCTGGAATGAGACGAAGAGTTTTCCCACACAGAAGGTGAGGTGAAATGAAGGATTGTTGCAGTATAGAAGCTGGAATGAGACGAAGAGTTATTGCACACAGAAAGCGGGGTGAAACGAAGGCTTGTTACAGTATAGAAGCCGGGGTGAGGCAAAGGTTTGTTGCCTCAATCAAACCATCGCTCTTGTTTCTTTACTTCACAGAGAAGGAAGGCCCCCTAATGTCGGCGGTTTGGCAACGCCCTATCTAGGTCATCATCACAAGTCTGTTCAGTTGCTCTGGAGATCTGCTTTTCCCATCAAATTTATGATATGGATAAATGACAAGTGTTTTCCGATAGAGCAAAAGAGTAATAAGCAATTTTAGACGTTAAGCGCAATAGCTATTTTACCTCAATTGACAACAAATGTTTCCCAATAAAAAAAACGCTCTTAAGCCATATATAGAGAAACGCATTTTTAAAAACAAATTTACTTATCTCAAGTACACGTAGTACAGGTCATGATAATAATGGAGGGTAGTTAGCGACTGCTTTTACTGTAAGTACTGCACCTCATGTCTACACGTGTAGAAAGAAGTTCTACTTTTGAACTTGAAAAGTACCAGAGGTACGTTCGGTTACTTGCGCTCATTGGTGGGGTTGGAGTTTTCAAGTATCGAGGGCCATAAGCAAAGGTCGTCTCTCCCGTGAAAATAAACGTCAAAACTAGACGCCATCTATTGACCGTCGCCGCAAACTAGCCTCCTCGGGTCGGTGATAAATCCACAACACCAGCTTTGGCAAACTGAGAAGCGTTCACCTGGAGACCATGCTTTCGGGCTAATGGCCCTCTTCAGCCCAGGGCGGAGTTTGAGATCCACACGGGATCTGATGGAATCTTCACAATCTACCTGCCAAAGAGGTGTTTAGCTGGAAAAGTGGCTAAAATATAGATTGACATTTTTTGAAGGGAGGAAGTTGATCTATAAAATCAAAGTTCACGTCAAAACTAGACGCCATCTATTGACCGTTCTCAGTTTGCCAAAGCTGGTGCCGTGGCTTTGTCACCGACCCGAGGCTGCTAATTTGCGACGACGGTCAATATATGGCGATTAGTTTTGGCGTTTATTTTGACGGGAGAGGCGACCTTTGCTTTTATAGTACAATTTCCTCCCAGAAAAAATTCCCCCAATACATTTTTTAAAATTTCACAAAGGGACTAAATTATATAGAAACATAAAGGTTGAGCAATAAAGATTTCGGCCTTTCACAAGTCAAAAGATTAATAGTTTGTCTAAAACACTTTTAAATATTTTACTGATTTCAAATTTCTAAACATTCTTCGAAATTTTTTTCTTATAGATTCGAACAATCAAGGTATTTTGTGTAAAAATGTTTGAAGTAGAAATAAAATTCACAATGGGCGAAGTTCGAAAGTTCTGATATTGTAAATCATTGATAGGTGACCCTGAAAGACTGTCGTTTGCCATATAATTCCAGGCGGGAAAATCTTGATTTGGTTCTGTGATGCAGCATTAAACTAACTTTTTATCAATAAAGAAGAAACCTTTTGTGCAGTGTGATCATAAACGTCCATATTAACCTAGTTCAATACACTTAGCGCAATTCCAGTTTCTATATTTTATCTAAACGATGGGGAAAGCCTGTGGAGATATATCAAATAAATAATTTCAAGAAGAGCAGTTTTTGACAAAATATTAGCCATTATAACATTAATGAAGTGCAATGTTTTACGGATCGAAGATATGGGCAATGGGAAAGGACAAATAAGATTGGAAGCATTTGAATGTGGATTTGGATGTGAAGGTAAAGAACAAGATTGTTTGACAGGATTGGTAATATAGCAGTCTTGAGAAATTTGGAAGTGGATTGTGGTTTGTTGAAAGTTATCATAAGAAGTAGAATTGGATCAGACACGCGTTAAGATGATATGAATTGACGAAGAAAGTGCTGTAGGGTAAAAGGAATGGAAGGATAACGATAAAAATTGGACGGATGGTCTGTTTGGGAAGCTAGGTAGAACTGAGGAGAGCTCAAGATCGGGAATCATGGTTCCAATGGAAACCAGGACATACTGAAAGACAGAGAAACTGGAAAATAATAACTAATGTTCGATGTGTGAGAGAAAGGGAAACATTCCTCCTCACAATGCGCATGTATTTCAATTCTTTTAATCATGTATATTTTTCCCATATCCAATATCGAAAATTAAGTACAAAACTTTCATATTGCCTCCATCTCACCCTTCTTAGAAATCTCTTCATGTGTATATACCACACTAAAAATTGAATAATTTATTGTTTTAACGAAAAAACGAGAAAAAAAAGTGTAGCGCCCTTATATTTCTCTCCTTAGAATTCGTATTGTATATTTTTGTTTGACATGTTCGGCTGTGCTCTGAACATCCGTAATGCCGCCGTTCTAGCCCACGGGCCGCCAGATAGGATGAGCAATCCGAACCGAGAACAGCCGCCGGGTCGCCGGCCACCGGAAAAGGTCCTTTCCGGTCCTCAGCCGGAGCAACAACCCCTAATTGGCGACGGCCCCCTCAAAAAAACTTGGATCCTGCTCTTGGAGTCTAGGGTCGGCCGTATTGACCTCCCACAAACTTTATACTCTCACGCAAAAAAATAACTGTGAGATTTTGGCTTCTTTGTAAAATGGCATGTCGTTCCAGCTACTATCTTGCTCCTGCCCTTATCGCTTGACATGGACCTTGGATGCCGTTGGCTTATTCTGCCATTCTTGTCGTCTATTTATTGCAGTAATACCTTGTTTTTATTAGGCTAACTGAGATTATTTAGTCGTATACTAATGTATTAGAATAAATTTTTAAGCGAAAAGAGCATGTCATTTCTAAAGCACATTAGATACTATTATTCCATTTTTAAATTTTCAAGATAGAAGGTTGTGCAGGATAACACATGAAAGGTAGAAAAAATAGAAGTTGTTTAACATTGCTCTCTCATTTTCCTTTCTCTATCTCTGCGCCGAAATAAATCCTTTACAAATAGGCTTGTTCCAAAATTCCAAGTTAAGCCGATTTATGTCGAACACTAGAAAGAGAAAACGAAATTTTAGATTTTCATTATTTGATGTGTGTGTGTCGTGATATTTTATTTATTTGCATATTGAAACAGTCGATCCTTTCTAAAGTTTTTTTTTTTTATTTGAACCATATCAAGATGTGTGTTCAGAAACATCCCGGATTCCAAATCCTCCAAAATACTTAATCCAGTGACTCGTGCGATTTTCTGCTCGCTATTTTTCATTGATGTATATATCTCGCTCGTCCCAATATCTCTACATTAAAAATGCCCATTTCACTGCAAAAATTCACACTTCAAATGTTCTTCATGCAGACATATAGAAGGACAGTGTTTTCTTAATGTAACAGGACAATTATTAACCCCTTTTAGTTCCATTTTGATCAAATTTCTTGAGCGAAAGTAAACTTCGGCTTTTAAAGCCCATCCAATAGTGTATCATGCTAGTATTTATCGGAAGGCCTCTCAGCAACTTTATTTACAACCTAACTAGTGAAATATATTATATGCGAATATGGATGTATATTCACAATAAATTTACATTATTTGAAACAAAATGTGTATTAATAGAACATCTCTAGTGTCCTTCAAATTGTCACGTGTTGACAACGCGCTACCTCAGCGTCCATCTGTCCCATGTGCGCCTTCTAGGCTTGATTCTATTCATTCCAGACGCTACGCATTGCTATAAAGCATTAGCGCGTCATATGTTTAAATTTTTTGACGCGTATTATATATATATATATATAGTATATTTTAAACTGCACAATAATGACACTTTTAGTATATGTTACACATATCTTCTAATTAGTTAGAGTCGATACCTTAAAAGATCCTGTCCTTCTTTTGGAATGTACATCGTTTCTGTTTGCTGCCACCCCCATATTTTGTATATATGCTAAATCTTTATTGATAATATCTGTAAACCCCTATTTGTATGTAACACTAAAAATGTTGACGTCAAAATAAAGATCCAAAGAGTGTTCGGTCAGCTGGTGGCAGGGACAGAGAGGAGGAAAAGGGCAACGCCCAGCCCATGTGGGGTCCCGAGGGACATCTTTATAGACGACCCCCCTGTAAACAGGACAGTTTTGGCAGGGGGTCAGCAGATGGTTCTAGGAGGTGTCTCTCGGCAGACTGCTTCTGTCTAACACACTCTCTCTCTCTCCATGTCTCGGTGATAAGCATCCAAGTTTGTGTCATGGCCTCTACCTCTGTCCCGTGGGCTGTCCCCGATCACTTTCGGTGCTAACATCTAGTACTGCCTCTGCTTCTTGTTTTCCGCGTGTGGGAAGAACATCAACACTCGCCTCACGTACACGACTGCCAGTTCATCCATACGTCGGCACATTTGCAACAATATTACATATATATTTAAAAAATTACTTTAAGCGGCCACAAGCTAAAAATACTTGTAAATTAAAATCAACTCGATGTTGTTTTAAAGCACGAAATTGGGTTAATATCCAATTAGCTTTATGCACCTGAAGTTCCCCAAGTAGTTTATAGTATATACCAGTAAATACCCAGTTAAAGCATATAATTGAAGTTGTCTCACGGTACGAAGATGTGTAAATACCCAGTTAAAGCATATAATTGAAGTTGTCTCACGGTACGAAGATGTGTAAATACCCAGTTAAAGCATATATTTGAAGCTGTACCACGGTACGAAGATGTGTAAATACCCAGTTAAAGCATATAATTGAAGTTGTCTCACGGTACCAAGATGTGTAAATACCCAGTTAGAGCATATATTTGAAGTTGTACCACGGTACGAAGATGTGTTAATACCCAGTTAAAGCATATATTTGAAGCTGTCTCACGGTACCAATATGTGTAAATACTCAGTTAAAGCATATATTTGAAGTTGTACCACGGTACCAAGATGTGTAAATACCACCCAGTTAAAGCATATATTTGAAGTTGTACCACGGTACGAAGATGTGTTAAAACCCAGTTAAAGCATATATTTGAAGCTGTCTCACGGTACCAAGATGTGTAAATACTCAGTTAAAGCATATATTTGAAGTTGTACCACAGTACCAAGATGTGTAAATACCCAGTTAAAGCATATATTTGAAGTTGTACCACGGTACGAAGATGTGTAAATACCCAGTTAAAGCATATAATGGAAGCTGTCTCACGGTACCAAGATGTGTAAATACTCAGTTAAAGCATATAATGGAAGCTGTCTCACGGTACCAAGATGTGTAAATACCCAGTTAAAGCATATATTTGAAGTTGTACCACGGTACCAAGATGTGTAAATACCCAGTTAAAGCATATATTTGAAGTTGTACCACGGTACGAAGATGTGTAAATACCCAGTTAAAGCATATATTTGAAGTTGTCTCACGGTACGAAGATGTGTGAATACCCAGTTAAAGCATATATTTGAAGTTGTACCACGGTACGAAGATGTGTAAATACCCAGTTAAAGCATATAATTGAAGCTGTCTCACGGTACCAAGATGTGTAAATACCCAGTTAAAGCATATAATTGAAGCTGTCTCACGGTACCAAGATGTGTAAATACTCAGTTAAAGCATATATTTGAAGTTGTCTCACGGTACGAAGATGTGTAAATACCCAGTTAAAGCATATATTTGAAGCTGTACCACGGTACGAAGATGTGTAAATACTCAGTTAAAGCATATATTTGAAGTTGTCTAACGGTACGAAGATGTGTAAATACCCAGTTAAGGCATATAATTGAAGCTGTCTCACGGTACCAAGATGTGTAAATACTCAGTTAAAGCATATATTTGAAGCTGTACCACGGTACGAAGATGTGTAAATACTCAGTTAAAGCATATATTTGAAGTTGTCTCACGGTACGAAGATGTGTAAATACCCAGTTAAAGCATATATTTGAAGCTATCTCACGGTACCAAGATGTGTAAATACTCAGTTAAAGCATATATTTGAAGCTGTACCACGGTACGAAGATGTGTAAATACCCAGTTAAAGCATATAATTGAAGCTGTCTCACGGTACCAAGATGTGTAAATACCCAGTTAAAGCATATATTTGAAGCTGTACCACGGTACGAAGATGTGTAAATACCCAGTTAAAGCATATAATTGAAGCTGTCTCACGGTACCAAGATGTGTAAATACCCAGTTAAAGCATATATTTGAAGCTGTACCACGGTACGAATATGTGTAAATACACAGTTAAAGCATATATTTGAAGCTGTCTCACGGTACCAAGATGTGTAAATACCCAGTTAAAGCATATATTTGAAGTTGTACCACGGTACGAAGATGTGTAAATACCCAGTTAAAGCATATATTTGAAGTTGTACCACGGTACGAAGATGTGTAAATACCCAGTTAAAGCATATATTTGAAGTTGTACCACGGTACGAAGATGTGTAAATACCCAGTTAAAGCCTATATTTGAAGCTGTCTCACGGTACGAATATGTGTAAATACCCAGTTAGCTTTAAACTCGAAGAAAATAAGAGACCGCAGGACATGAATAATTTTAGAACTTCCCCCCACATACCTAAATGATTTGTTTCTACGTGGGTAAACACAATTTTTGTTTAGATATTTTGGCATTTTTCACACAACCTTAATTTAAATTAGATTTTAATAAATATTTCATTTACATTACTAAATAAAACAGTCTATATATATTATTTTTGCTTTGCTGATTCAAAAAGAACATATTCCAATTTCTTTTGTCTCCCTTACATTTCAATTTATTGAAAACACTATATAAACTTTGCTCACTATCATATCTTTCTTTCTTAAAACTCTATTCACGTGAAGGAAGAACAAAGACGTTGGGGTCTTCATTTGAAATTTAATTTGCACAATGCAAATTAAATACAATAATAAAATTTAATTAATTATTGTCAAAATTACATTTTAAAAAGTAAATTTAAATTCTCCATAACATTTTGAATATTTATAAAATACTAGCGGACGTACCCGGCTTCTCCCGGGTTTTACCCGAGTAAAGGATTGTCTAACGAATCTCTCGATAAAGTGAATAAAATCAATATTAATTGGTTCCCTCGGTAATTGGAAGTTAAAGGAATAGTATCTTGCCTTGGAATTGTATCATTATTCTTGTCTCAAATAAATTGCAGTGTCATCCTGAATTTTGTCTTTCCTAATTTTCTACATTACAAAATCATCGTATCATCATGATAATATTTAGAGCAGATTGTTGAATTATAACAGATAAATTAGAATATATCTTGATTATTTTTAGGCGAAAAGTTATTTCAAAAATTTTATTTGCTAGAAACCTTCCCAGTACTATACTAAATAACTTCCCAAAGTTTCATGGCGTTCCAATGAGTGGTTTGGTCAGGCATAAATGACAGACACACATACATTCATTTATATTTTTAATGAAACTCACGATATTGACGCGTCTCGGAGTTCTAAGAGAGAAAAAGCTGGAAATGGTAGGTTTATCAATAAACAGGTAATTGTCTATAGACAGTCTTGGTAGTGAGATATAACAACCAATGAGTGTCTTCATTTTCTTTTTTTTTTTTTTCTGTTACCGATACCATCAATTTTTCTGTTGAATGGTAGAGCTAAATAAAAATAAAACGATCATGTGGAGCAAAAGATAACGAAAATTTTGGTATATACATGGCTATTTATAGTTAAGTATCTTTGGAGAGGAGATAGCTTAAAACTTTACAACTGTAAACTCTGTTAGCCTATTATCTATATAGACTATAGACTCGTGATATTGATGCGTCCCGGAGTTCTAGGAGAGAAAAAGCAGAAAATGGTGAGTTTATCAATAAATAAACAGGTAATTGTCTATAGACAGTCTTGGTAGTGAGATATAACAACCAATGAGTGTCTTCATATTCTTTTTTCTTTTTTTTTTATTTTTGTTACCGATATCATCAATTTTTCTGCTGAATGGTATAGCTAGTAGTACAATTAGACAAAGCTCTCAATGAATCAGAGCAAAGCTTGTAAATCTTTGACTTGTCATGATGATAGACATGTGAAACTGACATTTTTTTTTATTCCTTCCTATAGCCGGGAACAATGAAGAATAAAATGGAATACCTTTTCTTTAATTTCATCTCCACATAACTCACTTTTCAAAAGCACTTCTTCCAATATTCTATTAAATATATCGCGAGCTATCTCAATGACGCTATCACTTCGGCCCCATCACTTCTTCATCTGCCGGTTTGAAACATTCGCCTCCGCATTCTTCGAGTCGCAGCAAAAGTTCGCATGCGTCATCACCTTAACACGTGCGGGTCTGTAACTTGACATAAGGGCAATGACTGGAATAAAGAAATGCTCCGGATTTTAAATGTCACCTTCCATTAAAATTCACGTAGCCTTTCATCAATGCATGCTTACGCCGTTATATATAAAACGGGTTGGTTGGCTTAGTGGTTGAAGTTATCACAACTCATACCCAGGTTCGCGATATTATGTTAAAATAAATAATTAAATAATATTTCTATAGCTCGTGCCTTATTCCTTCATCTTTCCCAAGGTGATCCCCATCAGAGAGCTGGTAGCCAGACAGACTCCTGGTGCTATACAAATATGGATTTTTACATATACAAATATGTGATGTTCCTAAAATGTAAGCAGTCACAGATCATCCATTTACCGCGATTAGACTACTACATGTGAGATACTATTTGTACCATCATAGTATGGCGAGACTACGATACGGTCATCATAGAAAGTCGTTTGGCCCTGTTCTCTTCATTATTTATATGCTACTATATAGTTTTCTTGGGGGAAGTAGAAACGACATTGTGCTGACTTATTCTAACGGATCCTCCTCAAACCCAGCCAAATCGCCTCATATCTGGGGCGGCATCACTGTCGAGCGTGGCAGGGAAAATCTGGGCATTTTCCGGCGCTTTGACACCCTGGTCTGGAGCTTCTTGTTGATTGGCAGCTGTCAATGAAACTGTCTCAACTTCCCCCGATAGGACGGCAATGGAGGAACTTCAATCATTTATATTTAGAGCTATTCTTCGCCAATCATTCTTCCATCGCACACTTAAAAAAAAAAAAACTATTTATAGCAATTAATTTTTAAAAGAATATATTTTACAATTTAAAAAAAAAATGAAAATATTGAATTTGATAATTTTTAAATGTAAAAAGAGAGTAAGCGAGAGAGAGGAAATGCTCCCGATCATGTGGTAAAATTAAGATGAAGGCGGTGGCTCCAGCGTTCATTTGCACGATCAGGAGGAGAAGACTAAGGTATAGGATCCCTCACCCATGGAAAGGGCAATTCTCTCCATAGGGGTTCCAACATTATATCGATAGCATTTTCTCCCCCGCATAGGTCATTTAGTCACGAGCGCTGTGTGTGTGTACATTAGGAGGAAATATCCCCATTCCTTCCGCCTCCCAATGTTTCCAAAATCTGTGGTAGTGAAAGGGCCTCGGGAAAACCTGGGGTGTTATCGATTTTATTCCGAGCCACCCTGAACTATATTGGGCACACAGGGTCACGTGTAGATGCGCGCGCTTTCTATTTTGATCGGACGCCCCCACGGCACAAGATTTCTTGGCCGTTAGTTGCAACACGGCATTGATCGACATGGGGGGCTGCAACGGTCGGCCCGTCCACCTCGCGCTACATTAGGCCGGCGGCTCCCCTCTGCGGCTGTTCGAGAGCTGGGCCCGTCCCGCGTTACCAACTCACACAATGCCGAGAGGTTATTGCATTCTATTTTTAAACCCACTCACCCAGCGAATAATTTATTTGTTTCAGAGCTGTGTGATGCCCAGGTATGGGTTTCCAAGCCCTACACTATACTTAACGTCTATGTATGGGCCTCTCACCTACACTCAACTTAAAGATAGCAATGCCTATGTATGGGTTTCGTACCTATACTTAACTTTAACTAGTACTGTTCATGTATGGTTTCGAAACCTAAACTCAGCCTAAAGCTGGTAATTAATGTCTTTGTATGGGTTTCAAACTTGAACTTAAATCAATGTAAAGATTACGTATTCTTTGGTTTGTGTAGATAACAAAATTGTCTAGCAGGAAGAGTCTCTAAGACTATTGGTTAGTAGAAGTCAGTCGCAAGAATCTATATCAAAAATCCAGTAAAAAGTTTTTATAACAAAAGCACACACTCATACTTATATATATATGTTTGTTCTATTTTAAAACTATTATGAATATATAAGTATGAAAATATAACATAATAATCAAATATTTTCATTATAACGAAATATTATATTAATTGTGAATATGTTTCCCTCTCAACTCTATAAAAATAAGACCTCTCTCGATCTCTTCTCTCAATTGCGTTGTAGTGTTTTCACTGTAGGGACAACTGATCGATATCAAAATTAATTATCAATAATAATAATAATAAATTTGGCTATAAGACTATCTACCTCAAAAGATGGTATAGATAATATAGATAATTTTGTAGATATTTGAATAAACACTTGAACGTCAATGTGAAGACCTATCTATACCGGATTGTTGACGGCTTTTGTCAGGAGTCAGGGTTCCACACAGTTAGTGGTTTAGTTTTCCGTTGGTCGCTCCAGGAACCCGGGTTATTCCTTTATCGCCCTCCACCTACCGTTGGTCGCTCCAGGAACCCGGGTTATTTCTTTATCGCCCTCCACCTACCGTTGGTCGCTTCACGAACCCGGGTTATTTCTTTATCGTAATTGACCTACCGTTGGTCGCTTCACGAACCCGGGTTATTTCTTTATCGCCTTCCACCTACCGTTGGTCGCTCCAGGAACCCGGGTTATTTCTTTATCGCCTTCCACCTACCGTTGGTCGCTCCAGGAACCCGGGTTATTTCTTTATCGCCCTCCACCTACCGTTGGTCGCTCCAGGAACCCGGGTTATTCCTTTATCGCCCTCCACCTACCGTTGGTCGCTCCAGGAACCCGGGTTATTCCTTTATCGCCCTCCACCTACCGTTGGTCGCTCCAGGAACCCGGGTTATTCCTTTATCGCCCTCCACCTACCGTTGGTCGCTCCAGGAACCCAGGTTATTTCTTTATCGCCCTCCACCTACCGTTGGTCGCTTCACGAACCCGGGTTATTTCTATATCGCCCTTCACCTACCGTTGGTCGCTCCAGGAACCCGGGTTATTTCTTTATCGTCCTCCACCTACCGTTGGTCGCTCCAGGAACCCGGGTTATTTCTTTATCGTAATCGACCTACCGTTGGTCGCTCCAGGAACCCGGGTTATTTCTTTATCGTAATCGACCTACCGTTGGTCGCTCCAGGAACCCGGGTTATTTCTTTATCGCCCTCCACCTACAGTTGGTCGTTCCAGGAACCCGGGTTATTTCTCTATTGTCGTCGACCTATCCGTGGCTTTTAAAAATATATATAGCCATAATATTGTAGAAAGTTTTAATTTGGCCACAGCCTAGAGTTCCAAGCAGACTAGATAATAGTAGAGGCCTCTATAGTTGTGCAGATACTTGTTCACACTCTTGAGCCCCGGCTGTTTGTTTCAAAGGATCCGAAATGTTGCGGCGAGGGCTAATTACCTCCTCACTACGGGTAGATGACGGTGAAACTCGGCTGATTGATCATTTGGAAACTCCAAAATAAAGACGGCAAACACATAGCAACGAAACAGACCTTATTGAGCGCCGGCCGCAGGACAATAATCAATTTGCTCTCGTATAACAAAAGAAAATCGATAGTGAGCACAACGATGGTACACGGAGTAATTAAATTAATCCTCCATTATTCTCCTCTCCAATGCACATTTTCTCTCACAACAACTCAATTCGACCAAAATACACCGTTAAATTGGGTATAAATAACTTCAAAGCATTTACCTTTTTATTTCCAGATGGTCAAAATTACATCAAAATCCATAAAAATTGAGCTCTAATTATTTCTCTCTCCGACACTACAAAAGTTCATGTCATTTACAATCATAGATTTCGGGCTAATGGCCCTCGTCATTCCTGAGCGGGCTTTGATTTCATGAGACCCACAAAGGATCAAATGAAATCTTCACAATTTGTATATATTTAATGGGGTAACAACACTGTTACTGAAATATCATGTACACTCATGGACAAAATTGAAGGAGACAGACAATTTTGTCACTTGGTTATCTCGTGTGTCTTCAATAAAGGTCACTAATATCTTTCAAAGTTATTGTCTTAATCCCGATTTACATGCTAAAAGATACAACTTTCTTAAGTTTTGTCCATGGGTGTAAGTGATTCGTGTAGAGACTTTCTTCTCTCATTTTACATATGTTTACGTATATTGTTTAAAACTATATTATCAACTTAAAAAAGTTTTTGCCCTGGATTTCTTACTTATCCCAAGTACACGGTATTTTCATTAGCGACTCCCTCTTAACTCTGAGTGCGCCACATTGCTACACCGGCCCGTTTGGTTACCTGTGTTCACTGGTGATGTTGGACTTGTGAAATAATCGGAACGTGACGTTGTGTCCTCCACGAAACTTTACCATGTGTCCACACAACTTATTGCGTTTGCTGAAAAGCCAACATTTCTTATCGACCATCGTATTGGGATAAACTCGAAGTAACGAAGTTTACATTACCTTACGTAAGTCGTTCCCATTGTCAAGACGGCCTTCTGTCTCAAGATATTAGAGAAAGCTCTCAAGATTTACGGGTTATTAGTTTAAATACATATCCAGGTTATGTTACTACTTTTTTTACTATTTTGAGCGCGGTAGATTCAGCATTCAGTCATTCTGGCATGACGGTCCAAAGCAAGCTTGCCTACCAAAGATGTCTCCGAATTGCCCGTCATTTATAATTCTGTGGGATACAACACGTGTCAATTTGTTTCATCTCCCGATTCTAAAAAATTCACATTTTTAAAGAGATACTCAATAATAACACTGACCAACAATTTTTTTGCAATCTGTTGCCGGAATAAAGAGCTGTTCGAGTTGGTTTCGGTGTGCTGATTCCAAATCAGCAAGCTTTTTTTTTTTTTATCAGCTACCCGTTTTTAAGGGGAGGGGAGGGGAGGGGGGGGGGGGGGGGGAGTTTTACCAACTTGTATGTTGAAGACATTTTTCCCCTTCGGTCATATTTCTTATTCCAATGGTGCAGAGTTCAATTCTAGTTGAAAACCAACTACAACGGTGAGAGTAGAAGACGCTGTGACGCCAGCAGAAGCAGGTCAATATTGATATAGATTCTCGAAGTGCTTAGCTGAATATTTATTAAATAACTAACTACTCATATATTTTAAAAGGCCCAGTGATACTAGGATGAGTATGTATCTCTAAAATAAGATCAAATAGAACAAAGCGGACATTTCTGGATTCTGTATATGAAATGACTAAGAAACGGGCTTAAAATCCCCGGCAACAAAATGTGTCGGTCAGTGTAATCGATATCAGTTGCTCTCAAAATAAAAGACAGATTTCCGTCAAAAACTAAACGCCATCTATTGAGTGTATCTGAAATTTAGCAGACACGGATCGGATACAAAGCCAAAACACCAGCGTTGTGGCATATTCAAAACTTTCGAGCTGTCACCCTCGTCATTCCAAAACGGGCTTTGATTTCATGAGATTCATAAGAAAGTCATAAAATCATAATTCCCCAAAGCTGGTATAGTGGCTAGGCCAATTATATAACCAGAATATGAATGGAATTTTTTTTTGCCAGTAGAAAATTGATCTCAAAAAAGAAAATCCGCCTCTCTCATCAAAATAAGATGCTTGATTATGATCAATTAAGTGGAGAGAATCAAACACTCCATTGTGCCTAATATTATGCTGCTCTCGATATTTTCCAAAGTAATAAGTTGTTCAGGTAACAAATTATCAGGTTTTATTTTTTTTAAGGGTCTACAGCGTGCAATTAGCAGCTAGGACTCATCCATTAAGGAGGCGCGATGCTCTCTGTTGAGTAGATTTGTTCAAACCGATGATGAAGAGGCGTCAGGAGCTAAGTTTACAGCACAGTCGTGTCAGAGCTAGTAGGAAATCTCCGATAATATAAAATGGGAAATGGAATTGTATCGATTGTGAATGTAGTTAAAGGTTTCAAATGCGTATCTATCATACTATAATATATACCTTAAAGCTTAGACGGTGTTCGTTTCATTCACCAATTGATTGGTTCTCTAATATCACGTTACCTTAATCAGCCAACCAAAGTCGATTTCATAAACCAATCAACGCGCAATGCTTAGCTCAGTGGTTATATGGAGAAAATATATAAATGATATTATTATATATAAGATCGTCGTTTCTCGATTAGAATGTGTTCTCCTGACTAGTTGGAAACTGGCGGAGAGCCGCAGATATCTGGGCCGCCAGCTATCTCCCAGCCGCCCTGATCGCAGATGAATGCCAATTAAGTTCCTTGGCTCAGCCTTGGTTGCATCAAACAGTGCGTAGTATTCGACCTTGCTGAAACTGCCAAACTTTCTTTTGTAGCGCTCTGTTTCTACTCTATTTGGCTGATTTTGTTTCAACACTCTGTAATAGCATCCCCCCATCCTCTCATTGGTTTTAATGGTGTCCAAACCAAAGCTACATCCCTAACGACAATTCGAATCTGTGAACCTTAATCGCCATCAAAACAAAACAAACAAAAAAAAATGAAAAAAATTCATTCGCATGTATTCACAAATATCAGGATATGATTGATTTTAAAAAATCATATAGATATATAATCATATATATATATACGCATTTATTTTTCTGATAAAAGAAGCGCATTGTATTATATGTGAATTTTATGTTCAAATAAATTCCTTATCGTACTCCGATAGAAACTAATATTTTAGAATTCATTAGAAAATGGCGCCTTTTTCGTATAAAAAATATTTCCTTCGTACAAAACTAGTTTTTATATTCTGAATACTATCAACGCGTGAATGTGGAATTTATGTTCTTGCCCTATCTAAGAAATATCTGAGACAAAATTTTTATCCATATCACTTGTTTGTTGGATCTTCTTTTCACGTGTTATGTGAAGAGAAATTACTAAGAAGGTTGCCTGCCCTACCACACATCTGTCTTATACATGATGTCCCTCTGGCAATTCTGCGCTCACTCACCAATGTGCTGTGTCCAGGGATTCGTCAATTCCGGATATGCTGTCAACGGCATCGCACATGTGAGTATCAACTTTTGAGATTTGAAATAGAGAGACAACACCTTTCTTTTATATATTATAGAATGAAATACCCTTTAAGGCATATTTACATTGTTATTAAAACCTGTATAAAATTAGATTGTAAGACATTGGATTGATTGTTTGAAAACATCATTAACAAGCCAGAAGCATATCGAGAAGCCAGGTACAAGAATGAAATAAAGGTGGCTCAATCCCAGTGAAAGTCAACATCCAATAGTTTGACACCTTCTGGTTTTGTCTGGATTTTGCCATTAATAACCGCCACAATTGCTATTCTACAGTGCTTCACTATAATACACTGTATAAATTCTCGGCCATTTCTGAACGTCACAGTAGAAATGGCGGAATCAAATCAACAAGGCTAGGAACGTGTGTATTTATATAGCGGACTATGGCGTCGAGAGGTCTAATACATATACTCAATATATCCGTTTATTACTGGACATACCTCGAGAGTAACCGTTATTGCGTCTACTACCATTACGTATTTTCACGCTATATACTATTGTGAGCTATTAATTAAAATTAAAACGAAATGACGAGAATAATTAGCGATTAGTTTATTGTAGAGTATAACAGGCGAGATATTTCGGCCTAAAGGCTCTTTAACGGGCCTAACAATTCAAACGAAAAAGAAGCTGATTATAGACGCTAAACTTATAGGAGTCACGTTTTGCTATTTTTAGGCCCGTTTAAGAGCTTTTCAGCGCGAAAGCTCTCCTGTCATTGAGTGTAATGGTACAAATTTGTTTTTTTTTTTTAAAGCCACCCCACTTAGTTGTTTTAAAACCATGAAATATTGTTTAAATCAATCTTCCACTTCTCTCTCGCCTGAATCCAAAAATTATTATCTGACCACGTGGTCGCTTCGAGTTCGAGAGAGAAAAGAGGATCGAAGAAACATTTCGGAGTAAAATGCCCACCACCTTGTTGTTTTAACGACGAAATATTGTTTAAAACCATTCTACCAATTCTCGTCAATCCAAAACTAATATTTGACCCCAAGGTCGCTTCGAGTAAGAACAAGAGGATCATAGAACCATTTCGGAGAAAGGCCCCGGGCGGGGGTCGGGATCAAATATCGAGCACACGGTGGGGGGCAGTCAGTCCCCAACTTCCGGGACACAAGTAGCCATTTATATTTAGATGCCGCGGACTCCCCCGCCGCAAGCTTTGTTATCTTCAAAACATGTTTTCACTATCCCCGCTTTGTTCATCAATATGTACAAACTTTTGATAATAATTAAAAAGGTATTTTAAAACGACGTGGTATTAAAGAATGGCAGCGGAGCCTGGCCATGGTGGTCGCTCAGTGTTCTCCGAGCGCGGTGATCATTAGGATGACGCCCCAATGAAGCGCGGATCGGGGAAGGAGGGGATGGTCGATGCGCCTGCGCACAACCACTGGGGTGATTTGATTAAAGCCTGGCGCTGTGGTCTCCATGGTGACGGCGGGTGGAACCTCAAGGAAGTGACCCCTGGGAGTATTACAAGACAATGAACATCCTCCTCCTTCATCTTACATGTTGAATCTTTTTGCTAAGATCATTTGGAAAAGTTTGGGAGCAGAGATTTTTGTGTATATTTGTACAACTTTCCCCACTGAATCAAGCCTTTAGAAAAGTCATTAGACCCGTTGTATGTATCGCACCCGTCTGGTCCTGCGTCAGTGTTTGTACTAAGACAATCTGCAACCAGGAACATCCTTCTCCTTCATGTTGAATCTTTTTACAAGTTTAGGAGCACAGATTTTGGTGTGTATGTAGAACTTTGGATCTAGTCTCTTGCAATGTCTTCACAACTGTCATATGCAGCCTATTTTATTCGATCCTCGGTCTGCAGCAGTGTTTGTACCAAGGCTACCAGGAAACCTAATTAACGTCGACCGTTTCCTCGTGTTTGTCTCGCAACCTGGTAGGCCGCACCTCAATAGCTGCTGGGTTCCTCCAGGCGGTCGTTCCCCCGCCCCAAGTAGACCGTGTCGTGCCGCCTGGCTTCCCGCCGGCCCGCTAGCGCCATCTCTCGGCCACGGCGGCGGATGGTGGCGCTGTAACAACCTTGGCCGAAGTTTACGCCGCTCGCAGACACTGAAGCAAGTTCTTGGCAACTATGTTTCTATCTGCGCGCGCTGGTCACCTTTGGGCCGTCTTAGGGGGTTTTCCAAACTTTTGGTTTTGGTTCTCCTTGCTTATTTTCTCAAGAAAGGTTACGAATATAGAGTTCTAAACGTCCCCCTCACCTCAAGAATTAATTTATTCTCTCGTGAACTCGTTATAATTGCATAGAACTTTTATACTTTTAGAATCGTTTCCAGATAAAATGGGCATGTGTGATCCAGCCTCGGCCCATGGAAATATTCAAACTCTTGATTCTGGAAAACCTAATAATGACCAGGACAAAAGAACTGCCCCTATTTTTTTTTTTTACTATACAAAACTAAAACCTGGACTACATGCGCATTTTGGGTAGTTTCAGCTTTCCCTATTATATCTACAAAATTCCTCCACATAGCCCACGTTATAACTAAATGAAAGCGACACTTGCAGATAAGCCTAGATTTTAATATTAACGTGAGTGTTGAAAATTATCTCATTTGGAGCATAATCCACAAAGCCGTATTTATTCTTACATCTTCTCTATGACCTTGCAGTCACGAACCGGCATTGACACTCCGTCCTTATATCAAGAAAATACGTTACAGGAGATTTTACTAAAGCCATTAAATAAAGTCTGCCGGGATTCGAACTAGGAATCCTCTGGTCCGTAGTAAGACGCATAATCTGCTGCGACACGCCAAGTACGTTTTAAATTGCTCATATAAAATAACGAATTCGGCATATATTTATATTTTGAGTGGAGGCTATTGATATATAGAAAGAAAGTTCACATCTCCCGTCAAAATAGACGCCAAAACTAAGTGTCTTCTATTGTCCGTCTCCGCGAACTAACGGACTCTCGGGTCGATAACAACGCCATAACACCAGTTTTAGAAAATTCAGAAAGCCCGTCTGGGGACCACGATTTCGAGATAATTGCACTAGTCATTCTAGGGCGGGCTTTAGTTTCATGAGATTCACACGGGATTCATTAAATCTGATCCCATCCTAGACTGATGAGGGCCCATTAGATTTAAACCAGGTGTGGGCTTTCAGAATTTGGCAAAGCTGGTGTTTTGGCTTTGTCACCGCCGACTAGAGGTGACTTTTTTCAAATGAAAAAATAAACGCTTAGTAGAGAAGTAGGCATTCTCTATACTTTCAAACAACCAAAGCCCTTACGTGGCGCGACCTAGATAATTCTATGAATTCCGGCCAGTCAACCTCTATCTCTCTCTCTCTTTACGACAACCTAGATAATTCTTGTGTAATATATCGGATATTGCTATAAAAATCATATAGAATAGATAAAAATTAAAATCAAGGCACGCTGGCCAGCGGCAGAAATGCGTGCCTTCCATTTTAAATAGTGTGGTGACGTAGGTGAAGAAAATACGAATAGATCCACGGAGTTGAAGAGATAAAATGTCGTGTGAGATGTCATTCCGTCCTCCAGTTGATCATTATAGGCCTGATCTATATAGCAAGTTAAGGCGTTTCTTTAGAGTTGTGTTGACATTGACAAACTAGTCAAGTTGTAGATAAAACTTTCACTTGGTTTTAAGCTTCACCTAATTTGTCCTCTTCAACACTTTTTAAAACAAAAAAGGTGGATGGAAAGTCATCTCATCTGCTTGATGAGGTTCCAGTTTCTTCTGTTTTTTCTTTTATTATTATGTTCTTCTATTAAAAACATTTTCAAATGACATATTTCATAAGATTTCTAACAATACATTATTGTATCCAATTTCTTAGGAAACTTTAACAAATTATCATTTGGATACGCATTTCGAATTTCATAGGATGGTTCAGGTAAATAATTTTAAACTTCATTTACGTACTTAGAAGTGCTGGCCTCCTTGCAAAATGAAGAGTCTCAAGCACACATGGCGATCGTAACTGGAGGCCTCTCCCCCGCGCGCACCCCCAATTGATGGTGGTGGCGGCCGTTGACAGTCCCACGGTCGATATTCGGGGAAGCCCTCACAGGGGTCACATTTAAATGTCCACAGTTAAGTAAGTAGTAGATAATTCGCATTTATTTTAAAAGTCTATATTTCGACAAGGCTGATCTCCCATCAGGCTGATTTTATTTTTGAAAGCTTATCATCATTTATACATATAGTCATTTTCTTGTCTAACTTATTGGCCTTCAAATGGATGAAGACGATGCTCATCCATCTGAGCATTACTGACAAGAAAGGGTGATAAAGCCGACCTAGTTCTTAGGCTCCTTTTGGCTTGAAGCTTGCTGGTAGATCGGCCCTCATCAGCTTGATTAAAGTGCCCTTGTGGAATTGATTGGTTAAGCCTGTGGCTCTTTCGTTCTTGATTAATTGGAGCTGGTTGTTGTTGTGGTGGGTAAATTGAAGATGTAGAGCCCAAGTCATATGAGGCGATGTTAAAGTAGAAGCCGGTAGAAATAAATCTTTATAGTTTCTAGGGCAGGAATTACATTGAAATTCATAGAGCACGTGATCTGTTATTTACTGCTGCCACTTCGAGCGGCACCAGTTATTGTGGAAAATTGATGTTGTGTGTGCTAGTGTTATTATACGATACTACAACATATACTACGCCAATAAGAGAACGTTCTCTCCCTAAACATGTACAATCCCAAACAATCTTATCGCTGACGCTTTAAAAAAATGGACATTGAAAAAAAAAAAATTTTTTTTCTTTAAACTTTTGATTTTTAAACACGCGCGCTAAAGAGAGAACGTAATATCGCTAGATTACTTAGATGTGATCAAATTTTGTCTCTTTCTCTCGTTCGTTTTTGTTCTTTTGACTAATATTGCCTAAAAAGGTCTTTGTATTTGTCGTCTGGTATTTTGAGCTGAAGAGCTGTGCTTGAAATAAATATATTTGTGGAGTTTGTACAATTACAAACTCTTTTTTCATAGTTTTGTTAAACACCATCACTAATAGTAAACTTTCTAATGCAGACTATTGGCATATAAAAGCAAAATTAAAATAACAATAGTTGTATCGATCTGGTAGATTAATAAATTTACGAAATCGTTGGGAAGATTCATCTCAATAATTGTGAGAATTCGTCTAATATTATTAAAGGAAATCGTGATGAATAATTCCATCCTCAACATACATACCCAGGTAATAAATATCGTTAAATATTATTCTGCGTGTACAATGCACTATTAAATTAAGATCCCCTCCCGCTCAATATCATTTAATATAAACGAGATTTAATTTACAGTTTTCTCACAGTAAGATCAATGTTTGTCTTTTTACTTTAGAAATCCCACTGTCTGAAGAGTTTGTGAATATCTTCCGTAAAAACGACTTCGGAGTAGCTCTTTAAACCATTTCGAGACTTCAGTTTTTTTTTCAGCAGCAGAAACTGACTTGAATATGCTCCCCTTTAGAACTTTTTAAAGGGCTAACAAACTAATTAAAGTCATATGGTGCCAAATCGCGACTGAGTAGGTGGACGAGAATTTTCCGTCTTTTCCTCATATCCTTGACAATGTTTGCAACATGTCGACGTGCTTTGTCATGAAGAGCAATCAACCCTGACGACAGTATTCCAGGACACTTCTTCTTTATTGCTTTATGTACAAGTAACTTGTAGTTTGTCAAGTGACTATATGTTTTAATGGTCATTTATTGTAGCCGAAGGATCATTAAACTCCAACAAAGCATAGATCCTTTATATGGTTATATAAAAGGCAATTAGCATATCCCTATTTTGTATATATATAAGGTTTTGGCGATGAGGGATATTTCCATTGCATGCTGGCTGCCTTGATAGACGACTCAAAATGATGATCCGCATGCTTCGCCACCGGCCACGATTCTTCGATAGAAAAAGGCCATCGTCCTCTGCTTCATGATGATGCGTCAAGGATTTCGAACACAAACCAGTACGTTCTTCTTTGTGATGGTCAACATCCGAGGTACCCTTGGAACAAATGTTCTGCACCTGAGATACTTTTAAACTACCTTGTGCACAGAGTACAATTGGACATTTTTGAATTTTTTCACTAGTGACAACAAATTTATTGCTTTAGCAATTTTTAGCCATGACATCGCCAGTTGCAACTATATAGGCTTATCCTGGATGCGGTAAATCCCCCGTTTTCTCGCGCCCTTTCCTCGATATTAGAGAACAATATGTAACTGTTGCTTTGAGTTTAATATATTTTAAAAAATCGACGCACAAAGAAAAGAAATAGTTTTCAGATTGAGACAAAATTTGGTGCATGTGAAGAACATGTATAGGGGGAAACGATTAAAATTTCAGAATAATTAACTGTCTTATTCCAGAGATTGATCGTTACAAATTGAGAAAGTCAATATGCGTTGGACCTCCACTGGCCTGGATGCAGGCTGCCCCCCGGCGTGTCCATGGACTGAAAAATGTGTGCTGCGAGATTTCTTGCCAAATTGTCTCAAACTGTCAGGCTAAATAGTCAACATTCCGGAATGGTTGCAATCGCCTTCCCAAATGGCTGGCCACGGAAGAGTTTGGCAAAATTGAAGACAATCCATAGTAAAACATGCTTTGTGTGGCCGGGCATTATCTTGTTGAAAAGTAAGCCCGGGTTGATGTGAGAGGAACGGCAACAATACAGGCCGTAGAATGTCATCTACGTACCGTTGTGTTGTCAGAGTGCCAGGAATGACCCCCAATGGTGTCCTGCTATCAAACGAAATGAGACCCCAGACCATAACGCCCTGTTGTGAACCTGTTTGGTGTTCGAAAGTAAGGCCAGGATCCACACGCTGCCCAAGACGTCTATAGGACGGTCCTCAGGACACAGTAAGAAACAGAACTCGTCACTAAAGACTATACGTTCCCAGTCAGCGCAGTTACAAGTTGATCGCTCCCGACACCACTGTAGTCGGACTTGGTGGTGTACAGTTGTGAGGGTAGGCATCGTAACGGTCGGCGAGCACTTAGATTCCTCTCTCTCTCAGTCGTCTGTTGATGGTCATTTTGGACACTTGTGTGCCGGTCACATGTTAGATGGTAGATAACGTCGAATCCGGTGCTGCGACAGCCGTTCTGACAATCGTTCTGACGTTGCATTCTTCCGTCACTCCTGCCAATATCGTCAAATAGCCGCATCACTTCGACACAGATGTCGCACGATTAGTCGATTTGACCAACCAGCCTCTTTCAAGCCAATGGCTCGACCTCTTTCAAACTCTGGCATATGTTTGTAATGGGCACGAATATATAATATACATCCTTATGCTTTTGAAAACTTAGAGCTGCTTGCTGGTCAATTTTGGATGCATGTTTGAATTACCAAAGCCATGTTTACCTGTGTTTCAAACGTACAAAATCGGGCGAATGTGTAACCAACGCTTTCTGGAGTATTCTTCGAAATACACTTCACCCCATACCAAATGATCCTAGATTATGAGTAGAGGAAACATGGCGAAAGCCAAACGGGTTTCATTTGATCGCCTCGTATATGCATTCTGAAACATGTCAACTTCGTGAAATTTCCATGGAGTTGCTGACGCCCTGGTATTCAATCCTGATTTAAGCTATATTTCGCTTGTCCGTCATGAAATATAAAAGTAAATAGCACGAGCATGAGTAATGCAAGCGGGGATGCTTAATATCGAGAAAAAAAAAACACAAATCAACTTGCCTTTTTGCTCGTCTCCCTGAAATTACGTATATGATTTTACACTCATTTATTATTATAGGTGGACTTTACTCATTTATTCACAAATGACCACATGGTGATGGCATATTAGTATACTTTTTTTACACATTAAGTTTCCAAGTATTTTAGTGACCCTCTTGAAAATTCAGCTCACCTCAAAGGTCATATTGCAAAAGCCAGTTACTGGCTAGCCTGAATTCCAATCCCCGAGGACTCTTAAGACGCCGATAAAATGAATGCGTTTCATGATGTGTGAAATCAGATGCAAATATGTTCACAGCCCACACAGCGACTAATTGGCGAGTGCTGGCTGTCGAAGCCTGGTCGACTCAGCAAGCTCAACAATGAAATTTGAAAATAAAAATAAGTGGAAGGAAAAAGAAACAAATCACACCTATGTCCAAGAAGTATATAGGCACAGGATTCTTGTATTATTTATAGTATACGTCTTCTCTAAGCAGTTGTGTGTCGCTTTTAGAAATTTGTGAAGATCGTGGTTGGCCTAAGGAGAAAAGTAGCGGCTTTGGATCGCCTTTTTAGCCTGCGTGCGTGTCACATCTCGATTCCACATCGGGACACCTATTTTTTTTTTTCGAAAACTATATTCATATATAGAACATTGGCCATATCACATATATCAAAACTGGAAAATACCTCTTAAAACAAAATCAACGTCGATTCCATGACAGCCTTTAACCCACACATGACTGCCATTAGCCTTAGAAGTGGCCTTTTATCTTTGGTTCCAAAACGATTTTTAATATAAGTTTTTGACGCACACAGAGAAAGCCCGGTCGATATACGTCTCAATCATAGAAATTTGTTAAGAAAAATCGGAGGCGTTCTACGGACAGTGTGTAAAGTGCTTTTCTATTGTATGTATATTTGGTATCAAGGCCAACGCACATCGAATATAGAGAGAGCGAGGAGTTTTGGCGAAGTGATTCCAGAACCGTCTTAAGCGAGAACCTGTTGTCTTTGGCTAAACCACTTGTGCCTTGAGAGGGGTCGGTGGAAGGCTGGTTAAGCCGTTTGGCTTTCGGCCACTACGACCCGGTTCGATTCCCGCATTGGACACTTTTTTATGTTAAAAAAAAAAAAAATGCTCCAATGGCCCCCGAAAGTCCAACCCCACCAGCGAGTGCAAGTAACCAAACGGGGCTCTAGCACATTTGTAAGTGCAAAGTCGAACTGCTTTTCACATGTGCAGACATGTGGTGCGCTTACAGTAAAAGCAGTCGCTAACTACCCACCATGATTATCATGGCCTGTACCACGTGTACTAGGGATAAAAAAAAAAATGTGTATGCGAACCTGTGTTAAGCGACAACCTGTACTATTTCAGACAGCTTTCTCGAATTCTTGACCGTACGCTTACGATAAGTTATAGTCATGCACTTAGACCGGGTCGAAACATTCTTAAGTCCAAATTTTCAAGACCTCTGGTACCACATCCCTTTTGAGAGCAACGATTCTAAGAGGAAGAAGAATATTGGGGCTTCAGTAAATATGTGATGAGCCATTTAATTAGGTGTATTTATAGTCACGTCGAGAATTCAAATCACATCGTTAGAACTTTTTTAGGAAATCCCTATTCTTTATTTGTGGTCTCTATGACACAATTAACCTTAATAATGGTGGTGGGTAAAAATAGACCAAGATGGGCTAAAATAAATTACTGGAAGTTTTTTTTTTCTACATACACACTATTTGGTTACAGCATATTAATATGTATATTTTCTGTGACTAAAGGCAGAAGAATTTTACAAAAACCGTCTGTGGAAAAAACAAAAACAACCGAAAGAGTTGAACTGAATGATGTTGAGCTGAAGAAATATCGAATCGCTTATTTTCAATATTCTTATTCTTTCATCTTATACCAGGTTTAATTTTCACTGCCATTTATTCTTCAAGATTGTGAAAAAGTTGGACAGCATTTTCTGGCAGAATTTTTTTTTTAGAGTAGATCATGATTAATAATTTTATAATCACCACGATCAAGGTTTAGGAAAGTATAGAGTTTATATTATTACGAATTATTACGAAAGATAACGAATGAGGCAAATATAAAGCATTATTGGGCCATCTATTTAGATATATTTAAACTGTCCTTAAACCTTATGCGCATAGAGTTTCCTTAAATACCTTCAACAAGAATTCCTCTAAAGGGCTGGATATATAAGCAAACCAGCCCAACACAATATTCGAGCGGTTTGGCAGATTAAATAGACGTAACCGCCGAGAGGGTTCACTACTGATGAGCCAGAACCTTCCAATATCTTTTCTTAGCGCATTGAGGATCATAAGAAGTTGATTTATTTTTTTAAAACTGGCGTTTATTTGTTTCCATTTTCAAAAGTGAATGAGTATCGTAAACCATTTCTCACAACAAAACTTACCTTGTTTTAGCACCAAAGTAAATCCTTCCAATTTTTACAGCTCCAATCAATCATACTTTGTGCTATAAATCGGATAGCAAACAGCTTCCTTGTACTAAATGATTGTTGAAATTTCAATTCTCAATTCAAAAATTATAGTTTATTATGTTATCAATAGGAAAATAAGGGATAACATTACATCGTATGTGATGTAATAGGTGTTCACATGGCTATTTCACACATGCGACTGGCTCGCCACAATAGGCTTAAACTGTAATATTCAAATCAAACGTTGTGTACGGTAGGAAATGAAAGGAGGTCGAACGTCATGGTGAATAAGCACTTTTATTAAGTGCTCGCTTGGCAACAGCCACCTTTTATTTATATAACCAAGCCAGACCAACGGGAATGATACCAATGTCCACAGATAGTGATTTATAAACAAATGCCTAGTTAGTTGCATGACCCCTACTGTATCTATTTCTACATATTCTGGACTAATTTTTTGTTGAACTATTTACGTTGAATATTATGTCTTCTTTTTGGTATCTAGTTCCATATGGATATACATTTCTGTAATGTAGTATGTAGATAGGCTTTGTCGTCGTGTTACATGACTTATTCTATATTTCTTGGTGGTTCTTTCCTACAGGTTGTAGATCTAGTAGCTACCTTGTATAATATACCGTCTAATCCCTTGCTAGACTTTCCTACAGGTTGTAGATCTAGTAGCTACCTTGTATAATCTACCGTCTAATCTCTTACTAGACTTTCCTACAGGTTGTAGATCTAGTAGCAGCTACCTTGTATAATCTACCGTCTTATCTCTTGCTAGACTTTTCTACAGGTTGTAGATCTAGTAGCTACCTTGTATAATCTACCGTCTTTCTCTTGCTAGACTTTCCTACAGGTTGTAGATCTAGTAGCTACCTTGTATAATCTACCGTCTTATCTCTTGCTAGACTTTCCTACAGGTTGTAGATCTAGTAGCCTCCTTGTATAATCTACCGTCTTATCTCTTGCTAGACTTTCCTAAACAGTTACATTTCCGTTCCCTGTAGTGTCGTCGTAGCTCTGATAGGGATTGTTGAAGCCCTTGTACTCTGTTGATATGCTATGGGGACGAGAGAAAGATAAAATTGGAATACAGTTCAATGCACCAATGTCTTCATAAACTTGTCATTAGCCATTAGCGTGTCCTCATCCTTCCCAGCATATTCATTATACTTTCGAAGCCAATCCACGTCCATTTTGTAAAATATGCCTAGGAGAGAGGTCAAGTTTAATAAAAAGTTTGAATAGTCTCTAACCTTGCGCTTTTATTTGAAAAGAAAATTATCAGAAGGAAACTGGCCTAGATAATAAACAACAAATAACGGACATTCCTCAGATGAAAATCCTCACATTTTATGTGTTAAATGTGGGAGAAATCTATGTATTCCACCCCCCCCCCCCCCCCCCCCCCATAATATTGCCACGTAGAAAATTAGTGAAGGCAAACTTCAGGATTACACGACAATTTATGACGGTGGAATCCTGGAGCCAGTAGCTGAAAATGTAGATCATATCACCCATGGCCTCAAGATCTTCTCGGCAGTCTTTAGTTTGTCTTTCCTAATCTACCCAACATCTCCACTAAAATGTCACATAGAGAATTAAGAAAGACAAACTTCAGGATTTCACGACAATTTATGGCGGTGGAATCCTGGAGCCAGTAGCTGAAAATGTAGATCACATCACCCATGGCCTCAAGATCTTCTCGGCAGTCTTTAGTTTGTCTTTCCTAATCTACCCAACATATCCACTAAAATGTCACATAGAAAATTAGGAAATACAAACTTCAGGATGATACGACAATTTTACTATGACAAGTACAAATTAAAATTTAAAGAGAGATATTTATAGCCCAGAGAGAGAATATGGTATTACGGGCTACTACCCAAGGTGTATGATTTTTGAGCCCAAAATATTTCCAACCCAGGTTCCTGGAGCGCATTTATAAAATACAAGATAAGCAATAAGGGAAATATACACAGAGTAGCAAATATGAAAATTAATAATCTGTTCAAAAATAATAATTGAATATTTCGATACAATATCTAATTTGAAATATATACATAGACTCACGCAAAAAAAAACTTAGTTCTTATATATTTAGACAAATTCGGGAAATTTGTCGCTGAATTTAGACAAATGGATAAAAGATCCAGTTTTTCCCGTTAGTGAACGGATTTAGCCTTGCGCGATATCTCTAAAGCCCCCATAATCTCATACTTTGTGTTCCCTCTATATTATCTTTGTACCTCGGCCGATCATTCAGCTTTGCCGCTGACTTCATTCTAAATAGGTTAAAATGAGAGCAAGGTTATCTTAAATGTCGTATCGTGAAGCCTTGGCTAACACTGGTATATGTCAACTATCACCTACTAATCTATAATGTGACCGTATTTGATAAAAAAATTACGTTAGAATATTAATTGTTTACTATTCACCGGCCAATCTATAACGATCACATTTGATAAAATTCGGTTAGAAAATTAATCGTTTACTACACTCACCTACCAATCTATAACCAACACATTTAATAATACCGTTATAATATTATTCATTTACTACACACACACAATCACCTACCAATCTATAACCACCACATTTAATAATACCGTTATAATATTAATCGTTTACTACACACTCACCTACCAATATATAACCACCACATTTAATAATTCCGTTATAATATTAATCGTTTACTACACACTCACCTACCAATCTATAACCAATACATTTAATAATACCGTTATAATATTAATCATTTACTACACACACACAATCACCTACCAATCTATAACCACCACATTTAATAATTCCGTTATAATATTAATCGTTTACTACACACTCACCTACCAATATATAACCACCACATTTAATAATACCGTTATAATATTAATCGTTTACTACACACACACAATCACCTACCAATCTATAACCACCACATTTAATAATTCCGTTATAATATTAATCGTTTACTACACACTCACCTACCAATATATGACCACCACATTTAATAATACCGTTATAATATTAATCGTTTACTACACACACACAATCACCTACCAATATATAACCACCACATTTAATAATTCCGTTATAATATTAATCGTTTACTACACACTCACCTACCAATATATGACCACCACATTTTATAATACCGTTATAATATTAATCGTTTACTACACACTCTCACCTACCAATATATAACCACCACATTTAATAATACCGTTATAAAATTAATCGTTTACTACACACTCACCTACCAATATATAACCACCACATTTAATAATTCCGTTATAAAATTAATCGTTTACTACACACTCACCTACCAATATATAACCACCACATTTAATAATACCGTTATAATATTAATCGTTTACTACACACTCACCTACCAATATATAACCACCACATTTAATAATTCCGTTATAATATTAATCGTTTACTACACACTCACCTACCAATATATGACCACCACATTTTATAATACCGTTATAATATTAATCGTTTACTACACACTCTCACCTACCAATATATAACCACCACATTTAATAATTCCGTTATAAAATTAATCGTTTACTACACACTCACCTACCAATCTATAACCAATACATTTAATAATACCGTTATAAAATTAATCGTTTACTACACACTCACCTACCAATATATAACCGCCACATTTAATAATTCCGTTATAAAATTAATCGTTTACTACACACTCACCTACCAATATATAACCACCACATTTAATAATTCCGTTATAAAATTAATCGTTTACTACACACTCACCTACCAATATATAACCACCACATTTAATAATTCCGTTAGAATATTAATCGTTTAATACACACAATCACCTACCAATCTATAACCACATTTAATAATTCTGTTAGAATATTAATCCTTTTCTACTCACCTCTCAATATGCTGATCGACTTTTTAGAGCTTATCTTTATTAAGACCATTTGGTGATTGTTTCATATTGTACTTCATGTTCGGTTTGATAAAATATATAATACGATAAACAAAGTTATTACATTGAGAGAGGTGTAGAAATCACTATGGAAAATTCATAAATATTGAGCAAAAAAGAAATATACTTGGCTAAACAAAATTAGCCAAAGGTCATTTAGAGTTTACTATTTAAAAAATATATTTCCTGAAGTCGATTACATTTTGATTCGTGCATTGAAAAGGTTGTTACGCATTTGAGGCGTCTATTTATATTTCGTACACTATTTTTCTGGTGAAAAAAAAAAAAAAAAAGCAGCGACCAAGAAACGCAATCTCTGCGACGTTTGAGATTTTCTATTAAAGCGCGCACATCGAAAAAAAGATAATTAAAGTCCTTTAAAAAAGTGAAATTTGTCGTTAATAATCTGACCCCCCCCCTCCTTTTTTTATTTTTTTATTCTTAATCCAGATCTAATGTTCGATTAAGCACTCTCTCCGAGCGACCTGGCTGCCATGACAACGCCTCTCTGAGCGATGCTGCCGTTCGCCTAGATGTCCAAACGGGTCGTCCTCACTTCCTCCGCCTCGGGTTTAGGCGGATATCTTGGCCTAACGAATCCTAGACAGTAGGCCACTATTGCTATGCTAATGGTACTTTGATACTCTGCATCTTTTCGCCTCATTTCCATTCTGTATGAATGCCTCCTGATTTTACATCTTTGATTTATTTAGTACGAATAAATTGAATTATTGTTGAAAGTTACAATTCCGGAATATTTCTACGATAGAATACTCTTGTGATTTACATAGAACTTTAGTATTGTCTATGCAAATTGACATATCTGCATATATAGCGCAGCCTTGTTGGATTGTTTAGCAGGCTAGCGTTAATTGAATAGGGCAGGCCGGCGTGAGCTGCTTATGTACGTATATATAGTTTGATCTTTTTGTCCTTCTTTTATAGTTTTATACCTTTAGGCAATAAAGGATCTTTCTCTTCCTCTACGACTTATACATTTTTTCAACAATTATTTAGCTTCTGTTTAGTCTCCTAGTTTTCCCTTGAATTATATTCTCGCTATAAATTATTTAAGGAAAAGATTGTAAAATATTACTGGTCACTCTTAGGTATTTTTATCGTGTAATTCATATTCAGAATAGTTAGGGGCTTCTATAATACGTATGACCAGAATTTGAGAGATTCCCTACATATTATTGCTAATTGGAATTGTCTCTATACAATTACAATTTAAACAATTTTATTGATTCTTCTAATCAATTTTTACAAAGGTGGAAAAATATAATAAAATAGTAAATAAAGGGTAGATAAAGTGTAGGGGAATATACAGGGTGCTTCCAAAAAATGTATACACACTTTGAACTTCCATAGAAAATTTATTTACCGTTCTACAAAGTTAAATTTCAGGAAAATAGAAAACTGAAAGTCCAATATAAATGAAACATAAATAACAAATGTTAATACTGTTCAAATTGGTGACCTGCAGCATCAATACAATTCTGAGTACGGGCCAGTGGATAGGACGCAGGGGGCCAATCGAGTTTCCAGCACGCTCTCCAGACCTTACACCACTGGATTTCTTCTTGTGGGGCACAGTAAAAGATGGGGTGTACAAACGTAAACCACGTAACCTAGACATTCTTTGGAATGAGATTCAAGCAGTGTGTAGAGAAATCTCATTGGACGTTTTGATACGATGTACAGAATCTGTGGTGACTCGTACTCAGAATTGTATTGATGCTGCAGGTCACCAATTTGAACAGTATTAACATTTGTTATTTATGTTTCATTTATATTGGACTTTCAGTTTTCTATTTTCTTGAAATTTAACTTTGTAGAACGGTAAATAAATTTTCTATGGAAGTTCAAAGTGTGTATACATTTTTTTGAAGCACCCTGTATATAGTTGTGTTTGTGTACAAATTTCTTCATCAAGGAGGGCCTTCCCCACCTTGAGAGTTCTCCTCCAGACAAGGAGGGGGTCTTCTTGTACACTCCTCAGTTCCGCGCCGAGGAAGTACCTATAGATGCGTGTCTTGGCAGACGCCAGGATGGCCAGGGCGTCATCGTCTAGGCCATGCCCGAAGACTCTTTATAGAGAGTATTTGTTAGGAATATAGCGCAGTCTATACATTGGATACGATCATCACGAGGCACATTTTGGTACGTTTATTTAAAGTACAGAGAAGCGTAATATTTATTTTTAAAGCAAAACCCACGAATAAATCGGGAATGCTTTCTATACAAAATTGTTTTGCGTTATAATATACCCCTAGTTGAGTATTACTCTCGGAAAGCGCTGGCATTCTAAAAAAATATTATGTTTATATCATTTGTCGGCCTTAATTATTGAATGCGGAATCGGTGTAAGTTTTAATAATAGCCATGAAGTCAATTTCTATTATACCATTTTCTCATAATAGTTTCGGTAATTCAAGTGATGAAA
>CP092886.1:37482629-37495474 GCA_030710605.1 Cordylochernes scorpioides
TATCGCTGACGCTTTAAAAAATGGACATTGAAAAAAAAATTTTTTTTTTTCTTTAAACTTTTGATTTTTAAACGCGCGCGCTAAAGAGAGAACGTAATATCGCTAGATTACTTAGATGTGATCGAATTTTGTTTCTCTCTCTTTCATTTTTGTTCTTTTGACTAATATTGCCTAAAGAGGTCTTTGTATTTGTCGCCTGGTATTTTGAGCTGAAGAGCTGTGCTTGAAATAAATATATTTGTGGAGTTTGTACAATTACAAACTCTTTTTTCATAGTTTTGTTAAACACCATCACTAATAGTAAACTTTCTAATGCAGACTATTGGCATATAAAAGCAAAATTAAAATAACAATAGTTGTATCGATCTGGTAGTTTAATAAATTTACGAAATCGTTGGGAAGATTCATCTCAATAATTCTGAGAATTCGTCTAATATTATTAATGGAAATAGTGATGAATAATTCCATCCTCAACATACATACTCAGGTAATAAATATCGTTAAATATTATTCTGCGTATACAATGCACTATTAAATTAAGATCCCCTCCCGCTCAATATCATTTAATATAAACGAGATTTAATTTACAGTTTTCTCACAGTAAGGTCAATGTTTGTCTTTTTACGTTAGAAATCCCACTGTCTGAAAAGTTTGTGAATATCTTCCGTAAAAACGACTTCGGAGTAGCTCTTTAAACCATTTCGAGACTTCAGTTTTTTTTTTCAGCAGCAGAAACTGACTTGAATATGCTCCCCTTTAGAACTTTTTAAAGGGCTAACAAACTAATTAAAGTCATATGGTGCCAAATCGCGACTGAGTAGGTGGACGAGAATTTTCCGTCTTTTCCTCATATCCTTGACAATGTTTGCAACATGTCGACGTGCTTTGTCATGAAGAGCAATCAACCCTGACGACAGTATTCCAGGACACTTCTTCTTTATTGCTTTATGTAGTTTGCCAAGTGACTATATGTTTTAATGGTCATTTATTGTACCGAAGGATCATTAAACTCCAACAAAGCATAGATCCTTTATATGGTAAAAAAAAGGCAATTAGCATATCCTATTTTGTATATATATATAAGGTTTTGGCGATGAGGGATATTTCCATTGCATGCTGGCTGCCTTGATAGACGACTCAAAATGATGATCCGCATGCTTCGCCACCGGCTACGATTCTTCGATAGAAAAAGGCCATCGTCCTCTGCCTCATGATGATGCGTCAAGGATTTCGAACACAAACCAGTACGTTCTTCTTTGTGATGGTCAACATCCGAGGTACCCACTTGGAACAAATGTTCTGCACCTGAGATTCTTTTAAACTACCTTGTGCACAGAGTACAATTGGACATGTTTGAATTTTTTCACTAGTGACAACAAATTTATTGCATTAGCAATTTTAGCCATGACATCGTCAGTTGCAACTATATAGGCTTATCCTGGATGCGGTAAATCCCCCGTTTTCTCGCGCCCTTTCCTCGACATTAGAGAACAATATGCAACTGTTGCTTTGAGTTTAATATATTTTTAAAAATCGACGCACAAAGAAAATAATTTTCAGATTGAGACAAAAATTGGTGCATGTGAAGAACATGTATAGGGGGAAAACGATTAAAATTTCAGAATAATTAACTGTCTTATTCCAGAGATTGATCGTTACAAATTGAGAAAGTCAATATGTCGTTGGACCTCCACTGGCCTGGATGCAGGCTGCCCCCCGGCGTGTCCATGGACTGAAAAATGTGTGCTGCGAGATTTCTTGCCAAATTGTCTCAAACTGTCAGGCTAAATAGTCAACATTCCGGAATGGTTGCAATCGCCTTCCCAAATGGCTGGCCACGGAAGAGTTTGGCAAAATTGAAGACAATCCATAGTAAAACATGCTGTGTGTGGCCGGACATTATCTTGTTGAAAAGTAAGCCCGGGTTGATGTGAGAGGAACGGCAACAATACAGGCCGTAGAATGTCATCTACGTACCGTTTTGCTGTCAGAGTGCTAGGAATGGAAAACGAAATGGAACCCCAGACCTTAACGCCCTGTTGTGAACCTGCGTGATGTTCGAAAGTAAGGCCAGGATCCATACGCTGCCCAAGACGTCTATAGGACGGTCCTCAGGACACGGTAAGAAACGGAACTCGTCACTAAAGACTATACGTTCCCAGTCAGCGCAGTTACAAGTTGATCGCTCCCGACACCACTGTAGTCGGACTTGTCGGTGTACAGTTTTGAGGGTAGGCATCGTAACGGTCGGCGAGCACTTAGATTCCTCTCTCTCTCAGTCGTCTGTTGATGGTCATTTTGGACACTTGTGTGCCGGTCACATGTTAGATGGTAGATAACGTCGAATCCGGTGCTGCGACAGCCGTTCTGACAATCGTTCTGACGTTGCATTCTTCCGTCACTCTTGCCAATATCGTCAAATAGCCGCATCACTTCGACACAGATGTCGCACGATTAGTCGATTTGACCAACCAGCCTCTTTCAAGCCAATGGCTCGACCTCTTTCAAACTCTGGCATATGTTTGTAATGGGCACGAATATATATACATCCTTATGCTTTTGAAAACTTATAGCTGCTTGCTGGTAAATTTTGGATGCATGTTTGAATTACAAAAGCCATGTTTACCTGTGTTTCAAACGTACAAAATCGGGCGAATGTGTAACCAACGCTTTCTGGAGTAATCTTCGAAATACACTTCACACCATACTAAGTGATCCTAGATTATGAGTAGAGGAAACATGGCGAAAGCCAAACGGGTTTCATTTGATCGCGTTGTATATGAATTCTTAAACATGTCAACTTCATGAAATTTCCATGGAGTTGCTGACGCCCTGGTATTCAATCCTGATTTAAGCTAGATTTCGCTTGTCCGTCATGAAATATAAAAGTAAATAGCACGAGCATAAGTAATGCAAGCGGGGATGCTTAATATCGAGAAAAAAAAGCACAAATCAACTTGCCTTTTTGCTCGTCTCTCTGAAATTACGTATGTGATTTTATACTCATTTATTATTATAGGTAGACTTTACTCATTTATTCACAAATGACCACATGGGGATGGCATATTAGTATTTTTTTTTTTTACACATTAAGATTCCAAGTATTTTAGTGACCCTGTTGAAAATTCATAAAACCTCAAAGGTCATATTGCAAAATCCAGTTACTGGCTAGCCTGAATTCCAATCCCCGAGGACTCTTAAGACGCTGATAAAATAAATGCGTTTCTTTATGTGTGAAATCAGATGCAAATATGTTCGCAGCCCACACAGCGACTAATTGGCGAGTGCTTGCTATCGAAGCCTGGTCGACTCAGCAAGCTCAACTATGAAATTTGAAAATAAAAATAAGTGGAAGGAAAAATAAACAAATCACACCTATGTCCAAGAAGTATATAGGCACAGGATTCTTGTATTATTTATAGTGTACGTCTTCTCTCAGCAGTTGTGTGTCGCTTTTAGGATTTTGTGAAGATCGTGGTTGGCCTAGGCGGAAAAGTAGCGGCTTTGGAGCGCCTTTTTAGCCTGCGTGCGTGTCACATCTCGATTCCACATCGGGACATCTTTTTTTTTTTTCGAAAACTATATTCATATATAGAACATTGGCCATATCACATATATCAAAACTGGAAAATACCTCTTAAAACAAAATAGACGTCGATTCCATGACAGCCTTTAACCCACACATGACTGCCATTAGCCTTAGAAGTGGCCTTTTATCTTTGGTTCCAAAACGATTTTCAATATAAGTTTTTGACGCACACAGAGAAAGCCCGGTCGATATACGTCTCAATCATAGAAATTTGTTTTAAAAAATCGGAGGCGTTCTCTGGACAGGGTGTAAAATGCGTTTCTATTGCATGTATAGATAATAGTTGGTATCAAGGCCAACCCACATCGAATATAGAGAGAACGAGGAGTTTTGGCGAAGTGATTCCAGAAGAACTGTCTTTAGCGAGGTCTTTGGCTAAACCACTTGTGCCTAGTATGTGTATGCGAACCTGTGTTAAGCGACAACCTGTACTATTTCAGACAGCTTTCTCGAATTCTTGACCGTACGCTTACGATAAGTTATAGTCATGCACTTAGACCGGGTCGAAACATTCTTAAGTCCAATTTTTTCAAGACCTCTGGTACCACATCCCTGTTGAGAGCGACGATTCTAAGAGGAAGAAGAATATTGGGGCTTCAGTAAATATGTGATGAGCCATTTAATTAGGTGTATTTATAGTCACGTCGAGAATTCAAATCACATCGTTAGAACTTTTTTAGGAAATCCCTATTCTTTATTTGTGGTCTCTATGACACAATTAACCTTAATAATGGTGGTGGGTAAAAATAGACCAAGATGGGCTAAAATAAATTACTGGAAGTTCTTTTCCACACACACACTATTTGGTTACAGCATATTAATATGTATATTTTCTCTGACTAATGGCAGAAGAATTTTACAAAAACCGTCTGTGAAAAAATAAAAACAACCGAAAGAGTTGAACTGAATGATGTTGAGCTGAAGAAATATCGAATCGCTTGTTTTCAATATTCCGATTCTTCCATCTTATACCAGGTGTAATTTTCACTGCCATTTATTCTTCAAGATTGTGAAAAAGTTGGACAGCATTTTCTGGCAGAATTTTTTTTTAGAGTAGATCATGAATAATAATTTTATAATCACCACGATCAAGGTTTAGGAAAGTATAGAGTTTATATTATATAGGTTTATAGTTTATGATAATTACGAAAGATAACGAATGAGGCAAATATAAAGCATTATTGGGCCATCTATTTAGCTATATTTAAACTGTCCTTAAACTTATGTTCATATTTTCCTTAAATACCTTCAACAAGAATTCCTCTAAATGGCTGTATATATAAGCAAACCAGCCCAATACAATATTCGAGCGGTTTGGCAGATTAAATAGACGTAACCGCCGAGAGGGTTCACTACTGATGAGCCAGAACCTTCCAATATCTTTTCTTAGCGCATTGAGGATCATAAGAAGTTGATTTATTTTTTTAAAACTGGCGTTTATTTGTTTCCATTTTCAAAAGTGAATGAGTATCGGAAACCATTTCTCACAACAAAACTTACCTTGTTTTAGCACCAAAGTAAATCCTTCCAATTTTTACAGCTCCAATCAATCATACTTTGTGCTATAAATCGGATAGTAAACAGCTTCCTTGTACTAAATGATTGTTGGAATTTCAATTCTCAATTCAAAAATTATAGTTTATTATGTTATCAATAGGAAAATAAGGGATAACATTACATCGTATGTGATGTAATAGGTGTTCACATGGCTATTGCATGCACACTTGCGATTGGCTCGCCACAATAGGCTTAAACTGTAATATTCAAATCAAACGTTGTGTACGGTAGGAAATGAAAGGAGGTCGAACGTCATGGTGAATAAGCACTTTTATTAAGTGCTCGCTTGGCAACAGCCACCTTTTATTTATATAACCAAGCCAGACCAACGGGAATGATACCAATGTCCACAGATAGTGATTTATAAACAAATGCCTCGTTAGTTGCATGACCCCACTGTATCTATTTCTACATATTCTAGACTAGTTTTTTTGTTAACTATTTACGTTGAATATTATGTCTTCTTTTTGGTATCTATTACCGTATGGATATACATTTCTGTAATGTAGTGTGTAGATAGGCTTTGTCGTCGTGTTACATGACTTATTCTATATTTCTTGGTGGTTCTTTCCTACAGGTTGTAGATCTAGTAGCTACTTTGTATAATATACCGTCTAATCTCTTGCTAGACTTTCCTACAGGTTGTAGATCTAGTAGCTACCTTGTATAATCTACCGTCTTATCTCTTGCTAGACTTTCCTACAGGTTGTAGATCTAGTAGCTACCTTGTATAATCTACCGTCTTATCTCTTGCTAGACTTTCCTACAGGTTGTAGATCTAGTAGCCTCCTTGTATAATCTACCGTTTTATCTCTTGCTAGACTTTTCTACAGGTTGTAGATCTAGTAGCTACCTTGTATAATCTACCGTCTTATCTCTTGCTAGACTTTCCTACAGGTTGTAGATCTAGTAGCCTCCTTGTATAATCTACCGTCTTATCTCTTGCTAGACTTTCCTAAACAGTTACATTTCCGTTCCCTATAGTATCGTCGTAGCCTTGATAGGGATTGTTGAAGCCCTTGTACTCTGTTGATATGCTATGGGAACGAGAGCAAGATAAAATTGGAATACAGTTCAATGCACCAATGTCTTCATAAACATGTCATTAGCCATTAGCGAGTCCTCATTCTTCCCAGCATATTCATTATACTTTCGGAGCCAATCCACGTCCATTTTGTAAAAGATGCCTAGGAGAGAGGTCAAGTTTAATAAAAAGTTCGAATACTCTCTAACCTTGCGCTTTTATTTGAAAATAAAATTATCAGAAGGAAACTGGCCTAGTTAATAAGCAACAAATACCGGACATTCCTCAGATGAAAATCCTCACATTTTATGTGTTAAATGTGGGAGAAATCTATGTATTCCACCTCCCCCCATATTATTGTCACGTAGAAAATTAGTAAAGACAAATTTCAGGATTACACGACAATTTATGACGGTGGAATCCTGGAGCCAGTAGCTAAAAATGTAGATCATATCACCCATGGCCTCAAGATCTTTTCGGCAGTCTTTAGTTTGTCTTTCCTAATCTACCCAGCATCTCCACAAAAATGTCACATAGAAAAGACAAACTTCAGGATGATACGACAATTTTACTATGACAAGTACAAATTAAAATTTAAAGAGAGATATTTATAGCCCAGAGAGAGAATATGGTATTACGGGCTACTACCCAAGGTGTATGATTTTTGAGCCCAAAATATTTCTAACCCAGGTTCCTGGAGCGCATTTATAAAATACAAGATAAGCAATAAGGGAAATATACACAGAGTAGCAAATATGAAAATTAATAATCTGTTCAAAAATAATAATTGAATATTTCGATACAATATCTAATTTGAAATATATACATAGACTCACGCAAAAAAAAAAACTTAGTTCTTATATATTTAGACAAATTCGGGAAATTTGTCGCTGAATTTAGACAAATGGATAAAAGATCCAGTTTTTCCCCGTTAGTGAACGGATTTAGCCTTGCGCGATATCTCTAAAGCCCCCATAATCTCATACTTTGTGTTCCCTCTATATTATCTTTGTACCTCGGCCGATCATTCAGCTTTGCCGCTGACTTCATTCTAAATAGGTTAAAATGAGAGCAAGGTTATCTTAAATGTCGTATGGTGAAGCCTTGGCTAACACTGGTATATGTCAACTATCACCTACTAATCTATAATGTGACCGTATTTGATAAAAAATTACGTTAGAATATTAATTGTTTACTATTCACCGGCCAATCTATAACGATCACATTTGATAAAATTCGGTTAGAAAATTAATCGTTTACTACACTCACCTACCAATCTATAACCAATACATTTAATAATACCGTTATAATATTAATCATTTACTACACACACACTCACCTACCAGAATATAACCACCACATTTAATAATACCGTTAGAAAATTAATCGTTTACTACTTACCTACCAATCTATAACCACCACATTTAATAATACCGTTATAATATTAATCGTTTACTACACACTCACCTACCAATATATAACCACCACATTTAATAATACCGTTATAATATTAATCGTTTACTACACACTCACCTACCAATATATAACCACCACATTTAATAATACCGTTATAATATTAATCGTTTACTACACACTCACCTACCAATCTATAACCAATACATTTAATAATACCGTTATAAAATTAATCGTTTACTACACACTCACCTACCAATCTATAACCACCACATTTAATAATACCGTTATAAAATTAATCGTTTACTACACACTCACCTACCAATATATAACCACCACATTTAATAATACCGTTATAATATTAATCGTTTACTACACACACAATCACCTACCAATCTATAACCACCACATTTAATAATACCGTTATAATATTAATCGTTTACTACACACTCACCTACCAATATATAACCACCACATTTAATAATACCGTTATAATATTAATCGTTTACTACACACTCACCTACCAATATATAACCACCACATTTAATAATTCCGTTATAATATTAATCGTTTACTACACACTCACCTACCAATATATAACCACCACATTTAATAATTCCGTTATAATATTAATCGTTTACTACACACTCACCTACCAATCTATAACCACCACATTTAATAATTCCGTTATAATATTAATCGTTTACTACACACACTCACCTACCAATATATAACCACCACATTTAATAATTCCGTTATAAAATTAATCGTTTACTACACACTCACCTACCAATCTATAACCACCACATTTAATAATTCCGTTATAAATATTAATCGTTTACTACACACTCTCACCTACCAATATATAACCACCACATTTAATAATACCGTTATAATATTAATCATTTACTACACACACAATCACCTACCAATCTATAACCACCACATTTAATAATACCGTTATAATATTAATCGTTTACTACACACTCACCTACCAATATATAACCACCACATTTAATAATACCGTTATAATATTAATCGTTTACTACACACTCACCTACCAATATATAACCACCACATTTAATAATTCCGTTATAATATTAATCGTTTACTACACACTCACCTACCAATCTATAACCACCACATTTAATAATTCCGTTATAATATTAATCGTTTACTACACACACTCACCTACCAATATATAACCACCACATTTAATAATTCCGTTATAAAATTAATCGTTTACTACACACTCACCTACCAATCTATAACCACCACATTTAATAATTCCGTTAGAATATTAATCGTTTAATACACACAATCACCTACCAATCTATAACCACCACATTTAATAATTCTGTTAGAATATTAATCCTTTTCTACTCACCTCTCAATATGCTGATCGACTTTTCAGAGCTTATCTTTATTAAGACCATTTGGTGATTGTTTCATATTGTACTTCATGTTCGGTTTGATAAAATATATAATACGATAAACAAAGTTATTACATTGAGAGAGGTGTAGCAATCACTATGGAAAATTCATAAATATTGAGCAAAAAAGAAATATACTTGGCTAAACAAAATGAGCCAAAGGTCATTTAGAGTTTACTATTTAAAAATATATATTTCCTGAAGTCGATTAAATTTTGATTCGTGCATTGAAAAGGTTGTTACGCATTTGAGGCGTCTCTTTATATTTCGTACACTATTTTTCTGGTGAAAAAAAAAAGCAGCGACCAAGAAACGCAATCTCTGCGACGTTTGAGATTTTCTATTAAAGCGCGCACATCGAAAAAAAGATAATTAAAGTCCTTTAAAAAAGTGAAATTTGTCGTTAATAATCTGACCCCCCCTCCTTTTTTTTTTTTTTAATTCTTAATCCCAGATCTAATGTTCGATTAAGCACTCTCTCCGAGCGACCTGGCTGCCATGACAACGCCTCTCTGAGCGATGTTCGCCTAGATGTTCAAACGGGTCGTCCTCACTTCCTCCGCCTCGGGTTTAGGCGGATATCTTGGCCTAACGAATCCTAGACAGTAGGCCACTATTGCTATGCTAATGGTACTTTGATACTCTGCATCTTTTCGCCTCATTTCCATTCTGTATGAATGCCTGATTTTACATCTTTGATTTATTTAGTACAAATAAATTGAATTATTGTTGAAAGTTACAATTCCGGAATATTTTTACGATAGAATACTCTTGTGATTTACATAGAACTTTAGTATTGTCTATGCTAATTGTCATCTGCCTATATAGCGTAGCCTTGTTGGATTGTTTGGCAGGCTAGCGTTAATTGAATAGGGCAGGCCGGCGTGAGCTGCTGATGTATATATAGTTTGATCTTTTTGTCCTTCTTTTATAGTTTTATACCTTTAGGTAATAAAGGATTTTTCTCTTCCTCTACGACTTATAAATTTTTTCAACAATTATTTAGCTTCTGTTTAGTCCCCTAGTTTTCCCTTGAATTATATTCTCGTTATAAATTATTTAAGGAAAATATTGTAAAATATTACTGGTCACTCTTTGGTATTTTTATAGTGTAATTCATATTCAGAATAGTTAGGGGCTTCTATAATACGTATGACCAGAATTTGAGAGATTCCCTACATATTATTGCTAATTGGAATTGTCTCTATACAATTACAATTTAAACAATTTTATTGATTCTTCTAATCAATTTTTACAAAGGTGGAAAAAATATAATAAAATAGTAAATAAAGGGTATATAAAGTGTAAGGGAATATATATATAGTTGTGTATGTGTACAAATTTCTTCATCAAGGAGGGCCTTCCCCACCTTGAGAGTTCTCCTCCAGACAAGGAGGGGGTCTTCTTGTACACTCCTCAGTTCCACGCCGAGGACGTACCTATAGATGCGTGTCTTGGCAGACGCCAGGATGGCCAGGGCGTCATCGTCTAGGCCATGCCCGAAGACTTTATAGAGAGTATTTGTTTAGGAATATAGCGCAGTCTATACATTGGATACGATCATCACGAGGCACATTTTGGTACGTTTATTTAAAGTACAGAGAAGCGTAATACTTATTTTTAAAGCAAAACCCACGAATAAAAGTTTATTTAGCATAAATCGGGAATGCTTTCTATACAAAATTGTTTTGCGTTATAATATACCCCTAGTTGAGTATTACTCTCGGAAAGCGCTGGCATTCTAAAAAAATATTATGTGTTATATCATTTGTCGGCCTTAATTATTGAATGCGGAATCGGTGTAAGTTTTAATAATAGCCATGAAGTCAATTTCTATTATACCATTTTCTCATAATAGTTTCGGTAATTCAAGTGATGAAAAGATCGGAAGAATGTTTTCAATTTGGAAAAGTAGAGAAAAAATGCGGTGATTTATTTGACATCTCTCCAGTGTAACGCTGGTGGGGCGCTAACATCGGCTAATTGGGCGCGACCACTCGGTAGGGGCGATGTCAGCTCGGTATATTCGCGGCTGGCAAACTGGTCTGAGGCGGTGGGAAGACAATGGCTTGTCCACCCGGAACCTCGACCTTGGCGGCGGTGGGGCTGATGACCTCGCTACGGGGTATTGTCTTCCTCCCCCCGCCGCAGCAAAGTGAAGGAAACTTGCCTCCCGAAATAGCCACCACCGCCGCCATAATTGCAGTGAAAGTGGAGCACTGCATTCCTCACACTACAGCTTCCTTTAGCCAATACAGCAAATTCCTTGGTGTCACCGTGTGTTGCTTAATTCTAAAGTCAATAGCTCACAGCCATAAAAATATGCTGAATTACCCAACTTCTTAGTTTACATAGGACTTTAACGAATGTCTTAGGGTGTGAGGACATACAACACAACGAATATGAACGGAATAAGATTATTCCTTTCTGAAGCAGGAGCGCTTCTCAATTACTCCAATTTTTGGTTTATTGTTTTAAATTGTTCTGTCTCTTAGGATGCTTGAGTCTCCCGTAAACCTTTTTTCATAGGTTTAGCGTTTAGGATATCTGAAATCGAGTCAGGTTATTCTTTTTCACACACCAGGAAATAAAAATAACCTATTCCACTCTAGAATATAATATGTTTTATTTAATTTAAGGGAAAACATGGAGTATTTTTGTAAAATTTTGAAAAAAAATACAGTTAATATACAGCTAATATGTTTCGTTTTTAATATTTGGAAAATATAAAATGAAATATATTTTCACACCTCTGAAATTGAAGTCAGGGAATAGAGAAAATGGCATTTGATGAGCAAAGCATGTCCTAATTTGCAAATGAACATTGAAAAGATGCCTGCTGATTAATAACCAATTGAATCTTTTTATATTTTTTAATTTATAAATTAAAATGTTGACAAAATACTTCTTCCTGATAAATCAATAAAGCTATCTACAATGTGGTCTGTTGTCCCTTGGGCCTCTTGACTACTTTTGATGTTCATTAAGGTATATATAGCTTTATATTGGGATTTTAGAGAACATGGTGAACACAATTTTTATGGGATTCTCTATTAATACAAGGTAATAAGACCAAATCCAAATAAATTAATAGTGTATGACGTTTTGGTAACAATGTTGTTACCGAAATGTCACCCACTATTGATTTATTTGGATTTGGTCTTGTGTTGCTGTAGCTATAATCTATTATCCAAATTGAACTTTATCATTATCAATTAATATTAGGCACAATTTCAGAAAATTGTCTGTGACACCCATCACTTGTAGATAGCAGCTACAATTTAGATGGGATTCAGAGGTTTCACTGCCTTGAAAATTACAGATTTATCAATCTGATAGAAACTATCAAATTCATCAATTGCACAGCATTTAATGATAAATATATGAGAAGCCTTAGGAAACCATTTATTTTATTAAATAGATAAAAGAAATGCTACTTTAAATCTTCTTGTTTAAATGATATTCATTGTTGAGGATTATTGTCTGAAGTATAGTATAGCCATCATTTGACAGTCTACCATCTTTTAATCCACTTTCATCTTCTTAGTTCCAACTTATTTATTTCAGGTGGAAGCCGTTTCCCCATCAACTTTCCATTTTCCAAAATACTGTTTTATGAGATTTATTTCTAGATTTGGTCATTTTGATAAACATGAGCTAAATATTATTCTTAATACACTCATGAACAAAAATTAAGGAAGTGGAAAGTCTGATGTCACCGATCCTCTTTTTTTTTTTTGAAGGAGATAGAGACAATTTTGTTCCCACTTGGTTATCTCATGTGTCTTCAATAAAGGTCACTGTGTATCAATTATCTTTCAGAGTTATT
>CP092886.1:37495574-37523534 GCA_030710605.1 Cordylochernes scorpioides
AGATCAGAAGAATGTTTTCAATTTGGAAAAGTAGAGAAAAAATGCGGTGATTTATTTGACTTCTCTCCAGTGTAACGCTGGTGGGGCGCTAACACCGGCTAATTGGGCGCGACCACTCGGTAGGGGCGATGTCAGCTCGGTATATTCGCGGCTGGCAAACTGGTCTGAGGCGGTGGGAAGACAATGGCTTGTCCACCCGGAACCTCGACCTTGGCGGCGGTGGGGCTGATGACCTCGCTACGGGGTATTGTCTTCCTCCCCCCGCCGCAGCAAAGTGAAGGAAACTTGCCTCCCGAAATAGCCACCACCGCCGCCATAATTGCAGTGAAAGTGGAGCACTGCATTCCTCACACTACAGCTTCCTTTAGCCAATACAGCAAATTCCTTGGTGTCACCGTGTGTTGCTTAATTCTAAAGTCAATAGCTCACAACCATAAAAATATGCTGAATTACCCAACTTCTTAGTTTACATAGGACTTTAACGAATGTCTTAAGGTGTGAGGACATACAACACAACGAATATGAACGGAATAAGATGATTCCTTTCTGAAGCAGGAGCGCTTCTCAATTACTCCACAATTTTTGGTTTATTGTTTTAAATTGTTCTGTCTCTTAGGATGCTTGAGTCTCCCGTAAACCTTTTTTCATAGGTTTAGCGTTTAGGATATCTGAAATCGAGTCAGGTTATTCTTTTTCACACACCAGGAAATAAAAATAACCTATTCCACTCTAGAATATAATATGTTTTATTTAATTTAAGGGAAAACATGGAGTATTTTTGTAAAATTTGAAAAAAATACAGTTAATATACAGCTAATATGTTTCGTTTTTAATATTTGGAAAATATAAAATGAAATATATTTTCACACCTCTGAAATTGAAGTCAGGGAATAGAGAATATGGCATTTGATGAGCAAAGCATGTCCTAATTTGCAAATGAACATTGAAAAGATGCCTGCTGATTAATAACCAATTGAATCTTTTTATATTTTTTAATTTATAAATTAAAATGTTGACAAAATACTTCTTCCTGATAAATCAATAAAGCTATCTACAATGTGGTCTGTTGTCCCTTGGGCCTCTTGACTACTTTTGATGTTCATTAAGGTATATATAGCTTTATATTGGGATTTTAGAGAACATGGTGAACACAATTTTTATGGGATTCTCTATTAATACAAGGTAATAAGACCAAATCCAAACAAATTAATAGTGTGTGACGTTCTGTTAACAGCATTGTTAACAAAATGTCACATGCTATTGATTTATTTGGATTTGGTCTTGTGTTGTTGTAGCTATAATCTATAATCCAAATTGTGCTTTATCATTACCAATTAATATTAGGCACAATTTCAGAAATTTGTCTGTGACACCCATCACTTGTAGATAGCAGCTACAATTTAGATGGGATTCAGAGGTTTCACTGCCTTGAAAATTACAGATTTATCTGATAGAAACTATCAAATTCAGCAATTGCACAGCATTTAATGATAAATATATGAGAAGCCTAAGGAAACCATTTATTTTATTAAATAGATAAAAGAAATGCTACTTTAAATCTTCTTGTTTAAATGATATTCATTGTTGAGGATTATTGTCTGAAGTATAGTATAGCCATCATTTGACAGTCTACCATCTTTTAATCCACTTTCATCTTCTTAGTTCCAACTTATTTATTTCAGGTGGAAGCCGTTTCCACATCAACTTTCCATTTTCCAAAATACTGTTTTATGAGATTTATTTCTAGATTTGGTCATTTTGATAAACATGAGTTAAATATTATTCTTAATACACTCATGAACAAAAATTAAGGAAGTGGAAAGTCTGATGTCACCGATCCTCTTTTTTTTTTGAAGGAGATAGAGACAATTTTGTTCCCACTTGGTTATCTCATGTGTCTTCAATAAAGGTCACTGTGTATCAAATATCTTTAAGAGTTATTGTCTGAATCCTGATATACTTTCTAAAAGGAACAACTTTCTTAAATTTTGTCCATGAGTGTATATTCCAATTGAGCCTATTTAGCATCATATTTTTTTTTTACAAATAAAATTACTTTCTTTTGTCCTTACCGTGATGAAAATTTTTTGAAGGCCTGGCTCACACACATATGAACCATCCCAGTGGTTTCACCCCTCTCTCCCCTACCAGTTTAATTTATCTTCCATTATTAATTATTTAATCTACCATATTTATTGTCACATATTTTCATAATCTTAGAAAAAAAATGTGGTGAAGTATACCCATTTAACATTTTAAAATTTACCTTTTATGTTTCATAGAACCCTACTGCACCAAGTCCCCTTGGACAAATGCCTCCCAATGACGGAATGCCAGGTGGCCCCATGCCTCCAGGTGGATTTTTTCCTGTAAGTAGGAGCTAGTTTTGAGAGCATGTTGGTGCCCCTCCCACTAGCTTGGCTGCCGTAGCGTGCATGCTCCTACCCCAGCTTTGTTTCTGTCCCCCACAGAATTCTCACATGCGGCCTTCTCCGCCCCAGCAACAGCAGCCCCCTCCTGGCTCGGCCCCTCCACCACAGGTGAGATGTTCCCTCCCTCTGCACGATGCTTGCGTCTGCCCTTAGTCTGCTGTGCTTGTAGAACCCTCCTTGTGATCCCTAGGTCTAGCAGCTCGCAATGCTAATTAGATATGTGTGCAATAGATATTTCATTTGCCAACATGATATGTGAAAAAATGGTACAAAAGTGACATTGTACTGGGATCAGGTGGATAAATTAAGAAAAAGGCATCTCCTGATTGCACAACTAAAAGTTACTGATGGCCATCTGTCAGAATAAATATCAACTAATTATTGATTTTTTTATTATTTCATAATTGGCCAAATACCCTTCCTTGATTATTCAAGAAAAACTAACCACCTACGTGTCTCAGGCTGTTGGCTCTCATTAGCTTGAGGCAAATTGTATCTCAACAATCAAAAAGAGCTGACCTTTGAGGCATCCTGAAAAATCATGAAATGGGTATTTAGGCCAGAAGTGCATGATAATGCCAACTATGTGAAAAACGGTACAAAAGTGAAATTGTACTGGGATCAGGTGGAAAAATAAAGAAATAGGCATTTCTTGATCATGTAAATAAAAGTTGCTGGTGCCTAAAAAAATGCTTAAATAAAAAGGCATTTTATAAAAAGAGAGAAAATTATAATTACATCAAGAAAATTTAAAACCTCTTTATTGACCTGACATTTTGATAACTCATTTCCACCTTCCCCAGGGAAAAAATTGTTCACAAATCCCATATCACATATTTCCCTGAGAAAGATGGCATTTAGTCACTTAAACATCTGGACAATAAAAAAAGTGAAATTTGATTAATATATTAGTATATTCTTTTTGCAATTAGTTTCCAACCAGCGAATTATATTCTATAAATGATAAAGCACAATTTGGATTATAGATTACTAGCGAACCCGGCCACGCGTTGCTGTGGCTAAATTATAATATGTTATATTAACATTATACTAAAATATTCAGTACAGTAAAGTTAATATTCACTTATAAAGATAAAAATGTTTTAGGCGATCTAAAGCCCTACGGGATTGAGAATGGAACGTTACGTTAATATTTGAAAGTGATTTTTTATATATATAGATAATATAGCCCTTCATTGTAAGCATTGATTATAATCACTGCATTAATAAATGTCAGTGAACTCGTTTATATGTATTGTTTTTTGTTTTCGAGATATTCAAATAGAACGTTCTCACATTTTCTGTAAAATATTTATATATGCACAAATATTATATATATTTATATATTTATATTTATATATATTTATGAATATTATATATATTTATTCTAAAATAATTCGCCAGAATGCGTCCTGATAGTATACTAAACAACTTCCCAAAGTTTCATGGCAAACATCTAAAATAAAATAATACTTTTAATACTTTGCTACAATATTAAAAAGAGGGGGGCTTAGGTGTTTAAAATGTAAAATGTGCTCTAAATAGTATTACATAGAGCCTTCATAACAAACATACTTAAAATAAACCAATCAAAATATAATAATGCTGTAAAAACAGACCTTGCTACAATAATATAAAAGAAATGAAAATAAAAAAAGACACCCACGCTGAGCCTCGAACCTAGGTTTGTTACAAATATAATTAAAAGATTGTTTATGTTAATTTTTATTTTAAAAAGCCTACATTTTAAATAAAATAATATTTTTAATAATTTGCTACAATAATATAAAAGATATGAAAAAAAAAAAACACCCACGCTGAGCCTCGAACCTAGGTTGCGGGGGTACGAAGCTGTGTACCTAACCTATAGGCTAAGCTTGACGTTACAAATAAGCTCATGCGAGGCTATTTCAGGCCATACGTCTGCCGCGAGGGGGCGCTGATTGCGAGTGAATTTACGTTTTATTGTAAATAAAAATGCAACGAAAGGTTATTTCTAAAAAGTAATTAGCCAGAAACCATCCCGGTAGTATACTAAACATCTTCCCAAAGTTTCATCACGATTGGTTGAGCGATGTAGAAGATTATCACGAACGGACGGACGGACCAACGCGGACCAACAAACATCCATTTTTATATATATAGATAATAAAATAAAATAAGACCTAATCCAAATAATTTATTAGTGTGTGACGTTTCGGCAACAACGTTTCACCATCATCAGACAAAAGAATAAAAATTTTATTTTAATTTTTTATTTTATTCTTTTTTCTGATGATGGTGACAATGTTGTTGCAGAAATGTCACACACTAATAAATTATTTGGATTAGGGGTATGTTCAGTCGAAAAACCAAGATTTTTTAAAAACAAAAGTGAGAAATAGGAAATTTATAATTTGAATTTCAGCCTCACACATGTGAGATTTGAAATTCACCCTATTCTTGTACATTATCATTTAATTTTCTAGGTATTCAACTAACCCCATGTGTTCCTTTTATTCTATTTATCCCAAGAAATATAACTAGTTCCCAGATGTGGAAGCTATATGTTATAGGGAGAGGGTTATGACTATTTTAAACATTTAAAGAGACAAAGGTCGCCTCTCCCGTCAAAATAGACGTCAAAACTAGACGCCATCTATTGACTGTCACCGCAAACTAGCGGTCTCGGGTCGGTGACAAAGCCACAACACCAGCTTTGGCAAACTGAAAAGCGTCCACCTAGAGACCATGGTTTCGGGCTAATGGCCCTCGTCAGTCTAGGGCGGACCGACCCAAGGCCGCTAGTTTGCGTGGACGGTCAATAGATGGCGTCTAGTTTTGACGTCTATTTTGACGGGAGAGGCGACCTTTGTCTCTTTAAATCAATATCCTCCCGGCAAAATTTCCATCTATTTTAAACATGTCTACATTTATAGAAATAAATTTTACCTTGTATTCACAAGATGCAAAACTTGGATTTTTTGTACTCTCATTGATATAGTTTTGACTTCCACAACACCTAAATAACAACTTGTATTTTGTTAGTTGGGTGAGCGACTGGTTTTTATCACTGTTGATTTCCCCATTTAGCTTCTACTTGCATCATCAAATGTATTCTTGGGAATGTTATTGTGGTGGATTTTTCCATTTCCTTCCCTAACTTGGCATTGTAACAATACACTTGTATTTTAAAACACAAAAATGGTGTTATAAAAAGAGATTCTAATACCTCCCTCTTAGTACCAAGCTGTAAACATATATATTACTACTTACATGTTATTTTCAATATTTGTTAATTTCTCTGAATATTTTGTCAGTGTTCAACATTTCAATATGAATATATTATTTAAGTTAAAGATTAAGCTCTCTGGAGCTAAAATTTTATTTTTATTTTATTTCTAGTATTTTTCTATGCAGTTTCTAGAACAAATCCAAGAAGTGAGCATATATATATAGCACAATTTGGTACTAGTGTTTCTAACAATATCAGACCCTTAAGCATTAGGTAGAGCTAACTTATTTGGATTTTAGATAATAAAAACCAGGTAATAAAACCAAATAAATAAATAGTGCATGATGTTTTGGAAACTAGTGTTTCTCAGAAAACTATCTTCTTATCTGTTATCTTGTTTATACACTTGATAACAGTAACTATTTAAAACATGCTCTAATATTTTTTCTCATTCAGCACCTTTGTCTGAAGATGGTAACAATGCTGTTACCGAAATGTCACACATTATTTATTTATTTGGATTTGGTCTTTTTGCCTTGTGTTTATTTGGATTTTGTCATGTTACTTCTGATTTACATGTATAATCCAAGGTGCTTATTATTAATTTTTTTTTAATAAGTTGAATGACCTGGTTCTTCCATCATCAGACCTAAGTGGAACCATTAATCTACTTAAACATAACTCCAAGCTAACTTATTTGAATATAGTTATGTTACTTTTCATTTGCTGTTATATTAATTTTGCTACTAGCCAAATGATTCAACTTTACCCAGGTTCTACATGGGTGAATATTTGTCCCACTAATAAGTGTTTCATCAAAAAATGATAATTATGATTATATATAATATTATTATTTGTAGTAGAGTAGAAGTAATAATGATTATATAAGAATTCATTTATATTTTTATAATCATATTATAATCTTTTTCAAACTGCAAAATATTCAAATTACAGTAGTATTGTAGTTTGTTATTGGGCTAATTAGTATAGGCAATGAATTATCTATATGTTAGACTATTGAAAATGATAAGGTACAATTTGTATTATAGAATAGAAACAAAAGGTAAAAAGCACAAATCCAAATGAATAAATAGTGTGTGATGTTTCAGTAATAGCATTGTTACCTTCATCAGACAAAAGTACTGAATGGAGTACTAAATTTGGAATGATACAGAGAAGATTAGTGTGTCCCCTGCACAAGGATGACACACAAAAATCATGAAGAGTTCCATATATTTCCATTCAGTACTTTTGTCTGATGATAGTAACAACGCAGTTACAACTACTTCACACACTATTTACTTATTGAATTTCAGCTTTTTACCGTATGTTACTATCAATATGTGGAATTTCTTATTGATTGATCTAGTAGTTTTTGTGGGAAGAAGATTAAAAAGCATTAATTTGCCAATGCATGTTATACATGTAAAGGATTATGTTTTTCTGTGCAGCCATTTATGTCCCCTCGTTATCCACGGCCAGGAGTCCGCATGGCACAACAAGTAGACTTCAATGTGAGTATATGGATGTACAGTAGACCTTCCTTGATCCCCACAGATTATATGCTTGTCCCTCATTGGACTCAAGCCATGGTTGTTGCTCACGAAAGATTTTACTGCATATCTAAGCAACATATAGTTTAATCATATGAGTCCTTCTTTCTGAAATGAGGGATTCATTGATAGGCAATTTGACAATTAACACAATTTTATTGACTTCTTGTCAATACATGCAAAAGTACACAGTCTGTACTATTATTTTAAAATAATATACAGTTAAACCTGTCTATAGCCCCTCTAAATAGCGCCTTCCTCTCTATAGCGCCCGATTTTAAACATTAAATGTAAACATTTTACATTAAAAGTGACCTGTCTATAGCACCCCCTCTCTATAGCACCCTATTTTGGTGAGTCCCAAGAGGGGGCGCTATAGACAGTTTTAACTGTATATATACACAGCTATGTATACTGAATATGTACATGGCGTATCTGCCACCACTGCAGAGTTGGGTGGAGAATCACCAGCGGGTCTCCATGGACACCACACATTTTGCAATTTATGAAGAAAATGTAGATTGTGTTCTTAGCCACTAAGGAGATGGTGATGGCATGGTCCTTGAGACCAACCTGATCCATCTGATAGATGACCTTCCTCCATGTAAAATCCAAATGAACTAGAACCTAATTGAACCTTCAACAAACATCTCCAGAACAGACTAAGAATATTCAGATGTTTTGAACAGTCTATCATTGGTTCTTCTGTATATAATCAACTGAAATATGTTAAGGCAATTTATTTTTGTTACCTGAGGTACATAAAATTAATTAACAGCTGATCATTTACACTCATGGACAAAACTTAAGGTAGTGGAAAGTCTTCGATGTCGCCGCAGCTGGTTGTCTGTTTTTTTTTTTAAGGAGACAGAGGCAATTTTGTTCACATTTGGTTATCTTGTGTATCTTCAATAAAGGTCACTTTGTATCAAATATCTTTCAGAGTTATTGTCTGAATCCTGATATACATGTTAAAAGGTAAAACTTCTTCAAGTTTTGCCCACAAGTGTAAATAACTTTAAGTATATATTATTAAAATATATATATATATATTACAAGATACAATTTTTGGATTATAGATTATAAAAACAAGGTAATAAGACTAAATCCAATTAATAAAATATTAAATTTTATGTAAAAATCTTTTCAAATTCTACCTTGTATTTTTGGAACTTTTGAAATAGAGGTGAAAAAGTGGGGAAGAATAAAATAAATAGAAAGAAATATTTACAAAAATAATCCCTTGTATGAATATTAAGGTGAAATATTCGGCTCTTACAGTAAATTCACAAAAGCTAGAGTTTTGTGCACGAAACTAGAAATTTGTGAATTTGTGAAAAAAAAAAGTTTAATATAAAGTTATTTTTGGAAAAGCCTGATATTATCTCCTTAATAAAAAAGAAACAAATATAAAAAGTGTTAAATAAAATAAAAAAATTCAAGAACCTTTATAAGGGAGCAATTTTAATTAAAAATGCTAACAATTAAAAACCATTAAACATCATTTCACCCTGTTCTGAGCAATTCTCCTTACCTTTTATATCCATCATTTATATGACTAAAAAATGAAAGTAGTGAAGATGCACATCACACACACATGAATTTAGAACTTATTGGGAATTAACATGAAACTACAAGTTTGTATTTAAAAAAAAAATTTCCAATTTTTTTACCTATTCACTCGATATATGACTTGTGTGCCCACTGCTTCTATTTTTAGTTATATAAACCTAATTATAACGAATTGAGTTGTGAATTTTTTTTTCACAAATAAATCAAAGTTCTACTGTCCTTACTGCAATGAAAAAATATTGGGAGGGCTTGGCTCATCGGTGGCGAATCCTCCCAGCAGTTTGGCCAATTTAATCTATCAGACCGCTTATTTAGAGCTCTAATACTGTATTGGATTATTCTGATGTTATACTCTACACTTCTCAAACTTTGCAAGCTTGATACCTTAATATGATTGAGTGGAGATAAGAAAGAAGAAGACTCTACACTGAAGGGTGGAATCTTAGAAATGGTATTTAAGCAAACATTGGACATAAGCTTTTAGGACAGTAGAATTACATTTAGCAATGCTCTTTCGCAAACAATAGGTACAAGTTAGGCACAAATTATGTCTTAAAAGCTTATGTCCATAGTTTGCTTAATTACCATTTCTAAGATTCCACCATTCAGTGTATAATATAAAAGCATAATTATCCAATATAGTATTAGAAGTCTAAAGAGGCAGTCTGATAGATTAAATTAGCGAAACCGCTGGGAGGGTTCACCACTGATGAGCCAAGCCCTCACAATATTTTTTCATTGCAGCAAGGACAGTAGAAGTTTGATTTATATGTGAAAAAAGAAACATTCGCGTCTTAATGTCTTAATTCGTTATACTTGTATATAGATGGCGTATTATTGCTTTGTATTAATAAACCTAATTGTTTAATGGTAGTAACTGTAAGAGAGCAATTTTTTTTTGCATCTATTTAGACCTTTTTTTAGATTCACTCTCCACAGCAAAATTTTCCTCTACTTTCCTATTAATAAGTAATACAGGGTCCATTATGAAAGTAATGAGCATAATGTTATTGTGACGCGACGATAGATGGCAGCACGGTAAAACCGTGGAGAATGTGGTGGAGGGATATGCCCTTTCAATCCATCCGGTCGTCAGTTGAGTTCGAGCAGTGTGATGGGAGATACATGCCTCCGCTTGAAGTGTGTTTTCAACTTTTGTAACATAGCGTGATGGAGCGTTCGCTTGAACAACGATACGCCATAAAGTTTTGCATGAGGCTTGGAAAAAATGCAACCGAAACATTCCAGATGCTGCAAAAAGCATTCAAGGACGATTGCATTTCAAGATCACAGTCTGGGAAGTGGCACAAGGCGTTCAAGGAGGGCCAGGAGGAGGTTGCCGACGAACCCCGTTCAGGACGCCCAACAACGGCCAGAACTGACGAGAACGTGGATCGTGTGCTCGAAGTTTTGCGTACCGACCGTCGATTAAGCATCCAGCAAATAGCTGACACATTACACATGTCCACATTTGTGGTACATGGGATAGTGACCGAGGATCTGCAAATATGTAAGGTCTGGGCGAAGCTTGTGCCGAAAGTGTTGACGCAAGGCCAGAAAGAACTTTGCACTGTCAAGAAATGTTGGATTTGATTCAAAATGAACCGGACTTTCTGAACTCTGTAGTAACCGGAGACAAATCCTGGATGTTTGAATACGACCCAGAGTCGAAAAGGCAGAGCTGTGCATGATACACAAAATCATCCCCACGCCCCAAGAAAGCGCGAATGAGCAAGTCGCACATCAAAACGATGATCATTGTCTTCTTTGACATCCGAAGAATATTCCATTGTGAGTTTGTACAGCAGGGAAAAACTTAAACTCAGCCTTTTACCTGGAGGTGCTCAGGAGATTGAAACGCCGGATCGCACTAGTGAGGACTGACATTAAAGACACGGTCAAGCTCCACCATGACAATGCCACCAGCCACACAGCCTTCATCATTACCAACTTCCTGGCCCGGAGCAACACCTCGGTGATCCCTCACCTCCCTTACAGTCCCGACTTAGCTCCATGTGACTTCTTTTTGTTTCCGCGATTCAAGAGAGAGATGAAAGGAAACCATGGAAAACATCCAACACCATGTTACAACGTTCCTGAGAAGCATTCCTGTCGAGGAGTTTCAGGGTGCCTTTCAGGCGTGGTAAACGCGTCTCCGCAAGTGTATTGATGCAGAAGGAATGTATTTTGAAGAATATTGAACATTTGCACAAATTACGATCAATAAATGTATTTTGCCAGTAAATGCTCATTTCTTTCATAATGGACCCTGTATAAGTAATCCATAGTTTTTCCATTATTATAATTCAACTAAGAGTTTGTTATGGTGTGTGTGACATCTTAGCCTCCTCCTGGCCAGCCAATGATGCCTAATAACATGGACCCCACCAGACAAGGTGAGCTTTCCTTCCATTGTTCATATTACCTTGTACTGAATCTGTGCCTGTTTTCAGGAGATGCTGGAGATTTTGTTGGGTGGCAAGGTATTATTAGAACCTTTGAAAATTTGTTTATTTATATACTTTTTTGTGGTATCTTGGACTATTGTTTGTATATTCCTAATATTTATCATTGTTATGTTAAAAAAATTGTATATCTACATAGTAAAAAAAAACCTGTCTTAAGTAGAACCTATCTTAAGAAAAACCTGTGTTGGTCTTGACTATATAAATTTAAGTGAACCTTTGGTTGCCTAGTACATAAATTTTAACCTGAGCTCTTGGTTCACTGATAGTCTGGTTAAGACAGGTTTTTACTGAATATTAAGATGAAAAGTTCAATAAGACTAGAAACCAAGGAAATACAAACCATTATTGTGAATAATTTGTCATAAATTCTTATGTCCAAATTTCTTTTATTAATATATAAGCTTGATTTCATGATAACTAGCATGCCTTTTTGCAATTAATTGCATGTTAAAAATATAGCTATAAATGAATGTATAAATATTTTTAATGTGGTACTTTATAATATAGAAAGACAGTTAATATATATTAAACTAAGTATGAATACCCCTATCCCCCGATTTACACGGTATATACGTTCCTGAGAAAAACCTGTAAATTGAAAATTAAAAATTTTTAAAAATTAGAAATACAGACACAGTGTGCGTGTGCAGCAAGTCAGCACATAAGCTTGGGATTCCTCGTGAGATGTGTACACAGCGCATGTGTTCAATCACAGTAGCATTTAGTATAGTACGATAAAAAAAAAAAAAAACTTATTTGGAAAACTGTGTAAAAGCGAAAACATGTAAAACAAGTACCGTGTAAATCGGGGGATAGGTGTATGATAAAACTGCTATAGCAAACTCCAATTGGACTAAACTTTTGGTTGATTATAGCCTTGGTTCACTATATATATTATATAAAAAAGGGAATTATATCAGGCTTGTTAAAAGGGAAGGTTCTCTATATTTCCTGTTAGTTTAAGCAAAGTTTTACAATATACAATGGAACTTCATTATACCAGATACCTTTATAGCAGCAACTTGTTTATAACATTGTGATTCTAAAGGTTAAAGTTCTTATTGTTTTAACCATGGTTATAATAACATAAAATAATACAATATATTGCGGCTTATAATTGTAGAACGACTTTTGAAAATTATCCTGCATGTGTTACTTTTGAACGAAAAATTGAAATTTATTTTAATGAGAAATAACGATTATTTCTACCCTTATGAATGAAGTATGAAAGAGAGAGAGAGAGAGAGAATGAATTGTGAAGAGTAATGATCAACGGAAAAATAAAAGTGTCCAGGGATGGGAACTCTTCACAATTCATCCTTTCATACTTCATCCATAAGGGTAGAAATAATCGTTATTTCTCCTTAAAATAAATTTTGATTTTTTTGTTCAAAAGAAGCACATGCGGGATAATTTTCAAATGTCGTTCTACAATAACATAAAATATTGGATCCAAGTGATGTGTTGTTCTAATGAAGTTTGACTGAATAAAGTGATTAAAAAATATTTTATGATACAGTCCAGTTCCATATCTCACATTTTCACATTTCATGGAATTCATGTAATGTAAAAGGCTAGGATTTGAAGAAATTTCATTAAAAAAATTTATAGCTGAGAGAAATAAAAATTCATTGCTGAAAAATAGTCGGGTGAAATTATATATCATTGTTAATATAACAGTCATTTAGGATTTCATTTTCTGAATAAAAAACATTTGAAAAAGTAACAAACTATGCATAAAATTAGACAAACTAAAACTAAATATAATTTTCAAAAGGTTAATTAAAATAAAAAATGATATTGAAGAAGGAATAAAAGTTAACGACGACGAGTTTCTTTTATTAATGCTGTAAATTCAGCAAACTTTCGGACTTTGACGTCCATCAACAGGCATCAAAGGACGTCAAAGTATGAAAACTTGCCGAATTTACAGCATTAATAAAAGAAACTTGTTGCCGTTAACTTTTATTCCTTCTTCAAGATCATGTCATTCCTTCTCTTGTAAAAAATTATATCTCTGAGCTTTGCAAAGAAAAAAAGGAAAATGTATTGAATATGTATATCTATATTTTTGCAAAAGTTCACAATCTCCTTTAAAAAATTTCAAAAAATAGAGCAGATAATTAAATAATCTTCATTTCCAAGAAATGAAATAAGTAGCACTAATAATTTGTCCGTATTACAGGGTGTGACAAAAGTCTGGAATCATGAGTAGCTTAATTGAATATCATCTTCATAATTAGTGATCAATTTAACACATGTTAAATACCACTTGAATATCTATGCTACCTATTATTTAAAAATTGTTTACTTTATAAAATGAAAACTTTTTTTTCAATTTACCTCTAAGATGTATTAAGCCCATGTATGGCTGTTTTCAAACGTGTTTCCTTTCTTTTAAGACTTCTTCAAGTTGTGTCGCACTTTCACCACTTTACAAAGGGTCAATGGGATTTTTGACACACCCTGTATAATGATTCCAGACTTTTGTTTAAGCCATTTTTAAAAAAATCTATGCATCTAAATTTAAAAGAAAATATATATTTCTAAATATGTATTATACAGGGTGTTTTCAATAACCCATTTTCCCTAATATTTTCTTTTGTTCCAGGTGATCACTTAGGACACAACCTCCAATTAATTAAATGCTTATCTTGAAAAATGCATTGATTTGTGCATGAGCAGGAAATAATCAGGTTGCAAGTAAAAATTAAACTCGCAACAGGTGAACCAATGAAGTTAACAAAATCAATTATTGAAAAACTCAAGAATGAAAAAAAAAAAACAGAAAGAGACATCAAATTGGAAAACAATAAAAAAAAAAAAAAAGTTCATATTTTCATTATATTCAAAATGGTAAACATAACTTTTATCATTATTTAAATTAAATAAAAAAATTAAAAATAAAAATTTTACATAATATTTATAAATTGGACATAAAATTTTGACGCTTGTATAAACATAATAAAAATAAGTAAATGGATTGTAAACATAGTTGGAAAATGAAGAGAAACCTAATGAGATGTTGTTGAGGAAGTACAAGTCTGGGTAAGTTATTGATGAAAGCTTGCTGCCCAATTATTGCAGCAGTTTCTGTACAGAATCCACCAGAAGATACCTTGTGGCTCTTCCTGGGAGTGATTTGAATTCTTAAAAGAAAGGAAACACATTTTAAATCAATAAATTGATAACGCCATACATAAATATGGCCAATCTTTAAACATTTTTCTCAATTAAATTTTCATTCAAATTTCTAAAATTTGAATTCAAGCATATAATTTTCATATTTTCAAGTTTTTTTTATTGTTTTAAAGATAAAAAAATTATTTGACTCTACATCTCATAACATGGAAATGTGTTTTTATTGTATTTATTTCTAAAATTTGCATTAAATTTGATTTAAAAAAAAAACTATATTTATAACCATTGTACTAACTTACCATATCATCTGTGAATACAAAATACTACAAAAAATTGTCATTTTGAGGTCCTGATCCAAAGCAGACTAGTAGCAGGACAGCATTATGTATCTTTTGGGAGGAAACAAGACAGTTTGGGACCAGGTAAAAAGTGAAATAAGTGTTTTAAAAAGGAACAGTAAAGAAAAATTTTACTGCATCTTCCTCTGCCAACTAGATTTGATAAAATCATTTCATTATTTCAGGTGAATCAGTCCTAAGACTGGTGTTCATCCTCAATCAGACTTCTCTAAGATGATCATTTTAAAGAGGTCTTCATTGAGGACTTTTGTGACCAAAATAATGCAATGGTTTCCTCTTGCCTTCCTCATCCATATGTCATTGACCTAATAGTGGGTTTATCCACCTTTAGAAGCCATTTCCAACAAGGACAAGTGGAGGTCCTCCCAAAGAGATCACTTTTTCAAAGCCAAAAATGTTTGATCTAATCCAACTTTTGATGAATGACAACTTCCAAGAGATACCACAGGGTATCAATGCTTCTTAGCAAGTCTCATGTTGCTTGACTGGTTTCAAAATAATACATTTTCTAGATCAACCTCTTTTTTTTTTTTTCCATGCTGATTATTCTATTTTTCTTAAAGCCATTTTGAATATAAATTTCTATGAAGAGTTGTCCATTTATATTTTGCATGGCATCTAACATTTAGTATACTACACAATTATCTAGCAGTTATTCTTCAGGTCATTTTAGATAAAGTCATCAACTGGGGTTTTGTAGTCAGGGTTTGTATCTGCAGATTTACATGGCTCTTTGTTTCTGCCTTGATTCCATCCCTTGAGAATTTCTCTCTGAAAATAAATATATTATTTTTAATTAGGCTTCACATTTAACAAAATATGAGGGGGGGAGCTAAAAATTACAGCAATTTCTTTTATAAGAAGTGTATCTTTTTTTTTTTTTTCAAATACAATTTAATTATTATTATTATATAAAAGGGCGTACCTGGATCTGTAAAGAAAAAAAAAAAATTTCAAAATATTTCGAGAGATTGCTCTCTCTTTTCCCCCAATATCTCGAAATATTTTGAAAAAAAATTTTTTTTTTTTCTTTACAGATCCAGGTACGCTCTTTTATATAATCTTAATTGATGGATCGCCTTTTGACTCAAACAATTTTAATTGCCTTTAAAGTATAATAGAATTTCTCCATGAGAAACCATAGCCTAACAACATGGCTAAACTCAGTCTCTCCTGGAAATGGTCTCTTATCAGAGACTGTCATGTCAGACCCTGCCATATGTCTTTCAACTGAAGCAGTCTCTGATGAGAGACCAGGAAAGACTGGGTTTAACCATGTTGTCTCTAATGGGAGACTACTCTCCTTCAGAACTAATGCATTTGTCCAAGTCTTCATTCATTCCAGTGTTGGAAGTATCTTGGCTAAACTCAGTCTCTCCTGGAAATGGTCTCTTATCAGAGACTGTCATGTCAGGCCCTGCCATATGTCTTTCAACTGAAGCAGTCTCTGATGAAAGACCAGGAAAGACTGGATTTAACCATGTTGTCTCTAATGGGAGACTACTCTCCTTTAGAACTAATGCATTTGTCCAAGTCTTCCTTCATTCCAGTGTTGGAAGTATCTTTTCCTCTTTGATACCTGCTAGCACTATTTTGGCATTTTGCATCATTAAAACCAGCAAAATTCTTTCAAGTTCCTCTTCATCCTAGGTGACAGAAAGGTAAATCTGTCATATTGGGTATGTGGATCAAGGCTTGAATGTAACAATTCCTTTTGATTCTCAGTTAGGAGTTTGGACAAAAAGTTTGCTCTTTGCCTTCCCAAATCAAGCCAGAATGAACTGAATTGTGCTCCAGGACCATAATAAGTATTTGAGTTCGTCGATATTCAATGATGATATCACAGATTGTGCTGATATTGTCCTCAGTTCAATCAGTTGAAGGAGAACAGGAATGGGGCTAATCTTCAATGGCCGCTTCCCCTTTTTAGACTAAGAAAAAATCATTCGAACAATTGAGAATTTTACTAAGAATGGCACAACTTGGTACTACCAATGTACAGCATTATGATTATTATTATTTTTGGGTTCACCTTTATACAATTATATAAATTAACTTAGCCTAATATATTTTCTTTTTTTTTTTAAAGGAGACATTATTTTTGGAATACTCTTTTTATAGCTGGAGGGGGGGGGAGGGGATTTTAATTTATTATTACAGTAGAACCTCCCTGTAAAGGACACCTAATTGCAGAGCCAAAGTGTCCTTTAGAGAGAGGTATCCTCTTACCGGAGAGTTGCAAAATAGTAAAAATAGTAATTTTGCAAATGAAAATTGTCCTTTGTAGAGAGGTGTTCTCTAGCATGAGTGTTCTCTCATGGAGGTTCTACTGTATTGAGATATGAAATTGAAAAAAAAAAAAATCAGTATGCTTCACTTAGTTTCCTAGTCAAATTTATTCTTTTTTTGAGTTCATCATTTTTTTTTTGGCAAACCAGTTGATTTTACCTTTTTGTTAAAGACATATAATGTGTGGGATATTTGGAGAAAGAAGTAAAGAAAATGATTTGTGAACATTTCTATTTTGTTGGTTCAAGGTCCTCCTGGCATGAATCCAATGAATCCCCGCATGAACCCTCCCAGAGGCCAGCCCTTGGGCCCAATGAATCCAGCTGTAAGATATATTTCTTAACACCTTGAGAATTCAAAATATTGAAATGGCCTTTCCAGAACTATGGGGGCATGAGGCCACCTCCTAACAGTGCAATGGGTCCTGGAGGACCTGGGATGCCTCCAATGTCCATGTAAGTAGTTACCATGGTCAAACACTGATGTATATACTTTCCACATCACTGATGGCATTGTGCTGGTATCAAACTACGGTTGATTGATTTGGAAAGTTAATTTTCTTGATATTTACTTGACACATCAACTCTTCAAGCAAAATAATAATCTACTCTAACTTGCTAAATCTGTTAACCGACTCCCAGCCAACAGCTCTGTGCAATGGCTTCCTGCTCACATTGGAATTCCTAGAAATGAGCTAGCAGACTCTCTGGCAAAGTCTGGAGATCCTGGCCATCCTGAGTCCAGGAAATCTACCACCAGACTAGATGAAAGAGACCTCCTCCGTACCATCAAGACTCAATGCCTGCAGGAATGAAAATCTAATGCTGCACATGACTGGTACAGAACAGGAGGGACAAGCACCAATTCTGTCCTCCCAAGAGAACAACAGTCTTTGATTTCCAGACTTAAGTCTGGTCAGCTACGGACAATGACTTTCCAGAATGGTTGCAAGGTTTTCCCACTATGTACAAAGTACAATTCTCAACCTGCAACCCCAAAACACATTATTGAGTAGAATGGAGATAAGAAAGAAGAAGATTTTCTTGCCTTGTCAATACCTTTGATCATCCACATTTAGCTTCGGTTTACATCATCATCTATGTATATTTAGAATGTTGATGTGGTGACTTATTATTTTTCATACTTTATCATTATAACCATATTATAACTATATTCTGCTCATAAGCCATTTCAATATCCTTCACCTCTGCTCCTTGCCACTACTGTAGTTACTGAAACCCATTATACAAAATACTTATTGATTTCCCATTCTTGATTGCTGTGATCTATTATGAACACTAATATAGATTGTGGTTGAAACTAACACATGGATGGTCTTGTTAAAGGAGAGAAGTTAATGGATTAGCTTTTGAAGTCTATAATTGGATCACACACTTGGCTCTGGATGTGGTGCTGAACAATACCAAATGAATGCTTGTTATGATATACACTCATGGACAGAACTTAAGGAAGTTGTACCTTTTAGCATGTATATCGGGATTCAGACTATATTTCTGAAAGATATTACAGTGACCTTTTTTGACGACACATAAAATAACCAAGTGTGAACATTTGTGCCTCTCTCCTTCAAAAAACTAGACGACCAGCGATAATCAAAGACTTTCCACTTCCTTAAGTTTTGTCTCTATGAGTGTGTGTGTATACATTAAAACCAATTGTAAAAAATTGATGTGCTGTTACTTATTCAAATTATATGTAATATATGGACAATGATAATTATGGAAATTTGAGGTGTGTGATGTTTATTCTGTAAGTGCACTACATGTCTGTACATGTAGAAAATAATTCAACCATATACATTTACTTACAAAGGGCCAGTGCTCTATTTGGTTACTTGCACTCACTGATGGATTTGGACTAGTGCATGAATTAGGGGACATTGAGGTAACTAATGGTTACTTTGTTGTCAGAAATCACACAACAACTTACTCCTTAAAATACTTTGTTACCTAAATGTAAACACAAGGTAATAAGACCAAATACAAATAAATAAATAGTGTGTGATGTTTTGGTAACAGTGTTGTGAACATTACCAAAATGTCGCACACTATTTATTTATTTGGATTTGGTCTTATTACCTTGTGTTTATAATCTATAATCCAAATTGTTCCTTATCGTTACCTAAATGTGTTATGGAATATGTGTTTGCAGGCCTGGAGCAGGGCGTCCTTGGCAAGCTAACGCATCCAACGTAAGCACATGTGATGTTAATGATGGAATAATGGCTAACAACATGTTTACATTGCAGATGAACTACTCCTCAGCATCTCCTGGCTCTCACTATGGAGTAAGTCTTTTGCTAAATAATAACTACATTAAGCTCATCTTTACTGAAAACAGTTTTACATGTAGTGCTGTTTCAAGTTTTATATTTATTGCAGATGTTTTATGGGCTTTTTTTTTTTTAAGAATGGATATTTATTCCAATAGAGAGAAAGGGGGATGCCAAAAGCCATTTGCAATGTTCAATTGGATGATCAGTAGATGCATTTTTCCCAATATATTTTTTCATCGCAGTAAGGACAGTAGAAGTTTTATATTATGTATAAAAGAAACATTCGCGCTTTTAAATCCTTTTATTTTATATGTATAGATGGCGCGTTATTGCTTTGTGTTAAAATAATTTATGTTAAATGTTTAATGTTTTTTTTTTTTGCTTATCCCTAGTACACGTGGTACATGCCATGCTAATCATGGTGGGTAGAAGTAGGCGACTGCTTTTACTCTAAGTGCACCACATGTCTACACATGTGAAAAGCAGTCAGACTTTGCGCTTATAAATATGTCAGAGCCCCATTTGGTTACTTGCACTCGCTGGTGAGGTTGGACTTTTGCAAAAATCAGGGGCCATTGGGGCATTTTTTTTTTAAATCAGAAAAAAATTGTCCAATGCGGGAATCGAACCCGGGTCGTAGCGGTCGAAAACCAATGACTTAGACCATCCTTCCACCAACCCCCCAACTTATGTACTTTTTTTGAAACAAAATTTCAACTTGTGGGGAATCTTTTGGAAGAGGTATACTTATCTACTATAATATCCCCATAAACTGCAGGAAAGATTATTTCTGGAAAGTTGGACCTCCACAGATGACAAGAAAAGCCTAACTAGAAAAAGTAAAAATATCCTAAGAATGTATTCAATTACTAAATGCTGGTCAAAAAAGATCCCACCAGGAGTCCACTACAACAGCATGTGACTCATGAAATACTTGAAAAGAGGAAATGTTCAATTGTTTGAAATATTGTTTTTGATTTTTTCTTGTATATATAATATGATAATAATAGCCCTAAATGTGTATGTGGTTGATGTTTCTTGATTTATCAAGAAATTGGGTTGGCCAAATATCACGGAACAAGTTAATGGGGGGGGGAGGGGCAAAGGTGGCGTGTTCATAGCCAACCAATAGGAGGGCGCCATTCCAAAAAAAAAAGCAAACGGTGACAGAGATGAAAACTGATTGTTGATTAGGAGATGAAGAATGACGCTCGTAACTGTATATAGAATTTTAATATGACATAAATTTTCTACTGTTGAGAGATATTTTCTAAATATTCATTTTTGGTCAAAATTTTTTTTTCTAATTTGAAAAGACATTACAATGTAATAAGACCAAATCCATATAAATAAATAGTGTGTGACATTCTGGTAACAGTGTTGTTACCATCATCAGACAAAAGTTTAAATCAAGCTACTAGAAACCCAGTTATGAGCCCTTGTGATAGGGTTATTACCATTTTTCCCATCACAAGGTCAGATGTACCATTTAACACCATGGTTTGGTGGTGAGAGTGATCCATTCAGTCTTTTGTATGATGATGGTAACAACACTATTTATTTATTTGGATTTGGTTCTATTACCTTGTAGTTCTAATCTATAATCCAAATTGTGCCTTATCATTGAAAAGACATTGAACTAACCTAAAGATGGGCAATACAGGCAGGACCGGCAGTCTCCAACACAGGAGGGCCTCCCGGCACACCAATAATGCCCAGTCCGCAAGGTTCAAGTGGCCCCTACTCCCCGGCCAGCCTGAGGATGAATGCATCCACCCCCCAGCGCGACCAAACTGGCTCTGGTGGACCTGCCCAGGAAGCAGGCTCAACACCAGCCGGGGGGATGTATGCCATGATGAAGTCAGTTCCTGGTGGCTCAATGTCAGGCTTTCCATGGGCCCTGGTCCAGATGGACCTTTGGGTCCCGGCGGACCTCTTGGTCCAGATATGGGTCCACCTGTCATGAATGGCTTGACATCTCAAGGGGATCCTGGATTAGATGGAATGAAAAACTCTCCAGCTAATGGTCCGGGAACTCCAAGGGAGGATGGTCCTCCCATTTCTGAATATGGAATCCCAGGCTATGGCCAAGAAAATGTAAGTTTTTGAACTAAGAAATTTTGAAGAATTTTGGTCATAATTCAATACAGTAAAACCCTTTTAATTCAACACCCCAAGTGAAATAAGGTGCTTCTTGGTGAAATAAAATAGGTGTTGAATAATAATCAGTTAAAGTAAGTGACAGTTGGGATGTGAAAACTGGCTAAATTATAACTAGTTGAATTAAAAAGGTTATACTGTATATATTCTAAAGATAATTTTATTAGTATTTTACTGGTTACTCTTCTATCTAGATCTTTATTTTCTTCAATACTTTATACTCAGTCAATAGAGATACTCTTACAAAGTCTGTGCATTCACCAATTCACATTAGCCATGTATGAACCTAAGTGCAATAGATAACTCACACATATCTCTATTTGATATTTACATTTCATTCTAAACAAATTGAATAAGTAAGATGCTCTGGGGGTATATTCAGACATCACAAGGGTGGAAAGGAACTTCAACAGCCATTCAGGGGATTACAAGGATGTTTATTGATTGTGGCATTCATGGTCACGCATGGTGCCTACGTGGACTTTACCTCATACAGACGCTCCTCAAACCCAGAGGACCAGCAGACTAAGAGATGTTTGCAACATACTGAGATGCAATTCTATTAGAAGCAAAGTTTCATGGCTTGTAAGTTGAAAGCAAACCCCCAAACTTTATCAAGATTATAGAGGAGCTACAAACAAAGTACAGACCATTTTCTTTTAAAGGAGAGGCCAAAGCAAAAATACTCCTAAACAGGTTTGTTGATAATGAACATTGAAAAATTATTTTGATTAAAATAATTTGAATATTGCAAAGGACAGGATATATGCAAATGAAGCTTCTATGTTTGCGCAAAGAATCTAGCAAGGTCATTATCATGGCCCTTGATGGTTTGGTGGAGAGTTTCTTATGATGGTTTAGCTGCCTTCTATATCTGTTAAAAAGGGTGAAATCAAATGCTAAAAATTATCAGGAGGACTTCCTTTTTTTCCAAGGTGACGATATTGAATTCAAAGCAAACATTGGATTCTACTTCCACCCATAAAAAAGGAATCGCACAATAATAATTTTTGTAAAAGAATAGCTTGCTGTCAGCAAATTTCAACTCACCTGACATTTTACTGACTCATTGGTCCCTTTCTCAAAGGAATTATATTCTGGAATCCTAGCTTCTATTTACATGCAATGCATCAATTTTTGGCATATACTGTACTGAGTAAAGTGTTTGTATGGGAAGTTGAAAAGATATTTTTTTGCAAAATAAAAAAATAGTGAGATTTAAACATAAATCTTCATCATCAAAAATTACAATTTTTACTCTATAGCAACTCTCTGATAAGAGGACACCTCCCAAAAGGACACTTTGGCGATGCAACTAGGTGTCCTTTACAGAGAGGTTCTGCTGTATTAGAAAAAAATAAAATTATATTTGGACTATGCATTTGGGGGTTCATGTCCATTATTATATGATATGACCTCTAATATATTTTTATCAATAATCCAAATTGTGTGCTCATTTGTATGGGAAGTTGAAAAGATATTTTTTTGCAAAATAAAAAAATAGTGAGATTTAAACATAAGTCTTCATCATCAAAAATTACAATTTTTACTCTATAGCAACTCTCTGATAAGAGGACACCTCTCCCTAAAGGGCACTTTGGCGATGCAACTAGGTGTCCTTTACAGAGAGGTTCTGCTGTATTAGAAAAAAATCAAATTATATTTGGACTATGCATTTGGGGGTTCATGTCCATTATTATATGATATGACCTCAAGTATATTTTTATTAATAATCCAAATTGTGTGCTCATTTTACTCTTATATAAAGTCATTTTCATATACAGTAGAACTACCTCCCTGTAAAGGACATCTAATTGCAGAGCCAAAGTGTCCTTTAGGGAGAAATGTCCTCTTACCGGAGAGTTGCTAAATAGTTAAAATGGTAATTTTGCAAATGAAAACTGTCCTTTGTGAAGAGGTGTCCGCTAGCGGGGTGTTCACTAAAGGGAGGTTTTATTGTATATTTGAAATAAAATTATCAACATTGTCACCATCATCAGATAAGATTAAATGAGAAAAATATCACAGCAAGTTCTTAAATAGCACTGTTATCAAGTTTTTAAACAAGATAACAGATAAGGGAAAATAGTTTTTTAAGACAACTTGAAATATTCTTCTTAGAATTAAAAGTGAATTTTTTTGTTAGAATTCACAGCAAGTTCTTAAATAGTACTGTTATCAAGTGTTTAAACAAGATAACAGATAAGGAAAAATAGTTTTTTAAGACAACTTGAAATATTCTTCTTAGAATATTTTTTCTCATATTTATTCTTTTGTCTGATGATGGTAACAATGTTGTTGCCTAAATGTCACACACTAATAAATTATTTGGATTAGGTCTTATTTTCTTGTATTATAATCTATAATCCAAATTGTGCTTTATCACAAAATAAAATTATAATATTAATTTTATTAACCTTGAATTAATTTGTGGTTCAGGATCAGAATGAGTCTGCAGCCATCTTGAAAATCAAAGAAAGCATGCAAGAGGAAGCCAAGAGGTTTGAGAAGGATACTCCTACTGAACACCCGGACTATTTCATGCAATAGCTGTCCAGTTCATATCAATTTGCAACCAAAGACTACCGGAAAGTTGGTCCCTTCCCTTTCTCCTCAATTTTATTTTCAGCATTATTTCATTGATGAATAAAACCACCAAATCTATAAAAGAAATAATGCCAATTGGGATATAAGGCCTTAAGATTATTATCAATTTCTGAAACAAGGATTCCCTCTTTATTTTGTCTAGGTTTGTATGAAAGAAAGGTGAGATTCTTCTATCTCCCAAAAAGCCCACAAAATAGATTATGGAATTTATTCAATGTGTGTGCGAATATAAATATTGTAGAAAGTTGAATTTCTATATCACAATATATAAAAGAGATGAGGATCATCAGCCATCAAAGGAAATTTTAAAACAAAGAACCCATCAAAAATATATTTTTCCTCTTGTTATTGATTGTGGTATAATACTAGATGGCCACTATCTTATAAAAGGTTTTAAACAACTTGTAGTAACTTGTATTATAGTTTTGAGAAAAAATCTTTTATTTTATTACACATGTATAAAGATCAATTTTAATATTTCTTTTCTCAATTTCCTCTCTATAAAAAAAAAAATAGCATTTGCTTCTTAATAACCCCTTTCCTGAAGTCAACTTTTTTGCCAATAATTGAAGAGAATTATTTTTTCCTTTTTATCTTTGTGTTACTGGAGGCATTAGCTTCTCATCCATATTTTGTGTTTGTAATTTCACTCTTATTTTGTTCTTTACTGTACAATACAATATAATCAACAAGCCATTTGTAAATAGCTCACCAATAGTTTTAGATTTCACTGGGTCAACCCTCTATGGAAGCCTTATTTAAAAAGAAAAATATCCACATTCTCTTTTAAACTTTTGTTTTCAAGGAATTATAAATAGGGAAGGAGCAAGATATTTTGTTTTGAAAACTAATCTTTTGGTTTTCTTATTTTTTTTATATATATATGAAAACTTACTATAATATTTTTGCATGAATAAATGCATTAATGTTGGAAATATTATGTAAAAAGAGCTAAATCAAGTTCTTGCAGAAATGCTATGTCAACATCCATTTCATTCAGTTTTTCTTCGAGAGAGGAATCATTGACAAGTATTAAAAATACTTGTAAAACAAGAAAACAACAATGGAAAAGTATTATTATTTGAAGATATCATATCTTTTAGCATTGAATGATATGGTTAATTAAAAAATAAAGCATAAAATAAGGTATTGATTAATCATTTTTAGTTTTTTTTTTCTGAAGAAGGTAAAGGGTTGTCAATATTTTGTCTAATTTTTGTACAGAATTATATTTTAAGAGATATATGAAAAGCCATGACATAGGTTTGTGTTTAATTCATTTAAAAATTGCTTTAAAATATTTTTTATGTATATTTTCTATATGACCAATTAGACATTCATGTTTATTTTATGATTTGAATATTGAGAACAACCTTATCTATCCAAACTATTTACTGGTTATCAAAATTAAGGAGGAAATTTAGGGAAAAAGCATTCACCTTTTTTCTTTTGAAGAATAAAAATTTACTTTCTTACACACACATATATATATATATATATAGTTAAACCTGTCTATAGCACCCCCTCTAAATAGCGCCTTCCTCTCTATAGCACCCGATTTTAAATACGTAGTGCGATTTACATTAAAAGTGACCTGTCTATAGCACCCTATTTTGGTGAGTCCCAAGAGGGGACTCTATAGACAGATTTAACTATATATGAAAAATTATATAAATAGTTTGAATATACAAAATAAGTAAAATATTGAAAAGAGTTTTCACTTTTTTATTGTTCAATACAAGCCCCTGTTTCACAATATTTAAAAATATAATTAAAACATTATGATTACATATGTATAAACCTCAATTATATAGATAAGCCAAATATATTTTAGATATGAGTGATAGGAATTTATTGAGTGAAGGTATGACATAGATGAAGTACATCTGATAAACTGCATTGATATTATAGAACATGAATATCAAATGAAGAAAGAATTTTTCATTGAATTTCCCCATGAAGAATGTATTCTCTCCAATCTGGGATGCCAGGTGCCTTACATGTTAATATATTCCAGTGAGAGATTCCAATTTGACAAACGGTGAAGATGCTAATCAGGAACATCCTATAACTTCATGGATCATGTTACAATTTCACAACCACAATTGATAAACCTTCTTGGATACATTTATCTCACAATATCATGTGACATCTATCTATTCAGGCTACATGTGCTATATATAGTTGATATTGCTTAACAATACATTATCTTTTTCTGCGCCTACTATAAAGAAGGCAACAGGACCAAATCCATATGTAAAAACTAGCAACAGCATTGAAATGTCGCACATAGTTTACGTTTGGATTTTATCTTGTTTTTCCCGCTGCAAACTGATTGTGCCAATTTTATTATACTTTTAGGTTACTTCCATAATACAAGTAAATATAATGATGATTAAAGAATATAATAATAATGTGCAGAAGAGTTTGTCTTCTATAAGATTTTAAAATCGTATATTGTGCAGGTTTGCCAGGTATTTGGGAATACATTTTTTGTTTAGAAATTTTGGAATATTTTATTTAAAAAAAAAAATACATTTTTCCTCCATATTACTTTTTTCATAATCACTCATAAATTTTGAGTATGATCTTGTTGTTATAATTTATATATAAGTATATAGAAATATAAAAACATAGTATTATTTTAATGCTTGAAATATTATACTAGCTTTGAGTTTAACTGCTTTATGTGTGGTTATATATATAAATAATAGAAATAATTTATATATAGATTTTTTATTTTTATCATTAATTAAAAAAAATTATACAGTAAAATCTCTCTGTAAAGGACACCTAGTTGCAGAACCAAAGTGTCTTTTAGGGATAGGTGTCCTCTTACTGGAGAGTTGCTAAATAGCTAAAATTGTATTTTGGCGATGAAAACTGTCCTTTATAGAGAGGTGTCCTCTAGTGTGAGTGTCCTCTCACGGAGGTTCTACTGTATATGGTAAAAACAAATGGGGAAAGAATGTATTCACATGTAAAAAGGGCATTTCTCCCATTTAAAAATATTTTCTTGAGCTTCTATTTGGAAATCGTACTGATTTAGGGAATAAAATGGTCTCAACATCAGTTTTGACAAAATTGGACAAACTTGTATACCATGGTGTAAGGCTATGATCCTCTTCACACCAGAGGAAGCTCAACTTCCTCACATCCAATGTAAGGAGTCATGTGAAATCAGCCCAAACTGCCAAAAAGGTGTTTCAGTTGGTGAAGTGGCAGGGCTGATCTTGGGCTAGAATGTATTTGAAAAGTGTGGGGGTTGGGTTTTCATGTGCATAATAATGGTACTTCACCCATCAAAACATTGCAAGGGCTTTCTCTATGTGCAAATCACATAATTCCAGATTAATTAATTTGCCAAATTAGGAAGAAATTTATTGCTCTTTGATTCTGATACCCAGTTGGGTTTTCATGTGCATAATAATGGTACTTCATCCATCAAAACATTGCAAGGGCTTTCTCTATGTGCAAAACACATAATTCCGGATTAATTAATTTGCCAAAATTACAAACATAGGAACGAATTTATTGCTCTTTGATTCTGATACCCAGTTGGGTTTTTATGTGCATAATAATGGTACTTCATCCATCAAAACATTGCAAGGGCTTTCTCTATGTGCAAATCACATAATTCCGGATTAATTAAATTTACAAAATTACAAAAATAGGAACAAATTTATTGCTCTTTGATTATGATAACCAGTAGGGTTTTCATGTGCATAATAATGGTACTTCACCCATCAAAACATTGAAAGGGCTTTCTCTATGTTAATCAAATAAGGTTTCCCAGAGACAAGTTTCTTTTTATTTTAAAACCGTCTCAAGCTTTCAGGCATCTCTGTCCTCTATGTGCAACTCACATA
>CP092886.1:37523634-37569764 GCA_030710605.1 Cordylochernes scorpioides
GTTTGAATCCTGATATACATTATAAAAGGAACAACTTTCTTAAGTTTTGTCCATGAGTGTATATTCCAATTGAAACTATTTTACATCATTTTTACAAATAAAATGACTTCCTTTTGTCCTCACCGTGATGAAAATGTTGGAAGGCCTGGCTCACACACATATGGACCATCCCAGTGGTTTCACCCCTCTCCCCCTACCAGTCTAATATATCTTCCATTATTAATTATTTAATCTACCATATTTATTGTGATGCACTAGTGCGCCATCTGTTATCAAAATTTGAAACTATTATAGACCTGTATGATTATTTTTTAAAATGGTGGATTAAACTGGCAAAACCACTGGGAGGGTTCACCACTGATGAGCCAGGCCCTCCCATTAATTTTTCCATTGCAGTAAGAGCAGTAGAAATTGTTTATTTTAAAAAAGAATCATACGCGTCTATAATAGTTTCGAATTTTCATATTTATTGAGTCACACATATTTTCAGAATATATATATTTTTAAATGTGGTCAAAAGTGTACCCATTTAATGTTTTAAAATTTAACTTGTATGTTTCATAGAACCCTACTGCACCAAGTCCCCTTGGACAAATGCCTCCCAATGACGGAATGCCAGGTGGCCCCATGCCTCCAGGTGGATTTTTTCCTGTAAGTAGGAGCTAGTTTTGAGAGCATGTTGGTGCCCCTCCCACTAGCTTGGCTGCCGTAGCGTGCATGCTCCTACCCCAGCTTTGTTTCTGTCCCCCACAGAATTCTCACATGCGGCCTTCTCCGCCCCAGCAACAGCAGCCCCCTCCTGGCTCGGCCCCTCCACCACAGGTGAGATGTTCCCTCCCTCTGCACGATGCTTGCGTCTGCCCTTAGTCTGCTGTGCTTGTAGAACCCTCCTTGTGATCCCTAGGTCTAGCAGCTCGCAATGCTAATTAGATATGTGTGCAATAGATATTTCATTTACCAACATGATATGTGAAACACATAGTACAAAAGTGACATTTTACTGGGATCAGGTGGATAAATTAAGAAAAAGGCATCTCCTGATTGTACAACTAAAAGTTGCTGATGGCCATCTGTCAGAATAAATATCAGCAAATTATTGATTTTTTTATTATTTCATAATTGGCCAAATACCCTTCCTTGATTATTCAAGAAAAACTAACCACCTACGTGTCTCAGGCTGTTGGCTCTCATCAGCTTGAGGCAAATTGTATCTCAACAATCAAAAAGAGCTGACCTTTGAGGCATCCTGAAAAATCATGAAATGGGTATTTAGGCCAGAAGTGCGTGATAACCAACTATGTGAAAAATAGTACAAAAGTGAAATTGTACTGGGATCAGGTGGATAATTAAAGAAAAAGGCATTTCCTGATTGTGTAAATAAAAGTTGCTGATGCCTTTTTCTTAAAAAATAAAAAATGCTAAAATAAAAAGATATTTTTATAAAAATAGAGAAAAATAGAGATATATAAAAAAAATGTAAAACCTCTTTATTGACTTGACATTTTGATAACTCATTTCCATCTTCCTCAGGGAAAAAATTGCTCACAAATCCCATACCACATATTTCCCTGAGGAAGATGGCATTGAGTCACTTAAACATCTGGAAAATAAAGAGGTTGAAAATTGATTAATATATTAGTACAGTAGAACTTGGATAATTCGAACTTCTTTAATTCGAAAACCTCTTTAATTCGAATATTTATCTTGGTCCCTAGAATTTCCTATATAAATAATTTAACATCTTTAATTCGAATTTTTGGATAATTCGAATTTTTTTATGGTCCCTTGGGGTTCGAATTATCCAAGTTCGACTGTATATTCTTTTTGCAATTAGTTTCCAACCAGCGAATTATATTTTATAAATGATAAAGCACAATTTGGATTATAGATTATAATAAAATAAAATAAGACCTAATCCAAATAATTTATTAGTGTGTGACGTTTCGGCAACAACGTTTCACCATCATCAGACAAAAGAATAAAAATTTTATTTTAATTTTTTATTTTATTATTTTTTCTGATGATGGTGACAATGTTGTTGCCGAAATATCACACACTAATAAATTATTTGGATTAGGTCTTATTTTCTTTTATATTTTATATATAAAAAAAGAAAGGGCCATGTTCAGTCGAAAAAACAAGTTTTTTAAAAACAAAAGTGAGAGAGAGAGAGAGAGAGAAATAGGAAATTTATAATTTTAATTTCAGCCTCACACATGTGAGATTTGAAATTCACCCTATTCTTGTACATTATCATTTAATTTTCTAGGCATTCAACTAACCACATGTGTTCCTTTTATTTCTATTTATCCCAAGAAATATAACTAGTTCCCAGATGTGGAAGCTATATGTTATAGGGAGAGGGACTATTTTAAACATGTCTACATTTATAGAAATCAATTTTACCTTGGGGGTCGGTGGAAGGCTGGTTAAACCATTGGTTTTTGACCACTACGACCCGGGTTTGGTTCCCGCATTGGACACTTTTTTCTGTTAAAAAAAAAAATGCTCCAATGGCCCTTGATTCTTGCAAAAGTCCAACCCCACCAGCGAGTGCAAGTAACCAAACGGGGCTCTGGCACATTTGTAAGTGCAAAATCGAACTGCTTTTCACATGTGTAGACATGCGGTGCGCTTACAGTAAAAGCAGTTGCTAACTACCCACCATGATTATCATGGCCTGTACCATGTGTACTAGGGATAAGCAGAAAAAAAAAATTTACCTTGTATTAACAAAATGCAAAACTTTTGTATTTTTGGATTTTTTGTACTCTCATTGATATAGTTTGACTTCCACAACACCTAAATAACAACTTGTATTTTGTTGGTTGGGTGAGCGACTGGTTTTTATCACTGTTGATTTCCCCATTTAGCTTCTACTTGCATCATCAAATGTATTCTTGGGAATGATATTGCGGTGGGTTTTTCTATTTCCTTCCCTATCTTGGCATTGTAACAATACACTTGTATTTTAAAACACAAAAATGGTGTTATAAAAAGAGATTCTGATACCTCCCTCTTAGTACCAAGCTGTAAACATATATATTACTACTTACATGTTATTTTCAATATTCGTTAATTTCTCTGAATATTTTGTCAGTGTTCAACATTTCAATATAAATATATTATTTAAGTTAAAGATTAAGCTCTCTGGAGCTAAAATTTTGTTTTCTTTTGATTATAGTATTTTTCTATGCAGTTTCTAGAACAAATCCAAGAAGTGAGCATATATATATAGCACAATTTGGTACTAGTGTTTCTAACAATATCAGACCCTTAAGCATTAGGTAGAGCTAACTTATTTGGATTTTAGATAATAAAAACCAGGTAATAAGACCAAATAAATAAATAGTGTGTGATGTTTTGGAAACTAGTGTTTCTCAGAAAACTTATCTTCTTATCTGTTATCTTGTTTATACACTTGATAACAGTAACTATTTAAAACATGCTCTAATATTTTTTCTCATTCAGCACCTTTGTCTGAAGATGGTAACAACGCTGTTACCGAAATGTCACACATTATTTATTTATTTGAATTTGGTCTTTTTGCCTTGTGTTTATTTGGATTTTGTCATGTTACTTCTGATTTACATGTATAATCTAAGGTGCTTATTATTAATTTTTTTTTAATAAGTTCAATGACCTGGTTCTTCCATCATCAGACCTAAGTGGAACCATTCATCTACTTAAACAACTCCAAGCTAACTTATTTGAATATAGTTATGTTACTTTTCATTTGCTGTTATATTAATTTTGCTACTATAGCCAAATGATTCAACTTTATCCAGGTTCTACACGGGTGAATATTTGTCTCACCAATAAGTGTTTCATCAAAAAATGATAATTATGATTATATATAATATTATTATTTGCAGTAGAGTAGAAGTAATAATGATTATATAAAAATTCATTTTTATAATCGTATTATAATCTTTTTCAAACTGCAAAATATTCAAATTACAGTAGTATTGTAGTTTGTTATTGGGCTAATTAGTATAGGCAATGAATTATCTATATGTTAGACTATTGAAAATGATAAGGTACAATTTGTATTATAGAATAGAAACACAAGGTAAAAAGCCTAAATCCAAATGAATAAATAGTGTGTGATGTTTCAGTAATAGCATTGTTACCTTCATCAGACAAAAGTACTGAATGGAGTACTAAATTCGGAATGATACAGAGAAGATTAGTGTGTCCCCTGCACAAGGATGACACACAAAAATCATGAATATATGTTCCATATATTTCCATTCAGTACTTTTGTCTGATGATAGTAACAACGCAGTTACAACTACTTCACACACTATTTACTTATTGAATTTCATCTTTTTACCGTATGTTACTATCAATATGTGGAATTTCTTATTGATTGATCTAGTAGTTTTTGTGGGAAGAAGATTAAAAAGCATTAATTTGCCAATGCATGTTATACATGTAAAGGATTATGTTTTTCTGTGCAGCCATTTATGTCCCCTCGTTATCCACGGCCAGGAGTCCGCATGGCACAACAAGTAGACTTCAATGTGAGTATATGGATGTACAGTAGACCTTCCTTGATCCCCACAGATTATATTCTGGTCCCTCATTGGACTCGAGCCATGGTTGCTCACGAAAGATTTTACTGCATATCTAAGCAACATATAGTTTAATCATATGAGTCCTTCTTTCTGAAATGAGGGATTCATTGATAGACAATTTGACAATTAACACAATTTTATTGACATCTTGTCAATACATGCAAAAGTACACAGTCTGTGCTATTATTTTAAAATAATATACAGTTAAACCTGTCTATAGCCCCTCTAAATAGCGCCTTCCTCTCTATAGCCCCCAATTTTAAACATTAAATGTAAACATTTTACATTAAAAGTGACCTGCCTATAGCACCCCCTCTCTATAGCACCCTATTTTGGTGAGTCCCAAGAGGGGACGTTATAGACAGGTTTAACTGTATATATATACACAGCTATGTACACTGAATATGTACATGGCGCCTCTACTACCGCTGCAGAGTTTGGGTGGAGAATCAACAGCAGGTCTTCATGGACACCATGCATTTCACAATCTATGAAGAAAATGTAGATTGCATTCTTTGCCATTGAAGAGATGGTGATGGCATGGTCCTTGAGACCAACCCGATCCATCTGATAGATGACCTTCCTCTATGTAAAATCCAAATGAACTAGAACCTAATTGAACCTTCAACAAGTACCTCCAGAACAGACTAATAATATTCAGATGTTTTGAACAGTATCATATTATTACCTTGGTTCATCTGTATATAGTCAACTGAAATATAAACACTAGGTAATAAGACACAGGGTAATAAGACCAAATCCAAATAAATAAATAGTGTGTCAATTGGATTTGGTCTTATTACCTTGTGTTTATAATCTATAATCCAAATTGTGCCTTATCAAGGTAATAAGACCAATTGCACTTATCATCAACTGAAATATATGTTAAGTCCATTTGTTTTTGTTACCTGAGGTACATAAAATTAATTAACAGCTGATCATTTACACTCATGGACAAAACTTAAGGAAGTGAAAAGTCTTTTATGTCACAGCCAGTGGTCTTTTTTTTTTTAAGGAGACAGAGGCAATTTTGTTCACATTTGGTTATCTTGTGTGTCTTCAATAAAGGTCACTGGGTATCAAATATCTTTCAGAGTTATTGTCTGAATCCTGATATACATGTTAAGAGGTAAAACTTCTTCAAGTTTTGCCCACAAGTGTAAATAACTTTAAGTATATATTATTAAAATATATATATATTACAAGGTACTATTTTTGGATTATAGATTATAAAAACAAGGTAATAAGACTAAATCCAATTAATAAAATATTAAATTTTATGTAAAAATCTTTTAAATTCTACCTTGTATTTTTGGAACTTTTGAAATAGAGGTGAAAAAGTAGGGAAGAATAAAATAATTAGAAAGAAATATTTACAAAAATAATCCCTTGTATGAATATTAAGGTGAAATATTCGGCTCTTACAGGAATAATTTCTTTTTTAAAAAAATGTAAATTCACAAAAGCTAGAGTTTTGTGCACGAAACTGGAAATTTGTGAATTTGTGAAAAAAAAAAAGTTTAATATAAAGTTATTTTTGGAAAAGCCTGATATTATCTCCTTAATAAAAAAACAAATATAAAAAAGTGTTAAATAAAATAAAAATTCAAGAATCTTTATAAGGAAGCAATTTTAAATAAAAATGCTAACAATTAAAAACCATTAAACATCATTTCACCCTGTTCTGAGCAATTCTCCTTACCTTTTATATCCATCATTTATATGACTAAAAAATGAAAGTAGTGAAGATGCACATCACACACACATGAATTTAGAACTTATTGGGAATTAACATGAAACTACAAGTTTGTATTTAAAAAAAAAAAAAAAATTCCAATTTTTTTTACCTATTCACTCGATATATGACTTGTGTGCCCACTGCTTCTATTTTTAGTTATATAAACCTAATTATAACGAATTAAGATGTGAATTTTTTTTTCACAAATAAATCAAAGTTCTACTGTCCTTACTGCGATGAAAAAATATTGGGAGGGCTTGGCTCATCGGTGGCGAATCCTCCCAGCAGTTTGGCCAATTTAAATCTATCAGACCGCTTATTTAGAGCTCTAATACTGTATTGGATCATTCTGATGTTATACTCTACACTTCTCAAACTTTGCAAGCTTGATACCTTAATATGATTGAGTGGAGATAAGAAAGAAGAATACTCTACACTGAATGGTGGAATCTTAGAAATGGTATTTAAGCAAACATTGGACATAAGATTTTAGGACAGTAGTAATACATTTAAATATTTGCATCAAGCAATGCTCTTTCACAAACAATAGGTACAAGTTAGGCACAAATTATGTCCTAAAAGCTTATGTCCATAGTTTGCTTAATTACCATTTCTAAGATTCCACCATTAAGTGTAGAATATAAAAGCAGAATGATCCAATACAGTATTAGAAGTCTATAGAGGCAGTCTGATAGATTAAAAATTAGTGAAACCGCTGGGAGGGTTCACCACTGATCAGCCAAGCCCTCACAATATTTTTTCATTGCAGCAAGGACAGTAGAAGTTTGATTTATATGTGAAAAAAGAAACATTCGCGTCTTAATGTCTTAATTCGTTATACTGGCGTATTATTGCTTTGTATTAATAAACCTAATTGTTTAATGGTAATAACTGTAAGAGAGCAATTTTTTTTTTTTTTGCATCATTTTGACCTTTTTTTAGATTCACTCTCCACAGCAAAATTTTCCTCTACTTTCCTATTTAAGTAATCCATAGTTTTTCCATTATTATAATTCAACTAAGAGTTTGTTATGGTGTGTGTGACATCTTAGCCTCCTCCGGGCCAGCCAATGATGCCTAATAACATGGACCCCACCAGACAAGGTGAGCTTTCCTTCCATTGTTCATATTACCTTGTACTGAATCTTTGCCTGTTTTCAGGAGATGCTGGAGATTTTGTTGGGTGGCAAGGTATTATTAGAACCTTTGAAAAATTGTTTATTTATATACTTTTTTGTGGTATCTTGGACTATTGTTTGTATATTCCTAATATTTAACATTGTTATGTTAAAAAATTGAATATCTACATAGTAAAAAAAAAAAACTGTCTTAAGTGGAACCTATCTTAAGAAAAACCTGTGTTGGTCTTGACTATATAAATCTAAGTGAACCTTTGGTTGCCTAGTACATAAATTTTAACCTGAGCTCTTGGTTCACTGAGGGTCTGGTTAAGACAGGTTTTTACTGAATATTAAGATGAAAAGTTCAATAAGACTAGAAACCAAGGAAATACAAACCATTATTGTGAATAATTTGTCATAAATTCTTATGTCCAAATTTCTTTTATTAATATATAAGCTTGATTTCATGATAACTAGCATGCCCTCTTACATTTTAATTGCATGTTAAAATATAGTTATAAATGAATGTATAAATATTTTTAATGTGGTACTTTATAATATAGAAAGACAGTTAATAGATATTAAACTAAGTATAAATATGATATAACTGCTATAGTGAACTCCAATTGGACTAAGCTTTTGGTTGATTATTGCCTCTTGGTTCACTATATCTATATCTATCTATATATATATAAAAATGAATGTTTTGTATGTTTGTTGGTTTGTATGTCCGGTATACAAATTCGCAGTAGTTCACTAATTCAAACCAAAATTTCCATACATAGGTAAAAAATAACGGGGATGACGATAGGCTATTTTAAAAAATATATAAATCAATTATTAAAACTATATATTCAAATTATTCTACTTAGCTCACGAGCAGCGCCCTCTAGAACGCTCAGGCGACCTGCCGGCGGCACGCGCCCGTTGGCTGCCGGCAGGTCGCCTGAGCGTTCTAGACGAGAAGCTTTTTCTTAATTACAATGCAAGCCTTAACTATATTTACAGGTTTTCTAATTTATAACTATTTCACATATTTACATATATATTTTCATTTTTTGCTATAACTGATCTAATTCGCCGTTTAAAATAACGGCTCTTGCTATATTTGCTATGTTTTATTCTCCTATGTTTTATGTGTTTGAATAATACATTTTATCGTGTAAACCCGGGCGTTGCCCGGGTCATTCGTCTAGTATATTATATAAAAAGGAAATTATATCAGGCTTGTTAAAAGGAAAGGTTTTCTATATCTCCTGTTAGTTTAAGCAAAGTTTTACAATATACAATGGAACCTCATTATACCAGATACCTTTATAGCAGAAACTTGGTTATAACATTATGATTATAAAGGTTAAAGTTCCTATTGTTTTAACCATGGTTATAAAAACATAAAATAATGCAATATAATGCGGCTTATAATTGTAGAACAACTTTTGAAAATTATCCCGCATGTGTTTCTTTTGAATGAAAAATTGAAATTTATTTTAAGGAGAAATAACGATTATTTCTACCCTTATGGATGCAGTATGAAAGGATGAATTGTGAAGAGTAATGATCAACGGAAAAATAAAAGTGTCCAGGGATGGGAACTCTTCACAATTCATCCTTTCATACTTCATCCATAAGGGTAGAAATAATCGCTATTTCTCCTTAAAATAAATTTTGATTTTTTGTTCAAAAGAAACACATGCGGGATAATTTTCAAATGTCGTTCTACAATAACATAAAATATTGGATCCAAGTGATGTGTTGTTCTAATGAAGTTAGACTGAATAAAGTGATTAAAAAATATTTTATGATACAGTCCAGTTCTATATCTCACATTTGCACATTTCATGGAATTCATGTGATGTAAAAGGCTAGGATTTGAAGAAATTTCATTAAAAAAATTTCTAGCTGAGAGAGATAAAAATTCACTGCTGAAAAATAGTGAAATTATATATCATTGTTAATATAACAGTCATTTAGGATTTCATTTTCTGAATAAAAAACATTTGAAAAAGTAACAAACTATGCATATAATGAGACAAACTAAAACTAAATATAATTTTCAAAAGGTTAATTAAAAAAAAATTATATTGAAGAAGTAATAAAAGTTAATGGTGACGAGTTTCTTTTATTGATGCTGTAAATTCGGCAAGCTTTCGGACTTTGATGTCCTTCAACAGGCGTCGAAGGATGTAAAAGTCCGAAAACTTGCCAAATTTACAGCATTAATAAAAGAAAGTTGTCGCCGTTAACTTTTGTTCCTTTCTCAAGATGATGTCAGGCGATTCCTTCTCTTGTAAAAAATTATATCTCTGAGCTTTGCAAAGAAAAAAAGGAAAATGTATTGAATATGTATATCTATATTTTTGCAAAAGTTCACAATCTCCTTTAAAAAATTTCAAAAAATAGAGTAGATAATTAAATAATCTTCATTTCCAAGAAATGAAATAAGTAGCACTAATAATTTGTCGTATTACAGGGTGTGACAAAAGTCTGGAATCATGAGTAGCTTAATTGAATATCATCTTCATAATTAGTGATCAATTTAACACATGTTAAATACCACTTGAATATCTATGCTACCTATTATTTAAAAATTGTTTACTTTATAAAATGAAAACTTTTTTTTCAATTTACCTCTAAGATGTATTAAGCCCATGTATGGCTGTTTTCAAACGTGTTTCCTTTCTTTTAAGACTTCATCAAGTTGTGTCGCACTTTCACCACTTTACAAAGGGTCAATGGGATTTTTGACACACCCTGTATAATGATTCCAGACTTTTGTTTAAGCCATTTTAAAAAAAAATCTATGCATCTAAATTTAAAAGAAAATATATATTTCTAAATATGTATTATACAGGGTGTTTTCAATAACCCATTTTCCCTAATATTTTCTTTTGTTCCAGGTGATCACTTAGGACACAACCTCCAATTAATTAAATGCTTATCTTGAAAAATGCATTGATTTGTGCATGAGCAGGAAATAATCAGGTTGCAAGTAAAAATTAAACTCGCAACAGGTGAACCAATGAAGTTAACAAAATCAATTATTGAAAAACTCAAGAATGAAAAAAAAAAAAACAGAAAAAGACATCAAATTGGAAAACAAAATGATTCATAAAAAAAAAAAAAAAGTTCATATTTTCATTATATTCAAAATGGTAAACATAACTTTTATCATTATTTAAATTTAAACAATTTTAAACATAAAAATTTTACATAATATTTATAAATTGGACATAAAATTTTGACACTTGTATAAACATAATAAAAATAAGTAAATAGATTGTAAACATAGTTGGAAAATGAAGAGAAACCTAATGAGATGTTGTTGAGGAAGTACAAGTCTGGGTAAGTTATTGATGAAAGCTTGCTGCCCAATTATTGCGGCAGTTTCTGTACAGAATCCTCCAGAAGACACCTTGTGGCTCTTCCTGGGAGTGATTTGAATTCTTAAAAGAAAGGAAACACATTTTTAAATCAATAAATTGATAGAGCCATACATAAATATGGCCAATCTTTAAACATTTTTTCTCAATTACTTTTTCAATCAAATTTATAAAATTTGAATTCAAGCATATATTTTTCATATTTTCAAGTTTTTTTTATTGTTTTAAAAATAAAAAAATTATTTGACTCTATATCTCATAACCTGGAAATGTGTTTTTATTGTATTTATTTCTAAAATTTGCATTAAATTTGATTTAAAAAAAAACTATATTTATAACCATTGTACTAACTTGGAAATCCTAATCACCATATCATCTATGAATACAAAATACTACAAAAAATTGTCATTTTGAGGTCTTGACCCAAAGAAGACTATTAGCAGGACAGCATTATGTATCTTTTGGGAGGAAACAAGACAGTTTGAAACCAGGTAAAAAGTGAAATAAGTGTTTTAAAAAGGAACAGTAAAGAAAAATTTTACTGCATCTTCCTCTGCCAACTAGATTTGATAAAATCATTTCATTATTTCAGGTGAATCTGTCCTAAGACTGGTGTTCATCCTCAATCAGACTTCTCTAAGATGATCATTTTAAAGAGGTCTTCATTGAGGACTTTTGTGGCCAAAATAATGCAATGGTTTCCTCTTGCCTTCCTCATTCATATGTCATTGACATATGTTAACATTGGTTTATCCACCTTTAGAAGCTGTTTCCAACAAGGACAAATGGAGGTCCTCCCAAAGAGATCACTTTTGCAAAGCCAAAAATGTTTGATCTAATCCAACTTTTGATGAATGTCAACTTCCAAGAGATACCACGGGGTATCAATGCTTCTTAGCAAGTCTCATGTTGCTTGACTGGTTTCAAAATAATACATTTTCTAGATCAACCTCTTTTTTTTTTTTCCATGCTGATTATTCTATTTTTCTTAAAGCCATTTTGAATATAAATTTCTATGAATAGTTGTCCATTTATATTTTGCATTGCATCTAACATTTAGTATACTACACAATTATCTAGCAGTTATTCTTCAGGTCATTTTAGATAAAGTCATCAACTGGGGTTTTGTAGTCAGGGTTTGTATCTGCAGATTTACATGGCTCTTTGTTTCTGCCTTGATTCTATTCCTTGAGAATTTCTCTCTGAAAATAAATATATTATTTTTAATTAGGCTTCACATTTAACAAAATATGAGGGGGGGGGGGGGAGCTAAAAATTACAGCAATTTCTTTTATAAAAGGTGTATCTTTTTTTTTTTTTTTTTTCAAATACAATTTAATCCTTATATATATAAATTATTATTATATAAAAGGGCGTACCTGGATCTGTAAAGAAAAAAAAATTTTTTTTTCAAAATATTTCGAGATTTTGCTCTCTCTTTTCCCCCAATATCTCGAATTTTTTTTTCTTTACAGATCCAGGTACGCCCTTTTATATAATCTTAATTGATGGATTGCCTTTTGACTCAAACAATTTTAATTGCCTTTAAAGTATAATAGAATTTCTCCATGAGAAACCATAGCCTAACAACATGGCTAAACTCAGTCTCTCCTGGAAGTGGTCTCTTATCAGAGGCTGTCATGTCAGGCCCTGCCATATGTCTTTCAACTGAAGCAGTCTCTGATGAGAGACCAGGAAAGACTGGATTTAACCATGTTGTCTCTAATGGGAGACTATTCTCCTTTAGAACTAATGCATTTGTCCAAGTCTTCATTCATTCCAGTGTTGGAAGTATCTTGGCTAAACTCAGTCTATCCTGGAAGTGGTCTCTTATCAGAGACTGTCATGTCAGGCCCTGCCATATGTCTTTCAACTGAAGCAGTCTCTGATGAGAGACCAGGAAAGACTGGATTTAACCATGTTGTCTCTAATGGGAGACTATTCTCCTTTAGAACTAATGCATTTGTCCAAGTCTTCATTCATTCCAGTGTTGGAAGTATCTTGGCTAAACTCAGTCTATCCTGGAAGTGGTCTCTTATCAGAGACTGTCATGTCAGGCCCTGCCATATGTCTTTCAACTGAAGCAGTCTCTGATGAGAGACCAGGAAAGACTGGGTTTAACCATGTTGTCTCTAATGGGAGACTATTCTCCTTTAGAACTAATGCATTTGTCCAAGTCTTCATTCATTCCAGTGTTGGAAGTATCTTGGCTAAACTCAGTCTATCCTGGAAGTGGTCTCTTATCAGAGACTGTCATGTCAGGCCCTGCCATATGTCTTTCAACTGAAGCAGTCTCTGATGAGAGACCAGGAAAGACTGGGTTTAACCATGTTGTCTCTAATGGGAGACTACTCTCCTTTACAACTAATGCATTTGTCCAAGTCTTCATTCATTCCAGTGTTGGAAGTATCTTTTCCTCTTTGATACCTGCTAGCAATATTTTGGCATTTTGCATCATTAAAACCAGCAAAATTCTTTCAAGTTCCTCTTCATCCTAGGTGACAGAAAGGTAAATCTGTCATATTGGGTATGTGGATCAAGGCTTGAATGTAACAATTCCTTTTGATTCTCAGTTAGGAGTTTGGGCAAAAAGTTTGCTCTTTGCCTTCCCAAATCAAGCCAGAATGAGCTGAATTGTGCTCCAGGACCCAAAATAAGTATTTGAGTTCGTTAATATTCAATGATGAGATCACAGATTTTGCTGATATTGTCCTCAGTTCAATCAGTTGAAGGAGAACAGGAATGGGGCTAATCTTCAATGGCTGTTTCCTCTTTTTAGAAAAAATCATTTGAACAATTGAGAGAGTTTTACTAAGAATGGCACAACTTGGTACTACCAATGTACAGCATTATGATTATTGTTATTTTTGGGTTCACCTTTATACAATTATATAAATTAACTTAGCCTAATATATATATATATATATTTTTTTTTAAAGGAGACATTATTTTTGGAATACTCTTTTTATAGCTGGAGGGGTGGGAGGGGATTTTAATTTATTATTACAGTAGAACCTCCCTGTAAAGGACACCTAATTGCAGAGCCAAAGTGTCCTTTAGAGAGAGGTATCCTCTTACCGGAGAGTTGCAAAATAGTAAAAATAGTAATTTTGCAAATGAAAATTGTCCTTTGTAGAGAGGTGTTCTCTAGCGCGAGTGTTCTCTCATGGAGGTTCTACTGTATTGAGATATGAAATTGAAAAAAAAAAAAATCAGTATACTTCACTTAGTTTCCTAGTCAAATCTATTATTATTATTTTTTTAGTTTATCTTTCTTTTTTTTTTTTTGCAAGCTAGATGATATTACCTTTTTGTTAAAGGCATATAATGTGTGGGAAATTTGGAGAAAGAAGTGAAGAAAATGATTTGTGAACATTTCTATTTTGTTGGTTCAAGGTCCTCCTGGCATGAATCCAATGAATCCCCGCATGAACCCTCCCAGAGGCCAGCCCTTGGGCCCAATGAATCCAGCTGTAAGATCTATTTCTTAGCACCTTGAGAAAACAAAATATTGAAATGACCTTTCCAGAACTATGGGGGCATGAGGCCACCTCCTAACAGTGCAATGGGTCCTGGAGGACCTGGGATGCCTCCAATGTCCATGTAAGTAGTTACCATGGTCAAACACCGATGTATATACCTTCTACATCACTGATGGAATTGTGCTGGCATCAAACTACGGTTGATTGATTTGGAAAGTTAATTTTCTTGATATTTACTTGACACATCAACTCTTCAAGCAAAATAATAATCTACTCTGACTCAAGAGCATTGCTAAATCTGTTAACCGACTCCCAGCCAACAGCTCTGTCACAGTGCAATGGCTTCCTGCTCACATTGGAATTCCTAGAAATGAGCTAGCAGACTCTCTGGCAAAGTCTGGAGATCTTGGCCATCCTGAGTCCAGGAAATCTACCACCAGACTAGATGAAAGAGACCTCCTCCGTACCATCAAGACCCAATGCCTGCAGGAATGAAAATCTAATGCTGCACATGACTGGTACAGAACAGGAGGGACAAGCACCAATTCTGTCCTCCCAAGATAACAACAGTCTTCGATTTCCAGACTTAAGTCTGGTCAGCTACGGACAATGACTTTCCAGAATGGTTGAAAGGTTTTCCCACTATGTACTAAGTGCAATTCTCAACCTGCAACCCCAAAACACATTATTGAGTAGAGTGGAGATAAGAAAGAAGATTTTCTTGACTTGCCAATACCTTTGATCATCCACATTTATTTTCGGTTTACATCATCTATATCTATGTATATTTGGAATGTTGATGTGACTTATTATTTTCATACTTTATCATTATAACCATATTATAACTATATTCTGCTCATAAGCCATTTCAATATTCTTCACCTCTGCTCCTTGCCACTACTGTAGTTACTGAAACCCATTATACAAAATACTTATTGATTTCCCTTTCTTGATTGCTGTGATCTATCATGAACAATATGTCACTAATATAGATTGTGGTTGAAACTAACACATGGATGGTCTTGTTAAAGGAGAGAAGTTAATGGATTAGCTTTTGAAGTCTATAATTGGACACACACTTGACTCTAGATGTGGTGTTGAACAATACCAAATGAATGCTTGTTATGATATACACTCATGGACAGAACTTAAGGAAGTTGTACCTTTTAGCATGTATATCAGGATTCAGACTATAACTCTGAAAGATATTACAGTGACCTTTGTTGAAGACACACAAGATAACCAAGTGTGAACAAAATGGCCTCTGTCTCCTTAAAAAAAAATAGACGACCAGCGATAATCAAAGACTTTCCACTTCCTTAAGTTTTGTCTCTATGAGCGTATACATTAAAAACAAATGTAAAAATTAATGTGCTGTTACTTTTCAAATTATATGTAATACTAGACGAATGACCCGGCTTCGCCAGAGAATTCAGGAGTACATAAAAAACGAATAAACGCCGTTAAGATGCTAATAATATGTACATTTAAATATTAGGAGAGATTTTGCATATTGCTTGATATTAGAATATTTTATTAAGTTGGTTTGTATTTTTTGCATATTGACTATTTTTTGTTTAATTTTAAGAATTATATATATATATATCATATTGACTGTAACTTTTATTTATTATATATAAAAAAAAAAAAAAGGCCAGAACAAAAATTAATAAAAAATACGAAAGCCATTGTTTACATACTGTAACACTAATTTTGTAAAGTTTTTTTTAAAATTGCATTGTGTGCACTTACCGTAACTTAGTAATATAAATTTCTCTCTCAATACTTTTGTAAAAAAAAGTGACACTCGTATAAAAAGATATTTTAAAAAAAGTACGCAAGCAACTTGAAAAGAAATGCAGAATGCTCATTGGTCGCTTAATTGGCCTCATGTTGTTACTTCGCCTCATATTTACTCCGCGTAAAAAACTAATCAAAATGTAGCCAAAAATTTTCCTCAGGTTTATAAAAAGCGACATGCAAAATTTGGTACCAATTGGTTCAGTAGTTTTGAGTTTATCGCGAAACAGACAGACATTGACTTTTATATATATAGAGATATGGACAATGGTAATTATGGCAATTTGAGGTGTGTGATGTTTATTCTGTAAGTGCACTACATGTCTGTACATGTAGAAAATAATTGAACCATATACTTACAAAGGGCCAGAGCCCTATTTGGTTACTTGCACTTACTGATGGATTTGGACTAGTGCAAGAATTAGGGGACATTGAGGTAGCCCAATTTCACTACATCGCTCCCGCCAAGACCTGTTAACTGCCTCAAAGTGGCAGGGGGGGGTCCTGGACGGGACAGGTGAAGTATGTCTGGAGTTCTGAACTCCTGGTACCCAAGGCATGAAGGCTGTCCCACTATGTCCAGCTAAATGTTAACAGTCATATTCCTACCTACAGGTGCCTCAGATGTCCCATCAACAGGAAACACCCAAATACTCCAAAGAATAATGCTGTACAAAATGGAGAGGAGTGGACTTCAGGAATTGGTTTAACCATGGAGATAAGCACCACTACTACATTGCTATCTCATGTGTCTGATATTTCTTTGCAATATTATTGCTGAAATGTACAGGAATTAATTTATTTTGTTAAATTGAATATTTTTATTGTTTAAAATATTTTGTCACTTAAATGTGTTATGGAATATGTGTTTGCAGGCCTGGAGCAGGGCGTCCTTGGCAAGCTAACACATCCAACGTAAGCACATGTGATGTTATTGATGGAATAATGGCTAACAACATGTTTACATTGCAGATGAACTACTCCTCAGCATCTCCTGGCTCTCACTATGGAGTAAGTCTTCTGCTAAATAATAACTACATTAAGCTCATCTTTACTGAAAACAGTTTTACTTGTAGTGCTGTTTCAAGTTTTATATTTATTGCAGATGTTTTATGTGCTATGCTTTCCAAGAATGGATATTTATTCCAATAGAGAGAAAGGGGGATGCTAAAAACCATTTGCGATGTTCAATTGAATGATCAGTAGATGCATTTTTCCCAATATATTTTTTCATCGCAGTAAGGACAGTAGAAGTTTTATATTATGTATAAAAGAAACATTCGCGCTTTTAAATCCTTTTATTTATATGTATAGATGGCGCGTTATTGCTTTGTGTTAAAATAATTTATGTTAAATGTTTAATGTTTTTTTTTTTTTTTGCTTATCCCTAGTACACATGGTACAGGCCATGGTAATCATGGTGGGAAGAAGTAGGCGACTGCTTTTACTAAGTGCACCACATGTCTACACAAGTGAAAAGCCGTTCGACTTTGCACTTATAAATGTGCAAGAGCCCCATTTGGTTACTTGCACTTGCTGGTGGGGTTGGACTTTTGCAAGAATCAGGGCCATTGAGGAATTTTTTTTTAATCAGAAAAAATTATCCAATGCAGGAATCGAACCCGGGTCGTAGCGGTCGAAAACCAACGGTTTAGACCCTCCTTCCACCAAACCCCCAGTTTATATATACCCCCCCAATTTATGTACTTTTTTGAAACAAAATTTCAACTTGTGGGGAATCTTTTGGAAGAGACATGCTTATATACTATAATATCACCATAAACTGCAGGAAAGTTTAATTCTGGAAAGTTGGATCTCCACAGATGACAAGAACAACCTAACTAGAAAAAGTCAAAATATCCCAAGAATGTATTCAATTACTAAATGATGGTCAAAAAAGATCCCACCAGGAGTCCACTACAACAGCATGTGACTTGTGAAATACTTGAAAGGAGGAAATGTTCAGTTGTTTGAAATATTGTTTTGATTTTTCTTATATACAGTTAAACCTCTCTATAGCGCTCGATTTTAAATATGTAGTACGATGCGATTTACATTAAAAGTAACCTCTCTATAGCACCCTATTTTGGTGAGTCCCAAGAGGGGGCGCTATAGACAGGTTTAATCGTGTATATATGTAGTATATTTTAAGGTAGTTAGAGCACAATCTTCTTCTAATGTTTATTATAACCCCATATCTGTATATAAAAATATGTATCGACCTTGTATAATAATAGAAATGACAAATAAAACAAAAGGAGTAGAGGTAGTACAGAGGACAAAGGCCAGACGTGATAAACAACCCAGACTAACAGGTGTTTATGCTAATGAGTTCATTCCCCCGTCAGCAGGTGGCCGACACGTGGCCAGACATCATTAATAACCAGCGCTTGACAGGTGGCGTGATTAGGACAGCCAATCAGAACTCGTCAACAAGAGCCAGAGTCGAGTATATAAGCCCCCCAAGATTGGGACAAAGGAAGTAGTTGTTTCAGTTGTTTCAGAGCGACGCTGTCATACGGTCAGTCAGACTTCTCACCCCTATCCGCGATGTAGACTCAGGGCATCCGTGACGTCCATGGTCCGACTACCTTCGTCCGTGGTCTACCTCTACTTCTTGGAGTTACCACCTAGACCTGCCTCTGTCTCTTGCTGTCCCAGTGCGGGAATCCCATCACGCACCCACTACCACGACTGCCCAGTACATTCCACATCGGGATTACTACATATATATATATGTTATATAAAGATTATTATTCAATTTAAAATTATAATTTCTAGAACACAAACTACTCTGTTGTTGTTGTTATTTTCTGTTGGCCGGCTCAAATATTTTTGTACATATGTAAATATGTAATCTTTTATTTTATTTATTCTTCACTCCTTAAGTCAGTTAGTACTTTCTCAAATTATTTTTTATATATTTCATAATCTCAATTAAAATAAATTGTAATCTAAAGTGTTTTTTTTTTCTATGACTGCATAGCAATACCACAATACTCATGTACTCAATTCAAAATATATATATATACACACACACACACTGTACACGCACTGTACACATGTACACGCTTGTTCGGCGGTACATATACTAAAATTGGAACGATACAGAGAAGATTAGCATGGCCCCTGCGCAAGGATGACACACACACACACATATACACACATATATACACACACACATATATATATACACATACTAGCTGAATGACCCGGGCAACGCCCGGGTTTTACCCGATTAAATGTTTTATTAAAATACTATTCTTTACAATTATAAATTGGCGTCGTGGATGGCACTCTTTTGAAATGTCCCGCTTCAATCTTTGTGTGTTTTTAAAATACAAAAATAAAAATGTAAATTTTCACAACGATATTTGAAAATTGTATTATTTAGATCTTTTGTATGAATATATTTTAAATCTGATATATACATAAAATGATATGATAATGATAGCAAGTGATTTCTTGTTCCTACCCTGTCATTACATCACTCAAGGTCACCGTCACGCCACGTGGTGGCGCAGCAAACAGTGACACCTGAATGGCGCTCTCCTATTGGCTCGCTACGATCACGCCACCAAAAGCAAACGGTGACAACGCATGACGCTGATAACTGTATATAGAATATACTGAACGTTTCCCCATATCAAGTATTTCACAAGTCACATGCTTTTGTAGTGAACCTCTGGTGGAATCTTTTAAAATGTATATTAAAATACCATAATATTTTCAAATTGCAACTCTGACAATATAAAATCAACCATTATTTTTCCACCATCCGAATACAATAGATTTAGAGTTTTGAAATATTAAAATCTGTGGCTGCACAATATTTGATCAAGTTGTCTTGGTTTAACTCACCTCCTATATATATTCATTTTAATATGACATAAATTTTCTACTGTTGAGAGATATTTTAAAAATTTACATTTTTGGTCAATAATTAAAAAAAAAAATTTTAAAAAGATATTATAAGGTAATAAGACCAAATCCAAATAAATAAATAGTGAGTGACATTTTGGTAACAGTGTTGTTACCATCATTAGACAAAAGTATGAAACAAGCTACTATAAACCCAGTTATAGGTTCATGAGCCCTTGTGATAGGGGTATTACCACTTTTGCCATCTCAAGGTCAGATGTACCATTTAACACCATGGTTTGGCGGTGGGAGTGATCCATCTTTGTCTGATGATGGTAACAACATCACACTTATTTATTTGGATTTGGTCCTATTACCTTGTAGTTCTAATCTATAATCCAAATTGTGCCTTATCATTGAAGAGACATTGAACTAACCTAAAGATGGGCAATACAGGCAGGACCGGCAGTCTCCAACACAGGAGGGCCACCTGGCACACCAATAATGCCCAGTCCGCAAGGTTCAAGTGGCCCCTACTCCCCGGCCAGCCTGAGGATGAATGCATCCACCCCCCAGCGCGACCAAACTGGCTCTGGTGGACCTGCCCAGGAAGCAGGCTCAACACCAGCCGGGGGGATGTATGCCATGATGAAGTCAGTTCCTGGCGGCTCAATGTCAGGCTTTCCCATGGGCCCTGGTCCAGATGGACCTTTGGGCCCTGGCGGACCTCTTGGTCCAGATATGGGTCCACCTGTCATGAATGGCTTGACATCTCAAGGGGATCCTGGATTAGATGGAATGAAAAACTCTCCAGCTAATGGTCCGGGAACTCCAAGGGAGGATGGTCCTCCCATTTCTGAATATGGAATCCCAGGCTATGGCCAAGAAAATGTAAGTTTTTGAACTAAGAAATTTTGAAGAATTTTGGTCAAAATTCAATACAGTAAAACCTCTTTAATTCAACACCCCAAGGGAAATAAGGTGCTTCTTGGTGATTAAAATAGGTGTTAATAATCAGTTAAATTAAAGAAAGTGATAGTTGGGATGTGAAAACTGGCTGAATTATAGCTGATTGATTTAAAAAGGTTATACTGTATATATTTTAAAGATAATTTTTTTTTTATTTTACTGGTTACTCTTCTATCTAGATCTTTGTTTTCTTCAATACTTTATACCCAGTCAATAGAGATACTCTTACAAAGTCTGTGCAATCACCAATTCACATTAGCCATGTACGAACCTATGTGTAATAGATAACTCGCACATATCTTTATTTGATATTTACATTTCATTCTAAACAAATTGAATAAGTAAGATGCACTGGGGGTATATTCAGACATCACAAGGGTGGAAAGGAACTTCAACAGACATTCAGGGGATTACAAGGATGTTTATTGATTGTGGCATTCATGGTCACGCATGGTGCCTACGTGGACTTTACCTCATACAGACGCTCCTCAAACCCAGAGGACCAGCAGACTAAGAGATGTTTGCAACATACTGAAATGCAATCCTATTAGAAACAAAGTTTCATGGCTTGTAAGTTGAAAGCAAACCCCCCAAACTTTATCAAGATTATAGAGGAGCGCTACAAACAAAGTACAGACCATTTTCTTTTAAAGGAGAGGCCAAATAAAAAATACTCCTAAATAGGTTTTTTGATAATGAACATTGAAAAATTCTTTCGATTAAAATAATTTTTAATATTAAAAAGGCCTTCAACTACAATAATGACAGGATATATGCAAATATATCAAATGAAGCTTCCATGTTTGCTAGAGCAATCATGGAAATCAATCTAGCAAGGTCATTATCATGGCCCTTGATGGTTTGGTGGAGAATTTCTTATGATAGTTTAGCTGCCTTCCATATCTGTGAAAAAGGGTAATATCAAATGCTAAAAATTATCAGGAGTACATCCTTTTTTTCCAAGGTGACGATATTGACTTCAAAGCAAACATTGGATTCTACTTCCTCCCATAAAAAAAGGAATCGCACAATAATAATTTTTGTAAAAGAATAGCTTGCTGTCAGCAAATTTCAACTCACCTGACATTTTACTGACTCATTGGTCCCTTTCTCAAAGGAATTATATTCTGGAATCCTAGCTTCTATTTACATGCAATGCATCAATTTTTGGCATATATACTGTACTGAGTAAAGTGTTTGTATGGGAAGTTGAAAAGATATTTTTTTGCAAAATAAAAAAATAGTTAGATTTAAACATAAGTCTTCATCATCAAAAATTACAATTTTTACTCTATAGCAACTCTCTGATAAGAGGACACCTCTCCCTAAAGGACACTTTGGCGCTGCAACTAGGTGTCCTTTACAGAGAGGTTCTGCTGTATTAGAAAAAAATCAAATTATATTTGGACTATGCATTTGGGGGTTCATGTCCATTATTATATAATATGACCTCTAATATATTTTTATCAATAATCCAAATTGTGTGCCCATTTTACTCTTTTATAGTCATTTTCATATACAGTAGAACTACCTCCCTGTAAAGGACATCTAATTGCAGAGCCAAAGTGTCCTTTAGGGAGAAATGTCCTCTTACCGGAGAGTTGCTAAATAGTAAAAATGGTAATTTTGCAAATGAAAACTGTCCTTTGTGGAGAGGTGTCCTCTAGCGGGGTGTTCACTAAAGGGGGAGGTTCTATTGTATATTTGAAATAAAATTATCAACATTGTCACCATCATCAGATAAGATTAAATGAGAAAAATATCACAGCAAGTTCTTAAATAGCACTGTTATCAAGTTTTTAAACAAGATAACAGATAAGGGAAAATAGTTTTTTAAGACAACTTGAAATATTCTTCTTAGAATTAAAAGTGGATTTTTTTGTTAGAATTCACAGCAAGTTCTTAAATAGTACTGTTATCAAGTGTTTAAACAAGATAACAGATAAGGAAAAATAGTTTTTTAAGACAACTTGAAATATTCTTCTTAGAATATTTTTTCTCATATTTATTCTTTTGTCTGATGATGGTAACAATGTTGTTGTCTAAATGTCACACACTAATAAATTATTTGGATTAGGTCTTATTTTCTTGTATTATAATCTATAATCCAAATTGTGCTTTATCACGAAATAAAATTATATTATTAATTTTATTAACCTTGAATTAATTTGTGGTTCAGGATCAGAACGAGTCTGCAGCCATCTTGAAAATCAAAGAAAGCATGCAAGAGGAAGCCAAGAGGTTTGAGAAGGATACTCCTACTGAACACCCGGACTATTTCATGCAATAGCTGTCCAGTTCATATCAATTTGCAACCAAAGACTACCGGAAAGTTGGTCCCTTCCCTTTCTCCTCAATTTTATTTTCAGCATTATTTCATTGATGAATAAAACCACCAAATCTATAAAAGAAATAATGCCAATTGGGATATAAGGCCTTAAGATTATTATCAATTTCTGAAACAAGGATTCCCTCTTTATTTTGTCTAGGTTTGTATGAAAGAAAGGAGAGATTCTTTCATCTCCCAAAAAGCCCACAAAATAGATTATGGAATTTATTCAATGTGTGTGCGAATATAAATATTGTAGAAAGTTGAATTTCTATATCACAATATATAAAAGAGATGAGGATCATCAGCCATCAAAGGAAATTTTAAAACAAAGAACCCATCAAAAATATATTTTTCCTCTTGTTATTGATTGTGGTATAATACTAGATGACCACTATCTTATAAAAGGTTTTAAACAACTTGTAGTAACTTGTATTATAGTTTTGAGAAAAATCTTTTATTTTATTACACATGTATAAAGATCAATTTTAATATTTCTTTTCTCAATTTCCTCTCTATAAAAAAAAATAGCATTTGCTTCTTAATAACCCCTTTCCTGAAGTCAACTTCTTTGCCAATAATTGAAGAGAATTATTTTTTTCCTTTTTATCTTTATGTTACTGGAGGCATTAGCTTCTCATCCATATTTTGTGTTTGTAATTTCACTCTTATTTTGTTCTTTACTGTATAATATGATATAATCAACAAGCCATTTGTAAATAGCTCACCAATAGTTTTAGATTTCACTGGGTCAACCCTCTATGGAAGCCTTATTTAAAAAGAAAAATATCCACATTTTCTTTTAAACTTTTGTTTTCAAGGAATTATTATAAATAGGGAAGGAGCAAGATATTTCATTTTGAAAACTAATCTTTTGGTTTTCTTATTTTTTTATATATATATGAAAACTTACCATAATATTTTTGCATGAATAAATGCATTAATGTTGGAAATATTATGTAAAAAGAGCTAAATCAAGTTCTTGCAGAAATGCTATGTCAACATCTATTTCATTCAGTTTTTCTTCGAGAGAGGAATCATTGACAAGTATTAAAAATACTTGTAAAACAAGAAAACAACAATGGAAAAGTATTATTATTTTGAAGATATCATATCTTTTAGCATTGAATGATATGGTTAATTAAAAAAATAAAGCATAAAATAAAGTATTGATTAATCATTTTTAGTTTTTTTTTTTCTGAAGAAGGTAAAGGGTTGTCAATATTTTGTCTAATTTTTGTACAGAATTATATTTTAAGAGATATATGAAAAGCCATGACATAGGTTTGTGTTTAATTCATTTAAAAATTGCTTTAAAATATTTTTTTATGTATATTTTCTATATGACCAATTAGACATTCATGTTTATTTTATGATTTAAATATTAAGAGAACAACCTTAACTATCCAAACTATTTACTGGTTATCAAAATTAAGGAGGAAATTTAGAGAAAAAAGCATTTACCTTTTTTCTTTTGAAGACTAAAAATGTACTTTCTTACACACACATATATATATAGTTAAACCTGTCTATAGCACCCCCTCTAAATAGCGCCTTCCTCTCTATAGCGCCCGATTTTAAATACGTAGTACTATGCGATTTACATTAAAAGTGACCTGTCTATAGCACCCCCTCTCTATAGCACCCTATTTTGGTAAGTCCCAAGAGGGGGCGCTATAGACAGGTTTACTATATATGAAAAATTCTATAAATAGTTTGAATATACAAAATAAGTAAACTATTGAAAAGAGTTTTCTCTTTTTAATTGTTCAATACAAGCCCCTGTTTCACAATATTTAAAAATATAATTAAAATATTATGATTACATATGTATAAACTTCAATTATAAAGATAAGCCAAATATATTTTAGATATGAGTGATAGGAATTTATTGAGTGAAGGTATGACATAGATGAAGTACATCTGATAAACTGCATTGATATTATAGAACATGAATATCAAATGAAGAAAGAATTTTTCATTGAATTTCCCCATGAAGAATTTATTCTCTCCAATCTGGGATGCCAGGTGCCTTACATGTTAATATATTCCAGTGAGAGATTCCAATTTGACAAACGGTGAATATGCTAATCAGGAACATCCTATAACTTCATGAATCATATTACAATTTCACAACCACAATTGCTAAACCTTCTTGGATACATTTATCTCACAATATCATGTGACATCTATCTATTTAGGCTACATGTGCTATATATAGTTGATATTGCTTAACAATACATTATCTTTTTCTGCGCCTACTATAAAGAAGGCAACAGGACCAAATCCATATGTAAAAACTAGCAACAGCATTGAAATGTCGCACATAGTTTACGTTTGGATTTTATCTTGTTTTTCCCGCTGCAAACTGATTGTGCCAATTTTATTATACTTTCTATGTTACTTCCATAATACAAGTAAATATAATGATTAAAGAATATAATAATAATGTGCAGAAAGAGTTTGTCTTCTATAAGATTTTAAAATCGTATATTGTGCAGGTTTGCCAGGTATTTGGGAATACATTTTTGTTTAGAAATTTTGGAATATTTTATTTAAAACAAAATATACATTTTTCCTCCATATTACTTCTTAATTACTCATAAATTTTGAATATAATCTTGTTGTTATAATTTATATATAAGTATATAGAAATATATAAAAACAGTAGTATTATTTTAATGCTTGAAATATTATACTAGCTTTGAGTTTAACTGCTTTATGTGTGGTTATATATATAAATAATAGAAATCATTTATTTAAAAAAATTATACAGTAAAACACCTCTTTGTAAAGGACACCTAGTTGCAGAACCAAAGTGTCTTTTAGAGAGTGGTGTCCTCTTACCGGAGAGTTGCTAAATAGCTAAAATTGTATTTTGGCGATGAAAACTGTCCTTCATAGAGAGGTGTCCTCTAGTGTGAGTGTCCTCTCACGGAGGTTCTACTGTATATGGTAAAAACAAATGGGGAAAGAATGTATTCACAGGTAAAAAGGGCATTTCTCCCATTTAAAAATATTTTCTTGAGCTTCTATTTGGAAATCGGACTGATTTAGGGAATAAAATGGTCTCAACATCAGTTTTGACAAAATTGGACAAACTTGTATACCATGGTGTAAGGCTATTATCCTCTTCAAACCAGAGGAAGCTCAACTTCCTCACATCCAATGTAAGGAGTCATGTGAAATCAGCCCAAACTGCCAAAAAGGTGTTTCAGTTGGTGAAGTGGCAGGGCTGATCTTGGGTTAGAATGTATTTGAAAAGGGTGGGGGTTGGGTTTTCATGTGCATAATAATGGTACTTCACCCATCAAAACATTGCGAGGGGTTTCTCTATGTGCAAATCACATAATTCCAGATTAATTAATTTGCCAAAATTACAAACATAGGAAGAAATTTATTGCTCTTTGATTCTGATATCCAGTTGGGTTTTCATGTGCATAATAATGGTACTTCATCCATCAAAATATTGCAAGGGCTTTCTCTATGTGCAAATCACATAATTCCGGATTAATTAAATTTACAAAATTACAAAAATAGGAATGAATTTATTGCTCTTTGATTCTGATACCCAGTTGGGTTTTCATGTGAATACTAATGGTACTTCACAAATCAAAACATTGAAAGGGCTTTCTCTATGTTAATCAAATAAGGTTTCCAGAGACAAGTTTCTTTTTATTTTAAAACCGTCTCAAGCTTTCAGGCATCTCTGTCCTTCTCTATGTGCAACTCACATAGATCCAGATTAATTAATATTTGCCAAAATAAAAATACAGTTAAACCTGTCTATAGCCCCCCCCTCTAAATAGTGCCTTCCTCTCTATAGCGCCCAATTTTAAACATTAAAATGTAAACATTTTACTTTAAAAGTGACCTGTCTATAGCACCCCCTCTAAATAGCACCTTCCTCTCTATAGCGCCCTATTTTAAACATTAAAATGTAAACATTTTACATTAAAATTGACCTGTCTATAGCGCACCCTCTCTATAACACCCTATTTTGGTATGTCCCAAGAGGGGGCGCTATAGACAAGTTTAACTGTATTTTTTTAATTATCCTTTCTTTTAAAGATATAACTTGTGTCTCATATTTACAAACAGAAGAAATTGATTGCTCTTTGATTCTGATAACCAGTAGGGTTTTCATGTGCATAAAAATGGTACTTTCATTCATCAAAACATTGCATGGGCTTTGTCTATGTTCAAATCATATAGATTCGGATTAATTAATTTACCAAAATACTATTTTATATTTTAAAAATTATCCTTTTTTTTTTTTTTTAAAGATTCAACTTGTGTTACAAATATAGGAAGAAATGTATTGCTCTTTGATTCTGATAACCAGTAAAGAACATTTGGACTCTCAGTTTCTAATTTTTCTAGCATTTCAGCAAAACAATGGTTATAGCCTTTACTTACCCAGTTCTAATAAATTCACTGTATACATATATAGAGATGTTTGGCAAATACGTTTCGCTCTGTGAGAATTAACCTATGCTCTATCACTTTCATTTTGGCTTTTCAAATTAAATTTTGAAATTCTTTTAAATTTGTTTCTTACCAAATTAGTATTTTGAAATAATTAATAAAGATCTTATTTTCTCCCTTAACATCATTTTTTCATTGTACAGAAAAATATTTTATTTTAAAAATTATTTTACGCATTTTACATGTTTTTGTGTTATTTTATATATATAAAAAAAATTTGTTTATTTTTTTTCTCAAAAAAAAATTATTTAAAAATATATAATTTCAGTAAAAAATACTATAACATATATTGTTTTTTTTATATTTTCCTTTATAAAATTTGAAACAAGATGTGCTAAATTGGTATTTTCCTCAATTTTATTGTTCAATTTTAAAGTTGATATATATTCCCTCATGCCAACACTCTATCATGTATAAACTACCAATATGTATCATAGAGCATGGCCCCCTTTTCCTGGGCTTGTTTCTTATCATTTTTCTTTTCAATTTAAGTGCAAATATTTTTGAAGGAAAAAAAAAAGAATGCCTAAAAGTAATAACTATTTGATTTTAAGAAAAATAAAAAATATGGTTCCCCAGATTTAATTTTATTTCTTTTATATATACAAATACATATTGTTGTGAATATATAAAATTGTATTAATCATTTAAATATTATAGTGGACATAAGGTAATAAGACCAAATCCAAATAAATAAATAGTGTGTGACGTTTCAGTAACAACATTGTCACTGAAACATCACACACTATTTATTTATTTGGATTTGGTCTTATTACCTTATTATATATTCCAAATGTATAATCCAAATTGTGCCTTATCATTATAATGGATACTCATTATAATAATTTCTTTTATAACACCTTTATACATGAACACAAGGTAATAAGACCAAATAAATAAATAGTGTGTGACATTTCGGTAACAGTGTTGTTACCATCTTCAGACAAAAGTACTGAATGGCCTTTATACATGGTTATAACATATACTTGCTTTATATAACCATTCTTCTGTGAGAGAAGAATAACAAAAACAATCACGAGACTCCGAATGAAACATTATAAAGGAATAACAATATATCCAGATGGCACAAGAGAGAACCTACAGGACATGCAACAATTGTCCTGGTGTGGAACTACCCACATATTCTTATGTCCACCAATGGCCGCAGCCATGCACAAAATTGACATGGACCCAGAACAGAAGCTTTACACACCCAAGATAGAGAACATTGCGACCTCATTGGACATGACAACAACATATTGCCACGTGGAAAATTAGGAAAGATTAACTTCAGAATGAAACAGCAATTTATTTCAGGCAAGAACAAACTATGAATAATGAACAAAAGATAAGCAATGAGGAAAGTTTACAGAGTAGCAAAATATAAACATAAAAAATGATATTCTGTTAATAAAAAAATACACTGTATAACAAAAAAATCGACGCACCAAGAAGGAGTTGTCAGATTAGGACAAAAATTGGTGTATGTAAAGAGCATGTATAGGGGAAAAAACGATTAAAATTTCAGAACAATTAATTGTTTTATTTCAGAGTTTGATCGTCACAAATTGAGAATGTCAATATGTCGTTGGACCCCCACTGGCCGGGATGCAGGCTGCCACCCGGCGTGTCATGGACTGATAAAGATTCTGGATGGTGTGCTCCGGGATTTCTTGCCAAATTGTCTCCAACTGTCGGGCTAAATAGTCAACATTCCGGGATGGTTGCAATCGCCTTCCCATCACGTCCCAGATGTGCTCTATGGGCGAGAGATCAGGCGATCTTGCTGGCCATGGAAGAGTTCGGCACGATTGAAGATAATCCATAGTAACACGTGCCGTGTGTGGCCGGGCATTATCTTGTTGAAAAGTAAGCCCGGGGTGATGTGAGAGGAACGGCAACAAAACAGGCCGTAGAATGTCATCTACGTACTGTTGTGCTGTCAGGGTGCCAGGAATGACTACCAATGGGGTCCTGCTATCAAATGAAATGGCACCCCAGACCATAACGCCCTGTTGTGGACCTGTGTGGTGTTTGACAGTAAGGCCAGGATCCACACGCTGCCCAGGACGTCTCCAGACACGTTTGCGACGGTCATCAGCACACAGTAAGAAACGGGACTCCTCACTAAAGACTATACGTCCCCAGTCAGCGCAGTTCCAAGTTGATCGCTCCCAACATCACTGTAGTCAGACTTGTCTGTGCACGGGTGTGAGGGGTAGGCATCGTAACCGTCGGTGAGCTCTTAGATTCCGCTCTCTCAGTCGCCTGTTGATGGTCATTTTGGACACTTGTGTGCCGGTCACACGTTGGATGGTAGATAACGTGGATTCCGGTGCTGCGACAGCCATTCTGACAATTGCTCTGTCCTCCCGTTCTGTTGTTGCCCTTGGTCGACTGCTGCCGTCCTGACGTTGCATTCTTCTGTTGTTGACCCACTTTTGCCAACATCGCCTAATAGCTGCATCACTTCGACACATATGTCATGCGATTAGTCGATTAGACCAACCAGCCTCTTTCAATCCAATGGCACGACCAGTTTCAAACTCTGACATATGTTCGTAATGAGCACGAATCTTTCTGTGAGGCATTGATACAGCAGAAATAGGCGTACTGCTAAAATATTAAACAGAAATTCTGAAAATCAGTTTGTGCCACGCCAAATATTGAGTCTAGAATGCTTGTGCTCGATGCGCAGTTCAGATGCGCTGGAGCTCTTGCTTTGCATAATTCGGCCACCAAATTTCAATCATTTGCATGTTTGGTCGAGACCTCTTTGTATACGTATTTTCATATAAATCGGACAACTGCTTCTTGGTGCGTCGATTTTTTTGTTATAGAGTATACTTTGCTACAATATTCTTGGATTGGGTTGATCAGGGCAGTACAGAGAGTATCTGTGCCCCATTCAAATCCAGATATTGTTTAATCCAGATACCTGCTTGCTGACATGATTTCCAAAGGTCAGTGAGGATTCCTGGGTGAGTTCCATATATACACGGAGGTTCATTTGGTCAGTGTTTTATTTGATATTTGGAAAATACACATTTAAGGTGGTTGTTAATTATAAATATCACTCTTTATGATTTATTAGGGTAAACTAGTATTTTCAATATTTTTCTAGGTGCATTTTATGCCCTTGTTGCCAAAATTAATGTAGCAAACTAATTATTTAAAATATGTATCCTATTGTATAATTGTCTTAACAATATATAAATAATGATGATAAGTAAATAATAAATATAATAAAATTCATATTATTAAGACATCCTATATCATATAATTACACACACACACCGTATATCAATGTCTGTGTCCATCTAAGAAAAAAAATGCTGATAAGTATATATACGGAACATATTATATACAGTAAAACCTCTCTATAGTGAATACCAAAAGGACTGAACCTGTAGTTCACTATAGCCATGGTTCTCTCCTTCTTCTTCTTTCTTATCTCTACTCAATCATATTAGGGTATCAAGCTTGCAGAGTTTGTTGATGGTGTCTGTTTGACAACCATCATGACTGGGTGAAGTAGAATGCGTCTGCCTTTGTCATTAAGACTGGGAGCACTACTCAGTGGCAGGCCAACTTAGCTCTAAAATAAATGGCCGCCTCTGACATGAGGAACAGGCGCCATGTGCAGCCACTCCTAACACTGAGTACAAACGCTGCTCATCCTGTATCCCTGGAGTCCTTACAGCTGGTACTATCAGCCGGGCCAGCTGAGCCCACGTTTTTTAGTGAGCTTGTTACTGCTCCCCCTCCTACCTTTTCATCCGGGCTTGGGACAGGCAAAGGCGGAGTTGCTATTATAGCCATAGTTCAATGTATTTGTGTTGTTATCCAAGACGAGGCAAGATTAACTAAGCATTAGTTTATTTCCTATTATAATATATTATTTTATATACAAGTCAAAAGAGATCACTAGCAGAGTATTATTCCTTTTGGTTTCTAGAGCTCAACAATCTGTGAGCCTAATACTCTGCACATCTCCTCCCTTAACTTTACAGGAACCTTCGAGGTATCTTGACTGCCCTTCCATATCTTGTATGCACAGCTGGCATTGAAGGGAGGCTCTTCTCTGGATCCTGGTCTTGGTTGTCCCTCTGCATCCTTCCATCTCTTGTAGATGAGGCCGTTGGTGTAGGGCAATCCTCCTCGGTCTCTTGCTCCTGGTCATCCTTGCATCTCCTTGAGAGCCAGGTTGATGTCGAAGTGGGGGTCTCCTCATTTCTCTGCTCCTGGCGCTTTCCAGGGGCATCGTCCTATGTGCTTGAAGAGTCAGATAGCAATCTTCTTCTTTCTTCTTGGACTTGGGCTTCTTAGATTTCTTCTTGGGAGGTTCTTCAGCTTCTACTTCCTCCTCCTCACTGTCCTCAGCTTGCTTCCTCTTCTGGGGAGTCTCTTCCTCCTCATTGTCAGAGGACTCCTCCTCATCTCCGGACTCTTGAGTTCCAGATTTGGGGCAGTCGTCCTTCTTATGGCCAAACTCCCCACAGGTGTAGCAAGCCTTCTTGGACTTGCGCTGGTTCTCCTCCTGTTCTCCATCTTCAGCCGTGTTGTTGGTACACTCATATTTACGGTGGCCAACTTCTCCGCAGTTGTAGCAGGTGTTGTTGCTGCCTCCATCACGGCTCTGTCCACGGCCACGTCCACCACCACGGGCAGGTTTGGTACATACAAACTTGCGGTGGCCTTCTTCCCCGCAGTTGTAGCAGCCTCTGTTATCTCCACTTCCGAGTCTACCACGCTGTCCGCCGCGGCCTCCTGATGATAATTGCTGAATCATTCTTACAATGTTTAATTTTTCACTTGTCTCCCCAGAGAGAAGTGGCTGCTTTAGTTTATCAACAATGTATATTTTCGAGTTTAAGTGCTGGCCTTTATTTTGAAGTTTTACGTGGATCATTCCAACTGTTTCCAAGGGTATTCCATTTGGACCTTGTAATATTTTATCAGATTTTTCCAGTTTTATTCTTTGGAAACTTTGATAATAATTTTGTAGGGGGAGCACGTTGACATCAGCTCCGGTGTCAATTTTAAAATTAATTTTTCTATTATTTACCTTAATTGGTACTATCCATTTCTTGGAATTATCTTCTACAGATCCCAAAAAAGCTATCTCTGATTTTATTTCATTTATGGCTTCTGATCTACATACTTTGGCATAATGGCCCTTTTTCTTGCATTTACTACAATACGAGTTCATAGCTGGACAATTTTTCCAATCATGATTATTTGAATTGCCACACCTGGTGCATCCATGTGATGACCCTCCCAACTGGTTTGACTTGAATTGTCTTAATTGTCTCACCTGGATTTGAAAAATTAAAAGGTTCTGGGGCTACACAATTATAATTATATTATATTTACCCAAAAAGTTTGCTTGATGTCAAGTTTCAAATTTTCTTCGAACAATGACTTTCTTTATGAATTCAGTTTACTTCTTCTAAGCTTGCTTGATGTCGAATTTCAAATTTTCTTCGAACAACGACCTTTATGAATTCAGTTTACCGCTTCTAAGCTTGCTTGATGTCGAATTTCAAATTTTCTTCGAACAACGACCTTCTTTATGAATTCAGTTTACCGCTTCTAAGCTTGCTTGATGTCGAATTTCAAATTTTCTTCGAACAACGACCTTCTTTATGAATTCAGTTTACCGCTGCCACCATGTGTTGTTATCCAAGACGAGGCAAGATTAACTAAGCATTAGTTTATTTCCTATTATAATATACTAGACGAATGGCCCGGGCAACGCCCGGGTTTTACCCGAGTGCGTATATATTTTTAAAATGTTTTAATTAAAATACTATTCGTTACAATTATAAATTGGCGCCGTGGATGTCTCTCTTGTGAAACGTCCCACCCCAAACTGTGTGTGTCTTGAAAATATAAAAATAAAAATGTGAACGGAAAAATATGTCCAGGGTAGCCTAGTGGTCATGGCATCTGCCCGGTAAGCGGAAGGTCGTGGGTTCGATTCCCATCTCTTGACACTTTTTTTATTTTATTCATTCTGACCAAAATCTATCCGTGAACTTCACACAGAGAGAATAAGGCAATTATATAAGTAGATAATCCAAATTGTGCCTTATCACACACTATTTTTTTATTTGGCCTTATTACATTGTGTTTATAATCTATGACGTAATGCCGGCGGTGCGTGCCCGTTGGCTGCCGGCTAAGCACGTGACCTCCCTGTGCGCGCGCATCCGTGACAGAACCGGCCACCCATGACGGTCGTGACTATATATGTTGATAATAATAATAATAATAATAATAATAATTATTATTATTATTATTATCATTAGATAATGATAATGATCATAATGATGATGCGCGCGCATCCGTGACAGAACCGGCCGGCCGGCCGGCCAGCCCGCCCATGACGGTCGTGACTATATATAGGGATTATTTTATATACAAGTCAAAAGAGATCACTAGCAGAGTATTATTCCTTTTGGTTTCCAGAGCTCAACAATCTGTGAGCCTAATACTCTGCACAGTATTATAAAATTAAAATGGGGATTTTCGTGTCGCTCTGGGCCACGAAACCACTCTTATACTTGAAACAAATATTCTTTATTTGTCAAGCTAAAAGCTACAGTAGCAAAAGGAATTTAAGGCAACAAGACTAATCTATTCCTCAGGCTGGACTGGACTGCCTAACTTAATTCACACGTCCTATTTATAGCACAAATACGTTAAATTAAAACTATGTAAATTGTGCCACACAAAGAACAAATATGCAAAGACACAACAGGGATTATTTCAGGGAAGGTTCGCTATATCCCAGGTTCATTTTAGAGGGGTTTTACTGTATATATATTATTATCTGTTGACTTTGCTTAGAATTTTTAATGAAACTGATTCCAAGAATTATTAATTAAACATTATATTTATTGATTTACAAGAGAGAGAACAAAATATAAAAGGGAAACTAATATTAAACAAAGGAACTTTTTTTTCGGTTAGCGCCTATTTACCTGTGAGCTTACACACACTCTGAGGTAACAATTAATTAATATATATACAACAATATCATTATGATATCCTATTATTATTTTTTCTTTTAACAACACTATGTTGTTACACAACAATATTTACACACACAACAGTATGTTAGACAGAGTGTCAGTCTGAAGGGAAGGTGTGTGATAAATGATGATAATTATCTCTCTCATAATTATTATTCAGATTCATTTTCTTAGAGGATTTTAAGTAGTTATTTCTGGGACAAAATAATATCTATCTTTAAAAAAATTGTGTGTATTTTGCTCTACATGTGTGTTTAGATAAACATGTGTGACAGGCTAGGGCTTTAGCTAATTTGTTTATGTAAAATACTTGAATTTTTATATCATCCATATGCCATGAGCTAATGCTAGTACCTTATAATATCATCATAACATATCATATACATATCATACATATATCATACATATACATATCATATATCATCATATAATATCATATATTCAACACAATTTTACTATATTAAATTAGCAAAAGATAATACTTACCCCTTGAGGATGGTTTGATTTCTCATTTGAACAGCAATTACCATTTGACATATCATTTTTGATTGATTCAAATTTATTCTTGTGAAACTATTCAGATATCTCATATTTTCATACAAGCGTAAAAATCCAATCAAACATAAATTAATTTTTTTTTATTGAGATTCAATGTGTAGAAAACAAATTTTCTTGAAATTTTTTCTTGAATTTTGATATACCCCTCAAAATTTCTTGAAATTTTCCTTTAATTTTGGTATCCTCCACAAATTTTCAGATCACCATAAATATTCAAATCCTTGAATTATTCGTTCATTTGCCTGGGTCGATAATTTTGAATTTTGGAGAGACCAGGCTTTAAGCTGTGGGAAAAAGTTTAGAAAATATCATCAGATGAATCTGATTCTGGGAAGGAATCAAATTCATCCATGATAATTCCAATGCATTTGTCGATAGTTTGTTCAAATCCACCATCTTGATTGGGGAGATTGCACTCCTTACATGGAGATTTTTGTTCTTTCTTTATAATCGGAGTAGTTGGCTCTTGCTTTGCAACTTGAGTATATCTTGAAGCGCAAGGAAGTGATTCATCATTAAACTGGTTCACTTTGGGCTTTACGTGCTGGACTTCTTTGTGAACTTTACAAACGTGATTATTTTCTTTGTTGTCCATGTTTGGGAAATTTCCAAAGTTGCAAATATGAGCAATTTTCTTCTCTGCAACATCCGCCATTTGGGAATTCTGAACTTTGTGGACATTGCAAACATGAGTAATTCCAATCTCTTTTTTGTTCCTTTTTTTGGAATTCTGAAATTCCTTGTAAACATTGCAAACATGAGACATTTTCTTCTTTATGATTTCCGATTTTTTGTAATAAATCACTGAAATTGCAGAAACTAAGAGGACAATGAGAAAAACAGCAAATACCCTAACGGTAAAAACGCGGCATTTCTTGGTCTCACAAATAGGGGGGAAACTTGAGTCTGGGACTACTTTGCTTGGCTGGGAATTAGAATTATAAGGACATGGATTATCTCCACAGGAGGGATTATAACAGCTAACATTTGAGCTATAATTGATTTGGTCGAAGTTATTGCTTTCATTTTTCTGGGTCGGTGCCTGATTAAAGTTGATTGCATTCGGCGAGCAAGTACTGCTTTTGTTATCCTGATTCTCCGGGTTTGGCTGGATGTTTCCATAGAAAACCTTCGTATTATATACCACTTTAGAATCATTTTCTGCTCCTTTACCCCTAGTTAAGTTTTTAAAGTCATCTTGATGTTGGTTGGTGCAGTTTGCTGAAGTTAGTAGTCTATACGGTCTATATGTAAAAATATCCATGGGGAAAAAACCGTAATTTTCAGTGGGGATGACTGTGGGCTCCTGTAAGGTTATGTTATCAACATAAGAAGATCTAAATTCGATGGTATCATTGTAGTCAGTATCATTAGGAAAGATACATTCGTCTTCAGTAGTAAAGTACAAATATTCTTCGGCGTAATTAAAATTTTCAGGAAAATCTTCCACGTGTTCGTTGAAAAGGGGTAAAAGAGAAACCTCTTGAGCAGGTTTAACGTTTAAACTGCAATGTTGTGCTTATGCAGGTGTGCGATTCGATCGTCATTGTCGTCGCCTCGACTGAGCAGGTTGGGATCGTGGTGTGGTATTTAAAAATGTCGATATTGCTAAAATTACACGTTTTTCCGGTTTCCATACCAGACACAGTTGCTTTCATCATAAAGGCAAGGTTCCTAATAGGACTTGGCGTGGTCTCAAATACAAAACTTGTAAAGATAAAAATGTCATTAAGGGGAAGAAACAATGCTATTTCAGTTGTTTGGGAAAAATCCGGATATTCCAGAGGGGGAACGTTTTCTTCTAAATTCGTATCGGATTCTGTATATAGATAAGGGAATGTAGGTTGATCTAGAATATAGCTAAAAACGTTACTTACAAATTGTAGCGGAGGATTGTGAAGGTTTTGCATCAAGCCAATAGTTGCATTTTGGCGGCTTCCATGTTTTGCAAAAAGAGATGTCAAATTGATTGGAAATTTAGCGTGAAAAGGTTTTTTTCCCAGCTCTGATGTTGTCCCAATAAAACTGGGGGTTGCTACTTCAATATAATTCTCTGTAGAAGCATATTCAATAGATTTTTGATATTGATATCCAAAATCATCGAAATGGGAAGATCTATTATCATGAAAAAAAGTATCATTTTGAAAGTAGAGTAGTTTAGATGATTTATGTATCGGAAGCTTTTCAGGTTCATTTCCGCCCAGAAACACATTCACCGGCCCCTCCATTATTATACCATCCCGGTGTGACGCCAGATCTTGCTGCCAAATCTTTTCAATAGGGCACACCTTATTTGTCTTGCATTGGTTATCATCGATATCTATGTCAAACTGTAGGTAATGATCCTTGAATACCTCGGATTTTAAACGAGTGGCGTTGGGTTTCGAATTAAGGGAATTTGGTATTAATAAGTCTAAAATAGATCGTTGATATTTGTGGGTTCCACATCGGTCTTCATTCTGGATTGGATTGGCTTGATTAGCCAAACCAATGAGTACAAAAAACAAAAGCAAGTTCATCGTAAATACCAGTTATAATTGAACTTACCCGATAGAAAGTAACACAAGTAGCAAACCCCTAAAATATAATAAAAATCCTAACAATGGACAACATTTATAAATAAAAATTAGCTAAGGTGTAGATTTTCAAAATAAATTTAATATAATCGTGGGATTTTATGTGTGGGATAAATATTATCTTTTTCTCATTGTTGAAAATCGCGGATTTAGAATTTATTTAAGCATGGGATTGATAATAATTTATCTGACACACCATTCGTTCTATGCGAACTCTACACACAATATGGTAGTCATAAAAAGGTCTGAAAGAAGAAAAAAAAAAAAAGGTCAAAGTTAAATGAAAAAAAAAAAAAAAGCAGGCTCTGATCACTCAAAGGATAATTTTAAATGGTAAAGCAGAGAGAAGGTAATACGAAGGCGAGATGACATATCAAAGTTAGGGCCAATAACTTGGTTGGCGTTTCTTGATTGACTAGATTGAATTAGTATCAAGAGCCCTAGAAGCTGTATAAAATAACTCAATGGAACGAAGTATAGTTTAATACATCAATATGCGCACGTCATAAATAGCTCTTCCCTCCGTCTGATGAAACAGCGAATTAATAACAACAACAGCTTTATTAGGACATTTCCGTCCTGTAAGGACTCGCCATACATCATTTTCATGGAGGAATTAAAAAAAAAAAAAACATAAACAAAAGAGAGAAGGGAAAATGAAAAGGAAATCAAAGTATTCAACATAACACACACTATACAAATTAACTATGGAAGAAAATTGTTCTGTAATTTTGGTTCTTAGAGATTACCTTGTTCTCTAACGCTTTATGAAAGTTAAACAATTCTATCGCTATATCTTTTTTCTCGGACATTATTCTGATTAGCTGAACTGGGTTCACGTAGACTTGGATAGTGTTCTTTAAGATCTTATTCCATTCCTCGTTAACAATAGTGCATTCAGAGATGTAGTGGGTCATTTATTCTATGCTTTCAGTTTTTCAGAATTTACAAATTACATCTTCCTTTTTAATTATTTGAATGTGACTTTCTCTTAGTAAAGTCGAAGTGATTCTTGTTTGGGTAATGTAACCTTTTATGTACGACGAATTAATATGCTTCGGAATAAATAAAAGTATGATAATTATCCAAATATAACTTGACTAAGGACCAATAAACGATCTCATTACTTTCGCGGGTAGTTTCTTATTTTAGATGCAATATTGTGAAAATTCGAAGCTATTATAGGCCCTCCATTTAATTTTTCCAATGCAGTAAGGGCAGTAGATGTTGTTTAATATCAAAAAAGAATCATACGCGTCTAAAATAGTTTCGAATTTTCATAACAGATGGCGCGCTAATGCATCATAAGATAAAATATTGTGTTAAAATATCTTATATATATATATAAATTTATTTAAAAAAAAAGTGTTTTTATTGTGTATATAAGTTAATAAAAAGTTTATTTTTAGTACAAAATATATAAGTGAGCTTTCTCGAACTTTAGTATACTCTTCTACAGGTACTCTTTGATAAATGTCTAGCGGAGAAGAAAGGAGCTATAACCTTGGCCTTTCTATTTGAATTAATTTGAGAGGTTATAAGTAGAAGCAATATATATATAGAAGCATAGGGCGCCTCTCTCGTCAAAATAAACGTCAAAAACTGACGCCATCTATTGACCGTCGCCGCAACTAGCGGCCTCGGGTCGGTGACAAAACCACAACACCAGCTTTGGCAAACTGAGAAGGGTCCACCTAGAGAGCATGGTTTCGGGCTAATGGCCCTCGTCAGCCTAGGGTGGACTTTATTCCATGAGATCCACACGGGATCTAATGGAATCTTCAAAATCTACCATATATTGGTGCTGTGCACTAACCTTTATTTTCTACACTAAAATGTGCTCTAAAACGTGTAACAATTATTTTACTCTTAATCTACATTATTTTTGCATCAAATATTTCACCAATATGGGATCAAGCACTGAATTTCAATATTTTTAAAACTATATAAAAGATTATTTTATATGTGTATGAAAAATAAGGAGTCTTCGCGTTAACAGGAGCTTCTGCGACAGGGGTCTCCTCAGGTTTATCATAGCTAACTGCAGCTGGTACAGTTCGAGAGGTACCGAAGAGGGCAATTTCTGCGTGGAAAGAAGGAAAAATCCATGCTGGGAGGTAGGTTTTCGAGTGAAATGCTCCTCCATGTCGCTCCTGGGGCAGCTGGCACGCCGATGTCCTTGGCGCTGCCACTTGCTACATTTGACGACGTAGGAGATGCATGCTGGCGTCGTTTCACCTCTGGAATTGATGTCCAATTTCACAGAGAGCTGGTGGATCTTCATACTCTTATTCATGAAGACGAACGACTCCCTGTTTCCCGTGGTTCAGGAGTAACCTTCGCAGGTACCACTTCATAAGCCATTGATGCCACTTTTCAATAAGGCCGTAGCGACCCAGTGATGTACTCATCTTTGACGGCGATAGCAAGATTTCAAATAATGATTTTCTCGGCCCTCTTCCTGTATGGGAAGGCTTCCAGGAGGTTACTACCGTGGGTGAGGTTCTTCTCGACCAGGCGTTCTGCCTTCTCAATACTGGATATTCCCACCAGTACATGACCGGATATCTTCATGATCTGGTAAACTGAAGACTTGCCTAGCATCTGTTCCAGCGCCTTCATGTATTGGACAGGATGGAAGTCCGCGCTCCACTCGACGAAGTGGCACTGGTCTAATGCGCCGCTGCCGACCTATCCTTGACCAGATTCTGCCGCTATCTGCTGCTTTTTATCTGCGCTACGGCATCTCTTCTTTCCTTCATTATTTGCAGAGTTGACCTGGCTGCGTTGGATTCTGCCTTTGGAATTTTTCTCGGCTGTTCTCGCGATTTGGTAGTGGCGGAAACGGGCTGGTATTCGACGCCGGGGAAGAAGGTTCGGTGACTGGAGTCTTCTGGGGAGTGACAGAATGGTTTGCCCCAGTGAAAGATGCGGCAGAGCTGGAAAATGTTAAGGGGGTCCGCCTGACGGACTCGGAACGATACGCGGTTGAGACGGCAGGGCTGCTGGATGTCACGGGCCCTTGGGGAGGTTGTGTCGATACTTGGCCTGCTGGGTGTCCTGATGACGCTCCCCGTTTGTACTCAAGGGGAAGGTCTCTCCTAACGCTGTAGGTGATGTAGGCAGGTGTGGACCTCCCCTTGGAGATTATCACCAGCTTGGCAGAGGGAGCTGGTGGAGTTTCCGTCCTTCATTCAGAAAGCCTCCCTGTTCCCGGTGGTCCAGGTCTAGCCGCCACTGGACACAATTTCATGCATCAGGGAGACAACCCTACTGTAGGGCCGCAGCGCCGTGTTGATGTCCTCGTCCTTGATGGCAAGTGGGAGATTCCCAACTATTATTTTTTACCGCCCTTTTCTTATATGGAAAAGCTTTCAGGAGGATGGTTCTGATGGCGAGGCTCTCCTCAATCAGGCACTCAGCCAAATCGACGCTGGCAGCCCGACACAACCATTACCTGGCTGGACATCTTCATGATAGAGAGAGGAAATGATTTTTTAAAAATGACAATAATAATACATGGTTTGTTAAAATTATAAACTATTCACGCGCATATTTTTGGAATTTTCTAATTTTGGAAGGGAACAATTCCCTACTGCCCTTACTGCAATGTTGATATATTGAGAGGGCTTGGCTCATATCAGTGGCGAACCCCATCTATCAGTTTCACCAGATATATGCATACATATTCAGACAATAAGTCTAATATAGGGTTTCATATCGTAATTAAAAAGATATATGTAAAAAAAGAGGTATTCACACATAATCGTACATAGGAATTTATTAAGATATTTCGTCTTATATACACACACGCGCGATTATCCAGGAGGACCCATAGAACTCGATAGCAGACGCAAAAAATGATGAAATCTACTGAATATTGTTATATATGGAGAAATCCATTTATGATAATTAAAATAAGGGTATATTTTGGATCAAAATATTTATTAAATTTCAATATTTCGACGCATCACGCGGATAATAAGCTTACAAGGAGTTTTAATTTTTTCGTGAAGAAGATAGGGGAACAGCCTCGTCGAAATATTGAAATTTAATAAATATTTGAATCCAAAATATGCTCTTATTTTAAATATTTACCGGCTTCTCATGGCTTGTTGGATGTACAGACTTCAATATTCTACAAAGATACATCCCCCTAATTATTAGAACGGCAACCGATCAGTCCTTGCAACTGGATTATGTAAGAATAAGAAAATCGGTACTCTACTCTCACTATAAATACTTTCATTCATCACCTACAATGGAATGCTATCTGAATGACAATATCCCCCTAACCTTAAAGCGAATCATTGCACAAGTAAGAAGCCTTTTTGTAGTACAGAGAATTAATCATGTTTCATTATTGAAAACTAAGACCATAAAATGCACCTTATGTAACGGTGAATTTAGTCTCGATTTTCCACACTACATGTTCTACTGTACGGCAATGGAAGAAGAAAGAGAAATTCTTCGTCGAGAGACCGGCTATAATAGCAATTCGCCTTATGTTTTAATGGCAAAAGTCGTAAAATCCAGACCCTTTGCATTCGCTTTTTATAAATACTGGAAATCAGCTCAATCAAAATGTTTAGCACAGATACCGGATCCAACTCGATAATTGGTCGAGGTCAATACCCAATATTTGTATATAACTATGATGCTAATTTGTTATTTATTTATTTTGTCCTACCGGGAGAATCCTGTATGGCACGTGTGCCCAATAAAGGCTATTGTTGTTGTGTGTTGTTTGTATTTTAAATATTTATATATATTATCTAAGTAATACAATGTATCAATATAGTAGCGCTTGTATATATGAGAGAAAACGAATATATTTCCTATCTGGGCAGATAGAACACACATGGGTGTATGTGTTGATCAATTACCCTTGTGTGATGTATATGTCGCAGAAATATTAGATATGAACGTATATATTTCACCGGTTTCTTCCTAATTAACACATTTCGTATCTCGTTAATTTATTATCCCATTTTGCGGATATGAGAGCGTGTGGTAAACTTTCGCAATACTTTATAAAACATATCACTGCAGATTAATTTATATATTTACAAATCATGATATTTCAGAACCTCCACGAGAGGACACTCCCGCTAGAGGACACCTCTCTACAAAGGAAAGTTTTCATTTGTTAAATTACCATTTTTACTATTTTAGCATTCTCCGTTAAGAGGATACCTCTCCCTAAAGGACACTTTGGCCCTGCAATTAGGTGTATTTTACACGGAGGATCTACTGTATATACATACAAGAGGCACACTACATAAAAAGACAAAACAAAAGCAATCACAAGAGAAAAAAACCTCATATTTGGTAGATATGTATATAAAATAATTAATGCCAAATAATCTGGGGATACTACGTGCTGGAACTGTTTTGATTTACCAATTCTATACATTTCTATCTTTAGATACTAAAATATTTAAGGATGAGTCTTGTCTGCTTGAAACTATGTTGCGGTAGTGGATGCGACATTTTGCTGATTAAATTTGTGGTCTTTTTCAGACTGATAATTAAAAGATTTAGTTGTACTTGTAAAATATATATGTATTTTTTTCTATTGTTTTTCAAGTGTTGAGCGTATTTACGTGAGTTTGGCCTTAAATACCCATTTCTTGGTTTTTCAGGAAGCTACTGGGACCAAAAATCTTTTTGGTCGCAGTGGTACAGCCTACTCCACGCTGACGAGCGCCAACAGCGCGAAACGCGTTCGTGGATGGCTTTTCTTGATTTATCAAGAAATTAGGTTGGCCAAATATCAGGGAACAGGCTAAATCAATGTTTAGTTTATTTCTGTTCCACCAGATGGCGCTCTGCCTTCTGTAAAGCACATGTGCTCCTGGTCAGGATATACCATTTTTAATATTGATTTCAACACCTGATCTTTTTATCTTTTATTTTTTTCTTTCGTTTATATATATATATATATATATATGAAAAACAATAGAAAAAATAAAAGATAAGAGGGTCAGGTGTTGATATTAAAAAAAAAAAGCATTTCCTGACCACGAGCACATGTGTTTAGTTTATTTTTTATCCACTAGATGGCGCTCTGCCATCTAAAAAGCACATGTGCTCGTGGTCAGGAAATGCCTTCTTTTTTTTTAAATATATATATATATGGGAAAAAAAGGTTTTTATAGACACAACTCTGTGCGCTGTAACACGATTGTTCTAAATGGAAACTAGCATATAGGTTAACAATGCAATGCCTTGTAGCTCTTGAAACCTTATAGTTATCCTTTGAGAGCAACAACCTCCAAACCTGGGAACCAACCGTTCCTTGCTCGGGGTCATCGTATCATGGTCGGGAGGTAAACATTCGAGCGCAAGAAGTCCGGTTTCCTGCCTTGAGACCCAAACGACTGACCACACATGTCGATGTCCCTCTATGTGAACAACCGCCTATTTGAAGATCCCCGTGAAATATATCTATTTGGTATACACACATAAATAAGGCATGTACGATGCAAGCAACAAAGAAAGAGGAAGTGAAGTTCCAGTGCAAACACTTCCTTCCTCTACGGAGCTCCTTTGTCCGCCTTTATCTTCAGGGACGAGGGAAGAACAGACCTCGCCTAATTAGATGAATAGGGTTAAACCAAATAAGGAGGAACAGAAAAGGATAGTATTTATGCAAATAGGGAAGACTCAAGTTTGTTCTCTTTTTACGACTGTTTGAAATGACGAGACCCATAAATATACAAGGTGCATCAACCCCATTTGGAGACTACTTTCAGAGAAGCCAAGAAGTGCTAATTTCCCGGAACGGAGAGCAATAGAATAAATGCATGTGATGAATACACCTTTCTTTCTTCTCCGGGTGCATAACCTGGCCCATTGTTCTAGTCCGCCGGGGCTTTGTGTAAACAAACCTGGACGAAAGAAGACATGAAAGAACTTTGAGTCAGATAAGAGAGGGGGTAAAATAAATATACTCCCTTTTCCGCGCGTATTCAAATTAAAGAAACTAACAAACATATCCGCTTCAAAATATTTATTTAGCCCGCCTTTCTCTTCATTCTAACAAACAGTTTTGTTCTCGTGAAAAGAGTTGCATTTGTCTATTCTCCCGAGGTCCATTACGTGGGATGTGTATAGACTAACTGAACTAATTGGCCTTAATTAAGTTGTCTATTGTGTGTAGAATGAGTTCTTTTTCCAGTAATCTTATTTTGTATTCGTCATGTTCTCTTCACCTTTTTGTTTTTACTGTTGATGGGTTAATACACAAGAAGGATAAAACAAAGGCTTCTCTATAATAATCTAAAATTTATATTCCACATAATTGATAAAAAATATATCGATATTTAAAAAAATAATATTTATTATAATAGTAAAATTTCTTTGGATAGTTATTTATACAAAAATGTTGATAATGTTAATTTATTTTCTCTTAGGCTTTAGAAATTAATTTATCAAATGACTGGAAAACTACATGAACTAGTTCAATAGAATTTGATATAGTGGAGGAATGCTACATTATTAAAACCGAAAATTGAGCAATCCATAGAAAATATGTTCAAGGACATCTTTGATATAATAATAAAACAAACCACGTTTAAATCTAAGACATATATCGAGTCTAGAATATTTTATTTTTATAATTTTGATGTCTAGAAGAGATAAAAATCTAGAGTATATAATAACTATTATGATAATTTTCAAAAGAAGAATGGATTATTAGTTCATAGAGTACGAGGCGTGTTCAAAAAGTATCGCGACCTTTGTGTTTTTTCAAAAAATATTTATTTATTCATGAATACCTATTTTGTCCCCTTCAAAGTAATCCCCATGAGATATTATACACTTGTGCCAACGGTTTTTCCAATCTTCGAAGCACTTCAAAAAATCATAAATAAAAAAATATTTTCAGCTCCTTCTTCGATGCCGTCTCTATCTCGTCAAGCGTAGCGCAACGTCGTCCTTTCATGGACCTCTTCAGTTTCGGGAACAAGAAAAAGTCACAGGGGGTCAGATCTGGGGAATACGGTGGCTGCGGCATCATTAGTGTGTTGTTTTGGCCAAAAAGTCGCGCACAAGCAACGATGTGTGAGCAGGGGCGTTATCGTGGTGCAAAAGCCAATTTTTGTTCTTCCACAAATCCGGGCGTTTCTGGCGGATTGCTTCGCGCAAATTGCGCATAACTTGCAGGTAATATTCCTTATTGACCGTTCTACCCTGTGGCAA
>CP092886.1:37569864-37588308 GCA_030710605.1 Cordylochernes scorpioides
TTCCCCTATCTTCTTCACGGAAAAATTAAAACTCCTTGTAAGCTTATTATCCGCGTGATGCGTCGAAATATTGAAATTTAATAAATATTTTGATCCAAAATATACCCTTATTTTAATTATCATAAATGGATTTCTCTATATTTAACAATATTCAGTAGATTTAATCATTTTTTGCGTCTGCTATCGAGTTCTATGGGTCCTCCTGGATAATCGCGCGTGTGTGTATATAAGACGAAATAAATTCCTATGTACGACTATGTGTGAATACCTCTTTTTTTACATATATCTTTTTAATTACGATATTAAACCCTATATTAGACTTATTGTCTGAATATGTATGCATATATCTGGTGAAACTGATAGGAGGGTTCGTCACTGATATGAGCCAAGCCCTCTCAATATATCAACATTGCAGTAAGGGCAGTAGGGAATTGTTCCCTTCCAAAATTTGAAAATTCCAAAAATATGTGCGTGAATAGTTTATAATTTTAACAAACCATGTATTATTATTGTCATTTTTTAAAAATCATTTCCTCTCTCTATGAAGATGTCCAGCCAGGTAATGGTGTGTCGGGCTGCCAGCGTCGATTTGGCGGAGTGCCTGATTGAGGAGAACCTCGCCATCAGAACCATCCTCCTGAAAGCTTTTCCATATAAGAAAAGGGCGGTAAAAAATAATAGTTGGGAATCTCCCACTTGCCATCAAGGACGAGGACATCAACACGGCGCTGCGGCCCTATAGTAGGGTTGTCTCCCTGATACACGAAATTGTGTCCAGTGGCGGCTAGACCTGGACCACCGGCAACAGGGAGGCTTTGGCTTTCTGAATGAAGGACGGAAACTCCACCATCTCCCTCTGCCAAGCTGGTGATAATCTCCAAGGTGAAGTCCACACCTGCCTACATCACCTACGGCGTTAGGAGCGACCTTCCCCTTGAGTACAAACTGGGTACACAACCTCCCCAAGGGCCCGTAACATCCAGCAGCCCTGCCGTCTCAACCGCGTATCGTTCCGAGTCCGTCAGGCGGACCCCCTTAACATTTTCCAGCTCTGCCGCGTCTTTCACTGGGGCAAACCATTCTGTCACTCCCCAGAAGACTCCAGTCACCGAACCTTCTTCCCCGGCGTCGAATACCAGCCCGTTTCCGCCACTACCAAATCGCGAGAACAGCCGAGAAAAAATTCCAAAGGCAGAATCCAACGCAGCCAGGTCAACTCTGCAAATAAGGAAGGAAAGAAGAGATGCCGTAGCGCAGATAAAAAGCCGCAGATAGCGGCAGAATCTGGTCAAGGATAGGTCGGCAGCGGCGCATTAGACCAGTGCCGCTTCGTCGAGTGGAGCGCGGACTTCCATCCTGTCCAATACATGAAGGCGCTGGAACAGATGCTAGGCAAGTCTTCAGTTTACCAGATCATGAAGATGTCCGGTCATGTACTGGTGGGAATATCCAGTATTGAGAAGGCAGAACGCCTGGTCGAGAAGAACCTCACCCACGGTAGTAACCTCCTGGAAGCCTTCCCATACAGGAAGAGGGCCGAGAAGATCATTATTTTAAATCTTGCCATAGCCGTCAAAGATGAGTACATCACTGGGTCGCTACGGCCTTATTGAAAAGTGGCCTCAATGGCTTATGAAGTGGTACCTGCGAAGGTTACTCCTGAACCACGGGAAACAGGGAGTCGTTCGTCCTCATGAATAAGAGTATGAAGATCCACCAGCTCTCTGTGAAATTGGACATCAAGTCCAGAGGTGAAACGACGCCAGCATGCATCTCCTACGTCGTCAAATGTAGCAAGTGACAGCGCCAAGGACATCGGCGTGCCAGCTGCCCCAGGAGCGACATGGAGGAGCATTTCATTTGAAAACCTACCTCCCAGCATGGATTTTTCCTTCCTTCCACGCAGAAATTGCCCTCTTCGGTACCTCTCGAACTGTACCAGCTGCAGTTAGCTATGATAAACCTGAGGAGACCCCTGTCGCAGAAGCTCCTGTTAACGCGAAGACTCCTTATTTTTCACACACACATATAAAATAATCTTTTATATAGTTTTAAAAAGATTGAAATTCGGTGCTTGATCCCATATTGGTGAAATATTTGATGCAAAAATAATGTAGATTAAGAGTAAAATAATTGTTACACGTTTTAGAGCACATTTTAGTGTAGAAAATAAAGGTTAGTGCACAGCACCAATATATGGTAGATTTTGAAGATTCCATTAGATCCCGTGTGGATCTCATGGAATAAAGTCCACCCTAGACTAACGAGGGCCATTAGCCCGAAACCATGGTCTCTAGGTGGACGCTTCTCAGTTTGCCAAAGCTGGTGTTGTGGTTTTGTCACCGACCCGAGGCCGCTAGTTGCGGCGACGGTCAATAGATGGCGTCAGTTTTTGACGTTTATTTTGACGAGAGAGGCGCCCTATGCTTCTATATATATATTGCTTCTACTTATAACCTCTCAAATTAATTCAAATAGAAAGGCCAAGGTTATAGCTCCTTTCTTCTCCGCTAGACATTTATCAAAGAGTACCTGTAGAAGAGCATACTAAAGTTCGAGAAAGCTCACTTATATATTTTGTACTAAAAATAAACTTTTTATTAACTTACACAATAAAAACACTTTTTATTTGTAATAAATTTGTATATATATAAGATATTTTAACACAATACTTTATCTTATGATGCATTAGCGCGCCATCTGTTATGAAAATTCGAAACTATTTTAGACGCGTATGATTCTTTTTTGATATTAAACAACATCTACTGCTGCCCTTACTGCATTGGAAAAATTAAATGGAGGGCCTATAATAGCTTGGAATTTTCACAATATTGCATCTAAAATAAGAAACTACCCGCGAAAGTAATGAGATCGTTTATTGGTCCTTAGTCAAGTTATATTTGGATAATTATCATACTTTTATTTATTCCGAAGCATATTAATTCGTCGTACATAAAAGGTTACATTACCCAAACAAGAATCACTTCGACTTTACTAAGAGAAAGTCACATTCAAATAATTAAAAAGGAAGATGTAATTTGTAAATTCTGAAAAACTGAAAGCATAGAATAAATGACCCACTACATCTCTGAATGCACTATTGTTAACGAGGAACGGAATAAGATCTTAAAGAACACTATCCAAGTCTACGTGAACCCAGTTCAGCTAATCAGAATAATGTCCGAGAAAAAAGATATAGCGATAGAATTGTTTAACTTTCATAAAGCGTTAGAGAACAAGGTAATCTCTAAGAACCAAAATTACAGAACAATTTCCTTCCATAGTTAATTTGTATAGTGTGTGTTATTTTGAATACTTTGATTTCCTTTTCATTTTCCCTTCTCTCTTTTAGTAAATTAAATTTTATTGCCCTCTATCGTTAAAATTTTACACAAATAAATTTACTGGCAATGCGTTTTTTTTTTTTTTTTAAATCTCTACAGACCTTACTGCCTTCCATAGAAAATGCAGGGTATATAACAAAACCAGTCCAATACAATAGTAGAGCGGTCTAGAGATTAATTTGGCGAAACCGCTGAGAGGGTTCACTACTGATGAGCCAAGCCCTCTCATTCATTAAATCATATCATTGCAGTAAGGTCTGTAGAGATTAAAAAAAAAAAAAAAAAGAAACGCATTGCCAGTAAATTTATTTGTGTAAAATTTTAACTTCTCTCTTTTGTTTATGTTTTTTTTTTTTTTTTTAATTCCTCCATGAAAATGATGTATGGCGAGTCCTTACAGGACGGAAATGTCCTAATAAAGCTGTTGTTGTTATTAATTCGCTGTTTTATCAGACGGAGGGAAGAGCTATTTATGACGTGCGCATATTGATGTATTAAACTATACTTCGTTCTATTGAGTTATTTTATACAGCTTCTAGGGCTCTTGATACTAATTCAATCTAGTCAATAACGCCTCTCAATAAACCAAGAAACACCAACCAAGTTATTGGCCCTAACTTTGATTTGTCAACTCGCCTTCGTATTACCTTCTCTCAGCTTTACCATTTAAAATTATCTTTTGAGTGATCAGAGCATGTTTTTATTTTTTCCTTTAACTTTGACCTTTTTTTTTTTTTTCTTCTTTCAGACCTTTTTATGACTACCATATTGTGTGTAGAGTTCGCATAGAACGAATGGTGTGTCAGATAAATTATTATCAATCCCATGCTTAAATAAATTCTAAATCCGCGATTTACAACAATGAGAAAAAGATAATATTTATCCCACACATAAAATCCCACGATTATATTAAATTTATTCTGAAAATCTACACCTTAGCTAATTTTTATTTATAAATGTTGTCCATTGTTAGGATTTTTACTATATTTTAGGGGTTTGCTACTTGTGTTACTTTCTATCGGGTAAGTTCAATTATAACTGGTATTTACGATGAACTTGCTTTTGTTTTTTGTACTCATTGGTTTGGCTAATCAAGCCAATCCAATCCAGAATGAAGACCGATGTGGAACCCACAAATATCAACGATCTATTTTAGACTTATTAATACCAAATTCCCTTAATTCGAAACCCAACGCCACTCGTTTAAAATCCGAGGTATTCAAGGATCATTACCTACAGTTTGACATAGATATCGATGATAACCAATGCAAGACAAATAAGGTGTGTCCTATTGAAAAGATTTGGCAGCAAGATCTGGCGTCACACCGGGATGGTATAATAATGGAGGGGCCGGTGAATGTGTTTCTGGGCGGAAATGAACCTGAAAAGCTTCCGATACATAAATCATCTAAACTACTCTACTTTCAAAATGATACTTTTTTTCATGATAATAGATCTTCCCATTTCGATGATTTTGGATATCAATATCAAAAATCTATTGAATATGCTTCTACAGAGAATTATATTGAAGTAGCAACCCCCAGTTTTATTGGGACAACATCAGAGCTGGGAAAAAAACCTTTTCACGCTAAATTTCCAATCAATTTGACATCTCTTTTTGCAAAACATGGAAGCCGCCAAAATGCAACTATTGGCTTGATGCAAAACCTTCACAATCCTCCGCTACAATTTGTAAGTAACGTTTTTAGCTATATTCTAGATCAACCTACATTCCCTTATCTATATACAGAATCCGATACGAATTTAGAAGAAAACGTTTCCCCTCTGGAATATCCGGATTTTTCCCAAACAACTGAAATAGCATTGTTTCTTCCCCTTAATGACATTTTTATCTTTACAAGTTTTTTATTTGAGACCACGCCAAGTCCTATTAGGAACCTTGCCTTTATGATGAAAGCAACTGTGTCTAGTATGGAAACCGGAAAAAACGTGTAATTTTAGCAATATCGACATTTTTAAATACCACACCACGATCCCAACCTGCTCAGTCGAGGCGACGACAATGACGATTGAATCGCACACCTGCATAAGCACAACATTGCAGTTAAACGTTAAACCTGCTCAAGAGGTTTCTCTTTTACCCCTTTTCAACGAACACGTGGAAGATTTTCCTGAAAATTTTAATTACGCCGAAGAATATTTGTACTTTACTACTGAAGAAGAATGTATATTTCCTAATGATACTGACTACAATGATACCATCGAATTTAGATCTTCTTATGTTGATAACATAACCTTACAGGAGCCCACAGTCATCCCCACTGAAAATTACGGTTTTTTCCCCATGGATATTTTTACATATAGACCGTATAGACTACTAACTTCAGCAAACTGCACCAACCAACATCAAGATGACTTTAAAAACTTAACTAGGGGTAAAGGAGCAGAAAATGATTCTAAAGTGGTATATAATACGAAGGTTTTCTATGGAAACATCCAGCCAAACCCGGAGAATCAGGATAACAAAAGCAGTACTTGCTCGCCGAATGCAATCAACTTTAATCAGGCACCGACCCAGAAAAATGAAAGCAATAACTTCGACCAAATCAATTATAGCTCAAATGTTAGCTGTTATAATCCCTCCTGTGGAGATAATCCATGTCCTTATAATTCTAATTCCCAGCCAAGCAAAGTAGTCCCAGACTCAAGTTTCCCCCCTATTTGTGAGACCAAGAAATGCCGCGTTTTTACCGTTAGGGTTTTTGCTATTTTTCTCATTGTCCTCTTAGTTTCTGCAATTTCAGTGATTTATTACAAAAAATCGGAAATCATAAAGAAGAAAATGTCTCATGTTTGCAATGTTTACAAGGAATTTCAGAATTCCAAAAAAAGGAACAAAAAAGAGATTGGAATTACTCATGTTTGCAATGTCCACAAAGTTCAGAATTCCCAAATGGCGGATGTTGCAGAGAAGAAAATTGCTCATATTTGCAACTTTGGAAATTTCCCAAACATGGACAACAAAGAAAATAATCACGTTTGTAAAGTACACAAAGAAGTCCAGCACGTAAAGCCCAAAGTGAACAAGTTTAATAATGAATCACTTCCTTGCGCTTCAAGATATACTCAAGTTGCAAAGCAAGAGCCAACTACTCCGATTATAAAGAAAGAACAAAAATCTCCATGTAAGGAGTGCAATCTCCCCAATCAAGATGGTGGATTTGAACAAACTATCGACAAATGCATTGGAATTATCATGGATGAATTTGATTCCTTCCCAGAATCAGATTCATCTGATGATATTTTCTAAACTTTTTCCCGCAGCTTAAAGCCTGGTCTCTCCAAAATTCAAAATTATCGACCCAGGCAAATGAACGAATAATTCAAGGATTTGAATATTTATGGTGATCTGAAAATTTGTGGAGGATACCAAAATTAAAGGAAAAATTCAATACATTTTGAGGGGTATATCAAAATTCAAGAAAAAATTTCAAGAAAATTTGTTTTCTACACATTGAATCTCAATAAAAAAAAAAAATTTATGTTTGATTGGATTTTTACGCTTGTATGAAAATATGAGATATCTGAATAGTTTCACAAGAATAAATTTGAATCAATCAAAAATGATATGTCAAATGGTAATTGCTGTTCAAATGAGAAATCAAACCATCCTCGAGGGGTAAGTATTATCTTTTGCTAATTTAATATAGTAAAATTGTGTTGAATTTATGATATTATATGATGATATATGATATGTATATGTATGATATATGTATGATATGTATATGATATATGATATGTTATGATGATATTATAAGGTACTAGCATTAGCTCATGGCATATGGATGATATAAAAATTCAAGTATTTTACATAAACAAATTAGCTAAAGCCCTAGCCTGTCACACATGTTTATCTAAACACACATGTAGATCAAAATACACACAATTTTTTTAAAGATAGATATTATTTTGTCCCAGAAATAACTATTTAAAATCCTCTAAGAAAATGAATCTGAATTATAATTATGAGAGAGATAATTATCATTTATCACACACCTTCCCTTCAGACTGACACTCTGTCTAACATACTGTTGTGTGTGTAAATATTGTTGTGTAACAACATAGTATTGTTAAAAGAAAAAATAATAATAGGATATCATAATGATATTTTTGTATATATATTAATTAATTGTTACCACAGAGTGTGTGTAAGCTCACAGGTAAATAGGCGCTAACCGAAAAAAAAGTTCCTTTGTTTAATATTAGTTTCCCTTTTATATTTTGTTCTCTCTCTTGTAAACCAATAAATATAATGTTTAATTAATAATTCTTGGAATCAGTTTCATTAAAAATTCTAAGCAAAGTCAACAGATAATAATATATATACAGTAAAACCCCTCTAAAATGAACCTGGGATATAGCAAACCTTCCCTGAAATAATCCCTGTTGTGTCTTTGCATATTTGTTCTTTGTGTGGCACAATTTACATAGTTTTAATTTAACGTATTGGTGCTATAAATAGGACGTGTGAATTAAGTTAGGCAGTCCAGTCCAGCCTGAGGAATAGATTAGTCTTGTTGCCTTAAATTCCTTTTGCTACTGTAGCTTTTAGCTTGACAAATAAAGAATATTTGTTTCAAGTATAAGAGTGGTTTCGTGGCCCAGAGCGACACAACAATCCCCATTTTAATTTTATAATACAGTGAACTATGGATATAATAGCAACTCCGCCTTTGCCTGTCCCAAGCCGGATGAAAAAGTAGGAGGGGGAGCAGTAACAAGCTCACTAAAAAACGTGGGCTCAGCTGGCCCGGCTGATAGTACCAGCTGTAAGGACTCCAGGGATACAGGATGAGCAGCGTTTGTACTCCGTGTTAGGAGTGGCTGCACATGGCGCCTGTTCCTCATGTCAGAGGCGGCCATTTATTTTAGAGCTAAGTCGGCCTGCCACTGAGTAGTGCTCCCAGTCTTAATGACAAAGGCAGACGCATTCTACTTCACCCAGTCATGATGGTTGTTGTTCGTGGCATGAATGTTCAGTAAAAGATACTAAGAAGCACTTTGCCACTTGTCTTGAATTAGTTTTATTGTCTTTGGTTTTAGAGTTATGAATAGCTACCACATGAATTTAGATTACATGAATTTTGACTTAGATTTTGATACTAGTGGTAGAGAGAGAGAGAAAACAAAAACTATTAATTCACCAAACTAGAAATTTACATACATGTTGATTGCTTTAAAATTTACATATTAAAGATTTATATTGTACAATTGAATTTAGAATATTTTGGCTTAATTTTCATATATAAAATTGAATTTAAGGAAATTATTAACTATAGGATCCAACATACTCCCCCCGGCTGGGAAGAGATGACCAGAAAATAAAAAAAATAAAAATAAAAAAGAGTTCCAATAGTATAGATGCTGGACTAATTGATTCCGACTATGTAGCTAAGATTACAATTCTCATTGTTTGAAAGGTAATGGAATCAGCTTCCATCTTTGAGTATCCGATTGAGGTGAATCTTGGATGAGATTTTCAGATTCGTTGGCCAGTTCTCTTTCGGGAACTGCTGGATTATCAGACTCTGCAGCTGCTAAGTCGGATTCAATAGGATCTTCCCAAGGTTTTGATTCAGCCTTTATGCATGAGCCTTGTTCGGTCGATTCCTCTAAATGTTCTTTGGAGAGTTGTCGACTTTCTGCCGCCTTCTCAAAATCTTCCAGATTGACTGCCTTTTCTAAAGCTTCGGGTCTTAAGACTTCTTTCTTCAAGATTTCTGGCCATTCTATATATGCCGATGAACTGTAATTTCATCGTCGTCTTCAGATTCCTTGAAGTCTTCTAAGCATAGAGAATCGATGGGCTTCCAGCGGGATAATTTTGCCTTTTCACCGCCTCTGTAGATAATCCTTTGTTGATGTATCCACAATTTCAACAGATACAGCTTTCTCTTTGCTTGCCGATTCATTAGCTTCTGTAGAAATATTGATTATACCACTGGTAGCCTCTTTAGGTCGATTAAGATCAGCTTCAACCACATTGAGGTGAGCTGGGTCATCATGGCACAGTTCCTTCTTATCCAGAGCTTCTACACTGACCACTGGTTCTTTCGAATATTTGCCTTCCGATTTATCAATAACCGAAACTTCGGAGATTTCAATCTTTGGAGTCCCGATATCTTTGTTAGACTCTTCGTCTTCAATGACAAAAGTGGTTTCTAAAATTGAAGAATCTTCTTGATTCTCATCAATAGCCTCAGGAATGTCGGCATTCTCAGTTAAGAGATTTTTGATAAGTGATTCCTGGCGTGGGGATTTTGGTTGTAAGAGAGGGAATTTTTGATTTTCATTTAAATAGGAATACTTGAGTCTACCTCCAACTCTTAGAAGTCCTTGAGTGTCTAAGAAGGGATTTAGAGAAGTTAGCTTGTTGGACAGAGGTAGTTGTTTGTTTGACTTCAGTAATTTTATTTCCGTGCAGAATTCAACTTGCTGGATTGATTTGACTAAGACTTGAATTGCCTTTGTTAATTCTCTTGTTGTCAAAGGTCCTTTCTGACGAATTGGATCAAAGAGGAGGCAATTGTAGTAGAATCTCCAACACCAAGCTGTGATTCGGATCAATTTGGTCATTGTGGAATACCTTACAATGAATTCTAGATTTAACATAGTTTCTGAATTTTGAATTAAGGTTGTTTGATCCAACACTTGACCCTCACCGACTTCTTCTTGAATGATATTGAGATTTACTTGGGTTGGTGAAGAAGGAATATATTGAACATTATTTTCTTGAAGCCAAATAGGACCCCGCCACCAAATTCTATGATTGACCAAGTCTTGAGGCATGATTCCTCTTGATGCGCAATCAGCTGGATTATCTTGACTGGATACATGGAACCAATCAGTGATTTGAGTCAAATTTTGAATTGACGACACTCTGTTCGAAACAAAGGCCTTCCATCTGCTGGCATCTGATCTTATCCAATCTATGCAGATTTGTGAATCAGTCCACAAAAAGGTTTTGTCAGGTTGAAAAGGAAATGATTCAAGAATGACTTGATTCAGTTGAGCCAAAAGCAATGCTGCACTTAGTTCAAGTCTTGGAATTGTAATGGTCTTTAATGGTGCAACCTTAGTTTTTGAGGTTATCAGATTGATTTTGATCTTTTGAATTTTGAATCTAGTTTTCAAGTAAAAAAACTGCTGAATAAGCATTAAGGGATGCATCACAAAATCCATGTAGTTGTAATTCTTCTATTTCAGAAGATGAACTGTTCAGGTATCTTGGTATTTTGATTTCCTTTAGGCACGATAGTTGAGTTTGGAATTTATTCCAATTTGACTTTATATCTGATTCAATTGGTTGATCCCATGAAGTTCTCTCAGCAGGAAGTTGACGTTTTCGCCTATAATAGGGTGGTGGCTTTATCTTAGGAATAATCGAAGTTTCTTTCTTAGATGAGAGTGGTTCACTTGACTGAGAAGCGAGAGGTTGTTCTGGAGTGGATGGTTGACTTGATTCAGAAGGAAGTAATTGGTTTTGTTTAGTAGTAATTTGTGGAGTTAACTTAGAGATACGTGACTTTTTAGATTTACTTGGAATTTCTTCAGATTTACTTGAATTATCTTCGGATCTACTTAGATTTTCTTCAGATTTACTTGAATTATCTTCAGATTCTTCTATAGAGGAGCATGAAAAATTGGAGTTCTGAGACATCTGTGGCTCTGTATAATCCCCAGAACATCGGCAACTCTCTGAACCTCTGGTGGGAGATGTAGGGGACTTGGGCCCACTTTGGGCCTTGAAATCTTCAACAGAAGCCGATGAGAGAGTGTAACTCTGCTCTGGGCTCATCGGGTAGGATGGCAGATTATCAACTCGGTTCTGGCTCTCTATAGAGTCTTCTTCTATAGGAATTGGAATCTGCTTGGAGCACCCAGGGCTTGATGGCATTTCGACCAAAGGGGACATGGCCTCTTTCAGGCTGTGAACTGATACTTGTAAGGGGGTTGGAGAGTTGTGTTTGGAGCTCTGTAGGCTCAAAGTTAGAGACGGTGACCCTTGAACAGAGTCTGGTAGACTTGGAGAGGTCTGAATGGACCCCGGCAGACTTGGAAAGTTCTGAGTGAACTCCTTTAGACTTGGAGAGTTCTGAATGGACTCTTGTAGACTTGGAGAGTTCTGAGTGAACTCCTTTAGACTTGGAGAGTTCTGAATGGACTCTTGTAGACTTGGAGATGGGGCATTCTTTATACCCAACTGGGCCTTAGAAATTGGGACATCTTCAAGTTCCCAGAATTTTCTTATGCTGGAATCAAGTTCAGTGGTACAGTGATTGATTACCGAAGTATTCGACTTAATAGTTGAATGGATTCTCCCAGAAACAAGCCAACCTAACTTGGTATTAAGTGCTATAGGATGGTGCTTTAAATCTGTTTTATGACCTAGAATTATTTCTACAAAGGTATCTGCACCCAAAATTAGGTCTATGGGCTTGGTGACATAGAATTCTGGGTCTGCCAAGAGCAAATTTTCTAAATGAGGAAAGTCTGCTGACTGAATTTGGAAGTTTGGAAGGTCTGCAGTTACCCTTCCAACCACAAATGCTCTGGCAGAAAATAATTGATCATTATGATGTGGGGTGAACTCTATTTCAACCTGCGATGTTGTCCTGTTGACAACAATGTCACCTACACCTTTTAGTGTATAAGAATTTTTCCTTTTTTCAAGTCCCAACTTGTGGCAACATTGTTCTGAAATTAGGCTTATTTGGGACCCATTGTCCACTAATGCTCTACATAGCACAAATGAGCCATCCTTCGCCTTGACTTTAATAAGGGCTGTTGACAGTAGAATATTTGTTTCCGTTTCCAAAGGCATCGCATTACAGATGGTATTTGTTGAAATCAACATCTCTTGAGAGGTTGTTGGTTGTGGAATGGATGGTTCAGAATTGTATTCATGCAGAAGAGTATGATGGTTCTGCTTGCAGTTTTTACATCTTGATGTGATGAGACATTTGGATATCTCATGATTTGCTCTAAGGCAATTTTGACAAAGTTTATGTTTTTTAACTAATTCCCATTTTTTAGGCAAGGGAAGATTTATGAATCTATGGCAGTCATTTAGTTTATGAATTTGATGACAAAAAATACAATTTTGACCTTTGTTGACATAAAGGCCGTGAGCCATTATATTTTTGCTAGAGGTTTTTTGTTCCTGGAACAAAGGAATTCTCATACCTTGCAGGCTTCTAGCATGTTTTTCTAAAAAATTCACAAAGTTTTCAAATGTTGGATATTCTTCATTTTGAAGGGTTAATTCCCATTCTTTCCTGAGGGCTTCACCAATTCTTTTTTCAAAAAAATTAATCAGGATTAGATCTGTTAATGTGTTTTTCTCAAGTCCTAGCACTGAGAGATTTCTAATGCCTTCATTGCAAACATCAAGGATTTCATAGAGAGAACCAGCCGAAATAGATTTTAATGGCCTTATGGAGAATATTTTGTTGATTTGTGAAAAAGCCAATTCTCTTCTGTTATTAAATCTATTGCATAAGGTATCCCATGCTTGCTGGTAGTTTTTGTCAGAAATGGGAAAACCCCGAATCAACTTTTCCGCAGGACCCTTAACAGATGCATTTAGATATTGAAATTTTTGTATTTCAGTTAGTGTTTGATTTGAATTAATGGTGGAGTTAAATATTTCTCTAAAACTAAGCCAATTGGCTGAATCACCATTGAAAATGGGTAAATTTATCTTAGGTAAATTAACATTGGATTCGGGCAGTTGTTTATCACTATGAGTATTTTCTTTGGTTTCAATCAAAGATAAAGCTTCTTCAATAGACACCAACATATTAAAAATATCCTTTTTGGCCTTTGAATAATCGTCATATTGTGTATCATCTAACTCTGATTCTAATAATGTGTTGATAACTTGATTTAGGCTAATTTTCCTTTCATTAACTTCTTGTTGGAATAGCTTTAATCCATGTATGTTTTTGGATTCTACAATAGCTTTATTCTCTGATTCCAGATCCTTTATTTCCTGAATAATAAAGTTGAATTTGTGCCGAATTTTAACTTCTGATTTGGGCATGACTTTATTTAAGAATTTTAAGTTTTCAAATGGCTTACCTTAATTTTTTAAAGTATCCGGCTCGATGAGGGACCATAATGTTCGTGGCATGAATGTTCAGTAAAAGATACTAAGAAGCACTTTGCCACTTGTCTTGAATTAGTTTTTATTGTCTTTGGTTTTAGAGTTATGAATAGCTACCACATGAATTTAGATTACATGAATTTGACTTAGATTTTGATACTAGTGGTAGAGAGAGAGAGAAAACAAAAACTATTAATTCACCAAACTAGAAATTTACATACATGTTGATTGCTTTAAAATTTACATATTAAAGATTTATATTGTACAATTGAATTTAGAATATAAAATTGAATATATAAAATAGAATATAAAATTGAATTTAAGGAAATTATTAACTATAGGATCCAACAGTTGTCAAACAGACACCATCAACAAACTCTACAAGCTTGATACCCTAATATGATTGAGTAGAGATAAGAAAGAAGAAGAAGGAGAGAACCATGGCTATAGTGAACTACAGGTTCAGTCCTTTTGGTATTCACTATAGAGAGGTTTTACTGTATATAATATGTTTTGTATATATACTTATCAGTATTTTTTTTCTTAGATGGACACAGACATTGATATAAGGTGTGTGTGTGTTATGATATAGGATGTCTTAATAATATGAATTTTATTATATTTATTATTTACCTATCATCATTATTTTTTGCTTCAGACCGACAGACACAGTCATATTGTTAAGACAATTATACAATAGGATACATATTTTAAATAATTAGTTTGCTACATTAATTTTGGCAACAAGGGCATAAAATGCACCTAGAAAAATACTGAAAATACTAGTTTACCCTAATAAATCATAAGAGTGATATTTATAATTAACAACAATTAACACAATGTGTATTTTCCGAATATCAAATAAAACACTGACCAAATGAACCTCCGTGTATATATGGAACTCACCCAGGAACCCTCACTGACCTTTGGACATCATGTCAGCCAGCAGGTATCTGGATTAAACAATATCTGGATTTGAATGGGGCACAGATAATCTCTGTACTGCCCTGATCAACCCAATCCAAGAATATTGTTGCAAAGTATACTCTATAACAAAAAAATTGAGGCACCAAGAAACAGTTGTCCGATTTATATGAAAATACGTATACAAAGAGGTTTCGACCAAACATGCAAATGATTGAAATTTGGTGGCCGAATAATGCAAAGCAAGAGCTCCAGCGCATCTGAACTGCGCATCCAGCACAAGCATTCTAGACTCAATATTCGGCGCGGCACGAACTGATTTTCAGAATTTCTGTTTAATATTTTAGCAGTACGCTTGTTTCTACTGTATCAATGCCTCACCGAAAGATTCGTTGCTTATTACGAACATTACGAACTTATTACGAACACGAGTTTGAAACTGGTCGTGCCATTGGATTGAAAGAGGCTGGTTGGTCTAATCGACTAATCGCATGACATATGTGTCGAAGTGATGCAGCTATTAGGCGATGTTGGCAAAAGTGGGTCAACAACGGAAGAATGCAACTTCAGGACGGCAGCAGTCGACCAAGGGCAACAACAGAACGGGAGGACAGAGCAATTGTCAGAATGGTTGTCGCAGCACCGGAATCCACGTTATCTACCATCCAACGTGTGACCGGCACACAAGTGTCCAAAATGACCATCAACAGGCGATTGAGAGAGCAGAATCTAAGAGCTCGCCGACGGTTACGATGCCTACCCCTCACACCCGTGCACAGACAAGTCCGACTACAGTGATGTTGGGAGCGATCAACTTGGAACTGCGCTGACTGGGGACGTATAGTCTTTAGTGACGAGTCCTGTTTCTTACTGTGTGCTGATGACCATCGCAAACGTGTCTGGAGACGTCCTGGGCAGCGTGTGGATCCTGGCCTTACTGTCGAACACCACACAGGTCCACAACAGGGCGTTATGGTCTGGGGTGCCATTTCATTTGATAGCAGGACCCCATTGGTAGTCATTCCTGGCACCCTGACAGTACAACAGTACGTAGATGACATTCTACAGCCTGTTTTGTTGCCGTTCCTCTCACATCACCCCGGGCTTACTTTTAAACAAGATAATGCCCGGCCACACACGGCACGTGTTACTATGGATTATCTTCAATCGTGCCGAACTCTTCCGTGGCCAGCAAGATCGCCTGATCTCTAGCCCATAGAGCACATCTGGGACGTGATGGGAAGGCGATTGCAACCATCCCGGAATGTTGACTATTTAGCCCGACAGTTGGAGACAATTTGGCAAGAAATCCCGCAGCACACCATCCGGAATCGTTATCAGTCCATGACACGACGGGTGGCAGCCTGCATCCAGGCCAGTGGGGGTCCAACGACATATTGACAATCTCAATTTGTGACGATCAAACTCTGAAATAAAACAATTAATTGTTCTGAAATTTTAATTGTTTTTTCCCCTATACATGATATTTACATACACCAATTTTTGTCCTAATCTGACAACTCCTTCTTGGTGCGTCGATTTTTTTGTTATACAGTGTATTTTTTTATTAACAGAATATCATTTTTTATGTTTATATTTTGCTACTCTGTAAACTTTCCTCATTGCTTATCTTTTGTTCATTATTCATAGTTTGTTCTTGCCTGGAATAAATTGCTGTTTCATTCTGAAGTTAATCTTTCCTAATTTTCCACGTGGCAATATGTTGTTATGTCCAATGAGGTCGCAATGTTCTCTATCTTGGGTGTGTAAAGCTTCTGTCCTGGGTCCATGTCAATTTTCTGCATGGCTGCGGCCATTGGTGGACATGGTGGGTAGTTGTTATTTCCACACCAGGACAATTGTTGCATGTCCTGTAGGTTCTCTCTTGTGCCATCTGGATATATTGTTATTCCTTTATAATGTTTCATTCTGAGTCTTGTGATTGTTTTTATTATTCTTCTTTCACAGAAGGTTATATAAAGTTGGTTAAGAGATGGTTATATAAAGCAAGTATATGTTATAACCATGTATAAAGGCCATTCAGTACTTTTGTCTGAAGATGGTAACAACACTGTTACCGAAACGTCACACACTATTTATTTATTTGGATTTGGTCTTATTACCTTGTGTTCATGTATAAAGGTGTTATAAAAGAAATTATTATAATGAGTATCCATTATAATGATAAGGCACAATTTGGATTATACATTTGGATTATATAATAAGGTAATAAGACCAAATCCAAATAAATAAATAGTGTGTGACATTTCAGTAACAACATTGTCACTGAAACATCACACACTATTTATTTATTTGGATTTGGTCTTATTACCTTATGTCCACTATAATATTTAAATGATAAATACAATTTTATATATTCACAACAATATGTATTTGTATATATAAAAGAAATAAAATTAAATCTGGGGAACCATATTTTTTATTTTTCTTAAAATCAAATAGTTATTACTTTTAGGCATTCTTTTTTTTTTCCTTCAAAAATATTTGCACTTAAATTGAAAAGAAAAATGATAAGAACAAGCCCAGGAAAAGGGGGCCATGCTCTATGATACATATTGGTAGTTTATACATGATAGAGTGTTGGCATGAGGGAATATATATCAACTTTAAAATTGAACAATAAAATTGAGGAAAATACCAATTTAGCACATCTTGTTTCAAATTTTATAAAGGAAAATATAAAAAAACAATATATGTTATAGTATTTTTTACTGAAATTATATATTTTTAAATAATTTTTTTTTTGAGAAAAAAAATAAACGAATTTTTTTTATATATAAAATAACACACAAAAACATGTAAAATGCGTAAAATAATTTTTAAAATAAAAGATATTTCTGTACAATGAAAAAATGATGTTAAGGGAGAAAATAAGATCTTTATTAATTATTTCAAAATACTAATTTGGTAAGAAACAAATTTAAAAGAATTTCAAAATTTAATTTGAAAAGCCGAAATGAAAGTGATAGAGCATAGGTTGATTCTCTCAGAGCGAAACGTATTTGCCAAACATCTCTATATATGTATACAGTGAATTTATTAGAACTGGGTAAGTAAAGGCTATAACCATTGTTTTGCTGAAATGCTAGAAAAATTGGAAACTGAGAGTCCAAATGTTCTTTACTGGTTATCAGAATCAAAGAGTAGTACATTTGTTCCTATGATGCATTAGCACGCCATCTGTTATCAAAATACAAAACTATTTTAGACACAGGTATGATTCTTTTAAAAATAAAACAATGTCTACTGCCCTTACTGAAATGGAAAAAATTAATGGGAGGGCCTGGCTCATCAGTGGTGAACCCTCCCAGCGGTTTCGCCAGTTTAATCTACCATACCGCTGTTTTATTGCATTTTTGGAACTTCCTTTTATAGGGATACTGATGTTAGACTCTTGGAATGGGTATTTTAGATAAACTATGGAAATAAGCTTTGAGGACAGCAGAATTTCTTCCTATATTTATAACAAAAGTGAAATCTTAAAAAAAAAGGATAATTTTTAAAATATAGAATAATATTTTGGTAAATTAATTGATCCCCAAATCTATGTGATTTGCACATAGACAAAGCCCATGCAATGTTTTGATGGATGAAGTACCATTTTTATGCACATGAAAATCCTACTGGTTATCAGAATCAAAGAGCAATAAATTTCTTCTGTTTGTAAATATGAGACACAAGTTATATCTTTAAAAAAAAAAAGGATAATTAAAAAAAATACAGTTAAACCTGTCTATAGCGCCCCCTCTTGGGACTCACCAAAATAGGGTGTTATAGAGAGGGTGCGCTATAGACAGGTCAATTTTAATGTAAAATGTTTACATTTTAATGTTTAAAACCGGGCGCTATAGAGAGGAAGGTGCTATTTAGAGGGGGTGCTATAGACAGGTCACTTTTAAAGTAAAATGTTTACATTTTAATGTTTAAAATTGGGCGCTATAGAGGAAGGTGCTATTTAGAGGGGGGGGGGGCTATAGACAGGTTTAACTGTATTTTTATTTTGGCAAATATTAATTAATCTGGATC
>CP092886.1:37588408-37731282 GCA_030710605.1 Cordylochernes scorpioides
TTTTTGTGTGTGACATCCCAAACTTTCCACTCCTGCTCGACCACGACTGCCTGTACTCTGTGAGAACTGTTAAAGGTCCTCTAAGGTGCAGAGAGGTACTGAAAACACTCCTTGCCCTGACTGTCCTCTCGGTTACTACTGGTTTGACCCTCGGTTACAACAGCTATAGCGAGAGTCGACAGGATACCTCAACACAGATAAGTCGACAGGACCTTAACACATATATATATGTTGTAATGTGTTTTGTTATCCTGTTGGATGATGAATGTAGTGTGGCATGTTGGTTGCAGTCGTTAGAGTGGTTTCAGCGTGGAATTGGGATTGCACAAAAGGACGAGACATGTTGGATGTCACCATAGAGATGGCGAGAGAGTAAGTGAAGCCGACACCGGTCAGGGCAGATCTTAGAAGGGGTTCTGCCAATCATCGTGTCTCAAAGCGGACTGATCTGTTGAGCAAGAAGGTGGCACACCTGGTACACCTGGTTTCGGACCTTTTTCCTCTCCTGGCGCCGGCTGTCACTCAATCGAAATTTTATTTTCGTCGTTTTGGTAATTACACTATAACTATAGAACACATAGGGAAATGAGTATATATTGGAATATATTACAACATATATACTAGCCCCGAATGAAATTTGCTCAACAAATATTGTTTCAATAACAATATGTTTATTATTATTAATAGTAAAAGTAGCAATTGAGTGTGAAAGGAATTCATTAATATCATCATATTATAAATTAAATATGCAAATTAGTTTGTTATTATGCAAATTTTTAACAGAATTCAGAAGAGTTGATTTAGCAGTTTAAGGATTTTTATTACACAAAAAAGAAATTCTAAATTTCATATTAATGATATAGAAAGCTCTGATAATTAATTAATTAGTATTAAAATAATCATCGCTTTGAAAGAGAGATGAAATATTGAAAAAAAAAAGAATTGATAAATGTATTCATTATTATCCTATAAATTTATCTTTATTATTAATTAGCATTATTTCGAGAATGATGTTTCAAAAGTTTAATTATATACCTTAAATATGAATATTTTCGCAAAATTTTAATGAATATTTTATATATGTAAAATATATGATATTATAGATATAAATTGTAGCTGTGTGTGTGGTTTATTTATGTTAATTACATAATGTTAAGTGTTTTAGCTTTTATTAGATTTGTATAGTTTGGTTCTGAATTGTCATTGCTATATAAATGTGCGTATCTTCAATTTTAGATAGACCGTCTGTTGTTATATTAAAAAGTTCCTTTCTACTTACCTCTCTTGGTGAATATTTCACAACGCAACAATATATAACGATGCGATAAATTATAATATATATATTGTTCTGAAAATAGAGCAATTCATACTTAAATCATTAGATAGTAAAAAGGCTATATTGTATTGAATAAAAGATTTATTTGCCAATATTTCGGCTGGCTGAACGCCAACCTTTATCGAGGCATTACATTTTTGTATACCAAAATACGTATTTTGCATTTTGCACCAACGTATACAAAAATGTAATGCCTCGATAAAGGTTGGCGTTCAGCCAGCCGAAATATTGGCGAATAAATCTTTTATTCAATCTAATATATGCCCTTTTATTATCTAATATATATATATATATAACTATAAAAAGGGATATATTGGATCAAAATTTAATTTATTTTACCAATATTTGAGTTGGCTGAACGCCAACCTTTTTCAAGGTATTATAACAACTGAAAGCCAAAAAAAGCGAAAAGCCAACTGAAATATTGGTTAAATCTATATATATATAAATTAATTTTTGTATGTTTGTTGGTTTGTATGTCCGGTATACAAATTCGCAGTAGTTCACTAATTCAAACCTAAATTTCCATACATAGGTAGAAATTAACGGGGATGACGATAGGCTATTTTAAAAATATATAAATCAATTATTAAAACTATATATTCAAATTATTCTACTTAGCTCACGAGCAGCGCCCTCTAGAACGCTCAGGCGACCTGCCGGCGGCGCGAGCCCGTTGGCTGCCGGCGAGCACGTGACTTCCCTGTGCGCGCGCATGGCTGTCGGCGAGGGCTGTTTCACGCGACCGCCCGCCCGCCCGCCATGTTTTATGTGTTTGAATAAAACATTTAATCGTGTAAACCCGGGCGTTGCCCGGGTCATTCGTCTAGTAAATTATATTTTGATCCAATATATACTTTTTAATTAAAGATCTATTTATGGATTGCTCCATTTTCAAAATTTTAATAGTTGTAAATATCTCTCCATCCTGTCAAATTTTTAACAAAGCCAAGCCTATTCATTTCAATTATTAAGATACTTTTAAACAATTCTCTTTTACATTTGTGTTGTTTACCTTCCAAGATATTATCAAAAAGCAGATTTTTATTATATATGAAATTTTTTCGACTATTTTCTATTACCCTTTTATTAATAATATGCCTATATAAATATAGAGAAAAATCTCTTTTGTAATAATGGTAATTTTTAAATAATATTTTTCTTGAAATCTGAAAAAAAATTCGCAAAAATGTGTTTTTAAATCGAAACTTTTTTTACAGATTTTACAGCGATGACTAAAAAACTTGAAAGAGCCTTGCTCATCAGTAGTGATATTTCAAGGGTTTTTTCACTTTATTATTTTTATGTATTACAACGATGAAAAAAATCGTAATGTGGAGGCAAGATTGATCAAGAGTAACACTTCCCATTTAATATTTTATTTGTGTATATTTTTAATAGTATAAGATCTTTAGAAATAGCTTTAATCATCGTTAAATTCGCTTTACACATTTGTAACAAATTTTAGTTAATGATGATATTATAGATATATTTTCAAATATATGGGTGGTGAACACTTTCAGCAGAGAGAGAGAGAGAGAGAGACAATGACAATTGACATATTTTTATTGACATCTTGTCAATACATGTAAAGTGCACAGTCCGCACTAATTATAAGAAAATGAGAAATTTGTTGATTTGTTGGAAATTGTTGACTGTATATGCTTATAGACTGTATATTGGACTGCATATACTTTTGGGTTGTATATCGGACACTATATACTTGTGGGCTGTATATTGCACTATAAATATTTGTGCAAACTGTATATAGTGAAATACTTTTTGAATCGATAGAGATGTGTAATAATATAAATGCTAAAAGATTTCCAATCAACTTAAGGTGATAATCGCTACAGCAAATCACAACACAGATGACATATTTCAATAATATTCTCTTTATTAAAACTTGGCGAGCTTTCAGAGACTCTTTCTTCAGCCCTATACCAAAACACGGTTAAACGAGATAAAACATATATATTAAATACCCAGAATAAAAATAAATAAAAAAAAGAAAATTTAAAAAGAACATAATAATTAAAAAATCCGTAAAAAAACAAAGATAAAAGCATAAAACATCAGTGGCGTGTAAAGTTCGCACAATGCGAATGGTACACGTGGGATAAATAATTTGTTGTTATGTAACAAAACATAAAATCACGTGTGGTTGATATATGTTTTTAAAACTTGATTTTAATTTTAAAACGAATTCATTTCGAGTATAAATTTGTCTTGATATAATCCAGAATTACAATGGGCGTGTTCGTGGTGGCTAATTTTGCCGTTCCAAGATGGGTTGGTTCAGTTTGAAGAGTCATCGTTTGGGGCACGCCATAACTCGGGTCAAAAACCAATTAGAGACAAAATACAACTTGCTTCAATGGCCCACCTGATTCTAGCATCAGTACAGACCCACAAATGGGTTCAATGTAACAAACCAAGCTTTAGTACCTTTCAAATGCAAGGTCAAGGTGATTTCTGCATGTGCAGATATCTGGTGACCTTCTATAAAATTAGTGGCAAACTTTATCCACACTGATTTACATGTCCTACATGTATGTACTGCGTGTGCTATCTTGGGGAAGTACATCAAGTCAATATTCTAATATGATAGTTACGTAATCTGAATAAGAGAACTTCGAGGGCGTTTAAAAAGCTTTACACCGCGGCCGATATATATATACATTATATAATTTGACCCTGAAAGATAAAATACGATGTGTGCCATGGATCGGCTTGCTAGTTCTAGGTTAAAAAGTTGATGAGAGATAAGGAAGGGTTTTACGAGCGTCGGCTCCCTGTCCTTGGCACCTCCTCGGCGACCTCCGTGAGGTCTGCTGGCTTGTCCAATGGCCTGCCAATGTGGAGCCCAACATCATCTCCTGATGGTCTAACATATCCAAGTCATTGTGGTGCTAACATTATAATTCTCTCTCTTTCCCTATAAATTCTAGTACTATCGTAACTTCATTGATATTCGCTATAATTTAGTAATTCTTGTATAAAAATAGCGCAATCAATAATATGCAACTTGGACATTAATCCGAAATAGAAGCGATGTAAAAATTCGAAGATACCCTAAACCGAAACACTCGACATGAGTCTCTCTCTCTACACACTCAACATGTTTAAAACGAAAATAAATTTTAGAAATATCTATTAAGTAAACAGTCGAGTCTATGACCCCTTCAACTCCTCCGGCCTGTACGCAGGCAACGACGATAGAAGTGAAACGAACTACGCATGCGTCCCCAAAAGTCGCTGGAAAGGAACAGAGACCCAATGATCAGAAGAAATAGCCTACACTATATAAACAGATTAAGCCGTATATTATAATGTAGTTTATATTTTTAAAGTTCATTTAAATTATGGCTAATGACATTTGCATATAAGTTCTATCTTATTAATGATGAACTGGTACAGCAGTTTAGCCTTTATAGCGATATATATATTTATTCTGCCTTTTTATGCTTATCATTGGATGATGTGTTTATATTATTGAATAAATATTTTAATCAAGAATGTGAAAATGCATAGTACTGTGGGGGTCACAGTATCAGCAGAGAAATAATAATATTATCGAACGTCTTTTTTTTCAAGCAGTTGTTCATGAGTTAGATGCGCGTCTTCGTAGTACTGCTAAAGTAGCGCTTAGTCTTTCTGGGACCGGATTTTAAAAATTGTGTGCAGGCTGAGATGTTTTAATTTTTCTGTTCATACTGTTCTTGTTTGCGTGTCACTTATCGACTAATATAAAAAGAAAAATAGAAATCCCAGAGACTACAAATCCGGCCCCGAATAAACTTATCAATGATCTACTTGGCAGCATTACTAATACGGGCAGCTAACCTCTGGTAAACTGTTTGTAAAAGGGAGGGGTTCTTGAAATGCTGAATTTATATATTTTTTGTTTTTATAATAAAGTTCTTCGATCAAATCCAAAATGCGCCTCGTTGTTGTCCACATCTTTATATAATTATCAAGAATGACCCAGAGATATCTCTCTCGACTGAGGATCAATAAACGACCCCCAACCTACCCCTTAACCAGCCCGCATTAAATTCCTCCTCTATTCCACCCTTCTAACTCCACAACTACGTAGGTGCGGCCTCATTTCCTATTTCATTAACTCTCGTGTATCTTAAACGAAACACTTAGAAACCTAATAACCAAAAACACCACAAAAGATATATATACTAACTAGCACCAGAGCAGTTTATCCTATCAGTTGCTCCCAATGTAATGCCATTGGGCGTACTATACCTGAACTCTGGGCTTCCGTCTTTAAGAACACCAAATTATACATTGATAGTGGAGATCTCTAATATTCAAAACTTATACCCCGTTGTGAGAATATAGACAGAGAACACCAAGGATTATTACTAGAAGAGATTGTTGAATACGTTATATAAACTATCGATTTTCGACAGACACGAACCGAGATCGAATCTCGCATTGAAGACTTTTTTTTTTGAGAAAAAAAGCTTCAATGGACCTCGATTCTTGGAAAATTCAATCCCCACTATTGGTTGAAAGTAACCAAACTGGGCTCTGTCACACTTGTAAATACAAATATCGAACTGCTTTTTCATATGTAGGCATGTGGTGCACTCAGAGTAAAGGCAGTCGCTAACTACTCACAAAGATTATTATTAATGTATCATATGTATTTGGAATAAGTAAGGCCGCTCTTTCTTAGAGAGTAGACAGTTGTGAGAACCAAGGTGTGCTACGTACATCCATCTAAGATTTTGTGCTTGGGCCGCTCTTTCTTAGAGAGTAGACAGTTGTGAGAACCAAGGTGTGCTACGTACATCCCTCTAAGATTTTGTGCTTGGGCCGCTCTTTCTTAGAGAGTAGACAGTTGTGAGAACCAAGGTGTGCTACCTACATCCATCTAAGAATTTGTGTTTGGGCTGTTCTTTGTTGGAGAGTAAACAGTTGCGAGAACCAAGGTGTGCTACCTACATCCATCTAAGATTTTGTGCTTGGGCCGCTCTTTCTTGGAGAGTAGATAGCTGCGAGAACCAAGGTATGCTACCTACATCCATCTAAGAATTTGTGCATGGGCCGCTCTTTGTTGGAGAGTAAACAGTTGCGAGAACCAAGGTGTGCTACCTACATCCATCTAAGATTTTGTGCTTGGGCCGCTCTTTCTTGGAGAGTAGATAGATGCGAGAACCAAGGTATGCTACCTACATCCATCTAAGAATTTGTGCATGGGCCGCTCTTTGTTGGAGAGTAAACAGTTGCGAGAACCAAGGTGTGCTACCTACATCCATCTAAGATTTTGTGATTGGCCCGCTCTTTCTTGGAGAGTAAACTGTTGTGAGAACCAAGGTATGCTACCTACATCCATCTAAGATTTTGTGTTTGGGCTGCTCTTTGTTGGAGAGTAAACAGTTGCGAGAACCAAGGTGTGCTACCTACATCCATCTAAGATTTTGTGCTTGGGCCGCTTTTTCTTGGAGAGTAGATAGCTGCGAGAACCAAGGTATGCTACCTACATCCATCTAAGAATTTGTGTTTGGGCTGCTCTTTGTTGGAGAGTAAACTGTTGTGAGAACCAAGGTATGCTACCTACATCCATCTAAGATTTTGTGCTTGGGCCGCTCTTTCTTGGAGAGTAGACAGTTGTGAAACCAAGGTATGCTACCTACATCCATCTAAGAATTTGTGTTTGGGCTGCTCTTTCTTGGAGAGTAGACAGTTGTGAGAACCAAGGTGTGCTACCTACATCCATCTAAGATTTTGTGCTTGGGCCGCTCTTTCTTGGAGAGTAGATAGCTGCGAGAACCAAGGTATGCTACCTACATCCATCTAAGAATTTGTGCATGGGCCGCTCTTTGTTGGAGAGTAAACAGTTGCGAGAACCAAGGTGTGCTACCTACATCCATCTAAGATTTTGTGCTTGGGCCGCTCTTTCTTGGAGAGTAGACAGTTGCGAGAACCAAGGTGTGCTACGTACATCCATACAAAACATTGTAGGTATTTTGATCAATATTTCTTTGAGAGTAGATTGCTATAGAAACGAAGATGTTCTATATATATCCATCCAAAACTTTGTGTTTTGACCGATCTTTCTTGGAGAGTGGATAACTTCAAATTCCGCCATGTGCTATGTCTAAGATTTGGTACGTGTTTTAAAAGCTCTGTCCTGGACATCTGCAAGAACTGTCGCGACGATGTCCAGCCAGTGGGTGCAGGAATTACGCCAGACGGAAGTACTTCACCCATATTATCAGTGCAACACTTCCGGAAATATCCGACTTCCGGCCGTTCTTCTGATACCGCCTTCCTCCCCACCTGACGTCCCACGCGGTGCTTCTTCCACGTGGTGGGATTTCAGAAGAACATCAATATTTCAAAACAAAATCCTAATGCATTCATTATATGAGGCAATCAAGTTTCACTTGAATGCTTTAAAAAAGCGCATCAGAGAGAAGTATGTAATTGATAAATATAATTTTATATTTCTAAATTCTCATATTCTCAACAGAGAAAGATAGAAAAAAAACATATATATATATTTAGAAAAAGGCATCTCCTTATCGTGCTACTGAAAGTTGCTGATGGCTTGAGCCATCTATCGGAATAAATATCAACTATTCTCGTTGATTTTTAATTATTCCATAATTGACCAAATACCTATTCTTGATTAATCAAGAAAAGCTAACCACGGACGCGTTTCGGGCTGTTGGCCCTCATCATATATATATGTTATATTAAAGTATTATTTTATTTAAAATTACATTTCATAGATTCAAATACTCTGTTAAATCGACCGCCAGAGGTCACGCTTCCCCTTAAAAACTCATTGTTGTTGTTTCCCGATGACCGGCTCAAATCTTTTTACATTATGTAAATATCTTTGTAAAAATCTTTTGTTTTCCTTGTTCTGCTCGCCTTAAGCCAGGCAGTACTTTTATTAAACTATGTTTTTTTATATATTCCTTTAGTTCAATTAAATTACTGATCAAAACTATTTTTATAATTATAATCTTTCCCACAATTGAATACCAAAATCAAGCAACAGCTAATATTTCTATATAAATAACAATCAAAATACAATAGAAATCTTCTTTTTTTCTATAACACATATATATATTTATAAACATAGACATATCTTCCAAGAAAAATGTAAAAAGCATTTTTTTAATGCGCAAATCGTGCAGATCTAGGAAAGTGAGTTTGACACTCTCTCTACCATTTGAATATGTTTCCTAGAAAACCTGTAATCTGTGAAGCCAGGATTACATGGTATATTTATACATTTCTAAATCCGCGTGATATCTTATGATACTAATTAGCATATTGCAGATACTGAATGCTTCCATGGCTAGGTCAAGCGAGCAAGGCCAATTTGTGAAAATTGCGCGTCTTTTTAAAAGAAAGAAACCAACTTATTGCCTTAGATAATCCCTGGGTAAATAAAACTTAAATCCTGAGGCAAATATACTCTAAGCGTAAAAGAAAATAAGATCAACTTTGTGTCGCTTAATTTTTCTTCGCTTAACTTTTCTCTCTTTTCCCCCCGCTATTTAAAGGTCAAACACAATATATATGTTGAGAATAACAATAATATATTATTAACTATACTAAGTATACATATGGTACAGTCATGATATTTTTTGTGGGTAGTTAGCGACTGCTTTTACTGTGAGTTCACCACATGTCTGCCATCTAAAAGTTCATGTTATCAGGCTAAATCAACGTTTAGTTGATTTTTGTTCCACTAGATGGCGCTCTGTCATCTAAAAGTTCATGTGAACGTGGTCAGGATATGCCTTTTTTAAATTTTATTAACAAACACCTGACCTATTTTATTATTTTATTTTTTATTTTTTTTACACACACATATATATTCATTTTAAAAGGCATATATTGTATCAAAATATCATTTATTTCACCAATATTTCAGTTGGCTGAACTCCAACTTTTATCAAGGTATTATAACAAAATATATATATATGATATAATAAGATAATAATAAAACGTAATTGCAATTGCACCAAATCTCACCAAATTCAATCCCCCAACATGTTATTTATTAATCCGTTTCTAACTAACAGTTAAGAAGAAGTCAGGTTATTTACGGCTTTAAAGAGGCGGAGTAAGGTAATCTAATACAGCCATAACGTCGGCCAAATATTTAGTGAGCGGCGGACATTTAACCGGCGGCTTTATGTAATTTACGTTATTGTGGTTCTAATGACGACACCGTTGTGTCGCCCACTTAGATCCTGACCTTTATTTATAGCGCTATATTTCGTTCGTTTGAATAGCGTGTTTTTATAGAAAGGGATCATTCTTTTGTCTTGTTCGAATCATCCCTCAGAATTACGGCTTTCAATTTTTAAAAATTATTTTATCTCTCTTCAGACCGCCCAACTAGAAATGTGAGCTCTTGCTATAGACATGATGGACTGAAATACATTTTATACATTTTTGACATTAATGTTTTTTTTTTCATATAAATAATCAAACACCACTTCTGAAGGTCTTATTATGATGATAAAACTACACTAGGATTGAAGAAGTATAAACATATGATTATAAGTAATTGATCGCATGGGGCAACGCTCTTCCGCCAATATTCTGTGCTATATATTATTACTGTGCTATATATATGTTATATTAAAATATTATTTCAAATTATAATTTAATAGATTCAAATACTCTGCTAAATCGACCGCCAGAGATCACTCCTCCCCTATAAAAACTCGTTGTTGTTTTATCCCAATGGCCGGCTCAAAACTTTTGTACATTATGTAAATAATCTTTTGTTTCCCTTGTTCTACTCGCCTTAAGCCAGGCAGTACTTTTACCAAATTATGTTTTTATATATATATATATATATATATTTATAGTCCTTAAGCTAAATTAAAGAAATCACTAATCAAAACACTTTTAAATATTTTTGCGACGACTACATTACCAAAATCCTCAACATGATCAAAAATCAAACAGAAAATCTCTTTTTTTTTAATTTATAACATATATATACTTATGTATATATTTTTCGAATATAGAGCAACCGAACCAAGCTTATAGATAGGCTTTTACACGTGATACACCCCCCCCAAAAAAAAAACACCTAGGCGTATAACGAATCAGATATTCTTCACAATAAAATAGAATAAAGTAAAAGAGTAATCTAAAAAAGTGTAAATTTTTGTTTAAATAAGTAAACTAATGTAGTTCAATAAATTTAAACTTTTAATATATTATATATACATTTTTAAAATTTCATACACTATTAATAGATAGTAATATCATATATTCGCGATCGAACGTTGTTGGCCATTGTATGTATTACATCCCAAACACGATGCGACACCAGCCATCTCTGTCTTGAGCTCGATGTATCATCTCGGCGACCGTTAAACCATGAGTTCCTTTAATTGGCCCGAACGGCATGTCGGTGAGCGTCCAGGTATGTGTCTCCCAGACATCTTTCCCGTCAGTATGGTATTAATAGATATCAATAAACATATTTGACTATTTAATGCAACAGGGTTTAACAATGGAATATAATAATGAAACTCTGTATTCACGTATCAACTGACTAATCAAAAGAAAAAAAAAGTAATTTACAAAAGACATGACAATTACCAAAATTCACATCAGTATTTCATACCAAAACACAGTCACATACAACAACACATTACATATTGGTTACACACATCAGAAAAACAACAAAATAAATTTAAACCACAAATATTCAATTTTATTTATTTAAAAAAATCTTTGCTTTTCTCCTTTCGACGTCGACAAGGTCTAAGAGATTGGTAGAGCTGTCAAGTTCAGAAGGTCGAAACAGCCGCCAGGTTAACTTTTGAAAATACCCAAACAGATTCTAATCTATTTCAGCCCTGGTTGACCATTATGGTTTCCATTTTACAATATACAAAGCATAGCAGCTATGTTAGCTTCAATTTGCACTAGAATTCCTTTCATAATCGAAAACATATTTGAACATTAGATAATAAAAAGTCATTTATTGGATTGAATAAAATATTTATTTGCCAATATTTCGGTTAACTGAATGCCAACCTTTATCAGGGCAATACATTTTTGTATAAAAGTTCTTTAAAAAATGTAATGCCTTGATAAAGGTTGGCGTTCAGCCAGCCGAAATATTGGAAAAATAAATATTTTATTAAATTCAATATATGCCTTTTTATTATCTAATGAATTAAATATGGATTGCTCTTTTTAAAAACAAAATATTTGAACATTTTTGGGAAAAATACACTTAAGTAAAAAATGTTTTACAAAATTTCTTTACTTTTTATTTGTTTGAAATAAATATTATCATGGTTGTCTTTTTAGCTCTTTTTCTACTCTGATTTTCTTCACCTATTCCCCCATCTACTTCCGCATATATGACGCGTAGCTGCCGAAGCTTTCGAATGAACTCTTTCACAGCCCTTAATTGTTCTTTAAAAATGAAAATATATTTTTGAAATTTCTATTATTTATCTTTATATTTTCATTTCCCATTTTTCGTCCTATTTTAACTTTTATTTTTGAAATTAGATCAACTTGAGCACTTCATTTATAATGATGATTATAATAAAATGATAATTTGATCGTTCAGTTCTAGCTTGCTAAACTGACACTATATTGAAGTCTCGAGATATCATTCAATCAGCACGTATCATCCACCACGCACGTATATTTTCACAATTTTGTTTTTCAAACTGAAATAATGTAATATTTTTCTCTCAATTATAATAAGTATTTAAAATATGTATATAATGTGCATATAAAAATTGTATTTATAATTAAGTTGTTAACGTGATAATCCTGTTGAAGGACTGACAAGTCCGAAAGCTTGAAAATAAAAAAGTTGCACAAGAAACTTAACCTTGGAAGCATCATTTATTTTATAACACTATATTAACAAAACACAATTAAAAATTATTTTCAGAAATTTATAAAAATTCATATTTTTATATAACATTATATATATAGGTTTTTGGTGTATTTTTTACTTTGTATATTGTTTTGTGTTTTTTTTGTTGTTGTTGTATTTTTTGCTGTGTTGTTTTATATGTGTTTTGTTGTTGTTTTGTGTATTTTTGTGTTCAAAGGTAACTTTAACTCTCTTCTACAATAACATTATTTTAAAAATCATAAATACAACAAGTAGATATATAAATTAAGTTGCAGTTTAAATTGCTTTGAAAATAGAGCAATCCATAAATAAATCTTTAATTAAAAGGCATATATTGAATCAAACTATCATCTATATAAATTATCATTTAATCCAATATATGCTTTCTAATTAAAAGTTTAAATTATAATCTATTAAAATATTCTATTTTCAAATTGATCCAATAAATAATTTACTTTTTTTGTGAGAGAAAAATGATAGATTTGGAAAGAATTCGTCTCCATAATTTAATAACAGCCAAATATCAGACTAACTAGCCATTTTGGGGTCATAAAATGTGATGGTGATAATGCTGTATTATGTTTTATAAAGTCATTAATTCAGTCTTATAATAATGCTAGAAGCGTGATCTATGAACATGTAAAGACCATTAGAAAGAGGGAATCATATATCGCCGCAACTCTTTTTTATTAACGCGATTAAGGAAGCTTTCGGTCAAGCCCTTCTTCAGCTAATTATAGTGTACAAACAAGGAGAGATTATATATCGTTTTTAATATAAAATAAAATAAAAGAAAAGAAAATTACCACGCCCCTATCGCCCTCGTTTCAATAGCACCGCGTGGCCACGTCATGTCTCTGATCCTAACTTCAAATATAATATAGTACAAAAATATCTTAAAAGAAATTTACGTAATTGAATAAATATAAAGAATCAACTATAAACAGCTCAAAGGATTTAGTGGAGACTTTTGAAGATTTTTAGGATAGAAGGGGAACGTACTGTGATGGCAACTGTATACTTTTGTTTAATGGTTTAGGGTGCTTCATGGTTTCTATTGCTTCAAGAATGAGTCTTTGGGTTTTAGTTTTGGCATTTGTATGTAGGATTCTGGTATTATTGAAGTCTGGAGTGTGTCCGGTTTCTCTGACGTGGTCAACTATTAAGGAGTTTGGGTTTAGTTTAGAGATGTTTCTTTGGTGTTCTTTGATTCTGATTGAAAGGTCTCTTGATGTCTCGCCGATGTAGACACTATTGCAGTTGAGGCAGGGAATTTGGTAAACTAAATCTTTTTTCTGTTTCTGGTCGGTGCTTTTGGTGATTGGGTTTCTTAGAATCGAGGCCATGGAAGGTGAACCTCTGAAGATGGTTTTCATAACTCAAAAGTTTTGGCATAAAAACCATCTTCAGAGGTTCACCTTCCATGGCCTCGATTCTAAGAAACCCAATCACCAAAAGCACCGACCAGAAACAGAAAAAAAAAATTAGTTTACCAAATTCCCTGCCTCAACTGCAATAGTGTCTACATCGGCGAGACATCAAGAGACCTTTCAATCAGAATCAAAGAACACCAAAGAAACATCTCTAAACTAAACCCAAACTCCTTAACAGTTGACCACGTCAGAGAAACCGGACACACTCCAGATTTCAATAATACCAGAATCCTACATACAAATGCCAAAACTAAAACCCAAAGACTCATTCTTGAAGCAATAGAAACCATGAAGCACCCTAAACCATTAAACAAAAGTATACAGTTGCCATCACAGTACGTTCCCCTTCTATCCTAAAAATCTTCAAAAGTCTCCACTAAATCCTTTGAGCTGTTTATAGTTGATTCTTTATATTTATTCAATTACGTAAATTTCTTTTAAGATATTTTTGTACTATATTATATTTGAAGTTAGGATCAGACATGACGTGGCCACGCGGTGCTATTGAAACGAGGGCGATAGGGGCGTGGTAATTTTCTTTTCTTTTATTTTATTTTATATTAAAAACGATATTAATCTCTCCTTGTTTGTACACTATAATTAGCTGAAGAAGGGCTTGCCCGAAAGCTTCCTTAATCGCGTTAATAAAAAAGAGTTGCGGCGATATATGATTCCCTCTTTCTAATTTGTCGAAATCCGCAAACCGTTTACCATGAATGTAAAGACCACTTCAACCCTTTATTAAAGTTTAATATATAAAGCTCTAAAAATAAAGTATATGTGAGACTATAATTCCCACTAATGGAATTTTAACTTTACCTTATGTAATTTATAATACAATATAATGCGGCTTATGATTGTAAAACGACATTTGAAAATTATCCCGCAAGTGTTTCTTTTGAACGAAAATTCGAAATTTATTTTTAGGAGAAATAGCGATTATTTCTAACCTTAGGGATGAAGTATGAAAGGATGAATTGTGAAGAGTAATGGACATGTCTAGTGGACATTGCATATGCCAGGTAAGCGGAACACTGTGGGTTCGATTCCCATCCCTGGACACTTTATTTTTCCGTTTATCATTACTCTTTACAATTCATCCTTTCATACTTCATCCCTAAGGTTAGAAATCATCGTTATTTCTCCTTAAAATAAATTTCGATTTTTAGTTCAAAAGAAACACATGCGGGATAATTTTCAAATGTCGTTCTATTACCATATGTAAGTTGATTTAAAAAAGCGGATTATCACGATATAAGTTTCAACATAATTCTTTTATCTATGCTTCCAATATATATGAGGACATCTGCCATCTATACCCACATTTTATTTAAATCATATAAAACCGTCGAGTTCCGACAGCCATGAACCGGGATCGAATCCCATTGGATACTTTTATTTTTGTATGTGAAGAGCCTGTTCATATTATTCATTGTAAATAACATAAGCTAGGTTGTTCTTTATGAGTGGTACCTAATATAGGTATTTTGGAACAGCACAGGAGCTCCATCTATGCTTCCTTTCTTCCTGTGGTGAACCTGTATAAGACCGGTGGTATTAATAAAGCTGTGTGTGTATTTTGGAACAGGAAATCATATGAAAGCGCAATCCATTATATATATATATATTACTAGACGAATGACCCGGGCAACGCACGGGTTTACCCGATTAAATGTTTTATTCAAACACTATTCGTTACAATTATAATTTGGCGCCGTGGATGTCACTCTTGTGAAACGTCCGCTCCAAACTTTACATGTACATTAGGTCAGCTGATATTACCTCCCGTCTTCACCGCTAGAGGCGCTGCTCGCGAGCTAAGTAGAATAATTTGAATATATAGAACTAGCCGAGTGACCCGGGCAACGCCCAGGGTTTACCCAAAGGGCCTGCAGAGACTTTAAAAGTATAGATGGTGGCTTAAAATTCGCAATGGGTATATACCGATTTCCTAGAAGCAGCATTTCAAGTAAGGATAAGTAAAAATACTTTCTAAGTATAAATTCGTTATTTCGACCATGTTTTGATTTCCAGAACCTATGAAATTACAAACAGTAATTCGACAATACCGATAATTCGACACCTTGCGATAATTCGACCCTGATTTGATTTCTCAATCTCTGGCCTATCAAATAACAAACGGTAATTCGACAATATTAAATATTCACCACTTCTGATAATTCAACCATTTTAAAATGCAAATTTCGACTATTGATGTTTACTTACAACTTTACTAATAAAAAGGTATTAAGATGCGAGCAACGAAACATTTTGAACCCATATAACGCAAAATTCATATCCTCACCTATAGGGTGTCAAGCCTAAAGGATGCGAATTCATGTCCCTGTTTCTAAAAATTAACATAAAATTGTAGGCTACCAACGCAAATTCGCGTCTACTGGGATCTTTTCCCATACCTTCTTGCCTATTTATCAGTGGGTTGGGTTGGGGGGGAATGTCAGCTGTCCCAATGTACCTGTAAAATGTCACATGCGACCGAGTTTCAAGTAGCCATTATTTTTATTTATTTCAAGCTATATAGATTACATTAAAAGAAAATAGCATTTTTTAAACATGTTTTTATATGAACAACTCGATTTTCATACGGCCCACTGGACCATGTAACTCTGGAATCATAAGTGCAAAAACAGACATCCCTAAAGGACTCCTTTAAAATATCTTCATGATTCTGTTTTAATAATATTCTTAAACATTTTTAATTTTTTGTTCATATTTATTTACTTTCAATATAGAAAATAAGATAACATAAAAGGGATAAATTCATTTAATGGACCTCACTAAAAACTGCATTTCTAGCCGAGTGACCCGGGCAACGACCCAGGTTTACCTGAAGGACCCACAGGTGAGAAACTATAGAAGAAAATTTTAACAAATCAGAAAATGAAATTGCAAACAACAGAACTACACTACTTTAAGGACATGAGAGCACATGCACTGTATCACCACACGTGTACCATTTTCAAAGACCCTGCGCTTAGGATTAAAACTTCTCAGAAGCATAACAATAGCACCAACCTAGAGTTTAACTGGTGTGGATGCATGCCCTTGGGAGTAAGACTATTGAGAATTCAGTAGGGAGTTATTTTGCTTCTCCGCATTCTAACACTCCAACTGTTAACACTGAGGAAACACTGACTCATGTTTGGTAAGCAATTTCAGGGTAGAAACTATAGACATGGATTAAATAAATTATTAATTAAATTGCATTAAATAAAAATTATTAGATGTAAATAAATATTATTAGAGTGAAAAAAAAGAAAAAATTAACAAATTAGAAAATAAAATTTCGAACAATACAACTATATTGCAGATAAGATAAGAGGACCTTATTAAAAAAATAAATAAACAAACTGTAATTCGACACTATCGATAATTCGACACTTTCGATAATTCGACCATTTCAAAAATCAAATTACAAGGTTGATTGTTGTTTAAATACAACTTTACCGGTAAAAAGGTATTACAGAGGCGAAGGCAGCCACTGAAAATGCACGAAATTTATGTATAGAGAATGGGAAAAATTAGTAAATAAAGAGAAGTCCAAAATCAAAATAATTGATAATAGTGTATTAACAAAATACTAATACAATAAATTCCTTTGAGTTAAGAAACTATAGACATTAGTGAAAAGTTTATATATAAATATATTTAAAATTAAAAAATAATATAAGAAAATAAATCAGAAAAAAGAGATGCCAACTATATTGCAGTGGAGACTACTTATAAAAGGAATTAATCTAAAGGACTCATTAAAAATAAATTTCTATTTTTATTCATATGATAAAGTACTGAATAGCTTACCAAACAGGTAGGTTTATTACAACCTTGTAAGTATACGGCCCACTGGACCATGTAACTCTGGAATCATAAGTGCAAAAACAGACATCCCTAAAGGACTCCTTTAAAATATCTTCATGATTCTGTTTTAATAATATTCTTAAACATTTTTAATTTTTTGTTCATATTTATTTACTTTTCAATATAGAAAATAAGATAACATAAAAGGGATAAATTCATTTAATGGACCTCACTAAAAACTGCATTTCTAGCCGAGTGACCCGGGCAACGACCCAGGTTTACCCGAAGGACCCACAGGTGAGAAACTATAGAAGTAAAATTTTAACAAATCAGAAAATGAAATTGCAAACAACAGAACTACACTACTTTAAGGACATGAGAGCACATGCACTGTATCACCACACGTGTACCATTTTCAAAGACCCTGCGCTTAGGATTAAAACTTCTCAGAAGCATAACAATAGCACCAACCTAGAGTTTAACTGGTGTGGATGCATGCCCAGTTTTAACCCACATATATATAAAATTAGAAATGTAGTTTTTAATGAGGTCTTTCAAATAAATTTATTCCTTTAATATGTTGTCATATCTGCAATATAGTTTTGTTGTTTGCAATTTTCTTTTTTTTTTTTTCCTTTCAAATATATGTGTTCACTCTGAAATATAGTTTGTAAAATTTATATTCCAATTTATTTTCTTATATATATATATATATATTTTATTTCCAAAATATTTATTTATGCTTTCACCAATGCCTTTAGGATCTTTGCGATGGAACACGTATGGTGTTTCAGCGCATGTGCTCTCATGTCCTTGGAGCACATATACTGACGTGCCCAAGGTTGAACACACTGAATAGTGTCTGAAATATCTTTGGCCCCTTCGGATACCAACCTTCGCTTCATTCTAGAGAGGCGTTAGTTTTCACTAAGGTTGGCTTTTGCTATGACTATAAATAAGGCCTCAAGGCCAAACCTTGGGCTACAAGAGCCTGTGTTTACGCACGGACAACTTTGAGTGGCTTTTTCAAGTGTGCGAACATTGGATAGCACACATGTAAAGATGACCCATATCTTGCATTGTATCACCACACGTGTACCATTGTCAAAGACCTTGCTTAGGATTAAAACTTCTCAGAAGCATAACAATAGCACCAACCTAGAGTTCAACTGGTGTGGATGCATTTCTCTGGGAGTAAGACTATTGAGAAATTCAGTAGGGAGTTATTTTGCATCTCCGCATTCTAACACTCAAACTGTTAACACTGAGGAAACACTGACTCAAATTGCATTAAATAAAAATTATTAGATTTAAATAAATATTATTAGAGTGAAAAAAAAAAAGAAAAAAATTAACAAATTAGAAAATAAAATTTCGAACAATACAACTATATTGCAGATAAGATAAGAGAGGACCTTATTAAAAAATAAATAAACAAACTGTAATTCGACACTAACGATAATTCGACACTTTCGATAATTCGACCATTTCAAAAATCAAATTTACAAGGTTGATTGTTGTTTAAATACAACTTTACCGGTAAAAAGGTATTACAGAGGCGAAGGCAGCCACTGAGAATGCACGAAATTTATGTATAGAGAAATGGGAAAAATTAGTAAATAAAGAGAAGTCCAAAATCAAAATAATTGATAATAGTGTATTAACAAAATACTAATACAATAAATTCCTTTGAGTTGAGAAACTATAGACATTAGTGAAAAGTTTATATATAAATATATATAAAATTAAAAAATAATATAAGAAAATAAATCAGAAAAAAGAGATGCCAACTATATTGCAGTGGAGACTACTTATAAAAGGAATTAATCTAAAGGACTCATTAAAAATAAATTTCTATTTTTATTCATATGATAAAGTACTGAATAGCTTACCAAACAGGTAGGTTTATTACAACCTTGTAAGTTTGTAAGTTTAACCCACATATATATAAAATTAGAAATGTAGTTTTTAATGAGGTCTTTCAAATGAATTTATTCCTTTAATATGTTGTCATATCTGCAATATAGTTTTGTTGTTTGCAATTTTCTTTTTTTTTTCCTTTCAAATATATGTGTCCACTCTGAAATATAGTTTGTAAATTTATATTCCAATTTATTTTCTTATATATATATGTAATAATATGTTGAAAGTTCTGGTTGACTCTTGTAGTACCTCGTCGACTCTCGTTATAAGCTGTGGCAACCGAGGGTCAAACCTGTAGTAACCGAGAGGGACAGTCAGGGCGTGGAGAGTTTTCCAGTACCTCTCTGCACCTTGTAGGATCTTTAACAGTTCTCACAGGGTACAGGCAGTCGTGGTCGAGGCAGAGTGGAAAAGTTTGGGAATGTCCACACACACAGTCGAGCCAAGAGCAAGATGGAGATAGTAGATCTCTTACTGTTTTACATGGTCGATGAGTTGGTGACAACCGGCGACGCGCTGATGGTGACGACTACTGTAACTGACTGGCTGTTGCTAAGCGGGGTCTTATTTATACAACTCTTTGGACCAGGAAGGGGACCAGGAAGTATTGCCTTACTGCACGTGTCGTTAATCGACACTGGCACCGGTCTGTCGGCTTCCAATCTATCTTTAGAAGTTACTTTGTGATTCTCTCAATCTTGCTTTTAACTCAGCTTTTAATCTATTATATAGTTTTATTTATTCATCCTCAGTACATTACATATGGTGATGCAAGGACACATGTCAATTATGCGTATAATTATTTATAGATATGTTTCTGTTTTAATGTCCATCTATACAGAGAGCAAAACAACAACTGACTCACCCGTGCAAGCAAGGTCACGCTCCGCTGCGTCACGTGGGAAAACATAGGTACATGTTTTCTTACATGTTCTCAGCACATCCCCCTTTTTAAGACTTGAAATATATATATACATTACAAACTTTAAATGCATAATATAATTAATAATGAAGGCGATCCCCAGGTTTAACAATTCTTCCACTCCCGGTTCTTATCTGGCCGTCTTCTGAGTCGTTAGAGGGATAATCCACAACTGGGGTCTTTTCATTTTCAACCAGTTCCTCCCCCGAAAAGGTCGGCGTCGATGGGTCGGCTGGATATTGCACTGTATCTCCTTTTCGTAGATGGAACCTGTTTCGACGTAAAGTCCCAACTGGAGTATCAACCATATATGACCTTGGTGTCGATGCCTTCTGCTTTACAATCCCCCAGGTTCGCATATCTGTAATCCAAACCGTGTCACCTTCGGATAGCTCCTCCATGTCCGTAGCTCCGCAGCGTCGATCATATCATATCTAGATTTCATATCCTTTCTCCTTCTCCCCCTCCTCACTTTTCATTTTGTCTCCTCTCTAATTGTAAATACGCTGCTGTATCACCTCATAAGCATAAATAAATAAATCTCCCCTCCTTTCTTTTCAGGGTCTGAGAGTCCACCAACTTTGGATTAAGATTCTCTGGTGCAATTGGCAAGGTCGTTCGGAGTTTACGTCCCATGAGAAGCTCAGCAGGGCTGTAACCGTTCTCCAAAGGGGTCGATCGATACTCCAGGAGTCCAAGCGATGGGTCTTGATTTTTCTTGAGGATCAACTTAGCAATTTTCACACCTGCTTCTGCCATCCCATTGCTCTGCGGGAATCGAGGACTTGAAGTGACATGTGTGAATCCGTACTGCCTTGCGAAATTTGCAAATTCACGAGCAGCTCCAAATTGCGTCCCATTATCGCTTACAACAGTTTCTGGTATTCCATGTCGGGCAAATATGGATTTGCAACTACGCACCACCACATTGGCTGTGAGCCGATCCAGCTGAACCACTTCAGGAAATCGAGAATAATAGTCAATGACGACTAGATACCACTTATTCTCGAACTTGAACAAATCCATTCCAATCTTTTGCCACGGTCGTGTAGGAAAGTTGGTTGGTATCAAAGGTTCATGTTTTGAGACGGCTTCCTGGATACAAACACTGCACTTTCTGACTGTTTCCGCGATCTCTTCCGAAATTCCAGGCCACCATACCGTCTCACGTGCGCGAAGTCTTGTTTTTGTAATCCCGAAGTGCCCAGCGTGCAACTTATCCAGGATCTCCATTTTCATACTTGCTGGAATAACAAGACGACAGCTACGCATCAGTAGTCCATTTTGAACGCCGAGTTCATCCTTGACATGCCAATAAGAGAGCAGAGCCGGTGACATCTTATTCTTATCTGGCCAGCCTTGCTCAAGGTAGTTGACTACTGCTTTCAGGGTCGTATCCTCTTGTTGAGCTTCAAAAATCTTCGTCAACATCTCGTCTTTGTCGGTTATACTCGAGAGAACTGCATTTATATGCGCTGAGGTTTGCCGTTCGTTTTCACCTCCCTCGGTTGTAAGAAGTGGTTGTCTGGATAATGCATCGGCGTCGAGCAGCTCCTTTCCAGGGATATGCACTATTTCAAATCCAAACCTCATCATACGCATTCGGAAACGTTGCAGTCTTGGGGTCAGCGAACTCAATTCTTTCGTCGGAAAATAGAGGAATGAGAGGCTTATGGTCGGTCTCAATTCGGAAACGCTTTCCAAACAGGAAATCTTGAAAACGTTCGCAGGCCCATGTAATTGCGAGAGCCTCTTTCTCGATCTGAGCATATCGTTTTTCGGTAGGTGTCATAGTTCTAGAAGAATAAGCAACAGGTCGCCAGATTCCATTCTTACCTTCTTGCTTCAGTACCGCTCCCAAGCCATATGAAGATGCGTCGGATGACACCATAGTTGGTTTCCTGACGTCGTATGCTGCCAAGATGGGTTGAGTCGTGAGCAATTCTTTCAACTTTCGGAATGCTCGCTCCTGGCTGCAATCCCAAACGAAGTCTTGACCTTTCACCAACAACTGGTTCAGTGGTGCCACGATTTCAGATAAATTTTCCACAAAGCGTCCCAGATGGTTCACCATGCCAAGAAATCTTCTTACGCCATGAACATCGGTCGGAGCAGGCATCTCCGCCACTGCTTCGATTTTCGCTGGATCTGGTCGGATACCGTCTTCATCCAGTATGTGCCCAAGAAAATTAATTCTTGGCACGCCGAAGACACACTTGGCCTTGTTTAGTGTAACTTTCGCCTCTTTCAGTTTTCGGAGCACTAAACGAAGAATTCGATCGTGAGTCTTGGAGTCGGAGGCAAATATCAGGATATCGTCCAGGTAACACATTACACCGTCCATGCCTTGCAAGATTATTGACATAACTCTCTGAAAATACTCTGGGGCGAGTGAGATTCCAAATGGCATTCTGCAGTATTTATATCTCCCAAAAGGAGTGATGAAGGTCGTTAAATGCTGGCAGTCCGGGCTCAACGGAATCTGGTGAAAGCCACTGTTCGCGTCCAGTTTCGAAAAGAATCTTGCTTCCCCCAGTTGCCCCAGCATGTGCTCCACCACTGGCATGGGATGCACTTCGCGCTGTACATGTTCGTTCAGCCTTGAGAGATCCACACAGAGTCGTATGTCGCCATTCGGTTTACCAGCAATCACAGTCGGTGCACACCATTCAGTCGCAACGTTAACTTGTGCTATGATTCCCGCCTTCTCGAGCTCTTCCAATCTTGTTTTGAGCTTTTCCATCAAAGGTATTGGTACCCGTCGAGGAGTATGCACAGCATATGGTTTTGCTCCAGGTTTCAATTTGATTTCGTAAGGGTTTCCGATCTGTCCCAGTCCTTCAAATACTTCAGGGAATTCCTTGATCTAGTTAATTCTCGTCGCAACCACTTCAATCCGCCTCGCCAGGTTCAAGAGCTCACATGCCCGGCGACTCAGAAGAGGTTCACTCAAACGACGAATGACATAAATCTTCTCCTTGATTTCATAATTGCCATTTCGCAGCGTTGATATAAACATACCCACAGTCTGAAGTTCGGAGAATTCAGCAGCTCTAATGTTGATATCACTTTTCACTAGTCGTTGCTGTCCCATTATCTTCTTGAAGAGACACAGAGGAACACATGTAACATCCGCCTGGGAGTCGAGCTTAAACTTCACCTTTTTCCCGTTCACTTGGATTTCTGCTGTCCATCGCCTCCTGCACTCGCCTTCATCATCATCGAGATTAGATGAATCCTCCACAGCTGAGACCTCCAGGAGAAAACCAATTTCTTCATCAAGTTCAGAAACAGCTTTGAATTCCGCAGTCTTCTCCTGCTTATCTGGGCAGCAATTTGCAAAATGGCCTGTTTTTGAACATAGGTAACATCTTTGTCCTTCAGCACGGCAAGCCTGTCCTTCCCTGTGGGTGAAACCTCCGCATTTTGGACATCGTGATCTTGTTTTGGCTGACTTCTCCTTCTTCCTCGAAGGTTGCTGTTGTTGTTTCGGTGATTGTTTCTTCGAGTTGAACTTCACCTGATTGACCTTTTGGCTTGTTGAGGGACGCTGCAGGTCGACTTGCTGCTGTCGAACGGCTTCCTGCTGTCGAACCATTTTCACCGCCTTTTCCAAAGTCAGTTCGCTGTCCAACTGCATTCTTTCAGATAAAGCTTTGTCCCTCACTCCAACCACTATTCGGTCACGGATCAACTGCTCATGAAGACCCTCAAATTCGCAACTATCAGCCAATTTGTACAATGAAGTGATGAATTCGTCCACTGGCTCCCGATCCTCATGGATTCTTGAATTAAATTTCGCACGTTCGTAGATAATATTCTTTCTGACACAGAAGTGGCTGTCGAACGCCTTGAGGACGGAATCAATTTTCGTTGCCTCTTCTTCCTTTTCGAACTTGAAGGTCCTGAATATATCATCCGCGCGGTCGCCCATCAAGTACATGAACAAATCGATCTTGTCCGCCTCCTCTTTCTTCTTCATTCCACTGACCACGAGGTATCGTTCGAATCTCTTCCTCCATTTGGGCCATTCGTTGGGAGTCGAGAAGTCGAAAGTTTCTGGAGGTTGAATCTGAGCCATGTTGAATTATCTTCCAAGGTACACAAAAATCGATATTTTGCAATATACGGGTTCGTATTTTATCCAGTTATCGCTGCCACCATGTTTTAATGTCCATCTATACAGAGAGCAAAACAACAACTGACTCACCCGTGCAAGCAAGGTCACGCTCCGCTGCGTCACTTGGGAAAACATAGGTACATGTTTTCTTACATGTTCTCAGCACAGTTTCTATATACAACATCTTGTTATAAGTATTAATATAGGGTTGTTGGTTTAAATTATCATATATATATATTTTTTTATTTCCAAAATATTTATTTATGCTTTCACCAATGCCTTTAGGATCTTTGCGATGGAACACGTATGGTGTTTCAGCGCATGTGCTCTCATGTCCTTGGAGCACATATACTGACGTGCCCAAGGTTGAACACACTGAATAGTGTCTGAAATATCTTTGGCCCCTTCGGATACCAACCTTCGCTTCATTCTAGAGAGGCGTTAGTTTTCACTAAGGTTGGCTTTTGCTATGACTATAAATAAGGCTCAAGGCCAAACCTTGGCTACAAGAGCCTGTGTTTACGCACGGACAACTTTGAGTGGCTTTTTCAAGTGTGCGAACATTGGATAGCACACATGTAAAGATGACCCATATCTTGCATTGTATCACCACACGTGTACCATTGTCAAAGACCCTGCTTAGGATTAAAACTTCTCAGAAGCATAACAATAGCACCAACCTAGAGTTTAACTGGTGTGGATGCATTCCTCTGGGAGTAAGACTATTGAGAAATTCAGTAGGGAGTTATTTTGCATCTCCGCATTCTAACACTCAAACTGTTAACACTGAGGAAACACTGACTCAAATTGCATTAAATAAAAATTATTAGATTTAAATAAATATTATTAGAGTGAAAAAAAAAAGAAAAAAATTAACAAATTAGAAAATAAAATTTCGAACAATACAACTATATTGCAGATAAGATAAGAGGACCTTATTAAAAAATAAATAAACAAACTGTAATTCGACACTAACGATAATTCGACACTTTCGATAATTCGACCATTTCAAAAATCAAATTTACAAGGTTGATTGTTGTTTAAATACAACTTTACCGGTAAAAAGGTATTACAGAGGCGAAGGCAGCCACTGAAAATGCACGAAATTTATGTATAGAGAAATGGGAAAAATTATTAAATAAAGAGAAGTCCAAAATCAAAATAATTGATAATAGTGTATTAACAAAATACTAATACAATAAATTCCTTTGAGTTGAGAAACTATAGACATTAGTGAAAAGTTTATATATAAATATATTTAAAATAAAAAAATAATATAAGAAAATAAATCAGAAAAAAAGAGATGCCAACTATATTGCAGTGGAGACTACTTATAAAAGGAATTAATCTAAAGGACTCATTAAAAATAAATTTCTATTTTTATTCATACATGGGTTCAAATTTATATGTATTTTGTACAAAGTTCAAACACATGAAAAAGCCGCATAGAGCTGTCCATGCATAAACACAGGCTCTTGTAGGAAGAACCCAAATATTATTTATAGTCATAGCAAAAGCCAACTTTAGTGAAAACTGATGCCTCTTCAGAATGAATGGAAGTCTGAAATCTGAAGGAGCAAAAGATATGGGTCATCTTTACATGTATGTTATCCAATGTTCGCACACTTGAAAAAGCCACTCAAAGTTGTCCGTGCGTAAACACAGGCTCTTGTAGCCAAGGTTTGGCCTTGAGCCTTATTTATAGTCATAGCAAAAGCCAACCTTAGTGAAAACTAACGCCTCTCTAGAATGAAGCGAAGGTTGGTATCCGAAGGGGCCAAAGATATTTCAGACATTATACAGTGTGTTCAACTTTGGGTACTGTCAGTATATGTGCTTCAAGGACATGAGAGCACATGCTCTAGAACACCATACCTGTTCCATCGCAAAGATCCTATAGGCATTGGTGAAAGTGTAAATAAATATTTTGGAAATGAAAAAAAATTGCAGATATGACAACATATTAAAGGAATAAATTCATTTTAAAGACCTCATTAAAAACATAAAGTCGTCTGTGCGTAAACACAGGCTCTTGTAGCAAAGGTTTGGCCTTGAGCCCTCTTTATAGTCATATATTTCAGACATTATACAGTGTGTTCAACTTTGGGTACTGTCAGTATATGTGCTTCAAGGACATGAGAGCACATGCGCTAGAACACCATACCTGTTCCATCGCAAAGATCCTATAGGCATTGGTGAAAGTGTAAATAAATATTTTGGAAATAAAAAAATTGCAGATACGACAACATATTAAAGGAATAAATTCATTTAAAAGACCCCATTAAAAACAACAATTCTATAGTTTTATATATACAATATAATCTAATTAATTCAACACACGATAATTCGACCATTTTTGGAGTCTCGACCTACGGCCTATCATATGACAAACTAATTCGACACTTTCGATAATTCAACTATTTTGGAAAATCAAATTTCAACAGTTGATATTTGTCTAAAACCCCTATTATTAACAACATATTAGACTGCAGAGTGTAAAAATGTAGAAAAGTGTATGTATATAATTGTATGCATATATTTGTATGTAAATAATTGTATGCAAATAATTGTATGTATAGATCAATGAGTAAAATAATTTTTTTTTTTTGCTTATCCCTAGTACACGTGGTACAGGCCTTGATAATCATGGTGGGTAGAGTAGGCGACTGCTTTAACTGTAAGTACACCACATGTCTAAACATGTGAAAAGCAGTTCGACTTTGCATTTACAAATGTGCCAGAGCCCCGTTTGATTACTTGCGTTTGCTGGTGGGGTTGGACTTTTGCAAGAATCGGAAGCCATTGGAGCATTTTTTTTTTTAATTTTTCAGAAAAAAGTGCCCAATGCGGGAATCGAACCCGGGTCGTAGCGGTCGAAAACCAACGGCTTAGACCATCCTTCCATCAACCCCCAGTAAAATAAGTAAGTAAAAAGAAGACCAAAAATAAGTGATAATAATTTATTGAATAACGAACAAAATAAAAAATCTTTCAGGTGAAAAATTATAGGCATTGGTAAAAAAGTAAACAAGAGAAATAACAATTGGGGTTTTGTGTCTGCGGCGAGTCATATTAGCACGCCTAGTTGTTAGGGGAGTGAGTCTTCCACGGCCTTTGCGAGGCATGACAGAAGACGCTGAAAAAAAAAAAGGTAAAATAAGAACCAAGCAGAGGAAAACTATAAAACTGAAAGCCAGGACAGGCATAAAAAGAAAATTCCAAGCATGTGAGGAAACAATTGATGAAAAAAAAATGATTCCAAAAAAATACAGCAAAAAAGAAACCAGACACAAAAAGCAACAATTGAGTACACAAATACAGCATCAGCCTATTTATGAGAAGAAAAAAAAAAACAACCGACACAAAAATGGAGCTAAATTTAAATGAAAAACTATAACAGATCAAGTAATCAAATCAGGCATTATGAAAGATACTGTAAAAAAGAAAATCAGACACAAAAATCAGACAAAAGAATAAATGAGATTTTATTCTTTAGTTCATTTATTAAATAAGACACAAAAATGGAGCTAAATTCAAATGAAAAACTATAACAAATTAATAAAAAAAAATAAGACCTAATCCAAATGTCACCATCATCAGACAAAAGAAAAAATGAGATTTTATTCTTTAGTTCATTTATTCTTTTGTCTGATGCTGTCGCTGAAACGTCACACACTATTAAATTATTTGGATTAGGTCTTATTAATGAGAAAAAAAAAGATGCCAAAGAGAGATGAAAAGATGCAAAAAAAGATAACCAGATACAAAAATTGTGCTAAATTCAAATGAAAAACTATAACAAACACTGTAAAAAAGAAAATCAGACACAAAAATCAGACAAAAGAATAAATGAGATTTTATTCTTTAGTTCATTTATTAAATAAGACACAAAAATGGAGCTAAATTTAAATGAAAAACTATAACAAATTAATAAAAAAAAAAAGACCTAATCCAAATGTCACCATCATCAGACAAAAGAAAAAATGAGATTTTATTCTTTAGTTCATTTATTCTTTTGTCTGATGCTGTTGCTGAAACGTCACACACTATTAAATTATTTGGATTAGGTCTTATTAATGAGAAAAAAAAAGATGTCAAAGAGAGATGAAATGATGCCAAAAAAGATAACCAGATACAAAAATTGTGCTAAATTCAAATGAAAAACTATAACAAACACTTATAAAAGATAATTATTATAGAATAATAATATTATAATATTATAATATAGAATATTATAAATTGACAAGAATATTTGTATACCGGACATACAAACAAACAAACATACATACAAACATTCATTTATATTGTTACATCATGATTAATGGCGTATTTCTTATATTATTTTTAATATATTTGAAATTTAAATTATATATTTATTTATTTTTATATAAAATATTCTATGATATTTATTTAAAACAGATTAGATTATCATCATTTGTATTTAGGTACACTGTGACTTCACTGCTCTCTTTGATGTGAGAAAATAAATAAAGCATTCTGGAGGTTACTTAAAGTAGACTTATCTCATTATTCCCTTATATAAATTTGTAGGATGGTTGAAACACGCTCTGGTAAGATGCAAGACCCAGCACAGGAGAGAATCATGGCTGAAGAGTCTGCCAAGCCGCAACCTGGTGCAACAATTGGTAGAGATGCTAGTTCCGACCCAGTTGTCCTGAATCCCAACATCGACATCCCCAAGTATGATGGAACGGAAGACCCTCGCCCATGGATTGAATCTCTTGAAGAAATTGGCTTCCTGTACCATTGGGCAGACTACATTATCTCTCGTTATGCCGCCATGAACATGACGGGAAGCGCCAAAACCTGGTTGAATTTACACAAAACTAGTTTCACGAGCTGGGAAAATATTAAAATCCGCCTCATTCAGGATTTTTCTTTGGACGCGAATAAAGAAGAACTTAGAATGAAGCTCAACAGAATGCAACACTGGAATGAACCAGCAATCAGGTTCGCGGAAGACATTCTAGTGTTGTGCAACAAGGTTGACCCAGCAATGGAAGAAGAAACAAAAATTGAACATGTTATTGGAGGACTGAAAAAAGAGTACTCATTCGCGCTCTACCTGAACCCTCCTAAAACGACCGATGACCTTCTTGTTGTGTGCAAGAAAATGGATTCTTTTGAAAAGAAGTATCGGGAACGTGTGGAGAAATCCAGAAACCTATATAACGGTCCACGCTATTCTAGACCCCAACAACAATCGAGGTACGTGCCGCCGACTGCCGCACGAAACTACCAGACCACTTCCAGGCCCCAAGCCCCTGTTTCCAATAATTACAAGAACGACTCCCCTCCTACTCCCAGACAGTATCGAAACAACTCTCCCCAGGCCTCTACCCCTAGACGTCCTTATAATCCTAACTTTGTGCCAAAACCAAACCTTCAGAGAAACACCTACAATAAAAGCCAAGAAGTGAGCAAAAATAGGACGGAAGATGGAAGACCAATCTGCTTTAAATGTAACAAGCCAGGGCACGTGGCCCGTTATTGTAGGGTCAAGATTATAAGAATCTTAGAAGAGGATCCAGCAGATACCCAAGAGAAGGTCGAAGAGAAATGCCAAATGAATGAAATATCAGAGAAATCAGGACCTCGGCTTTATGCCGATGTATGTCATAACACACAGACAAATATTCCTACCCGGAATAGATATTCCGTGTTGGAAGATTTAAACTAAGCGTCGCGCCTGAAACTGTCAATCAAAGCAAGTCGACCATAAACGGAATCAAGAAGTTGGACCCTAAATACAAATTAAAAATTAACGTGGACAAGATAGGGACTTTTGAAGCTTTGGTTGATACAGGTGCTGACCTCTCAGTGGTCGACCTCAGAACGGCCCTCGATACAGGCCATGGTATAAGTAAACTCGCAAAAATTTGTGCAGGACCCGATGGAAAAAAATTGGACATGGTAGGAAGTATATTTTTAAATATAAAAATTGATGACGAAACATTATCACACAACTTTGTGATATTGAAAACGCATTTACGGACATTAATTCTTGGGAGAGATTTCCTTAAGAAAATGAACGCAAAAATAGATTGTAAGCAAGAAACTATAAAATATGATTTGACGAATAATCATGACGAAATCAATTTTGAAATGTTGAAAATAAAGAGTGCCAAGGATTCCATTGTACCGGAATGTTCCATGAAATTGATCAAGGCATTGGTAGAAACAGAGGATGGAGAATATATTATCGAGGAGAGCAGCAAAATGTTTCAAACAAATGGACTTCGTCTAGCAAGAAGCTTGATCAATGTTATAAATAGGGAAACACACATCTGGATAACTAATCCGTATCCTCGACCGTTAAAAATAATGAAAAACCAAACATTGGCTTTTGGAAGTAGTCCAGCGAAAATAAATGTGAGTCGAGAAAGAGAGGTAGAAAAGAACGAAGAACCTAGATTCCAAATAAACGAAAATCTTTCACCAAAGGAACAGAAGGAGTTAAAACAAGTTTTAGAAAGGTATGGAGATCTTTTTTCGTCAAGATTAGGGAGAACCAATTTGGCAAAACATCGGATAGACACAGAAGACGCGAAGCCAATTAAACACAAGCCTTACCGGGTAAGTGCTAAAGAACGAGATATTATAAAAGAGCAAATTGACGAGATGCTTACAGAAGGCATAATTAGGCCATCTTCTAGCCCCTGGTCTTTTCCAGTAATATTGGTCAAGAAGCGAGATGGTAAATACAGATTTTGTGTGGACTACAGAAATCTGAATAATGTGACAGTAAAAGATGTCTATCCGATCCCTAGAATAGACGAAGTTATGGATACTCTCCAAGGATCTACACACTTCTCAGCAATAGACCTCAGATCTGGATATTGGCAAGTTGAAGTCGAAGAAAGAGACAAAGAGAAAACAGCTTTCACTACAGCACATGGATTATATGAATTCAACGTGATGCCTTTTGGACTTTGTAACGCGCCTGCTACCTTTGAGAGAAATATGGAGAATATGCTTGGAAATCTGAGATGGCAAATTTGTTTGTGTTATCTGGATGATGTTATCATATATAGCCCGGATTTTCCAACGCACCTCAAAAGACTTGAAGCTGTTTTTAGATGTTTTCGTGAATCTAATTTAAGGTTAAACGACAAAAAATGCCGATTTGCTTTTGAAGAATTGGAGATTCTCGGCTATATAACGAGCAAACATGGTATAAAACCCGCGGAACATAACATCAAAGCTGTCAGAAATTTCCCTCGGCCCAAAAAGGTCAAAGAAGTACAATCCTTTTTGGGAATGTGTTCATATTATAGAAAATTTATCAAAGACTTCTCAAAAATTGCTGACCCTTTGACCAACCTTATAAAAAAAAGTGTATCATTTACCTGGACAGAAAGACAAGAGGAAGCGTTTCAAACCCTAAAAACAGCACTATTAAGTCCACCAATTTTAGGTCACTTCAATCCAAATGCACCTACTTATGTTCATACTGATGCGTCCAACATCGGCATAGGTGCAACACTTGTCCAAGACATCGGTGGTGTAGAGAAGGTGATCTCATATTTGAGTCGTACCCTAAGTAAAGCGGAGCAAAATTATTCAACCACTGAAAAAGAATGTCTGGCCGTTGTCTGGTCAATGTCAAAATTACGACCCTACCTTTATGGAAGACACTTTAAAATAGTAACAGACCACCACGCCTTATGCTGGCTCAAAAACTTGAAGGATCCAACAGGTCGATTGGCAAGATGGGCATTGAAAATTCAAGAATATGACTTCGATATAATACATAAATCAGGAAAGAAGCATCTGGACGCCGATGGCTTATCTAGGGGACCCTTACCAGAAACTGATTGGGATGAGGATTTTGAAAGGCTATTTTTAAATCAAATAACAGACGAAGAGGATAAGTTTATCGAAAGTGTTAAGAAAAACCTTAATGGAAGCAGGCGGTCAATTGCGCAAAACTTTAAAGTAGAAGATGGATGCCTCTTTAAGAAAAACCCGAACCCTGAAGGCAGGGCGTTGTTGCTTGTGGTTCCAGAGAAGAAAAAGAGAGAAATTATGAAAGAATATCACAATCATATGTCGAATGGCCATCTGGGTGTCGCCAGAACCATGTACCGAATAAAGAGTAAATACTTTTGGCCATCCATGCTAAAGGATGTCTCAGAGTTCGTTAAGACGTGTCACCTTTGCCAAAGTAGAAAAGGCTCAAACCAATTACCTTCTGGACTACTACAGCCCATTCCCCCAGCCAACTTTCCTTTCGAAAGAATTGGAATTGACTTTGTTGGTCCATTGCCATCTACGAAAAACAGGAAAAAATGGATAATCGTGCTGACGGACTACTACACTAGATATGCAGAAACAAAAGCAGTCTCGGAAGCAACAGTGAAAGAAGTTTCAAAATTTCTAGTAGAGGATATTTTTCTCCGGCACGGAGCCCCACAATATCTTATTAGTGACAGAGGCTCTCAATTTACCAGTAATTTAATGAAAGAGGTGATGAAAACGTGCAAGATTAAACATTGCTTCACAACGAGCTATCATCCCCAGACTAATGGATTGACAGAGCGGTTAAATAGAACATTGATCAATATGCTCAGTATGTATGTGAACACTGATCAGAAGAATTGGGACGAAATACTCCCATTCATAACTCACGCTTACAATACTACAATTCAGGAAACCACAGGATATTCTCCCTTTTTCCTGATGTTTGGAAGAGAACCCACATCTCTTTTGGACGACAGGAATATCTCGGTGGACATTGACAAGGATGATTATGATGAATACATAAAACATCACTTAGACAAAATAAACAGAACAAGAAAATTAGTTATTAACAACACAATAAAGACTCAAGAAAGAATGAAAAAGAACTATGACAAGAAACACATGGAAAGAAGCTACGAACCAGGAGAATTAGTAGCAGTTTGGACACCAATTAGGAAAATAGGAAAGTGTGAGAAACTACTGAGAAAATATTTTGGCCCATATAGAATATTAAAGAAGCTGTCCAACGTAAATTACTTAATTGAACCAAAAGATAATCCTGGCCAAGACCCATTGATTGTCCATGTCTCAAGAATCAAACCCTATTTTGAAAGAATTGATGAGGTCAATCACGAGGACGTGACGACCTCTGGAGAGGGGGAAGTGTTACATCATGATTAATGGCGTATTTCTTATATTATTTTTAATATATTTGAAATTTAAATTATATATTTATTTATTTTTATATAAAATATTCTATGATATTTATTTAAAACAGATTAGATTATCATCATTTGTATTTAGGTACACTGTGACTTCACTGCTCTCTTTGATGTGAGAAAATAAATAAAGCATTCTGGAGGTTACTTAAAGTAGACTTATCTCATTATTCCCTTATATAAATTTGTAGGATGGTTGAAACACGCTCTGGTAAGATGCAAGACCCAGCACAGGAGAGAATCATGGCTGAAGAGTCTGCCAAGCCGCAACCTGGTGCAACAATATATATATATATATTATTTTATTTATAATTATATTTCAAGATTCAAGTATTCTGTTTATATCTACCACCAGATGTCGGGACTTTCCCTATATAAAACCGATTGTTGTTGTTTCCACATGGCCGGCTCAAACCTTTTGTACATTATGTAAATAAGTTTTTCATTTTTTTATTCTTACGCCTTAAGCCAGGCAGTACTTTTACCAAATTGTTTTTTATATATATTCCTTCAGCTCAATTAAAGCATTTAATGATCTGAACTATTTTTAGTATTATTCCCACGACTGCAAAACAATATCATAATGATACTCATATAGAAATTCGAAGCTACACACACACTACAAATATTTACATAAAACATTCGCAGCAGAGAACTATCTACTAAGTGAACTCCCACTACCGGCTAAACGCCTCATTGCGCAATTGAGAATTCTATTTGTTTTATATCGAGAAGACCATATAAAATATCTAAGGACAGAAGACTTGTATTGCCAACTATGCAAAAATAGAACCGAAAATGAATTAGAACATTATATATTTGAATGCATGCCTCTTGACACGGAAAGAAAAATACTCTTCTCTAAGATAGGCCATACACACTTCACATTATATTCTTTATTATCCAACTTTATAGACAATAGTTCAGTAGCTCTAAATCTATATAACTTCCATAAAAATGATGTAAAAAAGAAAGACTTAACCGAACATTCAAACATACCAAAAATTTCTGTTTGATGAGAAAGACAGAACCAACATCCAATTATTTGTTTAGGCAGATACGATAAGTTAACCCCCACACTGATAAAACGGTGTTTATCTTACAACCCTGAACACGCGGATTTTCCTGGGAAATCTCTTAAAGATTTCTTTAAAAATACATGGCCCACCTGTGCTGTGTGAGAGCTTAAATTGTCTTGTTCCATATGTAAATACCTGTTTTCTTTCCTCTTTTCGCTCTCCACTTCTCCCATCCATATTTCCATATTTTTTTTTTCTTTTTTTGATTTTTTTTAATTCTTCTTATTTTTTTATTCTTTCTTATAATCTGTATATATTTACCAAATGTATATAATCTTTCTCCATTTTTTATTTCCCACTTTCATAGGTTTCTCCGTTTTGTAACCCCAAGGAGAATCCTCTGTAAGACCTGTGTGTCTTAATAAAGGCTTTTGTGTGTGTGTGTGTGTGATACTCATATATACAAAAAATAATTAGAAAATAATATTCCAAAGTTCAACAGCAGAAATCATTATTAAATATAACATAATCAACTTGTTCACTCGCGATGTCAATTCATTTATTTGGAATATATTTTAAATATGTAATCTTTAAAATAATAGAACCATGGCCGCTTTTTTTTATTGAAATATATTTAACTAGATGAATCAAAAGGGCAACGCCCAGGTTCTACCCGAGAGAATTTTTACCTGAATGTATATGTATAAAATAAAATTCTTTTTTATATTAAATAATATTTTCACCACATTATATATTGCCAGGTGGAAAATTAGGGAAGACCAACTTCGGGATGAGACAACAATTTATTTCAGGCAAGAACAAACACTGAGTGATAAATAAAAGATAAGCAAAAGAGGGAAGTGTACAGAGTAGCAAAATATAAACATAAAAAATAATACTCTGCTAATAAAATAATAAATACTTTGTTATAATATTTTACCGTGCTTTACCCTGGTTCTTCCCCAGTCAATACTCGAGTGAATATCTTGTATATATATATATATATATAGTGTAGAAACTATATAACAAAATTATAACAGTGATTCTACTTTTAAGACTTAAGGAGCAAACTGATAAGAGTGAAAACTTATATCAATTAGATTTGATTAGATTAGCAAGCTAAATCTAAATTAATTATAATAATAAATAGTTATTTAATTTTATAGTCCAGTTTTGTATTAAGATTATCTTCACTATTATGATCATTTAAATTCAAATTATAAAATTTGTAAAATGTTATTAATTTGTAGATAGAGAGAGAAAAAAATCCTTTACTTCTGATACATCCTCAAGTTAATTATATATTTATAACTAATAACAATAAAAATTAACAACGTAACGTCTTTTGCATCGGCTTTTACACGTCATTTAGACATACTCTAATCCTATATATAGAATAATCGAAGTGAGAATATATATAATAGTTAGAAAAAAGAGAGAAAGACAGAACCATGCACTTTTAATCAAACTAATAATAAGGAAAAAAAAAAGGTTTGTAAAGAAGGTAGATAAGATTGTTAGTATATATATATATATTTATAATTTTATATTTTATCCTTTTTTTTTTTAAAAGATTTTTTAAGGTTTTTTTTATTTTATAATATGATTATAAATAGTTGTATTTAGTAATATATCTATAGTATGAATTAACATTTGTTATAAGTTTGGTTATTATGTTTTGAAACCCTAATGGTAGACCAGACCTAGCTGTAAAGATTATGAAATTTAGCTTTCTTCCCTTAACTATTTTTCCTTTCTTCTTTAATTGTCTGGTTGTTCAAAAAATTCAGAATAAATGGTCTAAATTTGAAATGTCCCCCCCGCAACATGTGTCAGCCAGAAATAGATATTCACAATGGAGGACGCCGCGGTCGAGGTAGGTTTACAGTTTGAATTTGTTAACACTTGTATCTGTTATATATGTTCATTTAAATATTTCACTGAAATAACTTAATATTAACACATAAAATCCGGTTTAAAAGAGATCTATGACATAATAAAGAAGGGGTGAAATGTCGCTGGGCTTTTATCTGAAGATCCCCAGTCCAGCAGATCTCTTTTTCCAATTTATTTCAATTTAAAGTTTTTTGTGTATGTCTGGTCTACCATTAGGGTTTCAAAACATAATAACCAAACTTATAACAAATGTTAATTCATACTATAGATATATTACTATGTGAGCAATAGTTACCCCGAATTATTTGAAAAATTAAAAATTAAAACAGGTAAATAGTTTCTTTTTATTTATATTGCAAGCTTTCGAGCAATTATACTGCTCTTCAACGGGCGGATATTCTTTGTACAAACTCTAAATAAAATATATACACTGTAAAATTGAAATCTTTTTGTTATTAGCATGTGCTCTCGCGGGCGTGCATCAGACTGTTTCCAGCTAAAGTGATAGATATATTATACTGGGATTAAATATATTTACATTCTAATAATTATTAATATCCAGATTATTTGTCAAGGATATTGTTATATTGGGTTGGGAGGTCGATTTTTCTATTAATGCTATTTATTTTTGATGATACCAGTGCTTCTAGAAATAATCGTTGTTGCTTTCTTTCTATGTCTTGATAATTGGCTATTACTTGTTTGAGATTAAATGTGTGTCCAGTGGTGCTGGTGTGTTGATATATTAAGGATCTATTGTCTTTGTATCTTATGTTTCTTTCATGTTCTTTTTAGTCTGGTCTCTATTGTCCTACTAGTTTCTCCTACATATGTGGCATTACATTGGTTACATTTGACAGAGTATATTGCATTAGATTTAGATAGGGGATTGGAACTAATATTTTTGGTAATTGGGTTTCTCAGCAAAGAGCCGAGATTGGCATGGGTGCTAAAATAAGTGGATATACCATATTTATTTAACTTATGAGCTATTGTAGTATTGACTTTAGAATAAGGAATGGTACAATGTGTTCGAGTATGTTTTGGGTTGGCGGGAGAAGTTTGGATTGAAGGAATGTCTATGGATGAATGAAATCGGGTAACCTAACGCTGTTAAATGGTTGGTGATGTTGGTCTGTTCTATCGTTTTAAAACATGGTAGTGAGCAATGGGTGAAAATACGTTTGGTGAGAGTTTTTACTACAGTGATTTTATGGCTAATGGGGCAAAATGAGGTATAGTGGGTATAGGACGGGTTCATGTGCTTTTTGTAAAAAACTGTGGTATGGTACTTGTTTGGTGTTCTGATGATTAGAATATCTAGGAAGGGTAAGACATTATTGTTTTCACTTTCTAAGGTAAAAGAGATTTCAGGGGTGTAACTGTTGAGTGTGTCCAGAATGTTTTTAACTTTATCCTTCGAGCAAATGCAAAATATATCGTCAATGTACCTCCTCCAAAATATTAAGTCTGACGCATGTTGTAAATTAATCCAGCGGTCAAGACGGGACATGACTAATTCTGCTACTACCGTGGATAAGGGACTACCCATGGGGGAACCTCTAATTTGCTGGAACCATTGCCCATCAAACGAGAAAACGTTCAAATCCAAACACAATCTGCACAGTTTTTCTATCTTGTTGATTATGGTTATGTCGGTGTTGAGGTCTATAAGAAATTCTGTAACACTTTCTATGATGAGTTGGTGGGGTAAGCTGAGGTATAGCGATACAACGTCAAAAGAGCACATGATCAGTTCGTGAGCGGGGTTGAGCTGGGATAATTCTTCTAGGAAACTTGGTATTCCAGTGATGGAGTAGCTGTTTTCTTTTCTTTTGATTAGAGGAGTGAAGAAGGAAGTTAAAAATCTTGAGAGAGCTGAAGCCGGAGATAGGTGATAGGCTATGATTGGCCTGAGAGGGATCGAGGGTTTATGGGTTTTAGGGAGACCATATATGTATGGACTGGAGGATAAGTTTGCGGAAAATTTCTTGTGTTCATCTCCACTTATTAGGCGGTTTCTTTTAAATGTATTGAGAGATTTTTTGAATTTGGAATATATTTGGTTTTTACTGATTTCTGTGATTGGAGAGAAGGTTTCAACGTCATCTAAAATATCTTTGATTTTTGATTGATACTCCGAACGGTTCATTATAACTATATGGGATCCTTTATCTGATCGAGTAATTACAAGATCTTCTCTCCTTTTCAAACGTTTAATGACTGCCGATTCATTATAATTATATTGTTGGGTTGTTGAATTCTGTAGTATGTAGGAAACATGGTTTCTAATTTGATTTTTGTTTTGGTAACTAAAATTGTTTATGGCTGATTCTATGCCACTGATGGTTATAAATGGATCTGGTTTTTCGGGAATCCTGTATTTCAAGCCTTTGGATAGTATACTGAATTATAATGAATCGGCAGTCATTAAACGTTTGAAAAGGAGAGAAGATCTTGTAATTACTCGATCAGATAAAGGATCCCATATAGTTATAATGAACCGTTCGGAGTATCAATCAAAAATCAAAGATATTTTAGATGACGTTGAAACCTTCTCTCCAATCACAGAAATCAGTAAAAACCAAATATATTCCAAATTCAAAAAATCTCTCAATACATTTAAAAGAAACCGCCTAATAAGTGGAGATGAACACAAGAAATTTTCCGCAAACTTATCCTCCAGTCCATACATATATGGTCTCCCTAAAACCCATAAACCCTCGATCCCTCTCAGGCCAATCATAGCCTATCACCTATCTCCGGCTTCAGCTCTCTCAAGATTTTTAACTTCCTTCTTCACTCCTCTAATCAAAAGAAAAGAAAACAGCTACTCCATCACTGGAATACCAAGTTTCCTAGAAGAATTATCCCAGCTCAACCCCGCTCACGAACTGATCATGTGCTCTTTTGACGTTGTATCGCTATACCTCAGCTTACCCCACCAACTCATCATAGAAAGTGTTACAGAATTTCTTATAGACCTCAACACCGACATAACCATAATCAACAAGATAGAAAAACTGTGCAGATTGTGTTTGGATTTGAACGTTTTCTCGTTTGATGGGCAATGGTTCCAGCAAATTAGAGGTTCCCCCATGGGTAGTCCCTTATCCACGGTAGTAGCAGAATTAGTCATGTCCCGTCTTGACCGCTGGATTAATTTACAACATGCGTCAGACTTAATATTTTGGAGGAGGTACATTGACGATATATTTTGCATTTGCTCGAAGGATAAAGTTAAAAACATTCTGGACACACTCAACAGTTACACCCCTGAAATCTCTTTTACCTTAGAAAGTGAAAACAATAATGTCTTACCCTTCCTAGATATTCTAATCATCAGAACACCAAACAAGTACCATACCACAGTTTTTTACAAAAAGCACATGAACCCGTCCTATACCCACTATACCTCATTTTGCCCCATTAGCCATAAAATCACTGTAGTAAAAACTCTCACCAAACGTATTTTCACCCATTGCTCACTACCATGTTTTAAAACGATAGAACAGACCAACATCACCAACCATTTAACAGCGTTAGGTTACCCGATTTCATTCATCCATAGACATTCCTTCAATCCAAACTTCTCCCGCCAACCCAAAACATACCGAACACATTGTACCATTCCTTATTCTAAAGTCAATACTACAATAGCTCATAAGTTAAATAAATATGGTATATCCACTTATTTTAGCACCCATGCCAATCTCGGCTCTTTGCTGAGAAACCCAATTACCAAAAATATTAGTTCCAATCCCCTATCTAAATCTAATGCAATATACTCTGTCAAATGTAACCAATGTAATGCCACATATGTAGGAGAAACTAGTAGGACAATAGAGACCAGACTAAAAGAACATGAAAGAAACATAAGATACAAAGACAATAGATCCTTAATATATCAACACACCAGCACCACTGGACACACATTTAATCTCAAACAAGTAATAGCCCATTATCAAGACATAGAAAGAAAGCAACAACGATTATTTCTAGAAGCACTGGTATCATCAAAAATAAATAGCATTAATAGAAAAATCGACCTCCCAACCCAATATAACAATATCCTTGACAAATAATCTGGATATTAATAATTATTAGAATGTAAATATATTTAATCCCAGTATAATATATCTATCACTTTAGCTGGAAACAGTCTGATGCACGCCCGCGAGAGCACATGCTAATAACAAAAAGTTTTCAATTTTACAGTGTATATATTTTATTTAGAGTTTGTACAAAGAATATCCGCCCGTTGAAGAGCAGTATAATTGCTCGAAAGCTTGCAATATAAATAAAAAGAAACTATTTACCTGTTTTAATTTTTAATTTTTCAGATATATTACTAAATACAACTATTTATAATCATATTATAAAATAAAAAAACCTTAAAAAATCTTAAAAAAAAAAAGGATAAAATATAAAATTATAAAAATATATATATATACTAACAATCTTATCTACCTTCTTTACAAACCTTTTTTTTTTCCTTATTATTAGTTTGATTAAAAGTGCATGGTTCTGTCTTTCTCTCTTTTCTCTAACTATTATATATATTCTCACTTCGATTATTCTATATATAGGATTAGAGTATGTCTAAATGACGTGTAAAAGCCGATGCAAAAGACGTTACGTTGTTAATTTTTATTGTTATTAGTTATAAATATATAATTAACTTGAGGATGTATCAGAAGTAAAGGATTTTTTTTTCTCTCTCTATCTACAAATTAATAACATTTTACAAATTTTATAATTTGAATTTAAATGATCATAATAGTGAAGATAATCTTAATACAAAACTGGACTATAAAATTAAATAACTATTTATTATTATATATATATATATATATATATATATATTCCGCTTGATAAATGCAAAATATTACAAAGGTGAATATGGTAGTTTTGGTGTAAAAGAGTAATAGAAATAAATTTATTTTGACAAGAATATTTGCAAATTTTCGTTTGCAAAACTTTAACGTGGGTAAAAACCGGGCGAAGTCGAGTACATTCGCTATTATATGTTCAAAACTTCTTTAAAAATAATGCATATATATTATTTTGGTAAATAAAACCCTTTATAATATACTTTATTAATTGTTTTTTTTTTGTGAGGTTTAATGAGAATATCAATAAAATATAACGTTTTTATTCATTTGAAAAGATAAATATTTACCTTTTCTGACATGCCTAAATTACAGTAATTCTCTCGTTCTAAGCAAAATGAGTTTCTTTATCTCGAGAAATAAATTTGAATAGTAGGCTCCAACAACATAAATTCTTACAATCCTTGTTCTATTTGGATGAAATTTTGAGATGATAATTAGGTCATATAGGAGTCTCTCTCATAGTTTCGAACTCGAAATATGGTAGTCAGATAATTTGTTCTAAACTGTTTATATATGAATTAAGAAAAAAGCATCTCCTTATCTTGCGACTGAAAGTTTCTGATGGCTTGCGCCATCTATCGGAATAAATATCAACTATTCATTGATATTTTATTATTCCAGAATTGGCCAAATACCCATCCTGATTAATCAAGAATGGGTATTTGGCTCATTCTGGAATATTAAAATGAATGAATTGTTGATATTTATTCCGACAATTGACGCAAGCCATCAGCAACTTTCATTTGCACGATAAGGAGATGCTTTTTTATTAATTTATGAACCTTATCCCAGTACAATGTCACATTTTAACTATTTTTCCCACATTATTTATATATAAGTTTATGCTAAGCGCCTTTTCTTTATTCCCCTTATTTGTGATACACTGTAAATAACTTTGCTGATTACAGGTACTTTTACTGTTATTCCAGCAATCACTACATTTCTGCTCGGAGGATCTGTATAAGACCAAAAGGTCTTAATAAAGCTTTTTGTCGTTGAAATTAGTTGATAATAGACGAATATGTATATTTCCCTCAAAACGCAAAAAATCCGGACAAAGCTGGGTTATTATTCTAATTTAATAATAAAGTAACTTTTTTTGCGAAGAAGGAAAATCATTATTTTAAAAATAGATTTTCTAAAATTTTCCTCTACATGTATATATTTATAGATGTAAATTTTCGGGAGGATATTGATCTAAAAGAGACAAGGGTCGCCTCTCCGTCAAAATAAACGTCAAAACTAGACGTCATCTATTGACCGTCGCCGCAAACTAGCGGCCTCGGGTCGGTGACAAAGCCACAACACCAGCTTTGACAAACTGAAAACTTTTCAGTTATCCCTACGTCTATTTTGACGGGAGAGGCGACCTTGTCTCTTTTAGATGTATATATATGTGACACATTCACTGCACAACAATTTGCGACATTTTACAGACTAAGATTATTGAGGCCTCTATTACGTTTACTATGAGATTGATAAAGGTCTGAGTTTGTCTGTCTAATACCATTTCCAAAGGCCAATAACTGTCCAGTCTACCTTCTGATTCCCATTTGAAACTATTCCTATTTGAAAGAATATAACTTCTTGATGTTAGGCTCTTGCAAATTAAAGCAGCTTTTTCTGCATAAAGTGGCTTAAAAATTTCGTTATGTTTCAAATGAAACAACTGCAACACCAACTAGAAAATTATAGGTTGTATATATATATATTTTTTCCTGATCTCTACTACACATGGTACAGGCCATGATAATCATGGTGGGTAGAAGTTGGCGACTGCTTTTACTGTAAGTGCATCACATATCTACACAAGTGAAAAACAGTTCGACTTTTCACTTACAAATGTGCCAAAGCCCTGTTTGGTTACTTGCACTCGCTGGTGAGGTTGGACTTTTTCAGGAATCGGGGGCCATTGGAGCATTTTTTTTAATAAGCAAAAAGTGCCCAATGCGGGAATCGAACCTGGGTCATAGCGGTCGAAAACCAACGGTTTAGACCATCCTTCCACCGACCCCTCAGGTTTTATAAATGAAATTAATAAATAAAAGAGATGTTACAATATATAAATCAGGATAATTCTAATAGGTTTCTTTATTAAGTTATAATGGTAAGCTTTTTCAAGCGTTAGCTCATCATCAAGCAAATTGTCCTGATTGGCCAAATGATGAGTTAACGCATGAAAACTTGCCATTTTAAATTAATAAATGAAAATTTTGCAATTATCCTTATTTATTTATTGTGTTTCAAATCTTTTTCACAATTCTTTTAAGAATCTTTAGTTTAAAAATAGATATCAATTACTCTCAACTTAAAATACATTTTCTAAATTAACTTCATTGTATAAAATATTCGAATATTTTTGCACACAACAAATACAAAAAAAAATGAAACCAATAATTAATTTCTGAAACTAACAGGAAAATTCAACATAATTCTGGTAGTAAATAAATATGTGACATATTCTAATTTTTTTATTTCTTTCTCTTCCTCAAGAAGCCAAGAGTCCTGAATGAGGTTGTCAGAATCACAAGGCCGCTAAGTATGGCGCAGCCAAAATGGATTTAGTTCCATTTGTTTAGTTTAAAAACAAAACAACGTCTCTAAAAATTTGTTTTAAAAGTCACAAAAGGTAAACAGAATATTTCGCGAAAAAAATTGTTTGCGCGTAATAAATATTCCATGCTATAGTGTGTTTCCATTAATTATTTCAGCTATATGAAATTTTAAATAGGTATACCTTCCATTAGTGGAGTTTAAAAAAAAAAATTACCGCGGTTCTATAAGATGATAAAACATTTCTTTAAAGCAGAGTCTTGTTGTTGTTTTAATAATTTTTGTACATTATTCTAATAAAGCAAACTGTAGTCCTTTTTATGATGTTTTTTAATCAAAAGTTTCTCTCTTATGTCAATAATTATGCTCTTAGACTTGGCTAATCTAAAAAATAATTTATTTAAGAGTTTTTTTTCTCGTAAAGTTAAGATTTTAGAGAATTTTTAATGATTAAATTAAATTATTTCGTAAAGAGAACGGGATTTATTCAGTTTTGGTGAAAACTTTGCTATTTCTTTAAGCCATATTATTTTCTTTGTCGAATATTACACATCCTTTCTAGGCCTAAGATTTTTACCTTCTTCCATATTGTTTCACCTTTCCCACCCGTAGACTCTACGTTTCTCTTTTAGGACAAAGGTGTCCAAATATATTTACGCCTTCTAGGCCTAAAATTCCACACACCCTCGTTCTAGGCCAAACCCTTCCACTCAATCCTCAGTTATCTATTTTGTTATACTTAAAATCTACATATTTCATATTTTAAATTTTATCTTTTTTTTATATCTATCTTACCTCATCACAAGATTTTTCTATTTCCACCCAGGACACGCTTCGCGATATGCTTCTTTGGCCGGATTCGATGATTGGATATTCCTAAGGAATGTTCAACTTTTATATCGACAGAATCACACATTTCTATATATAAATTATTTTATATTCTCTAAAGAAAAACAAATTTCTATAGCTTTGAGAACCATATACAACATGCACACACAGTTTCCATACATTAATTTTAATGCAGTGAAAAAAAGTAATTTATTTTATTTATATTTTGAATGATTTGGGAAAATTCCTCTTCTCAGCATCAATCAAGATGAATCGTATGTCGTTGGTTGATATTATATTTAGAATATGTGTCAATATATAGACTTGGTTGTGATCTTCAAACAAATTCAAGACAATTCCGTAAAATAGCTTGACCTCAAATTGACGTGAGTAGAACTTATGAATCAACGTCTGCAGCGAGGAAATCCCCGGCGGCTGTTTGTCGAGTCAGACCTTGCTCTCAAGATAAGCAGCCACAGGAAGAAGGAAGGTTCACACTTGGCTTCCTGTGGAATCTCTTTCAAGTCAAGTTACATAACTCTGATTGCTGTTGTTGGTTGGTCTTTGTACCCTGTAACGGTTCGCAACCGCATACAATCATCGTTATTAAAATGGAATCTTTTAGCGCTGCTTATTTTGTTTATATCTTTTACAGTTTCTACGTCTCTATGCACCTCCCTGTCTTTTACGTCTGAAAACACTTTGCCTAATATGGGATTCACAGCAAAGTTGGAGATAAGAGCTTGAGAATATAGAACCATTTGAGTTTCATATTGTGGCTTCAGGGACCTGTCTATGGTCATACCGCTACATCAGACCTCTCTTGGAGGCCTTCAAGAGACCATCCCGATCTGCAGGGCTAGCTCTTTGACACCCATCAATTCTCGCGTTAACCGAAACATCCATCTACAATTTTTCTTGAAAAATGAAGTTTTTAATATACGATTTTGTGCTTTCACATTTCAATAACTCTAGCTTCTCGGTGTTTTAGCAAAAACCTGATCGTGCAAAAAGTTTCTGATGGCTTGCGCCATCTGTTGGAATAAATATAAACTAATCTCGATCATTTTCAATTATTCCAGAATTGGCCAAATACACTTTCTTGATTAATCAAGAAAAGCTAACTACTTGGGCGTTTCAGGCTGTTGGCCCTCATCAGCGTGAGGCCAGCTGTACCTCAACGACCAAAATAGCTGGTCTTCGAGGCTTCCTGTAAAATCAAGGAATAGTTATTTACGGCCATTAAAGGCGTGAAAACGCCAAAATATATGAAGAAATAGTACAAAAGTGAAGTTTTACTGATATCAGGTTGAAAAATAAAGGCGCCCGCACGAACTAGCTGATAGGCTTACATTATGACATCACACCAAAAACCTTTCCTTCCACGCCATCTCTACCATACAACAACATATTTCCCAACAAAAACACACATACATTTATCAAAGATATACTTAATCAAAAGACGCACTGGGGCCTGCAGTCCGAGGAACCAGTGGGAAATATGCTACGAAGAGCCTGAACATCTTGCATACGGACAAGGCACCTCAGTTGGCCGGAATTGTGATCAAGTTCCATGGACCGATCTGATCTTCTCCATGGACAAGACACCACGACCACCTCAATTAAAAAGAGAGGTGCCTCTTTTTTTGGTACATGAATATCATCTCCCCGCCGCTTAATGTTGTATAAATTATATACTTGTATTATAAACTTTTAAAAAGCATTATACATTATATAATAATAGTGTATGAATAGAGGCCACAAGAATTTAGATTTTAAACAATTCCATTACGATTATCATTCTCTAATGTAAAAAAAAAACTAATTAAGATACACAGTAAAGGAAAAACTATAAGTAAAGAGACTATGAACAGTTTTGTAAAGTCGAAGAAAAGCAGTAACGATGAAGGGTCTTCCAACAGACAGCTTCGCTATCTCCCCATACCTCCTATTTCAAGAAAATTTGTTGATGGATGTTTCGGTTAACGCGAGAGTTTAATGGGTGCCGAAAATATAGGCCTGAAGATCGGGATGGTCTCTTGAAGGCCTCTCAGATAGGTCTGATCCAGTGGTTAGATCATTACCTGTGGACCATAAATAGGTCATTGAAGCCACAAGCTGTGCAAGATTCTTAGATATGTGCAGAGTGGGTAGGGCCAGACGGGAAAAGCCACAAGATATAACTGTCGGTACAGAAAGTCAACTTTATCGTGTAAAAAAAAACCCTCTCAACATATAATGAACATCCGTGATAATAGGTGTGCGCGGTAAAGACTGCGCAGCACTCCTCAAACCACTTAATTAAGTACTTATGTGCAGAAAATATGTTTAGGAGCTGTCTAAACATTGCATTTGTGTAGTAGTAGTTAATAAGGAAAGAGAGAAACTATGGAATTAGAAGGAATTAATAAACTTGGCTTTTGTTCAAATTAACCTTGTTGAGTCACTGGATCTTGCCTCAACGCCGCGGGGCTTCTTGTCAGTTGTTGGTTTAGTCCTTTGGAAGGGTAATTAACTCCCTCTCTCTCCAGTCAAATGTTGGTTCTACAGGCCACGCTTCCAACGATAGACTTCTAGGCCTAATGATTTATATGGGAGTGAATTCTTTGTACTTTTTATAAGGTTATCTCTGGCGGTCACCTTTTCTTTCTTATTAATGACAAGTGTACAGAAAAAGGGACTGAATTACTGGTCATGTAAGCTTAATAGCATACAATTGGTTCCTGCATATATTTCTATTTAAATGATGCACTGAATTTAGCATCTAAATTGACTTAATCACATGTTGTTTATTAATTTAAGTTAATGAAAATATTTAAATACATTTTGATAACAACCCTAGGTAAATTGTGATTTGTAAATGTGTTATTATAGAATATACAATAAAACTTAATCCAATCTCGTGTACAAGTCTAAATAAACATTAAGAGTACCGCTCACTATGGCTACGATTCGTCTAGACAATTTGAGAGATCAAGCGTTTGTTTCACCTTTAGTGGGTTTTGATAAAATATAAAGGGCGTAATTTGATAAACTAACAAAGATAAAGAAAAAAGGTAATTTATATTAAATTTTAAAAGGATTTAGAAGTTTTATTAGTAGAGAATTCAATGCCATATTTGGAACTTAGCAAGAGGATGTTTAAACAGCCATCGTAGCTATCTGTGTGCATAATGTAGGTTGTACTTCAGGTCACTAACCAGATAACAGACACTTGGATGGTCTCCTGACCGGGACGAGCGGCCGGAGGGCCTGAGCCCAGTGGCCGTCGTCGGAAGTTACATTGGGAGAGTACTGGCCAGAACAGCGACACGACCGATATCCGTGACTCTCGAACGTTCCATGCAAAAGTACGCCGTTGAGCAAGCGGCCAATGTTCTCGAAGCTTCATGGGATGAGTTTGCTGACCAGAACAACCAGTCACTAGACCGACTTCTGTGGCCTTCGGACGTCCCATACAAAAGTACCTGGGTGGACAAGCGGTCGGTGGCCTGAACCCTGTGGCTTTCGGAAGTTTAATGAAGATAGTTTGCTTACCCTAACAACCAACAATTTACTAGACTGATGTCCACGGTTCTTGAAGTTTATATATATAAGTACCTGGGCGGGTAACCAGTAGGCTGGCCTGACCTATTGGATCTCAAGTTTTTCATGAAAAAAATTTCTAATTGGGACAGGAGATGGGGTGGCTTTACCTCGATAATTTCAGAATTTCCATATGGAGCCGATAGCACTGGAATCTATGGTCTATCTGTATTCTTTCTATATATTTATTTATTCTAAAACTTAAAAATCCAATTTTTCGTTTTTTTAGCGATATGTCAAATATCAATTTGGAACCTGCTTTTATATAATTCATTAATCTCCGCGCTTTATTATTATGATTTTTTAATCAACTACAGTTAAACCTGTCTATAGCGCCCCCTCTTGGGAAACACCAAAATAGGGTGCTATAGAGAGGGGGTGCTATAGATAGGTCACTTTTAATGTAAAATGTTTACATTTTAATTTTTTAAATCGGGCGCTATAGAGAGGGGGCGCTATAGACAGGTTTTAACTGTATCTTGTAGATTACCTGGTAGGCCTTTTAATTTCTTTAGATTAACGGACACATCGACCGGAATAGATTTTTTAATTTCATCTACGTTTCGACAAAAATATTCTGCCTTTGTCAGAATAATGATATGAATATATTAAATGAAATAAGTAGAATTTCGTATGTTGAATATTGTTTTATTTATTGTGTTTCAAATATTTGTTTCACACTTAAATACATTTCTACTACCCTTGAAGCTTATGTGCAGTTTCTTAAATACGTTAACCAAAAATTACTCTTCACTGTCTGATATACTAAGTAGAATAGCCGATTCAATATTAGAGCGGTATGAGGGCATTAAACTGGTGAAACCGCTGGGAGGGTTCACCACTGATGAGCCAGACCCTCCCAATATTTTCGGTCGCAATACAGGCATTAGGATTTTTTTAATTAAAAAAAGGATAATTTGTGTGCGCGCGCTAAATATTTTGTTTTTTTACATACAAGCGGCGCACTATGTCTTATGTTTCAATCAACTCGATTGCTAGGAAATTGTTGGAATAAAGGTAATAGCGATTTCTCCGGTCAACAAGCCGCTGGCCTTGCCCACCCAAGAAGGGAGACGAGCAGTAGTAAATCACTACCACAGGATTCCCTCGCGAAACCTTACTTGAAGAAAACAACAGAGAAAACATTAAAATGTTGTATTCTATTTTTCTAGTATATTATAGATCCCCCCCCCCATATTAAAGATGGGGATTTTTACTTCTCTCATTTCAGAAACTAAGTTTAATACTATTTAAGTACTTTTTCGGTAACTTCATTTTACTAAGGGTTTTCGAGATCAACAGGAAATAAACGTTTTACTGATGTGAAATTGGAGAGACCGTGATTATATATACTATTAATTATACTTTTATTTCGGATATGAACAAACACTTAGTCGTGGTGTCAGAAATCTTCAGCTGGATTCTCTGGAATTTGTTTAAAATAAATATTGTGTAAGATTCTGATAGGAATTGCAAACGTTTATCGATAGTTTTTGTTAAAAATCACGATTTTCATTCTTTTATTCGCCCCAAAAATCATAAACTACACTCATGCACAAAATTTGAGGAAATTTCATATTTTTATGTCGCCGGTCGTCTATTTTTTGTTTTTTGCTTTTTTTGAAGAAGACAGAGGCAATTTTGTTTACACTTATTTATCTTCAATGTCTTCAATAAAGATCACTATTCGGGCGTGACTTGGAGGACGAAACCTTGGCCATCCTGGTGTCTACCAAGACGCGTATATATAAGCATTTCCTGGACCTGGAGATGCGAAGTGTCCAAGAAGAACCCCTCCTGGTCTGTAGGAGGATCCTATCAAGGTGGTGGAGCCTTCCTCACTCATGAACCATTGTAAATGTTACCAATCTTTTTATGTAATATTGACTAGTTTTTAATAAAATTGTTTCAATTCCCAATAAAGAGGTCACTGGAATATCACACACACGCACACAAAGCTTTATTAAGACCACCGGTCTTATACAGATTCACCACAGGAAGAAAGGAATCGTATTGGAGCTCCTATACTCCAGGCAGCGCAGCACCCAACAACAGCCTCCAGGTCCGACGCATGTCCAATGGCCACACGTTCCTACGTGCATACACCATGGTTAGCGAATCACTGAACAGGCTAGTGTGGAATCAGCCGCGTTCTAGTCTTCGCTTTCCTCGTCCAAATGGACCACGGCATTCGGCGATTCTATTAATCTCCTCCGAACGGTAACTGCGGCCTTGTGGCCAATGTAATATCTTTCAGAGTTATTGTCTGAATCCCGATATACATGCTAAAAGGTACAACTTTCTTAAGTTTTTCTATGAATGCATTTCAAACCCCTCGATATTTAAAAATAATTTAAATTATTTGTCAGAGTCGCGAAGCTGAGAGAGAAGATGACCAAGATTACAATCGAGTTGTTACAATTGAGGTTGAGGATCGGAAAAACAGCAAAGAATTAGGCAACTATCCAATGAGAAGAACATACACCAAGACTTCATATATGATAATGCTAAAGTAAATAAACAGTATTTATTTTACAAAACCTAATTTTCAAAAATAATTTAATAAAGATAATAATAAGAGAATAATAAACTATATTATTAGTTACGCTATTGAACAAGTCTTAGTAAATTGCAGACATTCTATATATGACTCTGACTTCTATGCAGCAAAGTTTCTTTTAGAAGAGGTAGAATGTGACCACAGAAACATAACGTCAAAAACAGAAAGTCTGTTCTTGGTATTTTGTATTTCTTTTAAATTCAATTGCACAAATAAAAAGAATGGTCTCACAACCCCACAATTTGTCTCTTCTTCTTCTTTCTTATCTTCACTCAATCATATTAGGGTATCAAGTTGTGACCCTTGATGGTGTCTGTTTGACAACCATGTGAAGTAGAATGCGTCTGCCTTTGTCATTAATACTGGAAGCACTACTTAGTGGCAGGACGTCTTAGCTCCAAAAGAAATGGCCGCCTCTGACATGAGGAACAGACGCCATGTGCAGCCGCTCCTAACATATGGAGTACAAACGCTTCTCATCCTGTATACCTGGATTAGGAGCCCTTACAGGGTACTATCAGCCGGGCCAGCTGAACGCAAGTTTTTTAGCAAGCTTATTACTGCTCCCCCTCCTCCTTTTTCATCCGGGCTTAGGACCGGCAAAGACGGAGTTCCCATAATTTGTAAATATAAGAAAATAATAGCAGTTTTTCAAAAATTTATTTAATGGCAATTAAGAGATATTTAAGAGATTTTGTGTTCCATCGAGGTACTACACAAATCTATATCAATATATATATATACAGTAATCATATATATATATATACAGTTCAAAGTTAACAATAAGAATAACAATAGTAAAATATAAAATTTTACAATAAATTTGCTAATAATAGCTGTTTAATACGGGTAGATTTATCCCAACTATGCAATGATTGTATCTCGTGTCGAGCCTCGTGTTTTAAGACCTTACCTTTTCTTGATTAATCAAGAATGGGTATTTGGCCATTAAGGAATAATTAAAAATCAACGAATAGTTTATATTTATTCCGACAGATGACGCAAGCCATCAGCAACTTTTGGTTTCACGATTAGAAGATACCTTTTCCTTTTTTTTATCATATACCTTTGTAGACATCAACTTTCGATTACCATAGTAACAACATAGTTATGGTAATCGAGAGTTGATGTCTACATTCTAATCAAAGTTCTTGCTACGTCACTTACAACATAGTATATACCTTTGTAGACATCAACTTTCGATTACCATAGTAACAACATAGTTATGGTAATCGAGAGTTGATGTCTACATTCTAATCAAAGTTCTTGCTACGTCACTTACAACATAGTATATACCTTTGTAGACATCAACTTTCGATTACCATAGTAACAACATAGTTATGGTAATCGAGAGTTGATGTCTACATTCTAATCAAAGTTCTTGCTACGACACTTACAACATAGTATATACCTTTGTAGACATCAACTTTCGATTACCATAGTAACAACATAGTTATGGTAATCGAGAGTTGATGTTTACATTCTAATCAAAGTTCTTTCTACGTCACTTACAACATAGTATATACCTTTGTAGACATCAACTTTCGATTACCATAGTAACAACATAGTTATGGTAATCGAGAGTTGATGTCTACATTCTAATCAAAGTTCTTTCTACGTCACTTACAACATAGTATATACCTTTGTAGACATCAACTTTCGATTACCATAGTAACAACATAGTTATGGTAATCGAGAGTTGATGTCTACATTCTAATCAAAGTTCTTGCTACGTCACTTACAACATAGTATATACCTTTGTAGACATCAACTTTCGATTACCATAGTAACAACATAGTTATGGTAATCGAGAGTTGATATCTACACATTCTAATCAAAGTTTTTGTTACGTCACTTACAACATAGTATATATATTTGTAGACATCAACTTTCGATTACCATAGTAACAACATAGTTATGGTAATCGAGAGTTGATATCGACATTCTAATCAAAATTCTTGGTACTCATAACATAGTATATACCTTTGTAGACATCAACTTTCGATTACCATAGTAACAACATAGTTATGGTAATCGAGAGTTGATATCTACATTCTAATCAAAGTTTTTGTTACGTCACTTACAACATAGTTTATACCTTTGTTTATTAGGTTTTCTTAAAAAGGCTCGTGTAGCAGAGTTCTATAATTCTCGAAAGCTTATCATTTCGATTTGTTATGAATCAATATAGAAACTTGTGTTTTTGCCGATAGGTGGAGTATTTCATAATAAACTATATCATCGAAAGAAAGATTAAATTTTCTTAAATAGAAAAAAGAAATAGTGAAATAAAAGAAATCTGTTTGATCTTCTTTATCCTCTTTATTATTGTTAGTTTTCTCTATTAATCCACTTTTCCTTTCTTCTCTAGTTTCCTCTATAGAATATTAATTACTTCTTCATTCTTATATATTCCAGAAGGACATCTCGATACACTTCTTCTTGGTGACAATATCGAATTCTTTTCATGTCCTCCAACTTTCAATTATTACCACTCGCCATTTCTTTCTTTGGTTGTCTCTTCTTGAATGTACGCGCCACATATCTCCTTTTTTCTCCTGTCTACGTAACCGCCAATATATAATGAAGTGTAAGAAAGAAAAAAATTAGTAAAAGGAAGTTTATATTTTTATTTTTGAGGTGAGTATATATTCTGAATGTATCAATAAATATTCAATATATTTTTATCGGAAAGATTTAACAACGGAACCAATATTTAAATCGGCTTTTACACGTATATATATATATAAGTAGTAGAATAAATGATAATATGAAAGATAGTTGTAAATTAATGATAATCTCAAAAACAGATTATAAAATATTATTATTTGGGTATCAAAAAGGTTTTAATTTTTTATGTAACAACATAGGGTTATAACAAGTTTACGCTGTTACCTCGGCAGTTACGAGTCATTTAAGCAGAACATAGAAAAAAAGGAAGAATTGAAGGTATTAGAGTAAGAAAAAGAGCAATGACAGAACCATGTTATCTTTTTATCAAACAATTTGAGGTTAATAAGAAAGAACATTTAAATACTCTCAATTCGACATCGAAATTTTCTATAACTTTCCTTAAATATTATAAAACATTTATATATATATTTAGATAATAAAAAGGCATAAATTGAATTGAATAAAATATTTATTTGCCAATATATGCCTTTTTATTATATAAATATACTAGCGGATGTACCCGGCTTCGCCCAGGTTTTTCTCGAGGGAATGTTTGTAGTCTAGTAATAAGAAAATATACTACACCTAAAAACTATCAGAGAAAAGAGAAACCACGGAAGGTGAACAGAAAAATGCTTACAATGGATGTTATATTTACGATATCAAGTTAAATAAAAACAAAGATAAAATTTGCATATGTTGGTCACTATAAATTTGTATATTTGTTAGGCGAAATTAGAAACATGATAAAACAATTGGGTATTTAAAAACAAATGTAGAAATAAAAGTTGAAGTATAATAAACAATATTAAAGATTAGTTTTAAATCTTAATCAAGATTGTGTGTGAATATGTGAGAAAGATGTAATATCGTTGTTGTTTTCTTGGCCGACTGTTTTACATATGGTGTTATCTTAAAATTGCTTGTTTTGAATATTTTTTAGATTGAGATTATTAGCTAATATGTAAAAAAATTAACTCTGTTGAAATTTAATTTTGTATTTATATATAAATAAAATTAACTCTGTTGATTTTTTTTGTATTTAATCGATAACAGCGAAGTTACGCATGTTAATGTTAGGAAATATATTTTGATGTTAAGCAAAACCTGCTCCATGTCGTTTTACATAAATGTTGAAAATTTGGTTGAAATTGATGCATTGTAACGAAAGTTTTTAGTGATGTCCACTTATGAAATTTCCATTTTATTAATATAGATAAATATTGATTTCTCTATATTCAGAACGTATATAAAGTCACAAATCAATAAGCTTTAGAAGAGAGAGAGAGTATTATAATAAGATTTTAAACTCGAGAACCTTCGGACATGTTTATCCTTCAATATCCTTAAATCCTATATACCCGCTGTGTATTATTTTAAAAATTCTTAGAGAATCTGTATTTTCATATTGTTTTTAAGAAGTAATAAAAACTTACGGCGAAGAGATTCTCTATTAAAGCGATATAATCTGGCGAGCTTTCGGACTATTACCTGCTTCAAAACTCCGCCTTTGCCGGTCCCAAGCCAGGATAAAAAAGGAGGAGGGGGAGCAGTAACAAGCTCACTAAAAAACCTGGGCTCAGCTGGCCCGGCTGATAGTACCCTGTAAGGGCTTCTAATCTTGGGATACAGGATGAGCAGCGTTTGTACTCCATGTTAGAAGCGGCTGCACATGGCGTCTGTTCCTCATGTCAGAGGCGGCCATTTCTTTTGGAGCTAAGTCGGCCTGCCAATGAGTAGTGCTCCCAGTCTTAATGACAAAGGCAGATACATTCAACTTCACCCAGTCATGATGGTTGTCAAGTATCAAGCTCTACAAGCCTGATACCCTAATATGATTGAGTGGAGATAAGAAAGAAGAAGACCTCCTTTAACAGGCTGTTACACGAATACAAGAAACTAGAGAAGATATAATACATGTAGATATTTACATAAATAGAAAATAATAAATAATCTCGTCGCCCTAGGCTTTTATTCCTTCTTCGAAATGATATTCGGCTATTCCTCCTCTAGTAATTTTCATATTATGTATGTGATCGTAGTAATATTTTAGAAATAATTATATACTCGATTTATATGAAAATACCCCAAATAACGCTTTATATTCAACCGTTGATAGGTATTTAGTTTATATTTAATTAACACATTCGTAGAACATTTATCATCCTATTGTGTTCGTAAATTCATCTATTCACATTTTACTCTACACTTATGAGCAAATGAAATGGTCAAATATTGTAAAGAATAATCCTAAATTTTAAGGTGTCCAAGCAATGCTGATTCTTGATTGGGCGAACTGCTGAATTAAGAAAGGTAGAACTATTATCTCCTTCCACAGTATTCATTTTTCAGAATACAATAGTCAGAAATGTACTTCATTATTGCCGTAAAGAGATTACTAGACAAGACAATTAAACATGATTTTATTTTAAAGAAAGGTTTTTAACCTTCACGAAAATATTCAAATTTCCAATTTAGGTGATCAAGAATGGAAATCTTTCTGAGAATATGGGGTGAAGGACTTTGAGGTTTTGCATGCAATCCGAAGGTGGGCACTGAAATCAATTGTTCGCTACGACGATGGATCATTAGAGGGCATCGATCGGATTCCCTCTCGGTCCACCGCCGGCCGTAGACTTTTTCCGCCGGCTAATTAGTTTTATGGAGTCGCGGCAGTGCAGTAATTGACTGCCTGGGTAACACGCCAATGTTTGCGCCAAACAAACTTCATTGTTGCCCTTATTTAGCTCAATTGAAAAGTTCATAAATTTTACTTCACTCCTTTCTATACTAATTAAAAATACTTTGATTATATTAGAACCGACACTTGGGTATGATTGATAAAATCTAGTTGCGAGGATATCTAATAAAGACATATGAGGATTAGGTAATTTCAAAAAAAAAATTGTACGAAAATTTTAAAATTTGCCATAATATAGGTTATAGAATGCTTTGAATTTTTCAATTCAAGTTGGAAACCTCATCAACCTTTTTATTAAAGTTTACTGTAAAAGTATAATATATAATCCTTGAGGAGACTTCTCCCACTTGAATTCATCAAAATCTAACCCACAAAATTATGGTATTCTCATTGATTATTTTGTTTTTAGAATTATTAAAGAACGAAGAAAATTTTATTACACAAGTCTTCTTGTTCTGTCCAAGGATCGGTGACAACTGCCACACACACTAAAGGTAATCAAGATATTATGTTATAGCTCAATTGAATTCTTGTAGTTAGTGAAATTAGTGAGGAGGACCTATCACAAGGAAAAACTGCCTTTTACAATTTGAAGAAATTTCTCTCTCTCTCTCTCGGCTGAAAAAAGGTAATATCTTACTTTAAATATAGCTTCAAATAATTATAATTGAATAAAAATAAATAAAGACATTTTCATTTTTTTTAATTGAAAAAATGGGAGGTAAGCTTTCACGCGGTCGCGCTTCATCAGGCCACTGGCTCCGCAAAGGCGGGCAACATACATATAATATAGAGATTCACAGAAATAAATTTAAAACTAAATAAAAAATAAATACAAATAATATATACTCTATTTCATGCGCCAACAATGCAACGTCTCTTACGTAGGATAAACCAGCAGATCAATAGACACAAGAATTGAAGATCATACCATAATATCGGAAATCAAGATAACAAATCTTTTATATTTCAGCACGAATATTCCACAGGTCATCGGTTCAACCTACAGAATGCCACATGCCATTTCCATAACATATTCTCCAAACACAATAGACTCATTCTAGAATAATTAATCTCCAAAGACAATAACAGCATAAACAGAAGAATTGATCTACCCCAGGAGTTTCAGAATATATAACGCAGATAATTCCCATCCCCATAGAAACTGTGCCGCTAACCCTCTACAGCTGAAAACTATTTGTATTTATTTTTTATTTAGTTTTATATGTATTTCTTTGAATCTCTATTGTATGTGTGCTGCACGCCTTTGCGGAGCCAGTGGCCTGATGAAGCGGGACCGCGTGAAAGCTTGCCTCTCAAAGACACCACCACATCTGTTATTTTAAGAGACTAGATTTTAAAAAACAAAATATTAAATAGCAAGTTAAAATATTAATTAAAATGGATAATCGATTCTGATTTTTAAATCAATATATTTGATACAAGCTTTAAGGAAATTTAATTTAACTAGTTGTAGAAGCAATATACAAAAATTATATTAAAGTTAAAACCAAATAAATATATTTTGGCTTATTTTTAATGCATTCATGAATTTACGCATATTTTAAAGAACCTTTTGAAATGTTATTTCAATAATTATATTGTCACTGAATAGTTATTGTAAAAACACTCTGTTGTTAGTCTATCAACTAAAATATTTAGCTACGTCATTATACATCTTGCCACATTCTTGCAGATTATCACTTGTAAAAAAAAAATAATAATAATCCGCCATAGAGAGGCCCCACCGCCATCTTCACGGACCATGTACTGGCAGACATTACACGTGTGCATCCCGAAACAGACCCTACCTGCATCCACTGTTCAGAAGAGCCACAGACAGTTGATCATCTTCTCTTCAGCTGTCTAGCATTCCTAAGACAGGATTCAAAGAGATATCTTGCTTGGACTTTCTGGTCAACTGGTTCAACTCAGCAATCAAAACAGGACGCGAGTAGAAGCGCTCAACACTAGTCCATTCCCCGGGTAGTTGGCGCTCTGCGCTCTAGGAACCTGGGTTATAAATATCTTTCTCTCTCTCTTGTAAAATTATTATCACGTTCTGCATTCTATAGATTTTGTGAATATATTATTTTTATCTTAAACTTTTGGAATACTTGTCTTCTCTATCGTGACAATATCAACAATATATATTATGAAATTCAAGATTCATGATTCGCGCGCGCGCGCATATTTGGAGAAATACTTTTTGTAAGAAATAGTCGATGCTTTAAGTAAGCCTGTTGAAGAGCGATTATCGTTTGAAAGCTTGCGTTTTAAAATAAAAATAATTTCATTGTAAGAGAAATTTTGTATTTTTTAAAATATTATTATGTATGAATTGCCAAATATTTCACATTAAATAATTAAAAAGGTTTCTGGAGATGTGTTTCTTTTTATTTTATTCAAGTAGTCTCAAACTTTCGGGCTTCTTGCCTTTCTACAGGAGAACAAATACGAATAACACGCCTGGCGTTAGGCGTTTATATACACTGTATGTTCTCCTATAGAAAGGCAGAGATGCCCGAAATATTGAGACTACTTGAATAAAATATAAATAAACTCATCTCCAGAAACCTTTTTAATTATTTAATTAATGTCCAGGAGATTTAAATCAATTAATGTGAAATATTTCAAATTTTAGTTAAAGTTTAATTTATAAAACTAATATTAGTAAATTTATGTAATATCTTGATATAACAATACTTGTATGAAATATTAACACAGACAGAGGACCATCTGTATATTTAAAATTTGTGACAAGATTTTTAAATAATGTGAAAGCACTTCTACAAGCTCCAAACAAAAGAAGAAAAGTTGAGGGAGCTCATTAGTGGTGAATTATCCAACTAATGGCAGATTAAATTGGTCAAACCACAGGGGAAGCTGGCAGCAGATTAACTAAGTCTCCTAATCCTTTTCTGCGTGTTTAGTATTTAAAGAAATCTGCCCAATTAACGGGTTTTTTTAAGATGAAACAAAAACTATTCTATTTTCAACAACAAGTAAATATTTTGATACAAAATTATCTCGAGATCATTCGATAATTCCGATGATACAAGGGTCACTCCGAAAGATTTTTCAATCACTTATTTTTATTAAAGCTGCAACTTTCAAAATTTCAGATTTCTCAAAGTATTCACCCTTAGCACCTTTGCAAATTCCATCCGTGAAAACCAATTATCGAAGCACTTACACCAGTCATCTTCGGGGATGGAATTTACGGCATTGATAAAGGCTTGCAGTGCTTCATCATAAGTATCGAATTTTATCCCTTTCAACACAATAACTTAACTTTGCAAATAAAAAAAGTCACAAGGTGCTAGGTCTGGTGAATATGGTGGATGAGTTACTAATTGAACACCAGAGATGGCTAAAAAGTCTAATATTTGGGCTTAGGTGGGTGGTCTTGCATTGTCATGGTGAAGAAGGACTACTCTAAGTTGAGCTCTTGGTCTGCTTTGCTTGATTTTTTCAAATATTAATGGAAGGCATTTTGTTGTATACCAATCACTATTAACTTTCTTTCGATCTTATAACTTCGCAATATCAATGAAACCACTTTTTCTAAAAAAATAAAGGACCATTTGTTTTCCAACACTTCGAGCTCTGCGAACTTTATTAGGAGGAGATTTTTTGAAGAGCACCAAAGTGTAGATTGCCGTTTTGTTTCTGGATCAAAATTGTAAATCCAAGTTTCGTCACCTGTAATAATATTAAAACAGCCTTTGATTTTCCTTCATCAATTTTTTTCAGCATGATATTACACCATATAACGCAACCGAGTTTTTGTTCTTCAGTCAAGCTGTGAGGTACCCATATACTAACAAGTGATCTGTATTTTAAATGATCATTAATGATGGTGTTGATTGTTGCCGATCCAATGCCCACACTTTTCTCTAACTGCTGATACATAATTCTTCGGTCTTCTCTAAGCAAATATCTTACCAGCTCAATTCTTTCTTGTGACACTGCTGTTGGTGGTCGACCTGAACGAGGTTCATTTTCAAGGTTGGTTATTCCTAATTTAAATTCATTAAACCAATTAAAATCGGTTCTAATAGAAGGAGCTTTATCTCGTAAAGCTTTCATGGGATTCTTTAGAAGCTAAATTACTTTTATAATCATAAAAGATCATGGCGCGTAAACTTTCTCTAGTCAACTCCATTGTGTCTGATGCAATATTTAGAAATTACCGCTGCCGCTGTAAACAAAGTCGCACCCTCTATGATCATTGTTGTTATTATTTTATGAAGATGTTTATGTTAGGTAAAAATGCATGTAGATTTTAATGTTATAATTTATTTTTTAATACTAGTATTTTAATTATTTAATATTGATTGCAAAAACCTTTGGAGTGACCCCTTGTATGTAACACTGATTGGAGAAGACTACGGGGAGGCGTTTTTTTTTTATTTACTTGTTTTACGTTACAAGATTTCGGACATGCTTCCTCAACTAATGTTGAACTCAAAACATTTTCTCCTACACACTATCTCATACTCTACAATAGAAAAATATTTTAGAAGGTTGGGGGGCTCATGGTTATAAATATCCCTGAGGTCTTGCTAAGTTAATCTACCAGAAAGAGAGACAAATGACAAATAACATAGTTTTATTGACATCCCGTCAAAATATAGACAAAAGTGCACAATCAAGTAGAGATGAAAAATTTACAATGATGATTATTATTATAATAAAATAATAAATAAATAAAAATTTAAAAAATACAATAAAATATATGCTATGTACAATAAATATGTACATGGCGCCTCTGCCACCGCTGCAGAGCTTGATGGAAAATCGCCAACGGGCCTCCAGCGATACCACGCATTTCGCGATCTACAAAAAAAAAAAAAACGTAGATCGCGTGCTTCGCCACTGAGGAGATGGTGATGGCATGGTCCTCGAGACCTACTGCGAAGATCCAGAAAGAGAGAGATTTTGAGATTTTAATTTTTTTATTGACCTCTTACACAAGTCAATGGTAGTAGTATATAATAATTATAAAAAGAGGGAAAAGAGGGATAAAATAAAAGAGTAAAATATATACAGTTATGTACAGTCGAGAGAGAGAGAGTGATCTATTATTTTATATATTTATCTATAGTGCTTATACAGTAAGACCTTCAAGAGCGAACACCTTTATTGACAAAGATCAGTTTTCTTCGCCGAAATTACCATTTTCCCCAGTAATTTACTTTCCGGTAAGAAGAGAGACCTCTCTCTAATAGACACTTTTATTCACACACACACACACACAAAAGCCTTTATTAAGACACACAGGTCTTACAGAGGATTCTCCTTGGGGTTACAAAACGGAGAAAGTGGGAAATAAAAATGGTGAAAGAATATATACATATGGTAAATATATACAGATTATAAGAAAGAATAAAGAAATAAGAAGAATTTTAAAAAATAAATAAATAAAATTAAAATTTTTTGGAAATATGGATGGGAGAAGTGGAGAGCGAAAAGAGGAAAGAAAACAGGTATTTACATATGGAACAAGTCAATTTAAGTTCTTCTGCTCACATAGCACAAGTGGACCATGGCTTTTTCAAGAAATCTTCAAGAGATTTTCCAGGAAAATCCGAGTGTTCAGGGTTGTAAGGTAAACACCGTTTTATCAGTGTGGGGGTTAACTTATCTCGACACTTTTATTCTCTGCAACTAGTTTTGTCTTTTAGAAAAATCTTCTATTGTAGTGATGCACAAATTTAGAGAAAATATTGGGTAAAATCAATCATATAAAATTGTAAGCATATAGCAGTCAATATTGAATTCAATAAAATTAATAAAATATATTGTGGTCACACACACAAGAAATACATTTTAATTATTAAATTATCTTTTTTCAAGAAAATGGGTTGGTTAATATATATATATATATATATATACATTATATCTAATATCTATATGGGCTACTTCAAACTCCAATCACACCTGATGACGGATGTTTTCTTCTTGAAATGGCATCGTTATTCTTAAACTACGTATAATGTGGCGGATTGAAGAATTCTTCTTGGTGTTTACCGCAGAGGATAATGGCGCAGTGCAAGTCCCGGCTAAAGACCCAACGTTCTTCTAAATGCGAGTATATTTGGCAGAGAAGGCATTCAAAAGCCAATGAGCCAACTAAAGTTCATTACCTTTTAAAATACTGTGAATCCATTTGTTGTCGTATCGAAAAAAACCTAAAATAAAGCTTAATTAACCTTATTTGATTTAGCAATAAAATTTCTCTCTAGCTGTGCGGGTACTAAACATTGCCATCCATCTATAACGGCTAGATTCCAAAAAGCAAAGTGTAAATGAGATTTTTGCTATTGGAGTAACTAATGGAAAAAAATGTTAATTTGATTTTCATTTGGTGTTGGACTTCTGCCATATTGAAGCGATAACAAAAGCAACAATTCCTTTATCAGAGATTTAAAGCTATTTAATGCGAATTTTACATTTTACGAATAAAACAACTTCCTACTGACCTTTCTGCGTAGAAAAAATATGGAAAGGCTTGGCTCATCAATGGTGAACCCTTTAAGCGGGTTTAATCGACAGGCCGCTTGAGTAGTGTATTGGCCTGTTCATATACATTCATGGACAAAACTTAAAGAAGTGGTACCCTTTAGCGTCTATATCGGGATTCAGACAATAACTCAGAAAGCTATTTAATAGACATTATAAATTTTAAAAAGAAACTATGGAGAAAAAGAGAGACACTTAAACAGGAGAAATCTATATACACATGCACACAATTACATTTATCGAGCAATGCTTTTCGCAATTTTTATATGCAGATGGTATGTAATTTTCTTATGTTTGGTGAACAAACCAAAAATGGAAGGTATGAAATAAGATCGGCCTTTGAAAGAAGAAAGAAAGAAAGAGACCCCACACCTGGATTCCCCTTTAACACGCTTCATCAAATCTCTTTTGTCAACAACTTGTTTGAATTCCTTTTAAACTCCATCTCTGGTTGTGAAAGAAAAAGGTTCTCGAGAGCTCACAACTAGACAATTAAAGTGTTTACTGCGAATTATCTGGAATCTCTGAGTTAATGAATAAGTTAGAAGAGCGCGCGCCTTCCGACTATTGAAATGTTTAATTTACCCCACAATGGAGAGAAACTGCAAATGGAAGAAAGCCTCGAGTTGCGAGGGAAGAAACCTCCAATTAGAAGTTAGCGCAACACCGAACTGATAATTACCATTTAAATTGGCGGCAGAGTCTGACACAAAGCGGGGCCGGGGCTAATTCATTTATTGCACTTGCGGCCTGGCATGTTCAACGGCTTCTGGTGCGTTTTAGGCATGGCACGGACAGTGATGTCATGGCTAGGATTCACTTCATCATACTGGCGATATATTTATACAAATTTAAATGTAAAATCTAACCTCAGGATTTGTTTATCACCCACTATGCTTCTATAATAAAACGCAGCACAAAAACGGTCTTTCGCTCTTTACAAGGAACTTCTTCCATACAGTTGTGGGCAAATTCCCTGGACCCTAAAGAGGTCGTTTTATTTCAATAAACGACGTCTTGAATCTTTAAATATGGAGCATACGCTCTCTTTCTCAGCGGTGGCAGATGTCCCATGTATATATTCATCGTACATATATATATGATTTTGTAATATAGTGCTATCGTCATCATCATTGTAAATTATTCATTTCCATTTCCTAAATAGTGCGGATTGTGCACTTTAACCTTGTGTGTGTTGGCAAGATGTCAATAAAAATTGTATTAATTGTCAAATTATCTCTCGACGAGTAAGCCTTAATCATAACATCCTCGGCCAAGGAGGGGGTCTACCTCTTTTTCCTGACCTTCGAGGTCATCTTTAGGAGGACACTCCGTCGTTGGGAGGGAGCGCCTCGGACATAGGAAATATTAAATTATAATTTCTACTTATATTTTTTATTATTTTCAAATTATTATTATTTTTAGAGAGTGTCAGGTAGACACTGTTCTTTCGTTTACTTGTAGCCATTAAAGTTGTTTTATCTGTCTGTGTCTCTGTTTTTCTTGCTCTATCTCTCTCTCTCTCACCTGGATTTCTTATCTAATTGTTGTTCTTATTTTAAAATATTACAAGGGGAACCGATGTTACCTTATTTAGTTATACTTTTATAAATGACATAATTGATCTTTTCAATAATTCAGATCTACCTGGAATATACCTCCCAGATTATGGAAATGTTCATCTTTTGCTATATACAAACGACATTGTCCTGATTGGTGAATCTAAAAATAACCTTCAAATAAAAATCAATATATGCTAAAACGATATTTTTAAAGAAATCTATTAACCTTGAATGAAAATAAGTCAAAAATTATGGTTTTCAGAAAGGGCGGTCGATTAGCACAGAATGACAAATGGTTTGAGGTGAGCGGCAGCTGTCTGTGTTACTACGAAATATCAGTACTTAGGATACCCACTTACAACTGCAAACTCGCTAAACAATGTATCGACATATTACAAGGGCAAAGCCCTGGCAGCAATTGGTGCTGTATGGGAGGTCTTGACAAAATCCAAGACAAACTCTTTAAATGCGGCAATGAAATTATTTGATTCGAAAATCTTGCCTCACATGCTATACGCCGCACCCTTTTAGACCGGTGGTCCTCGTTACGCATTTTCGTGACATAGTTTCATGCCATATTTTCACAGCATAATGATGCATATTTTTTCGGTTTTTCATCGCAAAACATTCATCATTCTAAAAGTACAAAAAACAGAACGTTACGATGTCTACCCTTCACACTCGTACACGCCCGACGGCAGTGGAGTCTATCTCACAATCGACATAGAATTATTGAGATTAGAGCATTTTAGGCATACAAATATTATAATCATAATATGACGTCATTAGAAACATTTGAAGAGAAAGAGAGAGTATATAGAAATTAAAATATATAAAACCTCAATAATCGTATTTAAAATCTTTTTCAAATAAAGAAGTCATAATCAAAATTTTTTTTCATCACAATAGTCGTAGAGAGGGTGTTCCATTTTTAAAATAACTACTTTAGCACTTTATTAAAAATAATTCACAAATGTTTGTACAGATTATTGTTTTTATAAAATAAAACTACAACCTTACGCAATAAGTTTCTTTTATTATGATATTGTTTTTATGTGTAGGCCTTGACGTTTAGCAACAGCCCTGCATCGATGTTTCCAGGAAATAAGGCTTCGTCTTGGAATATTTATTCAAGACCATCTACTTAACGACTCCAGAGCCCATCTAGCGTCTTCGGCTTCCATGAACTAAGAACAGTTTTCAGAAAGTTAAAAACACAAAAATTCATAGGGGCCAATCTGGAGATTTGACAGGGATGTGCTTAAAAGCGATATACGAAATTCCGGTTTCATTCCTCTTTTCGTCCAAGTATTGACGTGTTGAACGTGAGGTATGACTCATGGCTAGGACAAGTATTTGTTAGCTTTACAAATTTATCTTGACATTTGGGTCCACCTTATTTATAGGAAGCTTCCCATTGTAGCAGAAACCTGCAACGATCATGAAGCCCTTTGAGAAACATTCCTTACATTGCTTGACTCAGTTCTGAAAGGCGTTTATTTGATAGTTAGCGTATTAAATGGCACGGAGTTGGTTGCTATCATTGACGTAAACCCATACCTCGTCCAGTGTAACAACATTCTATTTTAATTCACTTGTCAGGTATTTTTCATAAAGGGCACTGCTGCAAATCTTGCGTTCCTCGATATGGTGTGGTTTGAGAATATTAACTTTAGCCTTTTTACGTAATACGGTTAACGGTAGAAAGTGGTACGTTGGTTATTGAGGGAATGTTTCTTTGAGAAGGTGGATTCTCTCGGACAAACCATTTTTTAAATCTTTCCTTCGGCTGGAGTTGAAGGTTTCTTCAGGCACCTCTTTTTTGAGGGAATTTTTTCGCTTAATTTCCTAGATATAAAAAATAATCATTGTGTTGCTCTATTACACTGATAGACAAAACTTAAGGAAGTTGTACCTTATAGCATATATATATCGGGATTCAGAAAATAAATTTGAGAGATATTTGATGCACAGTGATATATATCACTGTGCATCAAATATCTCTCAGAGTTATTGTCTGAATCCCGATATATATATGCTATAAGGTACAACTTCCTTAAGTTTTGTCTATCAGTGTTATTAGACTGATTGGACACTTAGTAATAGCAAAATATTCATTTCTTTCATAATTTTAATTATTTGGGTAAACGAGTATTTCTACTTGTAAAGTCTGGAAATGTAACCATTTACAAAATCATTTATTATGAAATAAATAAAGCTTCCAGGGTTAAGTTTCTTGTGCATTTTTTTTTATTTTCAAGCTTTCGGACTTGTCAGTCCTTCAACAGGATTATCACTTATAATTTTAAAATCATTTACAATTTCAGACATTTCGAATAATTAAAAATCGTTTTTTTCTCGAAATATAAATAAATGCTTGTTCTTTCAAATGAATAAAACATCATTCGAATCTCGCGCGCTTCTTCAGCGAGCTACGTTTCAAAATAGTTCTTTTAAAAATATAATATTCTGTCTGTATATAATGAGCAATATTTTTGTGACAAATAAATTATAATCGATTTAATATAAGCATACATACATTGAGATTTGGAGCTTATATACATTTAAATCGATCGAATCAAAAGATAAAAACGGAAGCATTTGCTAATATCTCAATAATAGTTTCATCCAAATATTTACAATACGCGCTCAGCCTTGGAATTTAAAGAAAACACAAAAGAGAAAATTTTAATAATTATTACTACACGCGTGTGTTGAAATTACAATTAGTATTCAAACATCGAGATAATATATGTTGTCTAATTATGAGACCTAATTAGCTCATAAAATTTACACAACGATATGTAGATTAAGTTGTGTCAAAATTCGCTTTTTAATTATGCGCGCGGAAATAGATAACACACACATTCTACAAATCATTAAAATCTAAACAAGCTGTTGAAAATGTTGGGAGGTATTGTTTCACCAGTTTGTGGTTTGTCAACATTGCTTTCCTCCTCTCTATTCTCTTGTGATACACATTCCCAGAGCGAGTTTACACACTCCAAGCAAAGATAAATAAGTACATAATAGAGAAATTAGCTTATTGAAATACAGTGAAGCCTATCTTAGAAATTTCCTGTTTCGACCGTTTTCCTGTGATAGGAGTCGATTTTTAGCGGTAACCGTTTGGTTCTCGATCTATTTAGTTTTCTTAGGCATCTCTGAGTCTTTCTCTGTCGCTCTCACGTCTGAATCGTTTGAGCTCCTAAAGGCTATATGGGTTAAATATTGTAGCGAAGTACTTATTATTTTATTACCAGAGTATCATTTTCATGTTTATATATTGTTACTCTGTAGACATCCCTCATTGCTCATATATATTTTTTATGATTCATAGTTTGTTCTTGCCTTAAGTAAATTGCCGTGTAATCCTGAAGTTTGTCTTTCCTAATTTCCCACGTGGCAATATCTTATATATTCGGAGTATCTCTCTCATTATAAAATCATAATAAGAAAAAATAGTTCAAGTTTTTTTAACACAAATTCTATTCAACCTGTCTTAGAAGAAACCCTGTCTGGCATTTTTGTTTTTAACTAAATGGGTAAATTCCAAAGACACCTTTTGCTGTATAGAGAGTTAGGTTTACACTAAACCATATTAGTTGCCCAAACTTAAGGAAACATGCATGTTGTTGTCGTGTCCAATGAAGAGCCTCAGATGTCTCCATGCATCTCAATCACAGCAGTTGCAATGTCCTCTATCTTGGGTGTGCAAAGCTGCTGCTCTGAGTCCATGTCAATTTTCTGCAAGGCTGCGGCCATTGCTGGGATGATAATATGCGGGTAGGTGTTAGTTCCACACCAGGACAATTGTTGCATGTCCTGTAGGTTCCTTGTGCCATCTGGATGTATTGCCATTCCTTTGTAATAAAACATGCATGTATATGCATTTAATATGTATATATAAGTATTTAATTAAAAAGGCATATATTGGTTCAAAAAATCATTTATGTATATCGGGATTGAATTTATCATTATGATCCTTCTTCAAAGCGTCAATCAATGCAATGGACCCATAAACATCACCAGTAAAAAATACTAAGGCGTTCCTAGGACAAAATCTTAAACTTTTTCTTTTGTAACCAAGAAAGGCTGATGTTCATGGACACTCTTGAAATAAATCTTTTCTCTCTTTATCAACAAGAAAGGATATTGTAATTTAAAAAGATTTCTATCTCAAAAACATGTCTTGAAGATATCGCTTTGAAGATTATTCACAAGGAAGCAAGCAATTGAAAAGATAGAAGCTGGACAGACAAAAGCTGAGGTATCAAGATGGCTGAAAGTGCAATGTCGTGTCTAATGACTCTAGAATCAATTTCAGAAAGACAAAACTACAGAAGAGCAGCCAAGAATCACACAATTTAAAGACGATCGACATTTGGCTCTAAAAGCTGAGAATGGCATAGACATTTTACATCTAGCCAATTTTCTTCTGAATTAACCTAATCAACAGAAAGGATAATTTCAAAGTGGAAAGTTTATAAAGCAAGATTCATCAAAGAGATATCTGACCTCACCACACAGAAGAGCTCGATTGAATGGGTGCTGGCTACATGTAACATGGACACAGAAACAACAAGCCAATTCTGTCTTTTTTTCATGGATGAGTCTAGATTCACTTAACAAATTGTTTCTCGAAGAATATTCATTTGGAGAAAACGTAAACGCCCGATAATATCCCTCTAATATCGGGAAAAATTATCATTTTGCCTCGGTGGGGATTATTGATAAGGGGACTTGAATAACCATCAGTGACCGCGCTCGACAAAATTCTTATAGTATATGGCCATTGTTTAGCTGCATTAGAATATCGTGATGAGATCCTTACAAATTATGGTAACCAGTTTAGAAGTGATGGAGGTTCATAATTTATTTTATTGAATGTAATAAGTCATGTTTTCACCGGAAACATTCAGTTCAAGGATATCTTGAAAGTGAGGAGATTGAACGCATGGAATGGCCTGAAAGATATCTCAATTAACTTGATGTGGCATCACGCTAGGAAAAATTTGAAAAATCTCATTTATTGCACGACTCTCTTGGCCACAAAAAAACTTCCTTTTATATCTTTTCTACCATATTTACATAATCTCTCTAAACTTTAAACAAATATGTGACAGCCCTCACCTCAAGTCCTCTCATCACCCCTGGGATGAAACCGCTATTTTCTATCTTGAGTGGAATTTCACTAGGTTGGTGATGTGTGCGCTTTTACTTCCTTGTTCGGACTCATATATGACGTATTTAACGGCGTCTTCTACTTTCTTCACCTCCGTTACTTTATAGGGTCCAGTTTGTAACCTGTGTTTGCCGGCTTGTTGGTCTCTGACCAGAATTAAGTCTCCAGCTCTGATGTCGGGCGGTTTCCTTCGGTTTCGATTATAATAATATTTTGTCCGCATCCTGTAGTTATAGCGTTGTTTGTTACTCTTTTCCGTCTCGCTTTTATAAGGTTGTACACCCAATTCTTCGTCGGCGGTTAGTATTGGCATGGCTCCTTTCCATTTGAACCAGGGAGAGCAACCTAAATAGGTGCTGTGATGGCGATTATGATTTTTAACTGCCGCTTCTAAGCAACACATCCATCCTCCGGGGAGATTTGGATAACACTCGACAAAAGTTTTGATTTCTTGGATCATCCGCTCGGCTAAACCATTTCCAGCAGGGTGATATGGGCTGGTGTATCTGATTTCAATATTGTTCTTTCGAGTCCAAAGGTAGAATTCTCCTTGGGTAAATGAAGTTCCTCGGTCAGAAATAATTCTTTTAACGTTCCGTAAAAGTGGATGACATGCGAAGTAGTTCTTTAGTGCTTTCCCAGACTGTTTCATACATTTGGTGTAGACGATCCTTGTTGCCTCATCGACCACCACCAGAAAAGATTGGGTGGAAACATTATATTCAGATTTCTTTTTGAATTCAGCGAAATCGATATGAATGATATAGAATGGGACATCAGATTGAATGGGCAAGATCATCTGGTCTGGGGTGGATCGGTATTTTGATTTCACTTTCTGGCATGTAGAACACGATTGAACATAACATCGAATGTCTTTTTTCATGTTTCGCCACCAAAATCGGCTCTTTATAGTGTAATAAGTTCTCCAGAATCCTGCATGGCCTGCTGATCCACATGCTTATTCACTAGTTCCTGTTGTGAGAGTACCAAGCCAATCAGTGCTTCGATAGATCGTTCTGGTCCAGAATCCTTTTCTATTTTCACTTCATCTCCTTTAGGTTCTGGAGTCAGAGTTTTTGGACAAGCTTTAGGTCCCATATTTTAATTGATTTTTATTTCACGACTCTCTTGGCCACAAAAAAAAAACTTCCTTTTATATCTTTTCTACCATATTTACATAATCTCCCTAAACTTTAAACAAATATGTGAGAATTGAGAATATCAGGTATGCTCTTGGAAGGCACATATCGAATATCAGCCCCCTCTTAAAACCTTAAATGAACTTAGGATCGCCGTTTTACAATAGTGGCAACAAAACTCTTCAGAATTGATCTGCAAGGTTGAGAACAGCAACGAGTCCTTCATAGTTGTTAGGGGTAAACCTATGCCTTATTAATTAAGTTCTTATGTCTTTCTAATGGGTTTAATTAAGACATGATTGTACATAAATGATTATTAAACAAATATTTAGCAATAGTAAAAGCGTACCTGGGTCTATATGGAAAAGATATAAAAAATAGAATTTTCGAGGGATTGCTCCCTCTTTCTTACTTCATTGATTAATCGATAAAGTTGGAAAAAAAGATCTCAATCCTCTAGATATTTTTGTCCTTTTTCATTTAGATCCAAGTACAATTTACTCTTTCTATATTTAATGGATCGCCAATTAACATAAACAATACAATTTGGCGTTTTATTTGCATTATTTTGTAAGTACATACAGCGCAACAGACATTGGCTCAAATTTTCAGATATAGGTGGACTTTGATGCCTCACCCAGCTTACAGTCCTGACCTGCCTCCTACCGACTTCTACCTGTTTGGTGAATTAAAGAATTATCTACGCGGTAGAACATTTGAAAATGATGAAATGCTACTCCGTGAGGTTAGAGGGTGGTTCAGAAAGCAAGATGTAGCATTTTACCAAAGTACTTTTGTGAGTTGGAAAGAACGCTGGACCAAATGTGTACAGAGGGAAGGTGGATATATTGAATGATGCTGATATATAGCTAATAGTTAGGTATTCATATATACAAAGTTTAATCTTTATGGTTTGTCAAATAAAATATTATTGTGATTGTGTATTACTTATTAACCCAAACTTGTATTACGAGCTTAATATACAATATATATGTGTATACAAAGCAATAACGCGCCATCTATACATATAAAATGAAAGGATTTAAAATCACGAATGTTTCTTTTATACAAATTACAAACTTCTACTGCCCTTACTGCGATGAAAAAATATATTGGGAGGGCTTGGCTCATCAGTGGTGAACCCTCCCAGCGGTTTCGCCAATTTAATCCACCAGACCGCTTCTCAGAGCTCTAATACTGTATTGGACGATTCTGCTTATATACGCAACACTGAAGGATATAATCTCATAAATGGTTTTCAAGAAAATTTGGACATAAGCTTATAGGACAGTAGAATTACATTCTAATATTTGCATCGAGAAATTTTCTTCCGCAAACAATAAAGACAAGGCCAGTTAGGCATAAATTAACACAAAGCAATAACGCGCCATCTATACATGTAAAATGAAAGGATTTAAAATCACGAATGTTTCTTTATTACAAACTTCTACTGCCCTTACTGCGATATGTGTGCATAATATATATGTGTGCAAATTTCCTTTAATAATATTTCTACAATAAAAAAACATCCTTTTTGTATTTTATTTGTTAATTACATTTGTGTAACAGTGTATGTGTAATAGATGATATATTATAATTAATACTATAATAAAATAAGATATTTGAAATTCACCTTGCTAAGTCTCGTTGATGAAACATATTGATATATTATTTATCTTTAATTTCGCTAATCATTATCGAAAAAAAAGATAGAAATGTAATTTTATAGCGATGATCAAGCTACATTTTAAGTTTAGTACCGAACTAGAGTTAGAATGTAGAATTCCCAACCTGTGTGCCATTTCTCGTTAATTCTAATCAATCTGCAAAGTGCTGAGAGAGATCACCCTACCATATGTTGCCAGTGAGCTGCCCAGTTTTCATGACCGTTAAAACTAAGAGCCAAAGGCTCTCTCCTAATTGATCAATAAAAGCCAACTTGGGATGCGTTACGGCCACCTCACCGCAATGAGATGGATTTTGTCAATTATTTAAATTGGGAGTTGCTGCTGGCCAATAAACAATCTTCGTAGACATCGGCTGTACCTGGATTAACGATCTGGTTAGGTGCGCTATATTTATCCACACACATATATAGTCACTGAATATAATAAAACATATCTAACAATATTTCCCACCCACCAAATTCTCTAAAATATACATACAGAAGAAATTTTCAATAATTCAAAAACTCGAATTACCTATATTATGAATATTCGAAAATCGGACTTAGAATAATTTATTTTTGGATGCCTAAACAGCTTTCTAAAATCAAATGAAATGAATAAAAAAACTTTTAAGATAATACACGGAGCCGAAAGTCTGTGCCCAGTAGAAAGTAGACTAATATCTTCATTATAAGTATTATAGGAGAATTGTGGCTTTTTCTAGAAATCTGCTTGATGTCCTGTTGATTATCGAAGTTTAAATAATTGGAAGCGGATGTATTTTTGTCTTTAAATGTTATATCTCTCTCTCTCTGTGTGCGTTCTTTGATTTGGGTCTCTAAGAATTGGTAAGTTTCTCCTATGTATGTTTTCTGACATTCTGTACATGGTATTTTTAAACCAAGTTTGTTTTTTTCTTTGTTTAAAAAAATAGTATATGGTTTTCTGATTATTATTGATATTGGAGGTGGATACTTGTGGAAAATCTTTGTAGTTTATAATTTTTTAGGTTTCTATTTATAGATAATGTTAGAGGAGAATATATGGTATTCTGGCTGATGATTGATACTGAATCATATTTTACCTTGGTGATATAATCGGTCTTATCAGATTTTTTTGAAGAAGAGTTGTTCAATCTCCTTTTTTTATTAAAGTGTCATAAACTATTGCTATTTCTTTCTTCTTTGATTCTTTTGAAGAACAGTGCGTATAAATCAGTTTTATTAATGTACATTCCTCATTCTCTCTGACTTTAACACCTACACATATATATACAGTAGAACTTGGATAATTTGACGCGCAAGGGACCAAAAAAATCGAATTATCCAAAATATCGAATTAAAAACGTTTTGAATAAAAGGCTTAAAAGTCTAAGGATGTTTGTAGATGTTAAAGTCAGAGAGAGTGAGGAATTTACATTAATAAAACGGATTTAAACGTACTGTTTCTCAATAGAATAAAAAAAGAAAGAAATAGCAATAGTTTATGACACTTTAATAAAAAAAAGGAGATCCAACAACTCTTCATTAAAAACTACAAATATAACCCATTATATCACTAAAGTAAAATAAGATTCAGTATCAATCATCAGCTAACATACCATATATTCTTCTCTAACAAATTCTATAAATAGAAACCTAAAATTCATAAACTACGAAGCTTTTTCACAAATATCTGCATCCAATATCAACAATAATCAGAAAACCATAAACTAATTATTTGAAACATAAAAAAAAAACTTAGTTTTAAAATACCATGTGCAGAATGTCAGAAAACATACATAAGAGAAATTTCCCGATCCTTAGAGACCTGAATCAAAGAATGAACACAGATAAGGTCTAAAGACAAAAAGACATCCGCTTCTAAATATTCGAATTGAAGACGTTTTCGAATTAAAGACGTTCGAATTAACCAAATCTACTGTACTAACATATATTAAGGAATTCTAAAATCATATATGTGGTGCTATGTACTCAATATAAATTCCTTTAGGTTCAAGAGTAGTTGTAAATTGTAGCCAACATCAGGGTTTTATTATATTGAAAGAACATCTCCTGATCATGCGCAAACCTTCCTGATGAAGGATCACCGCATGCAGAATGCATAACAATTGGATGCTGATATCCTTTTCGGAACTCTCAACATGTTTACTTAAATTTTTCCGATGTCAGCGTGATGCCGGATTTATACACAAGGTAGCTTCTTTACGTTTCCCTCTTTTTAAACATGTTTCGGTATATTCGTCCAAATTTGATGCCTTGAACTCTATCTTTTGTAATTAAAAGGAAACGTTAGCATCTACCTTATATACACTGATGGACAAAACTTAAGGATGTTGTACCTTTTGGAATGTATATTAACTCTGAAAGATATTTGATACACAGTTGCCTTTATTGAAGACACACGAGATAACCAAGTTTGAACAAAATTGTCTCAGTCTCTTTAAAAAAAAGAACACCGGCGATATCAAAGATTTTCCACTTCCTCAAGTGTTGTCCATGAGTGTAGTCAGTGTACAGCCTGCTGTCAGAAGCCAGAAACGTGTAGGTGTCAGGCCTTCTTATTTATTCTATGAGAAAAGAGATAATAATCAATATATATATAATATATGAATCACACAACTTTTTTCAGTTGATATCTATTCCCATATTTGGCATTCCGTCATCAGGAACACTCAGCTGTATGATCAGAGAGGCGATGCTTTTCCATTAAATCATATACATTTCAGAGCTAAGTTATATTCATCATATTATTTTTATGTGTACATATACATTTTTAAAAAATCATTGAATCTTCTAAACTAAATAAAATTGTTTTATCGCTAAATTTCTTTATTTTTCAGAAAACATTTGATAAGCATGAAGCTCGTTCTTCCTCATGCCGAATGAAGGAGAGACAAGTGTTGCCGAGATATGATTTTTTGGCGTTGATTAGTTTGGGGATATCAACTTTTATATTTATGCTTTTAGTGGACCAATTAAAGAATTCTAGCTCTCTCTAAAATATTATTTCATGTTTTGTGGGGATATTCTGATATATTTCTATTTATATATACTTATATCATTTGATTTAAATCTCCTGGACTTTAATTAAATAATTAAAAATGTTTCTGGGGATGAATTTCTTTTTATTTTATTAGGGCAGTGTCAAGCTATCGGACATCTCGGCCCTTTTATTCGTTTATTTATGATCTCCTGTAGAAGGGCAGAAATGCCCAAAAGCTTGAAACTGCTTCAATAAAATAAAAATAAACTCATCTCCAGAAATCTTTCAAATTTATTTATTTACATTGTTATTTGATTATTTAAAATTGAATGTGTTAAACGGTTAGATAATGATCTGTTGTTTTGAAGTGATGATTTATGTTGTTTTACACATCCTTCAAGTGTCTTTCCTGGCTTTCCAAACTTCCAATTGTTTGTCCCTATTCAGTATAAATTTATCATTTGAAACTTTTGACAATTGTGGTATATAATAAATGATTTATACTACATAAATGATTTATCGATAGTTTTTATTTTCCAAATATATTGTGAGTTTTCGGGTCTTACCGTTTCTTAAGCTGTTAGTCTCAGGATCCCAATTATTATATATTTTTTTTTAACTTGCGGTAAATCTATTTTCACCTTCATATAATGACGATGTACGATGAGAGAAGTAGGAAAAAAAGAGTATACTTTATTTTGTGTCTGTATATTAGAAAACCGTATAGTTCACAAGCTCTTGAACCTCGAGGCCCTTCGACTGGTGTAATTTTAAAGGACGTTAACAAAAATATATTATATTCAAAATACGAACGTGTTTTGCATAGATTGTAGAAAACAAAATATAGAATATGTACAACGTGTTCAGAAGATATATATTATTTGCAAAGTGGGTTTAACTATAATTTCTGACGAGAGCCAAAAATCTACAAAAGTAGATATGGCTAATATAGATGGTTGTTAAGAGCGGTAGCGTATTACACGGTTTTAAACTGGGGTAGTGCTGTTGTGTCTAACCACACGAGAGGACCTACCTTTGACTTAGCAATACTCCACTACAGGTTTTTGAAAACAAAACTGGTTTTTGAAGTCTTTGTTTCTAAGAAACCTAACATCAAAAACCAGAAAATAGACTTCCCAGACCACTATAGTAATATCCTAGTTCAAACCTATGAAATGTACTACGCCATGCTAAAAGTTTTATAAGTCCTATCTCATTTTGTAAAAAATATCGCTCTCGTATATGAAATTACACTTAACTCACTTTAAATATATTCTCCTGAATACTTTGCACATATTCTTAACTCTGTTTTCAACCATCTATACAGCCGCAATCTGAATACAATATTCTATTTAAAACTATACTAGTTAATGTTTGAAGTTTTAGTGAAATAAAACGGTTTTCTCCTCTGTCACTGCAGCGATTATTCAAAATTAACTAGGACATGTACAAATTTCTCAAAAATATTAGAAAGTGTAAAGACACTTAGAATTAGACTTCGGATTAGACACTTAGGAATAGTTGATCCTAGAAATGCATAAAGAGAAAAATTGATATCCTACACAGACTATCACTAATTTAAAAGATATAACTCGAAGAAGAAAAGAACTCGGCTTTTAGAAAAGTTACATTGATGGATAATAATGCCACGTGGAAAATTAGGGAAGACAAACTTCGGAATGAGACAGAAATTTATTCAAGGCAAAAACAAACTATGAAGGATAAACAAAAGATAAGGAATGAGGGAAGTTTACAGAGTAGTAAAATATAAACATAAAAAATGATACTCTGTTAATACTAATGTAAAATAATAAATACTTCTCTCGCTACAATATTATATATAGCTTGGATTTCTCAATTTTCTTGAAACATATATATTTAACCTAAACACTAAATACGATTAAAAACACTATCATATTAATGAATCAAGAAAAATGACTAAACATAAAGCTCGATGTGATATATTTACTATGAAAAACCTATCAGACAACGATTTATCGAACAACAATCCAATAATAAAAATTAAAGCGCATAATTTAATATTTTAAGTGTATGCATTTTTATAATTGAAATCAATATCCAGTGTTTTTATGTATTTCTAATTCAGGCGTTAGCTCTAATGTATTTCTTCGGTTGATAAGAAGACAAGTTTGTCTTGAGGATCGCCTAGCAACAATTGAAATTTTCCAGTGAATTGCAAGGACAGAAGTTATGGAACCTAGACTGCCCGGCTCTAATGCCGTACAATTAAAGTTTTCAATTGAAAAAGCTAGTGGAATTTCTTATTGACAACTGATATTTTATCGAGGGTTCCTAGCAACAATTGATGGGTTGAAAATATCCAGAGAATGATGAAGACAGAAGTTCTGAAACTTTAATCCGACTAAACGCCATACAAGACTTTTTTTCAATTGAAGAATCTCTATTTCTGCAATGCGTTTCCTAATGACAACTGCTAAGTTTTATCGAGTGTCTGTAGAGATTCTTAGCAGTATTATTAAAAGGTTGAAAACATTCCTTAAATATGAAAGCAGAATTTAAATAACTTTGAAAAATGAGTCTAATATAAATCAACAACAACAAAAAAACATTAAGACCTTTTAGTCTTATGCGGATTCTCCAAGCAGAAATGTAGAATACATGCAGGAAAAAGGTAATAGTACCTTAATAATAAATTATTTTATATACAGGAACATTATATAAAGACACAACAAGCTAATAGATTAGTCTGGGTAAATTGGAGGAAAAGAAATTTATTATACATGGATTTACCGCGGATTCACCGCAAATGAAGGTAAAAAAGCAAAAGCTAATCACAATCAATATTGAGATAATGAAATTTATACATTGTCTAATATCAATCAATGGAGTTATTGAAGCATGATACATGCATTTGCGATGACTCATCGACAAAGACGCTATGCTATCATGTCATGTAATGCTTATGGAAGATAAGACTTGTGTGTCTTAATAAAGGCTTTTGTGTGTGTGTGTGTGCTTATGGAAGATATCCGTCCATTTTTTAAATTAAAAATGTAATTCGCGAGGATTCGAAACTGGATTTTCGAATACTTATACAGACACGTTGCCTATTGCGCTAAGACAACAATATACATTATCTTTACTATATCTATATTTGTCGAATAAAAAAATATATGCTAATATATATATAAGTATATATACAATAAGTATAAAAGAAATATTTAGTAGAATATATTTTTCATTGAATCGGCAGAGTAATATATTTTGAATATATTTTGTTACTCAGCGCACACAAACATCTTTCTCTCACTGCCTCTCTTCTATCCCATGTAAATAAGTTTGAATTGCTTTCCAAAAATTAAATTGCCTTGTCACCTTTACGTTTGTCGTCCCACATTTTTCTACGTGACAATATGAATGAAATAGCCAAGAAGTAGACACCAAGTGATGAAGAGCATTGACACGTACCAAGTTTTACACTTACAACGTAGTATTTAAATTTAACTTTTTTAATATAAGAATCAAAGTAAAAATTTCTCTCTCGAAAACTCAAAATGATAGGGGATTAGGTCAAATGTCATCGAGAGAGGATCTGTATCATTCTCCTGGACATTGTCAACAATTCTAATAAACTGAAGACTGGGGTGACAATGTAGCATACACTGTCGGGTTTTTACATCCAAGAAAACCTGAATCAAATCCCGCATTCAACAATTTTATTTTATTTTGTAAATCTAATTGCACACAGTTCCAATCACATTAATGAGAGCAATTAACCAAAGGGGGCTAAATGTAAGTAAAATTTGAAATTTTTACGTTAACATGTGGTACACTTGTACCTAGTTCTCAAATCCGTACACACCATGATTACTATGCCTGCATATTTGGGGTAAGTACCAGAAAACAATAAGCCTTTTCAACTACAATTAAGGCTTCTTTTGTGTTACAAAGCTTTAAATCTAAGATAGGCTCCTGAGGATGCGGACAAATTTATCTAAAAAGAGTCAATTAGATGAGGAAAAATTGGGGTAAAAATGGTGCTTTTATCAGTGTTTACTTTGGGGCTAATCGCTCTGTAACACAGGCGTTTTAAGGCGATTATTTGTGTCACGACGTTCTGATCCCTTTCTTTCACCTACACTCTCGACAATGGATGTGACAGTTTTTATAGAAAGTTTTTTTTTACATTATGCAAACCTATGTACTATCTACTGGAATTATAGAACATTTATGAATTGGTTCAAAAATGTGCTTTTAAAATTCTCATTAATTCAGTAATATATTTTTAATTTTGAAATTATTTAGAGTATGATAATTTCTATATATTTATGTGTCATATAAAAATTATATTTATTTATAAAAACAGTAGATTTGTATAATTGAAAGTGTAGTTTTTATCTGTATATACAAATAAATCTATTTTGACAGGAGAGGCGACCTTTGTCTCTTTAGATCAATATCCTCCCGGCAAAATTTCCATCTATACAAATAAATACACTCACGGAAAAACTTAAGGAAGTTGTACCTTTCAGCATATATATATATATATTATTATTATTATTCAAATTTCGAAATAAATTTACTGGCAATGTGTTGCTTTTCAATAATACCATCTGATGATATATATTATTATTTGATGATATTATTGTGAAAAGAAAAACACATTGCCAGTAAATTTATTTGTTACAATTTTTTATCGATAGACATAAAATTTTTATAAATTGAATTATTATTACATTATAAGGGACTGCGGCGTATGATTATAAAACAACTTAAAGTTTCACCGCATAAGTTTCTTTTCTGTGAAAAATCAATATTTATTTCAAAGAGAAATATTTACTATTTCTAACTTTTTTGGATGAAGTATGAAAGGGTGAAAATATGAAGAGTAATGGCGAACGGAAAATAAAAGTGTCCAGGGGCGGGAATCGAACCCACAAACTTCCGCTTACCGGGCAGATGCCATGTCCACTAGGCTACCCTGGACGTATCTTTCCGTTCGTAAATAATACTTAAAGTAACTTATAATACATTAAGCGGACATGGCATCTGCCCTGTAAGCGGAAGGTTGTGGGTTCGATTCCCGCCCCTGGACACTTTTATTTTTCCTTTCGCCATTACTCTTCATATTTTCACCCTTTCATACTTCATCCAAAAAAGTTAGAAATAGTAAATATTTCTCTTTGAAATAAATATTTATTTTTCACAGAAAAGAAACTTATGCGGTGAAACTTTAAGTTGTTTTATGAATTATTATTATTATTATATATTTTTATTATTTTTTAAAAAGAGAACGCTGGAATTTACATGTAAGAGAAATCCGCCGTTATATAAGTAAATAAGAAATGGCTTATGCTTAAATATGAAACTTCTTTATGTTTTGTCTATGAAATTTTATATGTTTAATATTGTTGCATCACTATCACAATATATGTGGCGCATGTGTTGGATATATTTTAGAGAGACACAATTACTAAATTAGTACTTAATTTACACTTAGAATACAGCACGCGTACTTAAAATTATTCATTTATAGACTGAATATACAAGTATGTTGCATATATGTTTGTAAACGTGTATAAACGTTTGTTGTGGCAGGTTATTTATCACTATATCTATCTTTTGTACTGTGTGGGTACACAGAAACACACATATATATATGACATAATGTTGCGGGAGAACGGTAACATATGTGTTTATTTATTTTAAAATGTGCAATATTTTTGAAGATGATCTTCTTTTCATACGATAAATGTATTTAAAAATGTACAATTAAGCATTCAAGATTATTCCTTTAACCAGGATGTAACTATCCCATTAGTCAAATCACAATATGTAAAAATAGAATAATGTGCAGGTTTCAAACACAAACATAGTAAATATAGGACTTAAATAGATACCAATATAGTAGCGGGTATCGGATAAAACTCGGATTATTTTCAATCTTGGTTCTGAATTGTATCCAGATTTGGGTGTGAAGAGAGGTTCCTCTCACATGCGATTAATATATTTTAAAATAAACAATTCAGCCTTTATCTGTCACTAAATATGTCTCAATTCTAATAGATTAATTCAAGATTACTCCTTTAACCAGAATGTAACTATCACATTAGCAAATCACAATATGTAAAAATAGATTAATGTGCAGGTTTCACAAACATAGTAATTATAGGATTTGAAGAGATACCAAAATAGTAGCGAATATCGGATAAAACTCTGATTAAACTCATTCTTGGTTCTGAATGGAATCCATATTTGGGTGTGAAGAGATTCTCAATTACCAAATTATACAATATACTACCTAATATGAGATCATATAGAGGATTTAGATTTTAAGAAGACATTAAGAAACAAATGTATATATTTCCTTGATTAAAATGTACCGAAATATTCCAAAATGGAATGTGCTAATGAGCAAAGAGAATGACTTGTCTAAAAGGCTCTCAAAGCTACACAAAATAAATTTAATTCAGATATTATTCTGAACATGAAGATAGGTAGACTTAGAGTTGCTGATGTTTGTTGGAATTTAGGTCTGTAAACAAATTGTAGTGTTGAATGTAGCCTTTGGATAATGCCGGTTAGGAATTGGGATCTTAGACGCGTTCTTAGACTATTCACAGACATCTTCACACCGAGCAAGATGTGGACTCTGATGTCTCACCTGTACTGCTGTGAGGTCATCGGTGTACCCCTTCGGCTGTCAGGAAGCTATGTGTGGGTCCATCACATTGCTTCTACTTGGTTTGTTTGGAGAGCAGCACTTGAATACTTCTCAATTATTTTTTCTATTCAGCCTAATAGGTTTTTACATTTTTCCGGCAGGATATGGATCTATAGAAATAAAGGGATCTATTCTCCCGTCCAAATACAAGTAGACGCAAGCTTGTAGACGCAAAACTAGACGCCCACTGAATTACCGTCTCCGAAAACTAGCGGATTCGGGTCAGTGACGAAGCCTTGATACCAGCTTTAGAAAATCAAAACGCCTACTGAAGACCATGGTATCGGAATAATGGCCTTCGTCAGAATATGGCGGGTTTTGATTTCATGAGAGATTCACAAGGAATCAAATAAAGCCTTCAGAATTTACAAACTATATGTTTAGTTGGCAAAGTGGCAAGGTCAATTCTATGACCAAAATATAGATGGAAATTTTGCTGGAAGGATATTGATCTATAAAACAAAGGATGCCTCTTCCGTCAAAATAGACCCTAGAACTAAGCGCCATCTCGCGATATCTCCATATTGGTGTGCTTTGCGCAAATTGCAAGGATGAGGGCATGCCATTTATTCTCGTGAATTAGAATGATGTCTTTCAGAAGATATAAAATCAGAGATTAGACACTTTGAGTTTTGGACATGCAAACACGATTCATCAATATATATATCATGAAATATATTAGTTACATAAAACTAAAAGTAGCAAAAATTATATTAATATAATATAGTTTATTTTAGCATTAAGAGCTAGGTGTGACACACAGAATGTGAAGAATGTGGGTGAAGATATGTCCCAATGTGAAGCTGTCCCATTCGAGGATGACACGGTGCGCCAAAATAAATCCCCACGCGCTGATGTGTCGGATGCGACGGCGCTCGACACCCTCTAAAAGCTTCTATATTTACCCTTCTCAACAGCGAGCGCGGTGGCCACATTCCTCTATTGTTCTTGTGTAAGCAGACAATTGACGGAAATTCCCAAGCCACTGAAGAAATTGTTAGACTTTTCAAACCTAAATACAGTAGTTTTAAAATTGCTTGAGTTTCACTCTCGAAGACATTAGAAATGACATTATTTTATACGTCTAACATATAATTAATAAATTTTGCTTTGATCAAAAGGAGGAACCTTTTCAGAGTTATAAACGGTTCCTAGGTTTTATTTCGGCAAACCTGCATCTTATACTGGGCACAAAACACAACATGTTAAAAGTGGCGAGGAAAGGCCTGGCCAGGCGGCGCTGTCCAGTGTGCGTCACAGAGAGCCCACACGTGACGTCCTTGAGAGAAATAAAGGCCAGAAGAAGGAGAGATATCGATCGATGACATCCCAACTCCCATACAGACCTAGATCAAACTCTTTGCAGATGACACTGCAGTTACAATTTATTGCAAGCGTATCAAAAATTCTCTAGAAACAAAATCCTGCAGAAGATATTGATGGGATGGCGAAAAACCTGGAGGGTAGGATGAACCCAGCAAAAGACACAGGCCATCCTCTTCAAGAACAGTGCCGTGAAAAATACAACATCCCAGCACACCATAATGGTACGCTCCTCTAGCCTCCCCATTTCATGGAGCAGGCAAGTACCTGACGGTAATACTTACTAACGTCTAACCTACAAAGATCATGTTGAAAAGCAAACCATGAAGTAAAATTATATCCCATGGTAGAATACAACATATTCGATTATATTTTACAGATATGGCAGCGCAGACCAAAGGCAGGTTACCAGTTAGAAGACACCGCGGGATATACTGGATCCCAGCGATTGCAGAATCTTTTACAATTTATAAAGGAAAAAGTAAAAGGAGCTGAAAGACTGAATTTTGTAAGAGCAGGTTTTGAAATAAAAAAAAAACACCAAAGAGGCCTTGAGACATGTGAGATCAATGAATATGCATTTCCCACCGCCATGCATCTCTTTAACCAAGCGTGAGAGAGAGAGATATGTGTGTTTTGTGATATGCCTAATAATACAAGGGCCACTCCAGAAGTCTACATACATCTTTTACCTAACATAAACATTTTCATAAAATAATAACAATGACTCATAGAGGGTGCGACTTTGTTTACAGCGGCAGCGGTAATTTCTAAACATTGCATCCGACACAATGGAGTTGACTAGAGAAAGTTTACGCGCCATGATATTTTACGATTATAAAAGTAATTTAACTTCTAAAGCATCTCATAAAATATTGACGAAAGCTTTAGGAGATAAAGCTTCTTCTATTAGAACAGATTTTAATTGGTATATTGAATTTAAATTTGGAAAAACCAACCTTGAAGATGAACCCCGTTCAGGTCGACCACCAACAGCAGTAATCCAAGAGAAAAGTGTGGGCATTGGATCGGCAGCAATCAGCACCATAATTAATAATCATTTAAAATACAGAAAGATTGTTAGTAGATGGGTACCTTACAGCTTGAGTGAATACTAAAAACTTGGTCGCGTTAAATGGTGTAATTTCATGTTGAAAAACTTTGATGAAGGCAAATCAAAGGCTGTTTCTAATATTATTACAGGCGGTGAAACTTGGATTTACAATTTTGAATCAGAAACAAAACGACAATCTACCCTTTGGTGTTCTTCAAAATAACCTCCTCCTAAGAAAGTTTTCAGAGCTCGAAGTGTTGGAAAACAAATGGTCGCTTGTTTTTTTTTTAATAAAAAGTGGTTTCATTGATATTATGAAGTTAGAAGATTGAAAGACAGTTAATACTGACTGGAGCTCAACTCAGAAGAGTCCTTCTTCACCGTGACAATGCAAGACCCCACACCTCATTTAAACATTAGACTTTTTAGTCAACTCTGGTGTCCAATTAGTCACTCGTCACTATATTCACCAGACCTAGCACCTTGTGACTTTTTTTATTTCCAAAAGTTAAATTATTGTTGAAAGGGATAAAATTTGACACTGTTGATGAAACACTGCAAGCCTTTATCAATGCCGTAAATTCCATCCCCGAAGATGACTGGTGTAAGTACTTCGATAATTGGTTTTCACGGATGAAATTTGCAAAAGGTGCTAATGGTGAATACTTTGAAAAATCTGAAAATTTGGAAGTTGCAGATTTAATAAAAATAAGTCATTCAAAAACCTTTGGAGTCACCCTTGTATGTCGAGAAATTTTATTAGAGCAAAACAAAGGATATTGGAACAACGCCGACAAAAGGCCGCGGCGGGAAAAGTTTGTTTTCGGTGCTTGAGAGAGAGACATGTGGCGAGGGACTGTAGAAGTGGTCTCAAGTGCTTTGTTTGTAAGGGCGGACACGTGGCTTTAATGCATGTTCCAAGGGGACTAAAGGAGGATCGGAAATTCATTAACAGAAAGTATATGTTAAAGAAAAGCTCAAAAGAAACTCGTTCAACATCAATGGCTAATCAAACGTTCTCAAGTGAAGTATTTCTGATGACCACCACATACTGTGATTAGCGAGTCCAAGGGAACTAAGTATTGTACGAATTTTGTTCAATTCTGGAAGTCAGAAAAGTTACATCAAAGGAGCGTTGATTATCAAGTTAAACCGTGTTATGTTTGGACGAGAGAAACTTTACAGAAAGCCCTAATCGGAGGAAACATCACTAAAGTACATGATCACATTATCTTCATAATCAAACTGGAAAATATAGAAAAATGGAATATGATCGTTCTTGATGTTTTAGAGGAAATGACCATTTCTAGTAAAATCACCTTCATTCCTCCCTTGGGTGCAGAAACTTCTTTCTTACAACATAGAATTTAATATTGAAGATTTTCAGACCAAGGAAATTTACATTTTGAATGGAAGTGATTATTTCGGCGAATCCCTGATTGGCAAAACATTGAAGATCAGGATCAACGGTTATAGAAACTGTTTTTGGCTGGATCCAATGCGAACGTGAATCATACCAAGTGGGAGGCTCAGTACAGACGATGGTTACAGCCTTGTTGAACCAAGTTAGAATAACGGAATTATGGGGCTTGGAGGTCATGGGATTAAAATATATGTTCAAACAAAAATCAAAAGGAACACGATGAATGGGCAAAATCAAAATCATTAAATCTAAGAAGAGAGAATGAAGGACAATATTTAACTACACTTCACTACCGCGGAAAGATAAGTAAAAACTATCTGATAATCTAATGATTGCTTATCGAAGACTGGTAGCGAGAACAAGGCGACTATATTTCAAATAAATTTGAAGAATATGAAATCATATTGAGGGAGTGTATTGGGAAAGATTTAATTGAAGAAGTACCGATGGGTATATGCGAAGTCTGGTTGGGTACATTATCTACCATGTCACCCAGTATATAAACCAGTTTAAGTTAAAGAGTGAAAGAAATGATTCCTGTCAAAGATGGATGGAACCGAGAGGCAAGATTAAAAACAGCACGGGAAATGTTGAGGCCGTTACAGAGAATTTATTCCCTGGAAGTCACCACGGAGGAAGATATAAACTATTTAAATCTCTGTGACCCACAAAGGGGGTGGGGGTATGCTAAAAGTAGCATGGGAAGGCCTCGCAGGTCGGCGCTGTACGGTGTGCGCTACATACAGAGAGGCCCCCACGTGATCCCTTGAGAAGGATCACCAGCAGGGGAGGGCATCAGGGATCGGTGAAAATTACGGCCAGTGAAAGCGCGGAGACGGTCAAGCGAACTAGCAGCGAGGGGACTCCGACGGGGACAAGAACCAAGAAACCTCTAGGCGATCCTAGACCTGAGCATGTAAAGAATAAGTTAAAAATAACAGGAAAAACCCAAAGAATAGAAATAAGATGTTACTCCAAGGAAAAAAATAACATTGGAACACAGAAGTATCACAGAAGAATTGCGAATATTCGAGGAGAATATTTTGGAAAGAAATAAATTTGTAAAAGGGACAGTTAAATTCAAAGCTCTTGAATGTAAATATTTTCATCTGACTTTAAAATTCTGCAAATTAGCAAATGAATTTTTTAAATTTACGAATTTTATTAGATATTTTATTGAGGATTTCGCATTTAGTGACTGGTAGCCACTTATAAAAAATATATTCTGAAATAATAGTCGAAATTTTGGAGAATTTTGTAGATAGAAATAAGTTCCAATATTATGATATATTGAATATTGTACAAATATTTGTCATATAAGAACATCCACATATCGATTTAAAAGAAAACAATATGCATGTAGAAGCCATAAAACATGAAGTAGAAGAGGGCAAGGAAACTTGAACTATCACATTTAGAATTAACCAAGTTACTAACCATAGAATCTAATTTGTATTTTAATTGTAAATTTCACTGTAAATTATATACAAGACATTTCTTATTACTTTACATCAATATTCCAGAAAAAAAAGGTCTCTAAGGTAACCATCAAATAGTCAAATAAAAACAAATAAAATGCGCAAAGATACAATGTGTGTCTTTTATATAACGGGACAAAAATTATTAAAAATTAAACACAAATTGGTGTTCTCTATGTACCCCTCCATGTCCGAACATCGTTTCATTTGAATCTTCCTTTGCCGATAGAAGAGCTCAAAGTGATAAAGTGATATGCTCTTAACGAGCTTTGTCGCTGTTGTCTTCACAGCACCAACAGTCAACACTCGTTCTTTTCAAGGCAGTCTTGAATTTTGGGAACAGAGGTTTTAGATGAGGTAAGTTCAGGCGAATAAGACGGACGTCGATGATGCTATGTTGAGCCAAATACGACATAATTAACAAGGATTAGTGTTCTAACACGTTGTCTCGTCGAAGGCTCCTTAATAAAATGGTTTCAAAAACGACATTATGAATAATCCTGGAAAGCTACAATCCCTTATTCCTATTTTATTATTAGAACAAATAAAGGTGTTTTATTTTAAAATTTCTAAGTGTGGAATGATGAGCATTGTGAATAACGATGATATATAATTGTACCATCACATGTCTTTGAATACCACTTTTTCGGTCACAGTGATAATCTTTAATTAGGGACGTTTACTCTTTTAAAAGCTATATTGTCCGACAGTTAGGTAGTATTTCTGTAATCAAAATGCATTGTTCACACAATAAACAATGTATTGTCGATATTTCTGGCCAAAATAATCCTTACGTTTTAAAAGCTCCGCCGCACCAAGAACGAGGCAGACGCACAAAAACAATCACCAAGGACGTTCGTTCGTACCTCCACTTTCCTGCTGCCGCAGGAGGTGACTAATTGTCATTCTCTACAGTCGCGCTGCCAGGTGTCGGCTTTCACGCTGGATCTCTGCTTCTACGAATCCTGCGGCAATCGCCCCTTCACTGCAGAGTTATCCTGCTATTCACCAAGGTCATACATACACATAATGTCTTCTCAATATACATATATGTTTTGAATAATTTGTTAGTTGTTATATAAAGGGTTGATAAGACAAAGGATCGATAAGATAAAGGGTTGAAAGTGCAGTCGTGATAAAAAAAAAAGATAATTATTTACCATATCAAGAAGCTTTTATTTTCAATTACTTGAGGAAAGATTACACATTAGTCATTTCCACAATATATAGAACACATTTAACACATGTTAATGTGATACTCCTGTTGAAGGGCTGACAAGTCCGAAAGTTTGAAAATAAAAGTCAAACAAGAAACCTAGCCCTGGAAGATTTATTTATTTTGCTTTAATTTGGCGACATACATAAAAAAAAGGCACAACAGATAAAATATACATAATCGATCAAACACATTCCAATCTTCCCAGTTTGGAGAAATGGAATGAGGTATTCCTACAGATCCTATGGCGAAATCCTTTATACATGTACTTTATATCTAGATGACCATTTTTCAGGTTCGCCCTTACACCCACTGATGATCTTGACGCTTTATACCTGAAACTCGAGCACCAGATAGACAATCTACTCGAACTACTGAATGATACAACTATCCTGAGCCTCTCTCGCCTGAACACAAGATTATTCTTGTTGAATTCCTCAACACTGTCATCGAGCATGCTGGGGACATGCATTTCATAATCCGCAACGGCCTGTCCGAACTCAAGGCGGCTTTAAACTCCTGATGAATTCCAGACGTCCCTCCGGAGGGGGCTCCGTCTGTTGTATATATTTCTCCCTATTCTAAAAATGACTGTAAACCTTCTCCCTACTGTTGACTAGATGTCAATAAACCATTTTTAATTTCTAATTGTCATTTTTCAGGTTCACAACCTTTCACCATGATAAAGTAAAGGCTGATCCGGAGTTATTCAAGGTCAATATAAATATTCAAATATTTTGAAAATTCCATCCACAAGGTCCTTTAATATCAAATATAAGACTATCGTAACATATCGTAAATTCACAACTCGATACTAAATATAAGAAAATAGTGGCGATTGAATATGCTACATTAGTGGTTCTCTTTCATGTCGTCTGAATTTAACGATCACTTGCGACAGAACAATAAATTTTAATGTCCAATATCTCACAATGATGGCAATACCTTTTGACAGAACAAATATATCTCTTGTCAACTAAATCAGGATCGTGACAATCCAAACACAGAATATTTCATGTCAAATTTATCATCAACTTGAAAATCCAACAAAATAAATATTTCTATATAATATATAGTACATAAAAATCAAAATTCGAAACTATTTTAAAAGCGTAAGATTCTTTTTGAAATTAAACAATTTCTACTGCCCTTACTGCAATGGAAAAATTAAAGGGAGGGCCTGGCTCATCAGTGGTGAACCCTCCCAGCGGTTTCGCCAGTTTAATCTACCATACCGCTGTTATATTGCATTTTTGGAACTTCCTTTTATAGTGATAGTTGCTAGACTCTTGGAATGGGTATTTTAGAAGAACTATGGACATAAGCTTTGAGGATAGTAGAATTACATGCAATTATAAATATATAATGCATATATAGTGCATCGTAATATAGTACATAATATAACCCTCTTCATAATATACTCTTATGTATAGACTATAGCATTAACCCGTGGTCCACGCAATTGAGAAATATGTGAGTGAATATATATAACAAATTTGACTCCAATTTACACTAAGAAGTTTTATTAAAAGTGTTATTAACACACAAACATTTTCTTTCTTTTTACCTTTAAAAGATTTATAAAAGGTTAACATGGTTCTGTCTTTGCTCTTTTTCTTATCCAAATACCTTAAATTCTTCCTCTTCCCCCCTATGTTCTGCTTCTATGACGCGTAATTGCCGATGCTACAGCGTGAACTTGTTATAACCCTATGTTTTTACATAAAATACAAAACCTTTTTGATACCTTAAAAATAATATTTATCAAATTTCTTTTTAATTTTCAATACTCCTCTAATACCAACTATTCCTCATATAATATATATATAATTCTACATACACACGTATATCGTACACACACATATATCTATATGTTATGAATATTTTGTTTTGTTGTTGAAAAAGATAGAGAATTGGAGGTGCAGTCGTGAAAAATAGGAAATAAATTATTTACCCACACACACACATCAAGTAGTTTTTATTTTGAATTATTTGAAGTAAATTACACATAAAATTATTTTTGCACAGTAATATAGAATTTATAAAATGAATTATAAATTCCTGATTTAAAAAAAATAGGTTGCTTAACTATACATATTTACAACAACATTCAAAGTGGTATCTTCTAAATCTATGGTCAAAAAAATGTAGAACAGTCAATGACTGAAAATAAAATACATGTTTTAAAAAAATAAAATATTTGCATTTTAGATTATATAATATATGCATACGCTTTTATTAAGACATATAGTCTTATACACGGATTTACAACGGAGTGTGTGTGTCTGAAAATAAATAGAATAAAAAAGTAAAAAATAATCACGTTTAATGGTAAAAAAAAGAAACTTATATACAGCGGAAAACATAAGTAAGTCAATTAATCTTATAAATAGGTTGGTCTGGGCAAATCCGAGGAAAAGAAAAAGATACAAAATAAATTTAAAAAGTAAAAACACTGGTATTTACATAAGATACATGTATACATCAGCCTTTACTAAGATCTCTTCCGTCTTATTAAAAAAAATCCTCAGCTAAAGAATGAAGGTTATAAAATTTTGAAGCTGAACTTGCTTACAATATCTGCATTTATAGAAAGCGAAATAGAAAAAAAAATAAAGGCAAGGAAAGGATAAATATTACAATCATGTTAGGTCTTGTTGAATTATTTTGGTAACTTATCTATGAATCTAACAACCTCTTTGCACCATATAGTGCAAATGTATACCACCATGTATAACAATATATGATAAAAAGAAACATATAATAACCCAAAAATACCAAACTTGCATATATATTCAACTTAAAAATAGGTGACTTTTTTTTGGTAATGACACTTGTATGACTTTAGATATAAGGGATTAAATAATTTCTGTGCTTTTAGAAAAGTAACAAAAAAGTATTGCGCCATTTCTACCTTACAGCTCATTTCCAGGTATCCCGTGTTTGCATTCCGCTGACCAACCAACAGCAGAAGATGTACCTTACCAACAGCTGGTGTATTTGTGAGATCCAATCGACTACCTCTCATGATTAACAGTGGAAGAATACGGTGGCACCATATATAGGGTTCTATATGTGTATATATAACAATATAGGAGAGTCTCCAAAAACCTTATAATTACCAAAAAAATACCAAACACTTGCCTATATATTCAGTTTAAAAATAGATCATTTTAATTTTTTTTAGTTACGATACTTGTATGACTTTATATATAGGGGGGATTAAATAATTTTTGTGCATTAAGAAAAGTAACAAAAAAGTGTCGCGCCATTTCTGCCTTACAGCTCATTTCCAGCGATCTCGCACATGCACTCCGCTGACCAACAAACAGCAGAAGGTGTACCTTACCAACAGCCGGTGTGAGACCCAATCGACTACCTCTCCTCATTAACGGTTACAGAAAGTAAATTAACTGCTCAAGCGCTAAGTATGTGACGTTGGGAAGCAGAAGAGAGCCAATCAGCGGGGGATAACATGGATACCATATAAACATGAAAACCGTTTAGAACGCAATTTACTGTCATGTTTATTTATTATAATACCTATTCTTAAAGTATAATTAGGAATAAAGGTATATCAGTTTTGAGTAAAAAAAGAAAAAGTACTAAATGTGCAAAGAACATAAAATAAGTACGACGAAGTAAATATAAGCGCAAAAACATATTTAAAATAAGTAAAAACAAAGTATAAATAAAGTTATAATGTGAAGAATATATGCTGTGTTAGCAATAAAATATGCACTAAGCACAAAGGTCGTCTACATTTATTGTAAATTACATTATAGATATTTCATATACTGTACTATGTATATATTAAGTAAGTAAGTATGATTATAATTTGAGCATAATATATATCATACGAATAACATATATATATATATTTAAAATAAGCGTTATTAATTTTAAGTACATGTATATACATAAATATTTAAAGTAAATAAAGACAAAGTGTTAAAATTACAATTATATTCTCACAATGAGTATCTTTTTTATTTAAAAAACGATAGCTTTCAAGCGTTAATCGCTCTTCAACGGGCTTACTATAATATCGACTTTATCCCACCATATATAGTAAGCCCGTTGAAGAGCGATTAACGCTTGAAAGCTAGCGTTTTTTAAATAAAAAAGATTCTCATTGTGAGAATATATTTGTAATTTTTTTTTTCACAATTTTATCATGAATAAAGACAAAGGGTACTCTCGTATGAAACTATAATATACATAAACTTTAAGTATAAAGTAGGGGTATATATATTGTGTTAATGAGTATGTATTAATTACGCACAAAGAAGATTTTGAAAGTATTGGTTATAAATATATATATTAACCCAAAGCAATAACGCGCCATCTATATATATAAAATAAAAAGATTTAAAAGCGCGAATGTTTCTTTTATACATAATACAAACTTCTACTGTCCTTACTGCGATGAAAAAATATATTGGGAGGGCTTGGCTCATCAGTGGTGAACCCTCCCAGCGGTTTCGCCAATTTAAATTTAGGATGGAATTCCATCCTTCAGTGTAGCATATAAAAGCAGAATGATCCAATACAGTATTAGAGCTCTGAGAAGCGGTCTGGCGGATTAAATTGGCGAAACCGCTGGGAGGGTTCACCACTGATGAGCCAAGTCCTCCCAATATATTTTTTCATCGCAGTAAGGACAGTAGAAGTTTGTATTATGTATAAAAGAAACATTCGCGCTTTTAAATCCTTTTATTTTATAAATATATATATGTTTAAAGACATATAGATTGCGAATTAAGCATAATAATACTAAGAATGAAAAGAGAGTACGCAGACATTTTAAGTATATTATTAGAGAGTAAGCATACAAGTACAAATCTAATGAGAATGATATATCTCCAGTAAGTATAGTTACGTCGGCTCTGCAGCTGTCGTTGTTTGCCAACAAGGTTTCTAAATAACAAGGAGGGTTATCTGTGCATTCAACTTAGTACGACGCACTTTATTACAAGTACTTGATAGTGGAATAAAGAACTATACAGACTTGCTTCCAATGTCACCGCCACCAGAAGGATCTTCCTTGTCAAAAATCGACTCATTTCTTGTCGGGCAGCTACCTTGACATAGTCTTCCCAGATAATCCACACGGTCACACTCGTTCCGATATCCACTTCACAGAGCAGTCGCCAACCCCGCCTGGTCAGGTTTAGGGACCTCCAGACTCCAGGCCAACAGCTTCTATTCACCGGACCTTCTCCGACCGCGACTTCCTCAGGAATCCTTGTTATCAACTAATGCCATTAGACTGAGTACTTTCTTTCTTGAAACCCGCGGTCATTTCCCCTACGCTCCCAGCCTTGTTTGTTCTGCTGGACAATCTCGCTCGGCTGCGGTGCACCCCGCCCGTAGCACTTCACTGTGATCATACCGAATCTCAGGAATCGTCGTTACAGAATAAAACGCATAAAAAAGCTGAGAACCCAATACATTTAATTTGACAATACTTAATCACATATATCAGACCATACGTTATTGTTATATGCTCGGTAGGGATTTATTATAATATTTCATAATTTTCAAGGCTTATAATCTCTTGCATCTTACGATATTTGGAAATATAATATATAAATTTATATGTATGATAAGTTTCCATCATCGTTGCTCGTGCTTTCAGGCTTTCAAGCTTTTCATTCTACAGATGGATTAACTCATAGTACATAACACGGCCTGATAGATAGTACAATTCATACTATAAGCATTTTACTTGAATATAAAAATAACCGATGTTTTCATAACTTGTTTAAACGTAGAGAGATAAGTATAAATCTAGGTATCTATCAGATGGTGTTATGTAGTACTAGCGGATGTGTACCCGGCTTCGCCCGGGTTTTATCCGAGTGAAAGTTTGCCTAACGAATATTATTGATGATAATATTCCGGAACACACAGATTATTATGATAATAATGATAATGATATTCGTTACATTATATATTTATATATTAAATGAAATATATTTTTCGAGCAAACATATCTACTCTCTCTACTGAATAGATTTTAAAAAAGATATATATAAATAAAAATATCTAGAGATATACTACATGATCTTAGCCAAAAGGCCGAGAAACGATATTTTATATATAGATATGACCAGACTTCGTGTGTCTTCTGCTCGAGTGAATGTTTCGCTGGTAGAATTTTGTTCCTGCCTACTAAAAATTATTATCTGGCTTTGCCCGTGGTCTGCTTTAGTGAATATTCCCCTAAAGAATTTTGTTTATGTCAATCAAGCACGACACAGCAATATTGTCATCATCATTTCTGACTAAAAAAATATTGTTGCTCAGTACTCGGTTGATTATAATTTTTCTTGGTTAAAAGTGCGGCAAAAAACTCTTCCAGATTTAACTCTGTCCTGTTCAAATTTCAGCGAGATTAGTTACATATTGAGGGCGTGCATAGCCGAAAAAAAATATATATATATATTCCCGGCTTCGCCCGGTTTTTACCCGAGTAAAAGTTTGCCTAACGACCATTTGTTAAAACGATTCTAGCACAAACATCCAATCCCTTCTGAATCTATACTTGTCTATACTCTCGATAATTTGAATTTTTTTCCTGGTCCCTTGAAAAATACTCGATAAGTTAAATAAAATCAATATTAATTGGTCCACTCGGTAATTTGAAGTTGAAGGAATAGTATCTTGCCACAAACGAACATTTGTAAATAACTGTATTTAGCGAATGTACCAGGCTTCGCCCGGTTTTTACCCGAGTAAAAGTTTGCCTAACGAATATTTTTTTAAAACGATTCTAGAAAACATCCAATCCACCTATATATAGATTTATAAACGTATATAAATATTGTTATATGCGTTTAAATATATTTTTGAAACACATACTTTTTGAAAACATTTATTAAATTTTAAATAAGATACATTCTCTAAATATTTATTAATATTGAAATGTCAAGTTTTTTAAAACGTCATTGGAATATTATATTGCTAAATCTTCAAATTAAATATTAAATTTATTATACTTGGAGCACATTTTAGCATTTTTACAATTTATAAATGTAATTTCACCAGATACCGCTAGAGGCGCTGCTTGCGAGTGACAGTAGAAATCACATGATTGGATAATCTTATCTTAAAAACATTCTAACAAACTACGTGTAAAATTTTTAACCAATCAAATTCATTTATCGTCGCGACCAGTGCGACGCCAAGCGGTAAAAGGATGGAACTAACGCTTTTTGGTTTAATTTTTTTTTAAAGCACATTAACCTTTTTAGTTTTTTGAATAGCCTATATGTTAAACGAAATCTTCAGTTACCTACATGCGAAATTTCATAATGATTGATTCTGTAGATTTTGCGCAACGCGATAACAAACATCGATTTTGGATTTCATTTTTATAGATATAAGGATGAGGGAATCCTTCTCTAGAAGGGCACGAAGACCTGAAAGCTCATAGTACATAACACGGCCTGATAGATAGTACAATTCATACTATAAGCATTTTACTTAACTATAAAATTAACTGATGTTTTTATAACTTGTTCAAACGTAGAGAGAGAAGAGAGAGAGAGCTGAGTATAAATCTAAGTATCTATCAGAGGTAGTGTTATGTAGTATGAGGGAAACCTTCTCTAGAAGGGCACGAAGACCTGAAATCTTGAGCAACGACAATATTAAAATATCAGCAATAAACTTATCCCGGGATGAGATTCTTATCTCCAACTAATCACATTTCCTAACCAACGATGAGCATTCCTTTTTACCACCAATGCAGACGTTTTTCTAAAATTCTCGTAATTATTAGTTCTCATGTTAGCCTTTAAATAAATATTTTTATCACCAAATCCTATTTCTTTTTAAACAATTAATACCTTATTTAATGTATCATAATCTTGACAAACCAGCTACTTAAAACGTACAGTTTCATCTCTTTTATATCACGCATTCGTGGCAAACCAGCGCGCGCGAGGGAAATAAATTACAATTTAAAAAGGTTGACAAAAAGAGTATAATTAGATATGTGTGAAAAAAAGGACACAAAGTTTAAATTTTTCGAGAGATTTCTTCATATTTATCAATATATTAGTTAATAAAAATGTTTCCACCACAGATACATGTAGTTTGTAAACATTATATCCATTAATGAACTGAGAAAGGAGAGAGAGAAAGAAATTCTCGAAATATTTCAATTTTTGTATTTTTACACAGATCCAGGGAGTATGTTTTCTTTCTTAACATCAGATTATATCGATATCCAATAAATTCAAAATACTATTCAATTTCATCCAGCCAAAAATCAATTTTCATTTTAAATGAAATATGTATCACGATTGTGTGATAATTCAGCAAAAGGAAAATTTGTATATTTTACGTAAAATATACAATAATGTGTGTGACAATTCAGAGACATTAGGTGTCCCATCCACGTCACGTATACTACAATCGGGACGATAGATATTTGTCAATCACCTAACCATTTGGTGCCAAATATATCGCAATAGTGACGCAATATTTGTCCACCTGGCTTCCTCCCTCTTTCATGTCAAAATATTATAAATCATGGCTACCGTTTTCTGTCGGTGGCTTCCTTTTATGTCGAATATACGACGTTATGGACACTTTTGGTTTCTTTTACACAAAATAAAATTATCATGTTGAAAATGACATTCCTAGCTTCGCTTTAGATTGAATGTTCCAAACATCAGAACCATGATGGAGGTTTAAACTGATACAGAATGTTATGATATTATATGATATAATACGATGCACTAGCGCACCATCTGTTATGAAAAGTAGTAACTATTTTAGACGCGTAAGATTCTTTTTGAAATTAAACAATTTCTACTGCCCTTACTGCAATGGAAAAATTAATGGGAGAGCCTGGCTCATCAGCGGTGAACCCTCCCAGCGGTTTCGCCAGTTTAATCTACTATACCGCTGTTATATTGCATTTTTCGATCTTCCTTTTATAGTGATACTGTTGTTAGACTCTTGGATTTTCTATTGCAGTAAGGGCATTAGAAATTGTTTAATTTCAAAAAGAATCTTACGTGTCTAAAATAGTTTCTAAATATGATATAAGTTAAGTTATTGTCGAAAGGGATAAAATTTAAAACTGATGATGAAGCACTGCAAACCTTTATCAATGCCCTAAATTCCATCTCCGAAGATGACTGGTGTAAGTGCTTCGATAATTGGTTTTCACGGATGAAATCTCGCAAAGGTGCTAAGGATAAATACTTTGAGAAACTCTGAAAATTTGAAAGTTGCAGCTTTAATAAAAATAAGTGATTGTAAAATCCTTTGGAGTGACCTTTGTATCTGAAGAATTAGGTGGTTTAGGAATACGATTTAATGATTGGATAAAATAGTTTCACAAAAGCTCTGTTGAATGAATAGGTCATTTTGATAGAGAGTTTCTACACACACATACACTCACCTAGGGAATATAACCCTGGGCCCTTTCAACGAATGGAATCTCTTAAACATCAAAAAACTTTATTGCATAGCTCCTTGATCAATATCCGGATATTCAGTGCATAATCTTTATAAAAATATTATTGTAATAATAGAAAACAGCCTTAATTGTTTTCTTCGGTTTGGAAACCCTCTTGGAACCTTATCTACAAAATTTGAGCCTTTCCTTTATGAATTTAGTCATACATATTTGAATCACCCTCTGTACCGATTGTTTTCAAAATGTTCTAAATATTTTCAGCATATTCAAGAAGATTGAGCCCAGCTGAAATATTTGTTTTTATTGTTTTTAAAGATAAATTTGGTACAAACTTGGCAGACAATCGTATCCTACTTTAACCTCTCTCTCTCTCTTCAGTCAGAATTATTTGAGATGAATCTTAGATTATTTTGTACTTCTCAGATAACTTGTGATTTCAAAGCTGCTGAACTTTGGTTAGTTTTAGGAGTTACGGATCTTTAAGGTCATTCATAATTTTAATCTCCACGGTTATTTCTGGAAAGTAATTCATATACTTATTATACTTATGTAATTCATATACTTTTAAGAATAAACAATTCAACTCTGAATAAGTGCCAGTGCACACCTCATCATGTATTTAGAAAAATTTGATACTGCTTCTCTGTCTCACTCTCTCTGCTCGACTCTAACTACTACGCCGACAACGCGCAGTGCAGACGCTTGTTCAAAGTTCAACTGCAAAGAAGTGGCACGAACTACTACATCATAACTTAAATGGGAATGTTTAATCTTCTTAGTGTATTTAGTCAAGGTATTTTTTCATTAAGAGTGGGGACCAATCCCGATACTTTGGATCACTCCTCATGAAGATATAAATATACATTGCTAAAAATGCAGAATAAATTCTAAAAACCAAGTTATAGATATGATTTTAAGCTAATTATTTACACGATAAATAGTAGTTATAATATCATCCAGGTTTTACGAAGGTTTATAATTTCCAAATATAGATTTTAATATGGCATAGATGATAACTCTCCTCCTTTTCTTTGATCAACAACCTCCAAGACAAGGCAATTCTTAGAGTAAGAGACGCTTTAAATTTTAATCATTCAAATACGTTTTCTTCCAACAAATATATTAAATAATTTATTTATTAAATATCAATATAGCTCTAATTTCGAACTATGATAAATGTATTTAAAATAGAATTGTATATGAGAAATTATCTCAGTTGAATTAATGCGACGGATAGAGAGAGAGAAAGACAGAAATATCGAAAAAATATATATTTTAAAAATGTAACTCCAAGGCATCTCATTAGATGTCATATATAATATTTAAAATATATGCTAATGATCAATTAATAAATGTCACAAGTTTCATTATAAAAAGTTTAAAAAACATGATTAAATTCTTTATTAAATGTTACATTATTGGTCAAGACAAGATGCGCCCAATAAAATTGCTCAAATCCTATTTAAAATTACAGTGTATTGGTTCTTCTTCGAAAGGACCAATCAATTCAAGTTGTGGTGGCAAGCCCATCCATTGAGTTCCAAGCCACGGGTAAACAAACAAAACACTCTCCAGGGAGCAGCGGCTTTAGATTAGAACGTTTCCCTCCGCAACCTAGCCAAACCCATTTATCGGCCCTTCTCCAATTGTTTCCCAACGCCAAGAAACTATTTTCCAAATCCCATTTAATCAAGTTCAACGGGAGAAACAGGAATCCAAACTTAATCCTCCCAAAGCGCGGTCTTATTTAATATTTCACATTTTATAAAAATCAGAGAATGCTATTAACTTACCTCTTCTAAATATTTATTACAAAGAACAAAGATAATTGGCGTGAATTTTTATATTGCATTGGTCTGTGTCCAAGTCCTCCATACATATTTACTCCTATCAGCCTTCCTGCTTCTATGCAAATTTTGTAGTCACTTTGAGCCTAGCAATGAAGAAATTTTAATTGAGTAATTATATAGTTCTATCTTAGAACGCGTGAACTTGTAGAAACACGTCATAGAATGGGTTTCTAAATGTTTTTTTTTCTACATTTGTCTGGTCCTTATTCAAATATTATAAAACAAACGACGTTCAAACGACGGAGAAACTCACGAATACACCAAATAGAAATGCAAAACTTGAAATATAGATTCAACCTTTTTAGGGCAATTTAAAAAAACGAAAATAATCTGCCAAATTTCGAAAGCCTTGCGTGTGCGTACGTAATGTTAATAAAATGAAATGAACTGCGCATGCGTCGCAGGAGAGTGCAGGCTAATGACAAACAGGGTCATCATATAAACCGATTTTGATGTCGTACATTGTTACGGTAGTGAGGACGAGAAGTCGTTTAAATTGAAATAAGCTACGGAATTTTCGAAAACAAAGATAAAATACAAGTTCAAAAGAAAATTTTATTTAATAATCTTCGAAACAAAATCACTTTTCGCAACTAAAGACCTATGTCATTTCGCTCCCCAATTTTTGTTGCATTTATAATCATCTTAATTCAAGCCTCTGAGTAACTTCAGTAATTTTATATTATGACTTGTCATGACTCGAAGCGCTGTCCTTTAAGAGACATTTTCATTTTACTGTATAGGAAAACGTCATTTGGGACAAGAAAGGTGAATATGATTGGACCTGAGAAGATATCGAAACATTGTTTTCGGCCAAGTAATTCAAATCTACAGCAGCAGTATGGAATCTTGCGTTGGTTGAGAACTAAAAACTTTCCGAACTTATTTTTCAACTGCAGATTGTCGTGAGTATAATAATATGAACATATAGTCCTTTATTCTCAAAATTTTCTGTATGCATATTTTTCGAATTTTGGCATTTTCTGCAATTTGGTCGATGTTCTTTTCTATTTTCTTCTTTATCGGCCTTCCAAGTCTTGGATCATCGTGGTTTGAACTCTCCGTCTCTTTTTAAAGCGACTCACCATTCATAATCTGTGTTTTTTTTTGTAAGCATGTCTCGCCGAATGCCTTTCGAAGCATTAGTAACGTCTCTGTAACTGAAATTTGATTTTTTACAAAGAAACGATCGCATATTCGTTGTACGGAAATTTTAAGCATCAGGAAATCATCAATAATACGGGTGTATCTGATAGCAAACACAGATTAATATATTATAATAACATATAGAGAATGGTTGTGGTGGTTTTAAGACTTAATGTTCAAGAACTATAAACACGTGCTCCTTTTTTCGGTCCACAGTCAGAATTTTTAAAGTTAAATCATTCTGGAAATTCAATGAAAGTACCTTATAGTTATAGAATACCGAAAAAAAAAAAATTCAAAAAGTGCATATTATGGATATTTAAAAAAGATTATCACGAGGATTGCCTTTGCGATGGGAAGCGCATCGGATGGTACTTAGGCGAAATCTCAGGCTTCTCAGAATTTATTGCAATGGTACCCATAGACGTAGTTCCGTAATACATACGATGAAATCAATATCGCTGAAGTTTCTTCTTTAGAATGTTTCAATGCCATTTAAAATACTGGGTAAAAAATAAAAAAATCAATAGGTAAATTATTTTTTTATTTCCGCCTCTGCAAGAATATCTTCAGTAAAATTGGGCACTTTGCCACTGGTTCACTATTACATAGAGCTCTTTAGTTGAAAGGTATTTACGGTACAAGAAGAAACAATGTCGTATCGTGGCTGGGAATGCCCCAGCGCCGTCTAACATTCAATTGACCATGGAACCCATGTGCCGGGAAGGTCGATGGGACAGATGCGCAGTGGTGATTGAGGCCTGTGATCGATTCAGCCACCCTTAGATATGTTGCCATAGACCTGCATTTCAAATTCGCCCCCCCCTCCTATCTCTAGAATACCTCTGCTATCTAACACCCGCTAACCCTTCATTCTTATAAAGTCTAACGCTAAATCATACCGTCGACTCTCCCCAACCGCCTTATTTCTCATCAATTAAAGTAGAGCTCACTTAAATTCGACATATTTACTGACATTTTCATTGTTGTAAATATAAATTTTGATTCAACTTCTCTCTATTTAGTAAGAACCAACGCCAAAAAGGTATGTAGAATGAAAATTATAATTTTATTAATGGAAAATTTGCAATTGCAGTATAAATAAGAATTGAAAGGTTTTTTTTTGCAAAAAGCTTTTTAAATGTAATTGCTCATTTATAGAATGGATATTCAAACTAACACGGCGTTTGTCACACACACACACACACACATATCAATCAAATAAACAATTATAAACAAATTTAGCTGTTAGACGAATTAGCATGTGTTTCTGTGCTCTATGGTATTATTTCTTTTGAGTATTTCGAAGATCTTACTTTGGTGGGAAAATCTCTGTAAACATTAGTAAAACTGTTTGAGTCAAAAGGCGATCCATTAATTAAGATTATATAAAAGGGCGTACCTGGATCTGTAAAGAAAAAAAAAATCTTAAAATATTTCGAGAGATTGCTCCCTCTTTATCTGTGCAATAAATTGATAAAGAGGGAGCAATCTCTCGAAATATTTTAAGAATTTTTTTTTTCTTTACAGATCTAGGTACGCCCTTTTATATAATTAGTAAAACTGTTTAACAAATAGATCAACAGTTGGAAGAGTTCAATGATTCCTAGTCAGGGTCGTCGACCATTTTACACTCATGGACAAAACTTAAAGAAGTTTCATTTTTCAAGCATAAACTATTTCTTATTTGCTTATATAAAGGGGAATTCCCACACATGTAAATTCGAACGCTTTCCTTGAGAAGAAATCTAGTGATTATAGAGTTGAACACGTGTCGTACTCATAAAGAAGGTTTAACGTGCTGGAATTAGAGCGTCCTTATAGTGAATTATTCTATTCCTACTTGATACAATACCAAGAATAAAGCAATCAATGGCTACAAGGCACTATCTGGATAACATATCACGTGTATGAGCGATCGGGAGGAACGAAACGAGGAAGCCACAGCGGGAAGTCGCCAAGTTGTTCAGCGTGTCTGAAAATGTGATATCCCGTCTCGGAAGTCAATTCCAAACTACTGGGACTTGTCGCCGGAGGAACGCTGGGGACTCCTCCCAAGGTGACGACCAATACTTGGCTCTAACAGCCAAGCCTTCACGGAAGATGTCAGCCCGTCAACTCTCCCTGGAGCTTTCCACGGCCACTGGCAGAATTTTATCTATGAAAACCGTCTCATGAAATCTTTAAATGCAAGGCCTTTACTCTACGAAGCCTGCGATATGCGTCTCTTTGACCCCACCCCTTGCTTGGTGCAGAGAACAACTGGAACTATGAACAATGGAGGCAGGTTCTGTTCTCAGATGAATCCAAATTTAGCCTGAAAAATGATTCCTGACGCTTCTACAAGTGAAGAGAAAGGAGCACATGCTACTACCCCTCAAACATCGTAGAAAGGGATACCTATGGCGGAATGGGTGTGATGATCTGGGCAGGGATCATTACAAATGGCCGCACACTCTCTATGTGTTCAATGGCGGGACTCTGAATACCCAGCGATATCGGGACGAGATCCTAGAACCCCATGTCCGCATTTATGGGAGGGTGTTGGCCTGGATTTCATGTTTAGGGATGACAACGTGCCCCCACACAGAACCGGTCTGGTTAATGAATATCTGGAATCCGAAGACACGTAAAAACATTTTTTTTTAAATCATCATTAAAGATATGTTATATATTCTGGAAAAGAGAAAATGATATATTTAATAAATAGTGGGGGGGAGGGGGAAAACGTGCCTACCTTAGATAGATCAGGAATCAAATTATTTACAATCTAAAGTATATAGTGAAACCAAATAACCACAATGGGTTTAATCAGACATCTTAATTCAAAACTTAAAAACAGAAGATAGAGCAGAGAACTACCCAATTGAAGACAATTGCTAAGAAATTCCCAAGCGTCGAAAAACGCTTTTCCACAATAAAAAATCCTTTTTTACCTTTGGTTGATAGAGAGAAAATCCTTTCTTTATTACCAAGTATTATAGAAATTTTGAGCAGTTTGTATGCGGAATGGAAATAGTTTCCCGTCACTTTGAGACATTTTTATTACATGTTGATGTTGTAATGTGTATGAGTTGTCTGAACAAACTCGCTACGACTTACAAGCTGAACTGAATGTTTATTCAATCTAGCAATCTTCTTATATACAAGATAGAGATAAAAAGGAAATAATTTACATAAGTTTAAAACAATTGACAAATGGAATAATTTTGCATAGCCAACAATTATAACACTTAACAAAGGTTATTTACATATCACAACATGTTTCCCCTCTGGTACAACAATTAAAGAATGTCACGAATCTAGACAACCATCAACAATCAGATCAGGCAAATCAAAAGGCGGTTGACATGCCTCCCCTCTGTTTAAAAACCAAATCTTTGTGGTTTTCTTAACTCTCTTCCAAACCTTGAAAACCGGGGCCTTCCGGATGGTTCTGGTGCAATCCCAGCGGATGTAGTCGCGCCTTCCCTCTGGTCAATATTGGTCTCTTCACTTGACCGCTGTATCGGGGCTGTGGATGACTCGCCCATCGTTGGACTGTAGCACTGCGGATGTTGAGCTTCTGGGGAGGCGGTAATTGGTTCTGAAGACAACTGGCTTTTCTCGTAGCCTCCATCCCTTGGCCTAATAAATTGTTGATTTCTTATCAACCTATTTCCCGATGGTGTCACAACTTCAAAGCTCTGAGGAGAATCAGCCTGCGCTGAAATCTTCACCGGTGTCCATGTCTCCCTTGGATGTATTTGACACCATGCATCCTCTCCTACATTGACCTTGGGATAGCTTTTACTATTTCTGTCATACTGCTCTTTCATTGAGCTCTGTCTTTTTCTTTTGGCATTCTCTATACTTCTCCAATTAGTTTGATAGGGTCTATATAGCGGTGTAATTCTGGGGATCTGACATCGAAGGCTCCTCGACAAACATAACTGTGCGGGTGACGGTAGGTCATTTTTTGGTGTATTTCTATATGCCAGAATAGCCAGATATGGGTCGGACCCTTCATCTCTACATTTGATTAGTTGATTTTTTATTGTTTGAATGTTTCTCTCGGCCAGACCATTAGATCTATGAAGGTGTGGACTTGAAAATAGCTGTTTTATACCCCATCTTATACAGAAGTCAGTCATAATCTCTGAGCGAAACGGTGGTCCATTGTCGGACATCATGGTTTCCGGAATCCCGAATCGTGCAAATGTTTCTCTCAATTTATTTTTTACATTAATCGCCGTAGGTGGGTCCAATGTAAATACCTCCGGGTAGCCACTATATCTGTCGACCACTAACAAATGGGGCTTTTTCTGAATATAAAATATGTCCAATGATACTGTCTGCCATGGATAATCTGGAACTGGGAAAGGTTTTAACGGCTGCCGTATTTTTGATTTCTGATGTTTTTGACAAATTTCACAATTTTTTACTTTTTCAGCAATGTCGATGGACATTCTCGGCCAAAATAAAGATTCTCGCGCCAAACCCTGAATTGCAGATATCCCTTGGTGCGATTGGTGCAACAAATTAAGCATAGCATTCCTTTGTGTCTTCGGAATCACTATGGCCGATCCTATACATAATAGATCATTCCATAAGTACAAACGGTGTCTGAAATCGAAAAATATTTTGGAATCTTCATCGACGTCTTTTTTGCATATAGGCCATCCCTCAATCACATAATCGATTACTTTAACCAAAGCAGGATCCTCTCGGGTATCTTTCTGCATCGCTACCAGTTTTTCGTCCGAGATATTAACACGTACCATCTTGACCATTCTTTTGTCTTCAAGAAAAGGCGTTGGTAGTTCGTCCATGGGGTGAGTATCCCTGGATAGGGTATCAGCCACAATCAAGTATTTTCCTGGTTTGTACTGCAATTTGAAGTCAAATGCTATAAGCTTCATTACTAATCTTTGTAGACGCGGTGATATATCACTCAGCGGTTTTTTGACTAGAGGCAATAAGGGCTGGTGATCCGTCTGGACAACGAAAGTGTGTCCTGACAATAGATATTCGAACTTTTTGCATCCTTAATAAACACTCAATAACTCCTTCTCAATCTGAGAGTACTGTTTCTGCGAGTCGCTAAATGACGCGGATGCGAATGCTAGAGGTCGATCTTCCTGTAGCAGAGCAACTCCCATTGCATCTTTGCTGGCATCACACTGCAAAATCAGCATCTTGCTTTTGTCAAAATGTGCCAACGAAGGAGCATTCCTCACGCATTCCTTAATATGATCGAATTCCCCATCCTGTTTAGGCCCCCAATGCCAGACAACATTCTTTCTTAAGATTCCTCTTATATTGGATGTGGACGCAGCTAAGTTTGGAATGAATTTTCCTAAGTAATTATAAAGACCCATGATTCTTTGCAGCGACTTTTTATCCTCTGGCCTTTTAAAGGTAATTAATTTATCAATCTTATTTGGCTCTGGATCAATTCCATTTTGTGATATCACATGGCCCAAGAAACGAACTTTCGTTAGACATATTTGAGCCTTTGTTAAATCAAATTTGATATTTTTTTCTTTTGCTTTTTCTAGAATTCCCTTTAATTTTTTATTGTGCTCTTGAATGGTATCCGCATATATCAGCAAATCGTCTACATATGTAATATTTTGAAAGCTATCCCTAAAGATATTCGTCATTTTCTCAACAAAAATTTGTGCCGATATTTTCAAACCAAATGGCAATCGGTTATATCTGAATTTGCCAAATGGCGTGGTCATCACCAACAGATCTCTGCATTCCTTTGCAACCGGAATATGCCAATAGGCTGATTTCACGTCTAACACGGTATAATACTTAGCTTTGGGTATCTCGTGCAATAGTTCAGCTGGAGCCGGAGTCTGGAAATGTCTTCCCACAAGAGCCTCATTTAATTTCCGAGGATCCAGGCATATTCTGATTTGACCAGATTTTTTTTTTACAACGACCATAGGATGAGACCACTCTGTTTCATGATATATTTTTGTTACGATTCCTTGCTTCACCATCTTTTCCAATTCAGACTGAACTTCGGCTCCGAGGCTTGTTGGGATGCGCCTGGGAGGGACTTGCACAGGAGAATATTCAGGCTTTGTGTAAATCTTACATTCCGAGTTGATTAATCCTACTCCTTGAAATACTTCGTGGTATTGTTCGAGGATTTTTTGAGTTTCAGAACACAATTTCATTTCATCCGTGTTTATATGATTGATTCGCCTCAAGATTTCAAGCTTCTCGCAAGTATCGCCCGTGATAAGTGTCTGCGCTTCTACATCGGCTACGATAAATTCAAACATTCCTTTCTTTTCACCATATTGGCATAGCACATTGCATTTGCCGACGATAGGCAATTCTGTATTTCCATATGCGAACGCCTTTAATGACGTGGGTCTGATTTCTGGTCTTGATGGCCATTGGTTTATTACTTTATGAGGAAGCACATTTATCTGTGCGCCAGTACCGTGGTCTTCTTGCCATTAATTATTATTACCGCGGACCACTTGTCCGACCGAACAGTCTTTACAGCAACCTCATTAAGATTTATCTCGTCACAGGATTCTTCAGCTTCACTTTCCGCTAAGAGATTTCTTATACGTTTTGTTCGGCAAACTACTGAGAAATGATTGGTTTTTCCGCATGCATTACATTTCTTCCCATATGCTGGACACTTTCCATACTTGTGTCGTTGTCCACACCACTTACATGGTTCTATTATTCTTTCTCTTCTCGGGTTTATACCGCTTGGTCCTGCTTCTGCATTTTCCATTCGAATTGTATCTTTCACCCAATTACGTTTTTCAATTTTTTCAATCATTTTTTGCTCATTCAACGATGCTACTTGTGAACATGTTGACTCGGAGATCACAGCTATCGAAATTGCCCTTGGTAGTGTCAACTGTGGATCTTCTAACAATTTTCTTTTCACTTCTCGGTCAAGTATTCCAATTATAAGGCGATCCCTTATGAGAGATTCTGTTAAATTCTCGAATTCATATTCTTGTGCCAGATGCTTTAATTCTGTGACGAATTCCATGATTCCCTGCTTTTCCTTTTGTACACAGGTAAAAAATGCATTTCTCCTTTGAATCGTATTTTTGAAGGGCTTAAAATGGTTCGTAAGCATATCAAGCATTTCCTTTACATTTGGGTAGGTATCATTTTCACTTATGTGAAATGTTTTGTATATCATCACTGTTTTCTCACCAGCAATATGCTTCAAGATTGCTCGCTGACGCACCAGCGGCATGCTTTCTAAATTTACCGCTATTGCAAAAAATTTCAAACGACTCTCTCCAGGTTTCCCATTTTTTCTCGTTGCTGTACGGGACAAATTCCGCCGGCGGCTTGATTCCTTCCATTCTACTCAATGTTGAATTAATCTGTTTTAATTCGATACTTTTGTCGACTGCGCCATGTTGTAATGTGTATGAGTTGTCTGAACAAACTCGCTACGACTTACAAGCTGAACTGAATGTTTATTCAATCTAGCAATCTTCTTATATACAAGATAGAGATAAAAAGGAAATAATTTACATAAGTTTAAAACAATTGACAAATGGAATAATTTTGCATAGCCAACAATAGGTAACAATTATAACACTTAACAAAGGTTATTTACATATCACAACAGTTGATAGTAATACACTATCGTTTATGAGAATATTTCACATTGTAATTTCAGTATGGACAGTTTATATATTGTATATTGGGGTGTAGGAGCTAGTGTAGAGAGGGACAAGCGGAATACGGAGTATTTTCCAGATATATCATCATTATGAATGAAGTGGAACTACTTCCACGCATACATTTGGAAATAAAGAAATACTGGATATACAGACAAATTTGTAATTTATATATAATATATTCTCTGAAAAAACAATAGAAAAAATAAAAATAAAAAGGTCAGGTGTTGATATTAAAAATAAAAAAGGCATATCCTGACCAGGAGCACATGTGCTTTTCAGAAGGCAGAGCGCCATCTGGTGGAACAGAAAGCAACTATTCATTGATTTAGCCTGTTCCCTGATATTTGGCCAACCAAATTTCTTGATAAATGGCTTTTCTTGATTTATCAAGAAATTGGGTTGGCCAAATATCAGAGAAAATGTTAAATCAATGAATAGTTAATTTCTGTTCCACCAGATGGCGCTCTGCCTTCTGAAAAGCACATGTGCTCCTGGGCAGGATATGCCTTTTTTATATATTCTATGTGTAGGTAAACGAAACGCGCGGGACAACAACATACGATGTTCCAAGAGAGATATCCAATATGGTTCCGAACTTTGATTTGACGTATTGTCTACTGAAGCTCTTCGGAATAAAGTCTTCATTAGTAAACTTCTTAAATTCCTATAATCCTCTCTATTCAGACAAAGAACATGGAGATTTTGCCGCTAGGATATTGGTCTATAAATATAGAAGTCAACTATCCACGTTAAAATAGACGTCAAAACTAGACGCCTTCTATTGACCATCGCCGCACTAGCGGCCTCAGATCGGTGACAAAGCCACAACACCAGCTTTCTCAATTTATCAAAGCTGGTGTTTGGTTTTGTCACAGACCTGAAGCCGCTAGTTTACGGCGATGATTAATTACGTTTAGTTTTGACGTATATTTTAACGTGGAGAGTTAGATTTTAGTTTTGTATTTGTATATATATAAACGACAATATTTGCAAATAGAACTACGAATAAAAATAAATTCTACATTCCGTGTTTTTATAATAACATTGAGAAAGCAAAGGTTCGAACTGACCCTCTTCAAATAGCCGCTTTACTAAGGCACAATAAACAAGTTTAAATACTACTAAGGTACAATTCACACAACTAGGACAGAATCGCATAAAAATAAATAAGTGGAATTGGAAATTTTCCCGGGATGACATTGATCCAAAGAGACAAAGGTCGCCTCTCCCTTCAAAATAGACGTCAAAACCAAACGCCATCTGTTGACCGTCGCCTCAAACTAGCGACCTCGGGTCGGTGACAAGGGCCATTAGCTCGAAACCATGGTCTCTAGGTGGACGCGTTTCAGTTTGCCAAAGCTGGTGTTGTGGCTTTGTCACCGTCCCGAGGCCGCTAGTTTGCGGCGACGGTCAATAGATAGTGTCTGGTTTTGACGTTTATTTTGCTGGGAGAGGCGACCTTTGTCTTTTTGGATGAAATTGTAAGTTTTTTTTAATATTAAAGCGGAATCCGTTATAAACGAATATCGTTGTAATTGCGCTTCATTTAATAAAGATCTACATGCATAGATAATTGCGCTATATATAAGATAAACAAAATTTCAGAAAAAATCAGATAAATCAACACATAATTCAATTATTAATCCAATATAAATCTCTTTATTTTGTAGCTTCTAATATTTTATTTAGAAGCTTCTGACTTGTTACTGGTTTACAAAGAATAGCGTTCTGTATCCTAAAATCTGAACACTTTCTTGACTTCTTTTGAAACGAATAAGTTGGTATGACACGTGATGATTACAGAGTTGTAAATATATATAAAATTATTGATTTATTTTCACAAAGAAATTCTGATATCATCTAACGAATTAATTTAAAATATTTTTGTGGCGTTGGATATTTATTTTAATAAATCAAAACTATTTCTTCAGAAATACTTTTTGTTGAATATAATTAGATTTTAAAGATATTAATCCGTTCTATGTGTGTGGCTTTAAGTTTGTTTATTATCAAAACCGCGAGCTTTTGATATATTGTATATATGTTCTTTATTCTTGTTATTATTTTTCTGCTGGTTTATATATACTCTACTATTTTTTTAAAATTACAAAATATTTTCTCAAAATGAATTTCTTTTTATTACAAAACGCTAGCTTGAAAGCTAAGATAAAGCTTGAAAGCTAGCGTTTTGTAATAAAAAGAAACTCATTGTGAGAAAATATTTTGTAATTTTAAAACCTTTTTCACAATTTTATCATGAATACTCTACTATGGTGAATAAGGTTGTGCTTTATATTTACAAGGTTATCCCGAAAGTTCGTAAGCACTTGCAAAAATTTAAATACCAATATTATTCGCCGTTATGTATAATGTCTTTGTATTATGTATAAAGTAATTGTATTATGTATTATTATGTATTCGCCGTAATAATATTATTCGACAAATAATAAGAAAAACACGAACTTTTGGGACAACCTTTTAACAGACATTTCGCTGTCAGTTCATTGATAACAATCATGTAGGGCCCTGCTCATCAACATTCTCCACACCATATTTAAAAACAGCCGATTCATATCAGTGCAAGCACCCATATATTAGCTTTGGCCTATTTGGAAAAGCTCACTTAAACGCGATCATTTCCTGTTACGATAGAGGTGAATGATGTCAATGACTGATTGGAGAGTTATCATTTTCAAATAGTTACTTAAAGACAATCTTATATCAATGTTTCTCTACCTTGAAAGTGACTCAAACCCTTCTCTAGAAAAATGCTTTTTTTGCGAGATAGGAATATTTCGTGAATTTCTTGTAAAACCTTGTAAAATGGTACCTGTTCTTGACTAGAACGCAACAATAGTTTGGGTGCTAAATTTGCCAAACCTGGTGTGTTTGTGTATGATGGTGGTGGGTGTGTATGTTTTATGGTGTGCTGGGTATGCCGTGCTTTCACCGACTTGAACCTACGTAATTTCAGAAATCGTGGCTATAAGATCTAGTAATTTTTACTCTTTTTTAAACGGGAGAGATGCGCTTCAAGAGCTCTTCGTTCTCTCAGCAAATTTCGAGGTATGCGAAATATTTTTTTTTATTTTGAAAATATTGTCATGGTTTACTATCGTTGAAAATTGTCAAATTTTTCCCTCTTTATTCATTTTTTTTCTATAATCGAAAAAACTATAATTTTCCATAAAGTCTCCTTTTACAATTCTTTGAAAATTAGGTTTCTTATTTTATAAATCACCACAAAAGCTACCTTTGCAGACTTCTTATTGCGATGATAGAAAATATTAGATGAGAGGGCTTGGTTCATCAGTGGTGAACCCTCTCAGCAGTTTCTCCAAATCAAACTCCAGAATTCTCTACAATTGCATTGAAGCGTTATTCTTTTATAGCGTGCAATTTCGATAGATATGATTTATATACTTGTAATATATAAGAAGCCTAAAATATTTTTTTCAAATGTGTAAAAACTATTCACGACGATGGGGCATTCGAATATATTTAAGTTGTTGTCTATAATACATACTGCACACACATACACAGTAAAATATATTTTCTCTCTCATTGCAATAAACATTTCAGAAGTAGATTTACAACCGAGGGAAAATAGCGTTAAAATATTCACACAAATTAACGTTAGTTATTTTTCTATTCGTGATAAGGCATCTGTTGGCGTGACGCTCTGCCGTTGACGTCGATAGTAAGTCGGAACTGCGTCATCCTTCCTACTGACGGCGGCCATCTTGGAAGCCTTTGCGCTACAATAGATTTGTTAAATACGCTCGCTCTCGTGTTACATTTACCTTAATAACATTCCTTACTTATTCCTTCAAAATTAGTTTCTTCGAGATATTAATCTCGGAAGACCACCGCCGAGTATAGTGGTGCGACAATTCCCGTAAGAGATATCGGTTTTGCTCTTCATTGGAAAATGGATGCCGTTGCCATGTTAGTCACCTTGGAAACGGACCAGAATTTGGTCAAATATTTCAAGGGTCCAGGGAGGGACCTGGTGTGGAACTAACACCTAACCATATATTCTCATGCCCAGCAATGGCTGCAGCCTTGCAGAAAATTGACATGGACCTAGAGCTAAAACTGGCGTGTAAACACCCAAGATAGAGGACAATGCAACTGCTGTGATAGAGATGCATGAAGATATCTGAGGCTCTTCATTGGACACGACAACAACAACAATTCTCGAACGAAAGCTCCAACAACGCCGAGGCAAGCAGGTCAGTTCGGCCACATGTGTTCACCCCAAGAATAGCTGAGGGGGGAGAAGTCAAGAAGGAAGGAGCCCAGCTGGTCATCCTCCCTCGTTGTTTACCGCGGCTGGCATGATACTTGCTTTGTTCTCCACGAAGGTAAATAAAAGAGAAGTCGAACAAAGATACTTACCGATCCCGCGTGCTTATTTGACCATCCTTGACACAGCGGCGGTGTAACAATTTCAATATACTCTAGGTTATAGGTTAGTTTCAGATAGGTTAAATCAGATTATTTTAGGTCAGGTTGTTTTTTTAATGAAACTATTTTGTTTACCGCGAGCCGCGGAATAATATATCTCCTACGTGTTTTCACGGTCCGCAGAAAGGAGTAATACCTAAGTTGCTATATTGGCAAGCGCTGAATGGCTAAACACGTTTTCCAAACCAAATGCACTCAGTTAACAAACAATGTGATTCTCTATTCAGCCGAGTTCAAGACAAGCTGCTTTCGAGCTAATTGGCTCATATCTAACGATAAAAATGCGACGTTATAGAGAACTAATACTTCGAACATTTCCATAGCTGCAATAGTTATCATCTTATAATTGTGCACTTAATATTTTATCGATTGATTTTCATAGATTTTTTACTAATCGACTCTTAAGAGGTAAAAAGAGAATCTCTAGAAGCTTCCGAGACAAATTTACTGGCTTTCTAATTCTAAGCTAGCGTAAAGTGTTTACAACCATGTAAGGTTATATCAAATTAATTAAACGGGGGTCGGTGGTGGGTCGGCTAAATCGTTGGTTTTCGACTGCTACGACCCGGGATCGAATCCCGCATTGGTCACTTTTTTTTTCTGATAAAAAAAAAATATATATGATCCAATGGCCCCCGATTCTTGCAAAAGTCCAAACCCACCAGCGTGTGCAAGTAACCAAACGGGTCTCTGCCACATTTTTAAGTGCAAAAGTCAAACTTCTTTTTACATGTGTAGACATGTGATGCACTTACAGTAAAAGCAGTCGCCAACTTCTACCCACCATGATTATCATGGCCTGTACCATGTGACTAGGGATGATAATTTTAAAAATTAATCACCTTTTCCGCAATAAGTTTCTTCAATAATATATTTAGAGTCCACAAGAGCTTTCGAGTTAAATATCTCTTCTTTAAACTTCGAAAGCTGGAGGACTCTAAATATATTATAATATAAGCCTTTATAGCGGAAAAGGTAATTAGTTAATTTTATAGTTATATCTGAAAAAGTAAAAATTAATATCAGGTAAAATTAATTTCTGGGTAACTATTGCTCACATAGTTATATCTGTAGTTTTTCCATCGCGAAGGTTAGGTTAGTTTCAAGTCAGGGTTAGGAAACCAATAAGATTTCCCGGAGACCTCCCGAAAAGCTGAAATAAGTTTTTCAAAATTAAAAATGTATACGTTCAAGTGTTTTGGTCTTCCTTTCAGGTGGAAAATTCTTACAGTCTATTTATTCTGGAATATCCTGCCCAGAAGTCCAACCCCTCCTTTGCGTGACGGGCGGGAGAAGCAGCACAAGTAAGGGACTGCCCTTTAGGGTGAAGTACGGTGTCGTGAGCCCCGAGCCGCTACGTTAACTGTGAAGGCCTACAGGGAACTCTGAAATGTGGCTGACTAACGGGGCAATGGCACCCCCATTCCGGAATATAATGGAGGTGGTGATACATGTGCAGAGTAATAGGCTCATAGATTGTTGAGCTCTGGAAACCAAAAGGAATAATACTCTGCTAGTGATCTCTTTTGACTTGTATATAAAATAATTATTATAATAGGAAATAAACTAATGCTCTTAGTTATTCTTGCCTCGTCTTGGATAACAACACATGGTGGCAGCGGTAAACTGAATTCATAAAGAAGGTCGTTGTTCGAAGAAAATTTGAAATTCGACATCAAGCAAGCTTAGAAGCGGTAAACTGAATTCATAAAGAAAGTCGTTGTTCGAATAAAATTTGAAATTCGACATCAAGCAAGCTTAGAAGCGGTAAACTGAATTCATAAAGAAAGTCGTTGTTCGAAGAAAATTTGAAACTTGACATCAAGCAAACTTTTTGGTAAGTTATATTATATTATAAGTAAATCTTTATAATGTCCCAAAATTATAATTGTGTAGCCCCAGAACCTTTTAATTTTTCAAATCCAGGTGATTGGCCAAAATGGATTAGGAGATTTGAACGTTTTAGGCAGGCAAGCGGGTTAATTAATAACCCAGAAAATGAGCAAGTTAATATGCTCGTGTACTGCATGGGTGATAATGCAGATGACATTTTGTTGTCATGTAAAATAGCAAGTGACCAACAAGAAAATTATAATAAAGTTATTGAATGCTTTGAAAGTCACTTTATTCCAAGACGTAATATAATTTATGAAAGGGCAAGATTTAATCAAAGATGTCAGCAGGAAGGGGAAAAGGTGAATGAATTTATCACAGCACTCCATAGCCTAGCTGAGCACTGCAATTTTGGGATGTTACATGATGAGTTGATTAGGGATAGGATAGTTGTTGGAGTAAGGGATAGAGCATTATCTGAAAGAATGCAACTTGATACAGACTTGACCTTAGTAAAAGCCACACTAATGGCAAAGCAATTAGAAAGTGTCAAAGAACAGCAGTCTAGCCTTTACCAACAAGATTCTATAGATCAAATAAAGAAAATGCCTAATCACATAAAAGAAACAAAAAGGCACGAACCAAAAATAAGACAATTCAAGTCAAACCAGTTGGGAGGGTCATCACATTGATGCACCAGGTGTGGCAATTCAAATAATCATGATTGGAAAAATTGTCCAGCTATGAACTCGTATTGTAGTAAATGCAAGAAAAAGGGCCATTATGCCAAAGTATGTAGATCAGAAGCCATAAATGAAATAAAATAAGAGATAGCTTTTTTGGGATCTGTAGAGGATAATTCCAAGAAATGGATAGTACCAATTAAGGTAAATAATAGACAAATTAATTTTAAAATTGACACCGGAGCTGATGTCAACGTGCTCCCCCTACAATATTATTATCAAAGTTTCCAAAGAATAAAACTGGAAAAATCTGATAAAATATTACAAGGTCCAAATGGAATACCCTTGGAAACAGTTGGAATGATCCACGTAAAACTTCAAAATAAAGGCCAGCACTTAAACTCGAAAATATACATTGTTGATAAACTAAAGCAGCCACTTCTCTCTGGGGAGACAAGTGAAAAATTAAACATTGTGAGAATGATTCAGCAATTATCATCAGGAGGCCGCGGCGGACAGCGTGGTAGACTCGGAAGTGGAGATAACAGAGGCTGCTACAACTGCGGGGAAGAAGGCCACCGCAAGTTTGAATGTACCAAACCTGCCCGTGGTGGTGGACGTGGCCGTGGACAGAGCCGTGATGGAGGCAGCAACAACACCTGCTACAACTGCGGAGAAGTTGGCCACCGTAAATATGAGTGTACCAACAACACGGCTGAAGATGGAGGACAGGAGGAGAACCAGCGCAAGTCCAAGAAGGCTTGCTACACCTGTGGGGAGTTTGGCCATAAGAAGGACGACTGCCCCAAATCTGGAACTCAAGAGTCCGGAGATGAGGAGGAGTCCTCTGACAATGAGGAGGAAGAGACTCCCCAGAAGAGGAAGCAAGCTGAGGACAGTGAGGAGGAGGAAGTAGAAGCTGAAGAACCTCCCAAGAAGAAATCTAAGAAGCCCAAGTCCAAGAAGAAAGAAGAAGATTGCTATCTGACTCTTCAAGCATATAGGACGATGCCCCTGGAAAGCGCTAGGAGCAGAGAAATGAGGAGACCCCCACTTCGACATCAACCTGGCTCTCAAGGAGATGCAAGGATGACCAGGAGCAAGAGACCGAGGAGGATTGCCCTACACCAACGGCCTCATCTACAAGAGATGGAAGGATGCAGAGGGACAACCAAGACCAGGATCCAGAGAAGAGCCTCCCTTCAATGCCAGCTGTGCATACAAGATATGGAAGGGCAGTCAAGACACCTCGAAGGTTCCTGTAAAGTTAAAGGAGGAGATGTGCAGAGTATTAGGCTCATAGATTGTTGAGTTCTGGACACCAAAAGGAATATTACTCCGCTAGTGATCTCTTTTGACTTGTATATAAAATAATTATTATAATAGGAAATAAACTAATGCTTAGTTAATCTTGCCTCGTCTTGGATAACAACACAATACATATACCAAGTATATGCGGTACAGGCCATGATATAATCATGGTGGGCAGTTAGCTATTGCTTTTACTATAAATATGTCCACACATGTAGAAGGCAGTTTGACTTTAAAACTTTCAAGTGTGCCAGAGTACGGTTTAATAATATAATAATCTATATTTAACCGCGCGGCTCTTCCAATAAATAGCCTTTTTTATTTCTTAGTTTAACGAGAACTCTAGACATTTTTACTTTTAATATCGAGATTTTTTATAATATCAATTATTTTATTTAATTACAATAAACATGGGCGTATTTAAAATACATTTTTGAAAAAAAAAAACGGCTTCGAAAAGATATTTAAAAACAGTTTTTTTGCGAATTTCACGCAATCTTGAGTTTATTAAACAAAAAAGGAAAGTAATTACATTTATTGATTTCTAAGATCTTTCCCTTTCTTCTTCTTTTTCTCGCGCGCGCATCTAAATGATAGCCATATATGTTGTGTAAACATAAATATTATATATGGGTTGGCCAAATATCACGGAACAAGTTAAATAAACGTTTAGTTTATTTTTGTTCCACTAGATGGCGCTCTGCTATCTAGAAATGTTCTGAAAAAAGGAGCAATCCATATTTAAATCATTAGATAATAAAAAGGCATATATTGGATTGAATAAAATATTTATTTGCCAATATTTCGGTTGTCTAAACGTCAACCTTTATCAAGGCATTACATTTTTGTATACATTTTTTTTTAAGTTGGCGTTCAGCCAACCGAAATATTGGCAAATAAATATTTTATTAACTCCAATATATGCCTTTTTTTCATCTAACGTATATATATATATCTCCAATAAGTTCTGTAAAAAAGTTTATAAATTTAAACCAAATTTATACCAAATAATATTAAGTTCGAATGTGGACATAATGAAAGATATTCAGAGTGCCAAGGACAAATAAAAGAACAAATATTTCATTCTTTAATTAATTCTGGTAAAGATATCCTTAAATATTAAACATACAATTAAAGACTTACCTAATTCAACCCATAATGAGAGAAATGGATTAGAAAAGTTGTTTATATTATGATGCATTAGCGCGCCATCTGTTAAGAAAATTCGAAACTATTATAGACGCATATGATTCTTTTGAAAATTAAGCATTTTTATGTTTGGAAAAATTGAAGGAAGAAGAAAGAGAGGAAGATCTGCAATGAGCTGGTTCGAAAAGGTCAAGAAAGCTACCTGAAGGTCAATAGATGAGCTGCGAGTGATTGTCACTAACATATCAAATTGGAAAATAATTGGCCTTATAGCCACCAAAGGTCGAATTTAATTTAATGGACACTAACAACAACAATCGAATAGTAACATAATGAAAAAAATGGAAAATATTGAAATTAACTTTGCGGGCTTTTTCGACCTGCTTAAGAGTTATTCTGACGAAAACCCCTAGCAATATTTATCTCATTAAACAATAGATCTAAAGAAGCTTTTTTAAATTGAATTCTAAGCAAACAATAACCTGCTTCTAAATAGACAATTTTTTTTAGACAATTAAAATAAATTTATTGACATCTTGTCAATACATGCAAAGTGCACAGTCTGCACTATTTAAAAAAAAAGATAATATGGATTATATACACTATGTACAATGAATATGGCGCCTCTGCCAGCGCTGTAGAGTTTGATGGAGAATCGCCACGCATTTCGCGATCTACAAAAAACGTAGATCGCGTACTTCGCCGCTGAGGAGATGGTGATGGCGTGGTCCTCGAAACCAACTGGAAAGATCCAGGACTGCAGATCCGGCGGCCGGTCGATGATAGAGAATAGCTTCTAAATAGATGACCAAGTTATTTATATAAACATATCGTTGTATCGTGTTTTTCATAAACAATTGGTTATCTCGTATCCGAGCATTTCTCAATCGCTTCATCATTTTATTACAAACTATAGTTATACAATCTACAGTTGTTATATATACGTATATATATATATATATATATATTTATTTATTTATATGTATTTAAATATGGCGCAATCTATTAGTTGCATACGATAAATAACAGAAGATAACTTTGAATTAAACAAAAAATGAAATAAACCCTTTTTCGTTTATATTCAAGATATTCTTTATGATTTATTGTATATATATCTCATCGTTGCTTGTAGCTCTAGTTAGGCCATTTGTTTAAAGATATATTCGAAAGCTCATGATGTGCAAGTGGTAAAATAAAAAAGAAGGCCTCTTTAGGTCTTCGTGTTTCAATGATCGGAATTATTGTTAACCATAACCTTTTTTCAAGATGCATTTAAATAATATACTCGCGTATAAAAGGTTGACCATGCTTTCTAAACAATACTTTCCAAAATGAAAATACAGGGTGATCCAAAAGTCCCGCACTATTTTAAAAATTAATAACTCCGCGAATATTTGCGCTAGAGCAATGCGGTAAACACCATTGTATTCAGGATGCAATGGGATTTTTTATGGCAAATAATGAAAATTTCGAAATTGATTTTAGTTACAATTTTATTCGCCAGATGGCGCTCTACCAGATTCAGAGATTCAGCGGCCAAATTGTTTGATAAATTGAAAAATATAACTGATCGACACGTATTTTTCCTTTTTGAATACCAGGAAAGAACCCTAATAATATCAAATAACAAATTAATAAAACACCACTTCGCCAAAAGTATGAAGAATTGGTTAACGATTTTCAAATACAATCAGAGATATGTAAAGTAGGTAAATGCAAATTAAAACATGTAGCAAAAATATTTATATTTTATATGGGGTTTTGTGAAATAGATTGAATGTTTGAAAAACACTGCTGATATCAATACACGATTTTTTGAAATGTTGATATAGTACCAAAAATTATGATGGCACTATTAATAGGATTTCTTGCTATAAGAAATGTGTAGTTTCTTGACTGATTGGCGACCCTTGACTATTTAACTGGATATTTGTCATGATCCAACAAATGAAATATAGAGGGGAGTGACAAAATATATTTGACGTACTTTATTCCAAATATCCTATGGGCTTGTCAAATGTTATCATTGTTTATTATACTGTACACAATTTTAAAAAATGTGTCCCCTCAAATAAAAATAATTTTTAAATCGACCTTTTGCGTTGGAAAACGTGGTAGTAAAATAATTTTGTATTATTTTTTTTTTCACAAAATTTCTAAAGTTATTGGTGTACAGAAAATATTGCTTATGCTATTTCTTCTAATGAGCGAAAAGCGAAAAACTAAACATAAGGGGAAAAATTGTGTGTACCAGTGTTATTCGAGAAGTTATAACACTCTGGTTTGCACGACATAATATGTGAGCAAATGACAAACAAAATATTACTGTTCACAGAAAAAAAAGAGTCAAGATGTGAGGACAGCATTTATTATCCCCATATCCAAACACAAAGAGCTGCAAAATATTGGTAGATAATATAATACATGGCGGCTTATATAACACATGAGGTAACTGCCTTCTCTCTTGTATTAGGTCACAATCCTTGCTCAATGAGGCACCCTTCATTCTCAATCACCGCCTGCAGACGATAAATGACAGAATGGACAGCATTAAATAACATATCTGTTGAAATTGATAAAACGTGCCTTCTGATAGAAGCCTTCAACATGGCCAATGTGGTAGGCCAGCATCAATAAACACACGATTCAATGTACCCCCATAAACAAAAATCGCAAGGCGTCAAGTCTGGTGATCTTGGAGGCCACTGGTACATAAAGTGGCGACTTATCACACGATTTTCACCGAACGTATCCTTCAGCAATTGTTTGGCACCTCGGGAGATATGAGGAGGTTTCATGAATGTTATTTCGCTTAGTGCTTTTGCCCTGCAATATGGGAATACTCTTTTCTCTCAAAATTTGAACATAACGTTCACCAGTTACAAAAACGGTTTTAAAAGTTCTTCCATTGATTTTTCAAAGAAAAATGGCCCAATAATAAAAGAAGTGAACCCACACAAAACTGTAACTCTAGGCTGGTAAAGTGGCATTTCTGTGAAAATCCTAGGGTTTTCTGTTGCCCAAATGCGGCTGTTTTGAATGTTAAATTCTCCGTTTAGAGAAAGGTGAGCATCATCTGTCCACAGAACATTCGACAGCCAGTTTTCATCAATATCAATTTGCCGGAAAATCCATGCAGCGAATTCTTGACGCATCTCAAAATCGCCAACATTCAGCTCGTGAAATCTTTGAATTTTGTATGGGTACACACAATAGAGACATTAAGTGAAGCGTCTTCGGATATCACAATCATACTCGGCGAATTTAACGCCAAAAGTTCAATTTGGGGATCACCTGTCCAGGATAACAAAAGTCAGCAGGTTGAGGACATGCTAACCGACCTCGACCTTACACCGTTAAATAACGGAGAGAACAGCTATCTATCTAAGTCCACAGGCACAGAATCCGCAATAGACATCACAGCGATAAATAACAACATCGCACCCACAACACAATAAAAAATCCCGAGAGGTGCACTCAGTGACCACAGACCAATTTTAACAACCCTAAACTTCAAAATTGAGAATGTCCATTAGAATAAAAGAACATGGAACTTTAGGAAAGCCGACTTGAAAAAAAAAATCACAGAAAAGCTTGAAGAACTGTGCAACGAAATATTGAATTACAGAACGCTTGACAAAAACTTGGAAAAATTCTCTTCGAACATTTAAAAAGCTGCAAAAGCATCGATACCTAGAGGTAGACGTAAAGACCTGTGGATACCTTACTGGAAGGACCACAACATCGAGGCAATGATTGCAGAGAGAGAGAGACAATATCAATGAACTTCTTAAAAAAATAAAACAGAAGAAAACAGAAAGGAACTCATTGAAATTAGTCACAAAATAGAACAAGAAATTTGGATATGCAAACAAGAAAAATGGCAGAATTCTGCGAAAAGATGGATCCAAGAATGGACAGCCAACACTGGAATATGATTAGAGTGTTAGAGAACAATCAAAACCAACACCAATCCTCCAATACTCTAACCGATATGAATAGAACAGCGAGAACGAGAACAAACAGATGGCTGACATAATTGCTGAATATCTTTCAAGCACTTCCATATTCAACTATACGAATGAAGACAGAACTCTAAAAATAATATAAACCAGTTAGTTAAACAAGCAAGAAACTTCCATCAACAAGATATTTTCTTGAGAGACTTCACACTGAATGAGCTAAACTCATCAATAAAAAAATCCAAGAGGTCACCAAGAGATAATCTAATCTTTAGTCAGATGATTAAACACTTTGAAGACAAAGCTAATAATCAACTCCTACGAATACTGAACATTTCATGGCAAACTGGTAAACTACCAAAGAATTGGAAGATATCAATTATAGTGCCAATACTGAAGCCAAACAAAGATGCCAAGGAATACAAGAACTATCGGCCAATTGCTCTCACCAGCATACTTTGTAAAATACCAGAACGAATTTTCGACTCTAGGCTCATAGTCTGGCTCACTAAAAATAATAATATAAACCTCTACCAAACTGCCTATAGATCCCAGCACTGTACGACTGATCAACTGTTCTACTTCTGTCAATCAATAATAGATTCTTTCCAGGAAAAACCGCCAAAGAAGACCACGGCTATATTCCTTGATATGACCTCAGCTTTTGATCGAGTGTGGAGGGAGAAATTACGTGAAAGGCTGCACAATATCGGAGTAAGAAGAAAACCTTAATCTGGATTTCAGACTTCTTAATGGGAAGAAGGTTAAAGGTTCGGGTCAATGGAGAATTTTCCAAGGAAGGAAGAACATGGGCTGGTGTAACTCAGGGATCTGTGCTCAGTCCTCTACTCTATCTGCTATATATTAACGACATCCATCCTTACCTCACTGAAGACACAAAGGTTGCCTGTTATGCAGATGATATAGCCATATGGCACACAAGTAGCAGAATAGAAAAATCGTAAAAAATACTGAACACATCAATGAGAGGACTGGAGAAGTGGGCAATGGAACTCCAAATGACCATGAACCCAATAAAACTAAACCTATGCGTCTTCTCCACTGACAGGGAAAAAAGGCCTAAATATAACCCCAAAATGAGCATAAACAACCAATTAATTGATAAAATAGAAATCTAAAATACCTAGGTGTGATACTGCAGTCATGGATCTTTCCAGTTGGTCTCGAGGACCACGCCATCACCATCTCCTAAGCGGCGAAGTACGCGATCTACGTATTCATCGTGGATCGCAAAATGCGTGGTGTCGCTGGAGACCCACTGGCGATTCTCCACCAAACTCTGCAGCGCTGGCAGAGGCGCCATATTCATTGTACATAGTGAATATAATGCATATTATCTTTTTTTAAATAGTGCGGACTGTGCATGTATTGACAAGATGTCAACAAAATTATTTTAATTATTATTGATGAGGAATTGGAATTTTCAGAACACTTAATTAGCACCTCAAATAGAGCTATCAGAAAACAAAACATTCTGAGAAGGCTATGTGGAACAAATTGGGGAGCAAAACCCAGAATTCTCAGAACAACATATACCACCTTAATAAGGCCGATAATGGAATATGCAACACCGGTCTGGGCTCCCTCAAGCTCATCACTAAAAGTAAGACTAGACAGTGTTCAAGCAAAAGCGGCCAAAATAATCACTGGTGCTGTTTCATCCACCAACAATGAGAAAATCCAGAGAGAATGTGTTCTAGACCTACTCGCTCGAAAGCAGAAGACAAAATAAAAACAACTTGGATCGGCACTTCGGAAACGAGGAACCAGAGGACGAGATCTCTCTGACCACTTGTGGTTTGGTAGATCCGCCCTTTTCTGAGAATGAGGTGAAACTGACGGCTTTCAAGTTCGGGAAAAGGAAATCTCCTGGTCCCGAAGGGATCGATAACACGGTCGTGAAAGCCCTGGTAAGGATCCACCCATCGCTTCTTTCCAGGTTATTCAATAGGTGCCTGGACACTGGTACATTTCCTGAGGCATGGAAGGTTGCCCGAGTAGTGCTTCTCGAAAAGTCTGGTAGAAAGGGTAATTCTCATAATGATTATCGTCCGCTTTCTTTACTAGTGTGTCTAGGTATGGTCCTGGATAGCCTACTAGCTCAGCGACTAAGGCACTGGCTAGAGAGTAATGAGCTCCTTTCCTCTTTCCAACATGGTTTTAGGGAAGGGAAGTCCACAACCACAGCTCTGAACGAGGTGTTAGAGGGGGTTGAGATGGGCTTAAATAAGGGTGCTTGGGTTCTTTTCGGGGCCCTGGACATTGATGGCGTGTTCAACTCCATGAGCTGGAACAAGCTGATGAGAAATTTGATGGACATGGGTTGTCCTGATAATTTGTGCAGCTTGGTTCGTGACTTCCTGAGGGATAGACGGATTAGCCTCAGTTTTGGTGGGCGGAAGTTGGAAAGAAACTGTGCTTAGGGGTTGCCCCCAGGGCTCTTGCTGCGGACCTATTCTGTGGAATATCCTGGTAAACACCGTTTTCCAGGAGGAGCTCCCTGAGGGAGCCAGGCTGGTTCTCTATGCTGACGACCAGTTCCTCATCATTGAGGCTGCTTCGAGAGCGAAGGCTGAGAAGTGTGTTGAAACCTCTCTCCAAATTCTCTCGATCTGGGCCTATGACTCTGGCCTTAAGTTCAATGTCTCCAAAACTAAAGCCCTCAGCTTTAAGCCTAGAGGCATAAGAACTAAAAGGAAAGGGATCAAATGGGAACACAAGCCGGCTATCCGGATGGAAGGACGGAGGGTAGCGTTGGTCAATAGGATGACCATCCTGGGGGTGGTCATTGATGACAAGATGGGTTGGCAATACCAGGCGGAGGAGATGGTGGCGAGAGGCAGGGAGGCGTTGTGCAGGCCTGTCCTGGTTGGCTCTCAACAGGGGGGGGGGGGGGGGAGGAGGAGGGTACTATTTTTAGGAACCTCTGCCTCTCCTGTGTCGAGCCAATCTTGCTATATGCTTCCGGGGCTTGGTGTCGCCGAAACAGGGATCAGAAGGTGGCAACAACTCTAGAGAGAGTGCAGAGGACAGCGGCACTCAGAATCACAGGGGGATATCGCACTCCCAGCAGTGAGGCCTTTTTGGTCCTCGCTGGGCTTATTCCCTTGGGATTCAAACTAAAGGAGGAGACCCTCAGACAAAAGATCTGGGAGAACAGGGAAGATGCCCTGGGACTTGAAGCGTGGGCCCTGGAATCGAAGAGGGACCCAAGGAAGCCTCCGCAGTGGTTGCCAAAGTGGAATTGGAGTCCTGGAGGGCCGACAGGGATTGGCACGGAGGTTTTCACTGATGGTAGTAAGTCTGGAACCAATACTGGAGCTGGGGTAGTGATATTCACTAATGGAGAGCTGATCTTCCAAGAAAGTTTAACACTCAGAGTGGACGAAATGGTCTTTTCAGCCGAACTGGTTGCGATCAGGGTAGCCCTCAGAGTGTGTGCCGAGAAGAACTTCAGCCCGGACTGCCTCTATTCAGATTGTATGTCGGCCCTCGTCGCCATCAATCTGGAGAAAAGGCAACTCGCGCATCAAATAATCCAGGAGCTGGAGATGATGACGCGGGCTCCGGAGCTCCCTTGGTTTAGGAGACACAGCCTCATCGAAGGTAATGAGTTCGCAGACAGGATCGCTAAGGCAGGATGCTTTAGAGGTAGATCACTGAGGACCCCAGTGACCAAGAAAGAAGTTTATAGGAGGATCAGGGGGCACGTCAAGGACTTATGGTTGGACAGATGGAGGAACAGTGTGAAGGGGAGAGAGGTATTCAATGGGGTAACAACACCCAAGTACCTCTGTAAGGTAATGTCCCACAAACTCATTAGGGTAGTTCGGGACATGGGCTCTTCCCCAAGTCTCCACAGATTTAAAATTAAGAGAAACCCTGATTGCGCCTATGGAGAAAGGGATGTGAATGCACGCCACTACGTCTTGGATTGTCCGAGGGTAGTGGGTGTGCAGGAAGAGAGAAGGAGGGCGAGGGGCGCGATCGAGAGTAAGCTGCTGAGAAATCACAGCAAGCTTCTTGAGAAAGCCCACGACGTGGCAGCTGAGCTTTTCCTCAGCTGTGAGTGAACAGAGTCGACCGGGGGTTGCCTCCCCGCGGTCCCTGCTGGACACAGTAGATAGTTTCCTATTTTGCTGTGATCAAAGGCCACCGGTATAGAAATCCTTCCAGACACGTTGTCTGGGAGGTGGTGTTTCCAGGTACAATGTCCAAGCACTAGCTTGGATACCGTTACTTGGCTTATGAGTTGAACAGAATAGCAGCGAGGGGCATGCTTCGCATGCCGGCTTGTGGACCGAAAGGTCTGGGTGGCCATCTGCTTCTAGGGTGTACCAACTGTGCTTAGGTGGGATCCTCCAGTTTTTGTTTATTTTGGCTCCTGTTTTTATTTCTTTAAAAGTAAGTTTATTTTTTTCTGTGGCAAGAGTTCTTTTGTGCCTTTTTTCGCTAGCACATCAGCAGTTTCTTTGCCTTCAATTCCAACATGTGAGGGTATCCATTGAAGGTGAATTTTTGAGGTTTTTGAGAGTTTTTGGAGATAGCCAATTATGTTCCTGCTTACTTTGTCTCTAAGTTCCCCTGTGTGACTCAAGTGTTGTATGGCACTTCTACTATAAGTAAGAATCCAGATATCTTGATAATTAGTATTTCTGATGGATTTTAAGGCTTCATAGATGGCTATAAGTTATGATCTGAAGGCTGAGCAAAAATCTGAGTTTCCTCTGTTCATTTTCTCAATGCTATTTGTTTTTTTGATGAGACAGCCACTGCCAGTGTGTCCTAGCTCGTCTCTGCTACCATCGGTATAAATAGTTATTGTATTTTTAGGAATGTTATTAATTATTTCTTATGATAATTGTTTTAAGTATTCTGGATTTTGGCATTGTTTGTTGGTGGGTTAATTTAAAGAGGCATTGAAAATAACATTTTGTAGTGGTTCGCATAGAGAAACCTTTTCTGCTAAATAATTTTTTTCTACTTTATATTTTAAAAATCCATTTCTTTTGGCCAGGTGGAGAGGGCCTACTTTTTTGAGTCTTATATTGGGTTCCCAATTAAGTATGTAATTGAAGGTTCTGTGTTTGTTTTCATAACTCTTGATTTTGTTTATATATTTTGGCAGATTGTAGCTTATTCTATCCTTTAAGTGCATAATGTCTGCCTCGTAAAGTACAATATTATCAGGGCAGGTATTTCGAAGACCTGTAATAATTCTAGTTGCATTTAGTTGTATCCTTTCCAGTGTTTTTAGATTTGTTTCAGATGCTGTACCATAGATTTGATATCCATATTCCAATATAGGTCTCATTAGAGTTGTGTAAGTTAATTTTAGTGTTGTTGCTTCAGTTCCCCACTCTTCCTGAAATATATTTCAAGATTTTTAGTCGGTCTCTTTCTTTTCTAACAACTCCTTCAATATGTTTACTGGAGTTAATTTCTGGATCCAGGGTGTAGCCGAGATATTTAGGATGTTTATTATATTGCAGTTGTTGTTCTTTCAGAATAATATTTGGTCTTATTTTGTATAGTTTCTTATCGGTAGTAAAAAGACAGGTTTCAGATTTTTGGGGGTTAAATTCTAATTTATGTTTATTAGCAAATTTTCTAGGTGGAGAAGAGTCTTGTTCAAATCTCTTTCAGCTTTTTTCCAGTTAGTGTTGCTGCTCCCTAGAATAATGTCATCTGCGAAAAGTCCAATATTGATTTTATGTGAAAAATTTCTTCTATGCCTGCAATAAATAGGGTGAAGAGAGTTGGGCTAAGGACTGATCCTTGTGGTAATCCTTGGTACAATTTGAAGGTTTTAGATAGAGTGCCATTATATTTGACCCTGATGTATATATTTTTAAGGGAATCATTTATCCAAGTTATAGCTTTTCCATCAATTTTGAAATGTTTGTATAATTTTGTAATTAACTTGTTTTTCATACCTCTTATCAAAAGCTTGTGTAAGGTATAAAAAGCAGCTATGGTGTGGTTAGTTGGTTTTTTGTTTTGTGCATCTTTTACCTTTTGTGTGAAAAATAAGAGTTGTTCTATTGTCGCATGTCCTTTCCTAAATCCATATTGTTCTTCTGGTAAGAGATTTCTTGTGTCGGGGTGGTAGGTGAGTCGTCTGAGTATAATTTTTCCATTAATTTGCAGCAAATATTTGTGAGGGAGATAGGTCGGTAGTTTTTTTGGTCATCAGCAGATTTGTGAAGTTTTTTAATGGGAATTATTGTTGCATTTTTACAGTCTTGAGGCAATTTTCCAGTTTTCCAGGAGTTATTGAAAATATTAAGAAGTATTTCTTTGCCAATTTTGCCCAAGTTTGATATCATTCGGCCATGGATTCCATCTGGCCCAGGAGTCTTGTTTAGGTCAGTGTTTTCTAATGCATAAGCTAGCTCTTTCATATTGAATTTTTTCATGGAAAATATTATGAGTGCTGGTGACATTTTTACAGTCATGAATAATCTTTCGCGCCTTTTTTCAACCTTGATTTTACTACTTATTTGATATGAATTACCTAAAAGATTAGCAGCATTTTTGTCATTAGTTGCTGGGGTACCATCTGTATTCTTAATCATATTTGCGTTTTCAGTTTGTGGCTGGACTCTGTCAATTTGTTTTGCCAAATTCCAAAGTTTTGTATTTGGGTTTCTTGGGCTCAGGTTTTCACAGGTTTGTTTCCATTTTTCTCCTTTCACATTTACGTATAATCTTTTTATTTTTGCAAATCACAACTTTCAGTTCAGTTCTACAATTTGTTTGGTTTTGGGTGCACTTTTTTGTAGTTCATTTCTTTTAGTTATAAGTGTTTGAATATTTTTTGCCTGGTGTGTATAATTTGGAATCCATTTCTTAATATTACTTCTTGGTATTGAAACTTTGGCTGCTTTAATAATGGTGTTTTCGAAAGATATCATATTAGCCTTTTTGAAGTTCCAGAATTTTTCTTAATTGAGCTAGTTTTGGTCTTGGTGCTAATTTCTATCAAATTAGGAAAATGATCACTTCCAAAACTTTTTAATATTTGCTATTTGCATTTGTGGAAAATGTCAGGATAGTAAAAACCTATATCAAGGGCTTATGCAGTATTATAGCTTGTAGGAATGATGGGTAGGATTCCCATCATTTAAGCACATGAAGGCATTGTCGTCAAATATGTTTGATAGTATTTTGACTCTTGGGTTTGACGTAGAACATTCCCATAGTTGATGTTTGGCATTAAGGTCACCTAAAATAATAGTGTTGTCTGTAAGAAATTGAGCCATTGTTCCATCGTCAATAAATGTATTGTTTGGAGGGTGATACATATTGTATATGTTGATGGCTTTGTTTTGATTGAGGTAGACTTTGATACCTTGGGCTTCGAGGTCTAATGTGTTTGGAATATTAATGGCTATGTCCTCATAGTACAAATTCTTGATTAAAAATGCTAGGCCACTCCCTTTAACAGCATATACAGATGGATCTTCAGACCTTACCCTGAGTAATGGAGAGGCCGGAATTAACATAATACTGCAAGATGGAACAAACATCAAAATCAAAGAAGGAGCAGGACAGATTTCGTCAAACTTCACCTTGAACTGACAGCTATCTGGAAAGCCCTTGATGTATGCCTTAACCAACCATCCCTGCATCAAGCAGAAGGAATTTTAATATACAGCGACTCTATATCCGCTCTAGAAGCAATTCAGAAGGGCAATACTAAAATCACACAGAAAATACACTCGTTACTTACCCAGCTGGAACCATTGGAGAATAACTGCATTCTACATTGGATCCCTGCCCATGCTGGGATCGGGGGTAATGAAATGGCATTTGAATTGGCAAAGGAAGCCAGAAAGTTGAGCCAAAGGAAAGAACAAATGTCATTATTTGACGCTGATTCTTTGTCAAAATACAAAAGATAATAAAACAAAAAAAAAATAAGAGGAGATCAAAATGCGAAATAAACTCTGAGAGAAAAATGACAAAAACTATAACAAGACTTAGAACAAAACACTATAAAGGAATGACAATACATCCAGATGGCACAAGAACCTATAGGGCATGCAACAATTGTCCTGGTGTGGAACTTACACCTAACCACATATTCTCATAGCCAGCAATGGCCGCAGCCTTGCAGAAAATTGACATAGACCCAGAGCAGCAGCTTTACACACCCAAGATAGTGGACATTGCTGCTGCTGTGATGGAGATGCATGGATACATCTAAGGCTCTTTATTGGACACGACAACAACAACGGCATTCAAGAGTAAAATAAATTATCAGAGATAGATACATATTTTTCAAATGAATTAAAATAAATATAATTGATACTGAGTGAGAGTTGAATTAAAAATATTAGAAATTTATTATCTTCGGAAACAAACCTTATCTAAAATATCAATTTTCTTTTTGCTACATGTTTTAATTTGCATTTACCTATTTTACATATCTCTGATTGTATTTGAAAATCGTTAACCAATTCTTCATACTTTTGGCGAAGTGGTGTTTTATTAATTTGTTATTTTATATTATAAGGGTTCTTTCCTGGCATTCAAAAAGGAAAAATACGTGTCGATCAGTTATATTTTTCAATTTATCAAACAATTTGGCCGCTGAATCTCTGATTCTGGTAGAGCGCCATCTGGCGAATAAAATTGTAACTAAAATCAATTTCGAATTTTTCATTATTTACCATAAAAAATCCCATTGCATCCTGAACACAATGGTGTTTACCGCATTGCTCTAGCGCAAATATTCGCGGAGTTATTAATTTTTAAAGTTGTGCGGGACTTTTGGATCACCCTGTATATTGTAGCGGCTCCCAAATATTAACTTTTCATATTTTAATTATAAGTTTTAATTTGTTTAATAACTATTTAATTCAAATATTAAATTATATTATCTTTTAAATATATAATGCTCATAAAATATACTTTATTAAAATTATATGAATTAACATTAATATCATATTAATTGTTGTCATATCAATATAATAAAATAAATATACATCATCTATATTAATAAAATGGAAATTTCATAAGTGGACATCACTAAAAACTTTCGTTACAATGCATCAATTTCGACCAAATTTTCAACATTTATGTAAAACGAGATGGAGCAGGTTTTGCTTAACATCAAAATATTTTTCCTAACTTTAACATACATAACTTTGCTGTTATCGATAAAATACAAAAAATTCAACAGAGTTAAAGTGTTTACACTTTCAAAAGTGTTTACACTTTTGCGCTTCTTGGAAAATTAGTTTTAATCTTTTTTATATATATTTTAATAAATTTTATACATGGTAAGATACTTTTATTTTATAGTTTTCATATTTTATACCAAAAAAAGTTGAAGCCTTACTTGATGAGATCAATTTTATTTTTTAGATAAATTTTTAGGCTTTTCAAAAGTGTTTACACTTTTGCGCTTCTTGGAAAATTAGTTTTAATCTTTTTTATATATATTTTAATAACTTTTATACATGCTAAGATACTTTTATTTTATAGTTTTCATATTTTACGCCAAAAAAGTTGAAGCCTTACTTGATGAGATCAATTTTATATTTTAGATAAATTTTTAGGCTAATTTTAATTTATTTCTATTTTATTTTATATACAGATTATATATGCTATTTCTATCTTACGTGGTTAGTATTTTCCACTTATATGGGTTGTTTTGTAAAAAATATTTGGGTTATTTCTATTTTTTTTTCACTAAGATGCAAGATATTTTATTGATATGTTTATGTGATTGTCATTATGAGGCCCTTCTCAAATATTTATTAAGAAATTTTTATTTAATTATTTAGATCTTTCAAATACAAATTATTTGTGGTATTTATAACATATAGGTGTTGTGTTTTTAAAAATATTTGGTTTTTTTATTATTAATCGCAAAAAAGAGCAAGCAATTTCATTGTGTTCAATTATGGGTCATTTTGAGGTCCTTTTTTAAAATTTTCTTATGGAATTTTTTAATTATTGCTTTGATCTTTCAAATACAGTTTATATATTATATTTTCTACATATATGGGTTGTATCTAAAAAATAGGTTATTTATATTTTTAAATAAGCAAGGGATTTCTTTTACGGATTCATTCATTTGTCTTTTTGAAGTCCCTTTTTCAAATTTTTTTAAAGATATTTTAATTTATTTGATTAAATATTTTATATTTAGATTATTTATAGTTTTTTTTTTTAACATATAGGGGTTGTATTTTGTATTCATTGCCGTATCCAGCGGTTGGTCTATTTTTGAAGCTTTTTAATGATAACTGGTTTTGTACATTAATTTTTTGGTAATATATAATATTATGATTTTAGTTTTTTACAATCTTTTTAACATATCTGAAGGTTATTTTGAATAAAAAATTTAAAAATTTTGATTTTTACCTCAAAAAGACAGGAAATTTTTATGCTTTGTTTAGAAATTGCTGGTTTTGAAGCTTTTGTTATTAATCTCAATCTAATTTTTTTTTCAGAATATGCCTCGCCACAGCCGACGTTTACTTGGTAGGAATACGGCTGCTTCCAGGAGATATAGGAATGCTAGAGCTATTGAGACACCACTTCAAAGCGAGACGCGTCGTGCGCTTCGCCGTCTTAGGTATTCTGAAGCCCGCGTCGCAGCTACACAAACTATGCAAGTTCCTGTTCAGCGTATTCAGCTTTGGACTCATAAGCCGTTTTCAGGTTTGCAGTATAATGCCCATATTGATTATAAAGCTGATTCATCTGTCGATATAGGCCAAATGTCTCGGGTATGCCAGTTTTGCTCTGCTTTGAGATTTAAAGGTGATGTAATGTGATAGAAACAAAATAAACCTAATCCTACCTAATATACATTACTTCTGAGGATTAAAGATTTTGATTTGTGTTGAGAATTTTGCATGCATTTCTCTATTTCTTTTCTTATCTTGCAAAGCTAATGGATTGTTTAGGTTGCTTATTTTTGACTCGCCAATTTGTTTAGTGATAAAGTGGTATAGCGTTCTTTTTCAGAGCATCACCCTACAAAAAAATTACCTGACCTTTCCTAATATTCAGATAGATTTATTATATCAACATACTAGACTACAAACATTCCCTCGAGTAAAACCCGGGCGGAGCCGGGTACACCCGCTAGTTCTAAATATAAATCATAAATCATATAAAATGTAAATATTTATCTATAATATATCAAACACATATATCTAACATTTTATAATCTAGAAATGATATTTGACCACACACACAGATACAAAAAGAACTTCAACATGTAGTATACAACAATTTAACCCCTTCTGATAATTTGTATTAAATAAATGTAATTAAAAGTTAATTTTACAATAAATAATTTGTTATCTGACTCCGCCTAGAATTCCATGCCGCCCACAATATCTTTGCACATTTGCCATTTCTAAAAGCAGCTAATGAGTGTTATTGAGGAAGTTAGTGCTGGGCTTTACATAACGCTAATGGCTGGTTGCACCAGGCTGTGCTCTTCTAAATCTCGAAATCTGCCCGCACGCACAGCAACCACATTATTGGTTTACCAATCCACAAAAACATGGCGTATGTGGGTATTTATTAGGACAATAGCATATACTTCTCTTTGAATCTTCTATGCTTATAAAAAAAGTTTTGAAATTTTGAATAAAAGAATAATTCCATCTTTAACAAATTAGAGATAGTGAAGCTCCATCTATCGAATAAATTCTATAAATGCTAATAATAGATAAAACCTAACGGCGACAAGTTTCTTTATTGAAAAGGTACAAGTTTGGCGATAACGTTCTTCAAAAGGTCGTAGTAATACGAATACAAGAAATTAAAGTAGAAACAAATAATATAAATGTAGGAAGATGGAAATTTTGCCGGGAGGATATTGATCTAAAGAGACAAAGTTCACCTCTCCCGTCAAAATAAACGTCAAAACTAGACGCCATCTATTGACCGTCGCCGCAAACTAGCAGCCTCGGGTCAGTGACAAAGCCACAACACCAGCTTTGGCAAACTGAAAAGCGTCCTCCTAGAGACCATGGTTTCGGGCTAATGGCCCGATAATTGCCAGCTAAACACCTCTTTCGCAGATTGTGAAGATTCCATTAGATCCCGTGTGGATCTCATGGTATAAAGTCCGCCCTAGGCTGACGAGGCTTGTGTTGTGGCTTTGTCACCGACCCGAGGCCGCTAGTTTGCGGCGACGGTCAATAGATGGCGTCTAGTTTTGACGGGAGAGGCGACCTTTGTCTCTTTAGATAAATACACATGTAGTAATTTGCATAAGTAGAAATATTTTATAAGATTATTGAATATTATGTTTTTAACTAGAAGAATGACCCTGCTTCGCCCGAGAAATCCCCCGAGTGAAGTATCCTTCATACTGAAAGTACATCAATAATAAATAGTAGAAGTGCCATAGAATAGAAATACAGAAGAAACACATAAACTACAGGAAAAAAGTGTGTAATGGCAAAAATTGTATTATATTAGTGTTTAGGTATTTGATTTAATTATTTTTTTGCAATCCATGTAGTGTTTCAAAATTAATATAGTTTAAATAGACGGCAGCTTTTCCACCAAACCCCCATTAACCTTTGAAATTGCCTGAGTTGAGTGACTGACTGTAAAGAATCCTGACTGCGATGCCCATCTTCTCAGTAAGAATTAAAAAAAAAAAGGTTTATAAAAAAAATAATCCAAAATACTGGCATGTAAATATTTTTCTGTAAAAAAATAAAAGAGCATGTGGAAATATTAGGCAAACATATGTGTTCGCTAATGATTGCGACTGCATTTTAAACGATTTATAAAAAGAGATTTAAACAAATAAAGGCCAGAACAAAAATTAATTAAAAATATGAAATCCATTATTTACATACATTCACAAAAGCAAACTATGACAGAATTGATCACTCTGATACTTGTATATTTTAATAATAATAATAATAATAATATAAATGAGTTTTAAAAATTGTAAAAAAAAAAATGCATCGGCCGGAAATCGAACCCGGGCCGCCCGCGTGGCAGGCGAGCATTCTACCACTGAACCACCGATGCTTATAAGAAATGGCTATATTTGGGTATTTATTCCATTCACAAAAGCAAACGATGACAGAATTTATTGATGACTCTGATACTTGTATATTTTAATTATAGTGGAAACAATTTTTGGATATATACAGATTTGTTGTGGATTGATAAGAAGGATGAATAAAAAAAATCTATAAAGATGGAAATTATGAAATTTCAAATCGCAAAAGAAAGAAAGAGAGAGGGAGGTGGGATTAGGAGGTGAGATGTCTATGGGTGGCGAGACAGATTGGGTGCTGTTCTGATTGAAGATGTGCAGGTACTGTGAAGGGATGTCAATTTTGTGGTTTATACTATGGAGTTGGATTGAGGTGAAGGCTTTTAAGAAGAAACGCTGTTGCTTGTTTCTTATATTAGTATAAGGTACTATGGCTTGGTGTAAGTTGAAAATGTGTGGCCTATACTCAGAATATGTGGTAAATTTGGGATCCGCTCTCTTTGATGTTCTGTTGAAGTGAGACGGAGCGGCTAGTTTCGCCAACATAAGAGGCGTTACAGGTATTGCATTTAATTAAGAAAAGGAAGCCAGTTTGAAGGAGTCGATTAGGAGGGCGATTCTTAGTGATAGGGTTTCTAAGCCTGTGAACGATGTTGGGAGCTTATTAAAATATTATAATTTATAATATTATTTAAAAAAAACAATAAATTTTAGTGGCTTATCGAGGCAGAGCGCCATCTAGTGGAACAGAAATCAACTATACATTGATGTAACCTGTTCCCCAATATTTGGACAACTCACTTTCTTGATAAATCAATAAAAGCCAACCACTAGCGCGTTTTGGGCTGTTGGCCCTCGTCAGCGTGGTTCAGGCTGTACCTCTGCGCCTAAAAAGCTTTTGGTCTCAGAGGCTTCTTGAGAAATCAAGAAATGGTTAGTTAAGGCCATTCTTGCGTAAATACGCTTAAGACGTGAAAAAATATAAAAAAATAAAAAAGGTCAGGTGTTGATATAAGTATATATCTATCGGGAACTTTGGGGGCTACACTTGAATTGCTGTCTTCAATCCTTAGCTTTTTAACTATTAATGCTGATATTATCAATAAGTTGTAGAATTTCTTAAATTCAAGTTTTTCAGAAAAAAAAATATAATTTTCAAGAGTCTGAAGAATATATAACGCAATAAAACAATCGTTGTTATACATCAGAAGAGCACTAAAACAATAGAAGGGCAAATATGGAACTAATTTTATTTAAACTATATCAAAACGTGTATCAACACAGTTTATTATCAACTATACCTTTTTAAAAAAGTAATTCAGATTGTTTCAAAACAGAAGACGTTTAAAGCGACATATAACATTGTACAATATATTTAGTAAAATAGTATTTTTTAAATCTTCATAAATTACGGATATTACTTTCTGTATATATTTGTAATGAATTGAAACTATACCGTGTAAAATTCATAAATGCGGTTATAAAATATAAATAAATTGTATTTTTGTATATATCGAATATAAACAGATTGACTCACAAATATCCCATGTCCAAGCTGGGTTAGAAAAACAAACTTGTACAGATCGGCAGATCTAAGAATTCCAACGCATGTCCTAGCCGCGGAATGCTGCTATTGATTATCGATTAGATTTGTCACCTAGTGCTTGGCGATGATGGAATCCTGCCACGCCAACTTCCCTTCTGTCATCTCACGCGCCAAAGTCTATTTCACGCCACTACCATCCTCTTATATTAACATTCTTCAAAATTCCCCGGGCAAACTCCTTAGAGGCCTTAATATACCCTACTTTGCAATATATATTAATCTCTTTACTGACAATATTTCATTTTTTAACTATTAATCAATTATCACCATCTCTGGTTGTCTACCTTGATACAGGTTAGACAAATTAAGCACGTATGAAGATTACAAACCAGCAGTACAAAACAATTGACAGTTTTCAATCCTGGTCGAAAATTTGGATGACTTTTCTATGAACAGAAAAGTAGAAAAATAATTAATTATAATCCCTCTACTCTCTATATAATCATTTTTTGGCTATCCCTAGTACACGTGGTACAGACCATGATAATCATGATGGGTAGAAGTAGGCGACTGCTTTTACTGTAGGTGCACCACATGTCTACACATGTGAAAAGCAGTTCGATTTTACACTTACTAATGTGCCATAGCCCCGTTTGGTTACTTGCACTCGCTGGTGAGGTTGGATTTTGCAAGAATCGGAGGCCATTGGAACATTTTATTTAATAAAAAAAAGTGTCCAATGCGGGAATCGAACCCGGGTCGTAGGGGTTGAAAACCAATCTTGAAAACCATCCTTCCACCGACCCTCTATTGAGATTCTAATTTGACCACTCTTTTTAGCCCTAACTTTCTACCTACATTGTAGCTGTCTTTGTCGAGAGATAACGCAATAATTTATAATGCAAATATTGTAAAATTCACCTACTTGTTTTGTAGGTCTAGATCGCTGAAAAAATTTCCTTTATTTACACGTAAATATGCGATTTCTTAAAACATTTCGTCCACTGTGAGTGTCCACCAAATATAATGTCTTCACATTGATGGTTCCTTCATAGCGTTAAAACCTATCGTTGGACCGCAAGGATTATGTCAAAGGTTGTTGTTTCCTTTTTGAAATAAGCAGACGCGATCGTTTCCCCAAAGAAATTAGTTACTCTTACAAGAATTACACATTGCAACAAGAACTTTTCAACTACTGAGTCTACAGATTATTTCAGTAATAACGTACACTTTAACTCTCAAATTATATCTTCAACTTCTCGACAGAGAGAGAGAGAGAAACAGTGACCTATAGTTTACAGTCATAAACAAAAATAAAAAATAAATAAAAATCAGAAATAGCATGTACATTGTAATTATTCACGCCAGACGAATTCTTCACTGATGGGGCTTCTAGAATGTATCAACGGTTATAAGCCTCCCTGAAGTTGGACAGCCTCTTGTATAGATAGCACTTCTTGACCTCGACATGCGCAATTGCCAGGAATTCACTTTGAAAAGTCTTCTGCATAGGTGTGAGCAGATTGAGGAGTCGCACCATTCCAGGGCAGGATTCAATCCCTTGCTTTTTATATCGTCCTTATCAACATCCGCATATATGTCTAGTAAGGATTCAGAGTCAGTTTGTCAAACAGCTCCTCTTCCTGTTGGAAAATCTCTTCAGATGATAAAGAACACTGGATGGTCGGGGCAACCTTAGCCTGGATCTCCTTGGCAGGAGTTGGTGTTGGCGCAGCAATGGTTAAGGAATACACCTATCCCCCGATTTACACGGTAGATACGTTCCTGAGAAAAACGTGTAAATCTAAAATTAAAAAAAAAATAAAAATTAGAAATACAGACACTGTGTGCGTGTGCAGCAAGTCAGCACATAAGCTCGGGATTCCTCGTGAGATGTGTACACAGCGCATGTGTTCAATCACAGTAGCATTTAGTATAGTGCGATAAAAACAACAAAAAAAAAACTTATTTGGAAAACCGTGTAAAAGCGAAAACGTGTAAAACAAGTACCGTGTAAATCGGGGGATAGGTGTACGCTGATGTTGACGGAAACGGGCTGGTGCTTGACGCCAGAGCTAAAAGTTCAGAGAGAGGGGTTAAAATTTAAAAGTATAATTTAAAAAATATATATTAATTATAGGGCAGTAAGGAGAGTAGAAATCATTTTTATATGTACAAAAGAAACTTGCGTTCTTAAACATTTTCTTTTCTTATATACTAGACGAATGGCCCGGGCAACGCCCGGGTTTTACCCGAGTGCGAATATATTTTAAAAACGTTGTCTTGGGTGGTCGCTATAGACAGGGTGGTCTGTATAGACAGGTGTATGTATCACACTGCTGATAACAGGGTTGCCTAAAGTGACCGCTATAGACAGGGTGGTCTGTATAGACAGGTGAATGTAGCACACTGATGATAACAGGGTTGCCTAGAGTTACCGCTATAGACAGGGTGGACTGTATAGACAGGTGGATGTATCACACAGCTGATAACAGGGTTGTCTAGAGTGGTCGCTATAGGCAGGGTGGTCAGTGGTCGCTATAGACAGGGTGGTCTGTATGGACAGGTGGATGTAACACACTGCTGATAACAGGGTTGTCTAGAATGGCCGCTATAGACAGGTGTATGTATCACACAGAGTGGTCGCTATAGACAGGGTGGTTTGTATAGACAGGTGTATGTATCACACTGCTGATAACAGGGTTGTCTAGAGGGGGGCAGGGAGGACACGTGTTCGCCGGCAGCCAATGGGCGCGCATTCTATCCGTGAGCTTCAGACAGAATAAGGCAATTATATAAGTAGATAGACTTCACGTTATTGTCCTATAATTAATTTATGCCTAACTGGCTTTGTTCATATTGCTTGCGGAAGAGCATTGTTCGATGCAAATATTTATGTGTGATTCTACTGTCCTAAAAGCATATGTCCATAGATTAGTTGAATACCATTTCTAATAAATCACCCTTCAATGTAGCGTATATAAGCGAAATGAGCTAATACAGTATTAGAGCTCTAAAAAGTCGTCTGGTAGATTGAATTGGCGAAACCGCTGGAAGGGTTCACCACTGATGTGAGCCAAGCTCCCTCAATATATTGTTCATCGCAGTAAGGACAGTACAAATTTATTATTATTATTAATTAAGAAATTAGTTTTATGTGTAAAAGAAATTTGCGTGCTCAAATGTTTTCTATTCTAGTTATATATATAATGTATAAATAATTTTATAGTATAATTTCTGCAACACAAAGGCTTCGGCAGTTACGCGTCATAGATGCGGAACAAATTAAAGAATAATTGAGAGAATTAGAGTGAGTATAGCTAAGTAAAACACTATTAAATGTTATTTTCTAAACAATTAATAAGATTAGAAGGGTAAGGTTGATTATATTTAAGTTATTATTTTAAATTAAAAATTATATGATTAAAAAATATATTTTAAAAATGATTTTAATTTACATAGTGTTTTGATAAATCAAAAAAAGCCATCCACGAACGCTTTTCGCTCGCTGTTGGCGCTCGTCAGCGTGAGCAGGCTGTACCACTGCGACCAAAAATATTTTGGTCCCAGGGGCTTTTTGAGAAACCAAGAAATGGGTATTTAAGGCCAAACTTGCGTAAATACGCTTAACATGTGAAAAATGTTAGAAAAAAATAAAGAATAAAACTGTTAGGTGTTGATCATATCAATTAAAATTAAAAAAATTATAGTGTGTTATCTACTTTTAGATCCTTCATATTCACTTCTCATTTCTTCCTATTTCTGTTCCGTATCTATGATGCGTAACTACCGAAGCCTCTACATGAATGCTTTCTCACTACACACACATATATATATGAAAAAAAAACAATAGAAAATAATAAAAGATAAGTGGGTCAGGTGTTGATATTAAAAATAAAAAAGGCATTTCCTGACCACGAGCACATGTGCTTTTTAGATGGCAGAGCGCCATCTAGTGGAGCAAAATAAACTAAACGTTTATTTAGCTTGCTCCGTGATATTTGGCCAACCCAATTTCTTGATTTATCAAGAAAGGCCATCCACGAACGCGTTTCGCGCTGTTGGCGCTCGTCAGCGTGGAGAAGGCTGTAACCACTGCGACCAAAAAAGATTTTTGGTCCCAATGGCTTCCTGAGAAATCAGAAAATGGGTATTTAAGGCCAAATTTGCGTAAAGACGCTTAACACATCAAAAAACAATAGAAAAAAAAGATAAGTGGGTCAGGTGTTGATATTAAAAATAAAAAGGGCATTTCCTGACCACGAGCACATGTGCTTTTTAGATGACAGAGCGCCATCTAGTGGAGCAAAAATAAACTAAACGTGTATTTAGCTTGCTCCGTGATATTTGGCCAACCCAATGTCTTGATTTATCAATATATATATATATATATAGATGGAGGGGAAAAAATAAAATTGATTGTATATTTATTTACATAACATTTATTTTTATCTTGTTAAGAAAATAACACTTTAAATATATATTTATTCTATTTTTTATTTTTGCATTTTATTTCCCAAAAAATGCTAACCATATCTATATAATAAAAGATATATACATTTATTTTCTATATATCCATTTGACACATAATGCTGCGGAAGGATGGTATTCATGTACTAAAAGAGACATCTTCCCCTTTTAAAATGCGTAAAATTAAAGCATGTTAAAAGGGAGAGGTGCTTCTTTTGTGTGTGTGTGGTACATATATATATTTATACATTAAAATAAAAAAGGCATATCCTGACCACGCTCAGATGAGCTTTTTAGATGGCAGAGCGCCATCTGGTGGAACATAAATAAACTAAACAGTTGATTTAGCCTGTTTTAGTTGATTTCTGTTCTACTAGATGGCGCTCTGTCATCTATAAAAGCTCTTATGAGCGTTGTCAAGATATGCCTTTTTAAAATTAGAATACCAAAATCTGACTTTTTTATTATTTTATTTTTTAAAATTCCCTACCAAGATTGTGAATTCGATCTATAATCTGCAGGGGTGGGTCTTCGGGCATGGCCTAGACGATGACGCCCTGGCCATCCTGGCGTCTGCCAAGACGCGCATTTATAGGCACTTCCTCGGCGCGGAACTGAGGAGTGTACAAGAAGACCCCCTCCTTGTCTGGAGGAGGACCCTCTCAAGGTGGGGAAGCCTTCCTTGCTGAAGATATTTGTATATATATTCCCCTACACTTTATATGCCCATTTACTCTTTTATATTTTCTCCTTTGTAAAATTTGATTGAAAGAATCAATAAAATTGTTTAATTTGTCAATTTGTCTATAAATTTGGTTTCAATGACCTTGTACAATGGGATAATAAAAAATATTTTTTTTGTAAATTAAATTTTTCACATATTTATATTGTTACATCATGATTAATGGCGTATTTCTTATATTAGTTTTAAAATATTTGAAATTTAAATTATATATTTATTTATTTTTATATAAAATATTCTATGATATTTATTTAAAACAGATTATTTAGATTATCATCATTTGTATTTAGGTACACGTGTGACTTCACTGCTCTCTTTGATGTGAGAAAATAAATAGATTATTCTGGAGGCTACTTAAAGTAGACTTATAACTGTAAATACATGACTACTTAAAATTATATCCATTATTCCTGTAGAAGGGCAGCTTACGCCCGAAAGCTCGAATTTATTTTTCAAATAAAGAAACTTATCCTTTTTGATTCTTTTCGTTATTATAAAGTAGACTTATCTCATTATTCCCTTATATAAATTTGTAGGATGGTTGAAACACGCTCTGGTAAGATGCAAGACCCAGCACAGGAGAGAATCGTGGCTGAAGAGTCTGCCAACCCGCAACCTGGTGCAACAATATTATTATTATATAATTGTATATACAAAGAATTAATATAAATTAAAGCATAAAATTGTGATTTTTTAAATTTATTTATTTCAATTCAAAACGCTATGTCCCCCTAGGGACACTTGCGCTAAATGTACGATACAAATATAACAAAGAAAATATTCAACATGGAAAGATACACAGAAAGCGACTTAGAAAGATTCATAAATATTATTTACATATAGAGATATTCTTTGAATTTTATTTACAGTTACATCATTAAATTAAAAGATATATACACGCATACACCTATATATTGTTTACAACCACAAGATATGTCCAATATTTC
>CP092886.1:37731382-37772904 GCA_030710605.1 Cordylochernes scorpioides
ATTTAAAATAAATTTAAATAGAAATGGATTTTAACGTATACAAAACTCTGAGAATACCTAGCGACATCGAAAAAATACATCAAATAATAAAAGGACCAAGATCAGATGATAGGATATTTGAAGATATTGTATACAGAATAGATTCTTATAATTGCAACAAAACTTACATAGGGTAAGCAAAACGCATTTTAGAAGATAGAATAAAAGAACAAAAACACACACAAAGCTTTTTAAGACCACGGTCTTATACAGATCCACCACGTGAAGAAAGGAAGCATAGATAGAGCTCCTATACTCCGGGCAGCACAGCACCCAACAACAGCCTACAGGTCCGACGCATGTCCAGTGGCCACACGTTCCTTCGTGCAAAGGTATTAGGAATAATACAAACAATGGTTTACATATTTTTCATCAAAATCATACCGCCGAATGGAACAAATATATTATATAAGGAAATCAAAAACATACTTGAAATATTATTTTTGGAATTCTGAGAAAATAAACAGAAAAAGTGATATGCCTAAAAAATATAAATACCTAAAAGAAAAGGTTAAATGAAGGATCAAAATATTTAAAGAAAGAAAATGCATTGAAAAGCTTTAAAAACGGGCATTTGTATACATTCACTTTCTTTTTGTATTTTTATGAATATTTCGCAAAATAATTTTTTATATTTGTTATTGCTTTCCAGTTCAATGTATTTGAAATATTGAGGCGCTGTGCATTCTATAAGTGCGCTAATACCTTTATAAATCAGCCTTTTCTTACCTTGAAAAAGGTGGTAGTGGGTCACTGAAAGGTTGGAAATGAATAATTAAGAAGGTTGTAGAGAGAAAAGAGAGAGAGAGAGTATTTATGTAATCATATATATAAATATTAAGGCATGTGTATTTTAGTAGATGTTGTGTTTTGCGTGTTTCAGCTAAATGAGACGTTCTCTCTCTCTCTCTCTCTGAATCTAAATGCCTGGTTGTTCGGTGTGGGCCTCCATCCCGAGGCAATGACAAGTGTGGCGAAGGCTACCATTACATGTGCCAGCTTGGTCTTGAGTTGGATAACGCCATCCATAACATCGACCTGCCCACTCTGTGGGAAAGAACTCTCGCAGTCCATCGGTGGCGGAGTCTTTCTCGCGGTGGGCGCCACCAATGAAGACACTATATTATATATATTTATCAATATATTTATATATTCACATTTATTTATTCATATATTTATCTTTATTTAATCTTATTTATTTATATTTTTTCAATTATTTTGTATTTAACCATATACAGGGTCCATTATGAAAGTAATGAGCATAATGTTATTGTGACGCGACGATAGATGGCAGCACGGTAGAACCATGGGAAATGTGGTGGAGGGATATGCCCTTTCAATCCATTCGGTCGTCAGTTGAGTTCGAGCAGTGTGAGGGGAGATACATGCCTCCGCTTGAAGTCTGTTTTCAACTTTTGTAACATAGCGCGATGGAGCGTTCGCTTGAACAACGATACGCCATAAAGTTTTGCGTGAGGCTTGGAAAAAATGCAACCGAAACATTCCAGATGCTGCAAAAAGCCTTCAAGGACGATTGCATTTCAAGATCACAGTCTGGGAAGTGGCACAAGGCGTTCAAGGAGGGCCGGGAGGAGGTCGCCGACGAACCCCGTTCAGGACGCCCAACAACGGCCAGAACTGACGAGGACGTGGATCGTGTGCTCGAAGTTTTGCGTACCGACCGTCGATTAAGCATCCAGCAAATTGCTGACACATTACACATGTTCACATTTGTGGTACATGGGATAGTGACCGAGGATCTGCAAATGCGTAAGGTCTGTGCGAAGCTTGTGCCGAAAGTGTTGACGCAAGACCAGAAATAACTTAAGAGTTTTGCGCTGTAAAGAATTGTTGGATTTGGTTCAAAATGAACCGGACTTTCTGAACTCTGTAGTAACCGGAGACGAATCCTGGATGTTTGAATACGACCCAGAGTCGAAAAGGCAGAGCTGTGCATGGCACACAAAATCATCCCTACGCCCCAAGAAAGCGCGAATGAGCAAGTCGCGCATCAAAACGATGATCATTGTCTTCTTTGACATCCGAGGAATAGTCCATTGTGAGTTTGTACCGCAGGGACAAACTGTAAACTCAGCCTTTTACCTGGAGGTGCACAGGAGATTGAAACGCCGGATCGCACGCGTGAGGACTGACATTAAAGACACGGTCAAGCTCCACCATGACAATGCCACCAGCCACACAGCCTTCATCATTACCAACTTCCTGGCCCAGAGCAACACCCCGGTGATCCCTCACCCCCTTACAGTCCCGACTTAGCTCCATGTGACTTCTTTTTGTTTCCTAGACTCAAGAGAGAGATGAAAAGAAAACATTGGGAAACCGTGGAAACCATTAAACACCATGTTACAACGTTCCTGAGAAGCATTCTTGTCGAGGATTTTCAGGGTGCCTTTCAGGCGTGGCAAACGCGTCTCCGCAAGTGTATTGATGCAGGAGAAATGTATTTTGAAGAATATTGAACATTTGCACCAATTACGATCAATAAATGTATTTTGCCAGTAAATGCTCATTACTTTCATAATGGACCCTGTATAATCTTATATGAACGATGTAACGAAGGTGGTTACAATATCAATCTCTCTCGACCTGTAGACGCAAGTCTGTCTTCATAAGCATTTACGCTATTGGAGCCATATTGAACTTCACAGCTGTTAGTGCTGTGTGATATAATATTTAGAAACTATTTCTATCTAGATTAATACACATTATTTTTTCATAACAGGCAATTTCTGTCTTGAAAATGGAGGTTTTCTGGTCGGCATTGATAGTTCTTTATATAAAAAGGACACCTCGGCCAGTAGAGTTTATTTCTTCAACGTTTCTCGACAAAATAATTTGCCCCCAGGGAATCAGGGGATCTTACCTCCAGCGTTTGAGTGAAGCCTCTTACGACGAACCACCTGTATGCCTTCCTGTTTACGGATTATTCTAAGCCCAGCCGCAGTGGTGGTCGGACGAAAATTGGATTTAAACGTGGTCTGGCTGTAGGTACCATTAAAACCTTTTCCGCAAGATATTATATAGGAGAAGAAAGAAGGTTTTATTTTCTCTCTTGAATCTCTCTTCTGCTATAGCATTTCAGCAAGTGATGTTATTCTCTCTATTGTTCCTCATTACATATTATACCATTGCGTTAAAACAAAAATATGTTATTTTCTTTCTTGAATCTCTCTTGTGCTATATCATTTCAGCAAGTGATGTTATTCTCTCTATTGTTCCTCTTTGCGTATTATACCATTGCATTAAACCAAAAATATGATATTTTCTCTCTTGAATCTCTCTTGTGCTATAGCATTTCAGCAAGTAATGTTGTTCTCTCTATTGTTCCTCATTATATACTATACCATAGCATTAAAACAAAATATATTATTTTCTCTCTTGGATCTCTCTTGTGATATAGCATTTCAGCAAGCAATGTTATTCTCTCTATTGTTCCTCATTGCGTATTATACCATAGGATTAAAACAAAATATATTATTTTCTCTCTTGTATTTCTCTTGTGCTATAGCATTTCAGGAAGTAATGTTATTCTCTCTGTTGTTCCTCATTACATATTATACCATAGCATTAAAGCAAAAATATGTTATTTTCTCTCTTGAATCTCTCTTGTACTATAGCATTTCAGCAAGCAATGTTATTCTCTCTATTGTTCCTCATTGCGTATTATACCATAGCATTTAAACAAAAATATGTTATTTTCTCTCTTGTATCTCTCTATATCGCTACAGAATAACCGGAAAAAAAGTTATTTTTATCTGTTATACCTCTTTTGTGTCATAGCATTTCAGGAGGCGATATTATTATCTTTATTGTTCTTCTTTTATCCCATCACATTTCATGAATTTATTATTATTTTCTCTGTTGTATATCTTCTCTTTAAGACGAAAGGTTGTATTAAATTATGTTATTTTTTTATTTTTTAATTCTCTACTGTGCCATAGAATTTCAAAAAGCCATATTATTCTCCCCCCCCCCCCCCCCCCCCCCCCCTCTCGCGGTGAAACGGAAGCCTGCTTTCGGCGTATTGATCAATTCTTTGTAAAGACTTAAAAATAAATATAGAAATTTGTTCATTCCTGGCCATTGCGAACACCCAGAAGTCTGAATATTTGTACACTACCATTGTTCATTGAACTGAGTGAGTGTTAAAAGTTTCATATTTCTATGTGATCTGGAAATATATTACAATTAATTTACCAAATTTGAAAGGCGATTTGGAAATTTGTCCATTTCCCCCCACCTCGACAACACAGAAGTCTGAAATTTATCAAATTGCATTGTCATCGGGTTCCGAAAAGTGTACCAAATTTCAGATTCATACATGCTCTAGAAGTATATTAAAAATCGATATCAAGATTTGTGGACAGGCGGACAGACAGGAAAGCAAGTTAAATAAAAGCTTTTAATAAAAAAAAGGATGATATCCGTCGTTAATGTGCTATAGTAATGGTGTTATTCTCTCAGTTATATCTCGCTTTGTGCTATAGTAATGATATTATTCTCTCAGTTATATCTCGCTTGTGATATAGTAATGATATTATTATCTCAGTTATATCTCGCTTGTGATATAGTAATGATATTATTCTCTCAGTTATATCTCGCTTGTGATATAGTAATGATATTATTATCTCAGTTATATCTCGCTTGTGATATAGTAATGATATTATTCTCTCAGTTATATCTCGCTTGTGATATAGTAATGATATTATTCTCTCAGTTATATCTCGCTTGTGATATAGTAATGATATTATTATCTCAGTTATATCTCGCTTGTGCTATAGTAATGATATTATTCTCTCAGTTATATCTCGCTTGTGATATAGTAATGATATTATTCTCTCAGTTATATCTCGCTTGTGATATAGTAATGATATTATTATCTCAGTTATATCTCGCTTGTGATATAGTAATGATATTATTATCTCAGTTATATCTCGCTTGTGATATAGTAATGATATTATTCTCTCAATTATATCTCGCTTGTGATATAGTAATGATATTATTATCTCAGTAATATCTCGCTTGTGATATAGTAATGATATTATTATCTCAGTTATATATCGCTTGTGCTATAGTAATGATATTATTCTCTCAGTTATATCTCGCTTTTGATATAGTAATGATATTATTCTCTCAATTATATCTCGCTTGTGATATAGTAATGATATTATTATCTCAGTTATATCTCGCTTGTGATATAGTAATGATATTATTATCTCAGTTATATCTCGCTTGTGATATAGTAATGGTGTTATTATTTCAGTTATATCTCGCTTGTGATATAGTAATGATATTATTATCTCAGTTATATCTCGCTTGTGATATAGTAATGATATTATTCTCTCAATTAAATCTCGCTTGTGCTATAGTAATGATATAATTATCTCAGTTATATCTAAGTTGTGATATAGTAATGATATTATTCTCTCAGTTATATCTCGCTTGTGATATAGTAATGATATTATTATCTCAGTTATATCTCGCTTGTGATATAGTAATGATATTATTATCTTAGTTATATCTAAGTTGTGATATAGTAATGATATTATTATCTCAGTTATATCTCGCTTGTGATATAGTAATGATATTATTATCTCAGTTATATCTAAGTTGTGATATAGTAATGATATTATTATCTCAGTTATATCTCGCTTGTGATATAGTAATGATATTATTATTTCAGTTATATCTCGCTTGTGATATAGTAATGATATTATTATCTCAGTTATATCTCGCTTGTGATATAGTAATGGTGTTATTCTCTCAGTTATATCTCGCTTGTGATATAGTAATGATATTATTATCTCAGTTATATCTCGCTTGTGATATAGTAATGATATTATTATCTCAGTTATATCTAAGTTGTGATATAGTAATTATATTATTATCTCAGTTATATCTCGCTTGTGATATAGTAATGATATTATTATTTCAGTTATATCTCGCTTGTGATATAGTAATGATATTATTATCTCAGTTATATCTCGCTTGTGATATAGTAATGGTGTTATTCTCTCAGTTATATCACGCTTGTGCTAATTAATTTTAAAAAAGATTGTTATTTTCATATTGCACCTCCCTTGCGCAGTTCTGGCCATGATGGATGGACCCAACGGCGTTCACGCACATGTTAATTATGCAGGACCTCTCTGCGACCATGTTGTGTATGACGACACTGTAATGCCCTTGTGTGAAGAATATGTTTCACATATCCTTCATTTGTGAATAAGATATTTGTTCATTTTAATGATCAAAATGTAATATTCAAATATATATTTATCTCAAACTAGAGGCTCTATTGAAACAATCAAACCAATATAAGTTTTTTGATTCAAAAGGATTAGATGTAATTCACCAAACGTGCGCTATCTTTGTATGGGGCATTTCTTCTTACCAGCAATATTATTTTTCATGTGATTAAATATTAAAAGATACATCATGAAAACTTCTTAAAGATATGGAAAGCCTTCGATGATGCCAGTCGTATATCCTTTTAAGGATACAGAGGCAATTTTTTCTTCACACTTGGGTATCTCGTGTGTATTCAATAAAGGTCACTGTGTCCAAATAATTATTGACTGAATCCCGATATACATGCTAAAAGGTACAACTTCCTTAAGTTCTGTCCATGTGATTATACTTATTAACATCTTTCTTCAAATTAAAGATACTTCGGCCAGTAATTATTTTTTATTGTCTCGACGTTTCGACAAAAATATTTTTTCAAAAAGAATTTTGTCGAAACGTCGAGACAATAAAAAAGATTTACTGATCGAAGTAAATTTAATTTGAAGAGCTATGAATTCCGGCCAGGCAGCTTCTATCTTTACGATTATTAACAACTATTGTGAGCAGCTGATTTGTAAGTACAATAGGTTTGAGTTATAAGCTGTAAACCCTAATACAATATTGAGGCGGTGTGGCGGATTAAACTGGCGAAACCGTTGGGAGGGTTCACCACCGATGAGCCAGGCCCTCTCAATATTATCTCATCTCAGTAAAGATAGTAAGAAGTTGTTTCATTTGAAAATGAAAACGCGCTAGATAGTTTCATTTGTTACAGATAGCCTGTGAGTTAAAGGATAAGGCAATAAACGCTTCATTTACACTCATGAATAAAACTTAAGGAAGTTGTACTTTTAGCATGTATATCGGGATTCAGAGAATAGCTCTGAGAGATATTTGCTACACATTGGCCTTTATTGAAGACACGCGAGATAACCAAGTGTGAACGAAATTGCTTCCTTAAAAAAAACAGACAATCGGCGACATCAAAGACTTTCCACTTCCTCAAGTTTTTTTGTCCACGAATGAAAAGATATGAAATAAAAATTTTATTTTAAAAAATATAATAAATGAAAATATTAAGCACAAATTTACACATTTTCAAATAAAAAACTTCCTAATTTCTTTGTTTTAATGAAAAAATATTTGGAGGAAGGCTTGGCTTATTTATATGTAACGTGGAACTCCGCCTTTGCCGTTTCCAAGCTCGGATGAAAAAGGAGAAAGGGTAGCAGTAACAAGCTCGCTAAAAAACCTGAACTCAGCTGAACCGGCTGATAGCATTCTATAAGGGCTCCTAATCCAGGGATACAGGATGAGCAGCGTTTGTACTCCTCACTTGTACTCATCCATTGATGAGCTCTACTCTTCCCCGGTAGACAACATCAAAAGTCTCAAGCTTTACAAGCTTGATACCTTAATATGATTGAGTGGAGATAAGAAAGAAGAAGAAGATATGTAAACGTGGCATATTTATACGTAGTTCTAGTGTCGAAACATATGTGCATTATTTTCTTATATAACACATAACCAAGTTTTTCTCCTTTCAAATCGCCATATAAAATATTGGAACTCTAAAATTAAATTGACGAATTGGGAGTGTTCAGCACTGATGAGTCAAACCTTCGAAATATATTTCATTGCTGTTAGCTCAGAAAATGGATGAATTATTTTAAAAACAAATTAAATATATCAAAGATGTCCCCTTTTGTAATATCGACATTTTTTTCAGTTTTTAACTTTACGATACATAGTTCATAACAATTATATTATGATGCATTAGCGCGCCATCTGTTATCAAAATTCGAAACTATTATAGACGCGTATGATTCTTTTATAATATAATAAGGGCAGTAGAAATTGTTTATTTTAAAAAAGAATCATACGCGTCTATATTAGATTCGAATTTTGATAGTTCATAACAAATCACGGGAATATTAGAGGAATTTTGTCAACAATTGGAGCTGTTGAGGACTCTAGATGTCACTGTGGCAAGGACACTCAGGACTTGAGACACCTACTGTTGGAATGCCCACTCCTCTATAGTGCTAGACAACAGAGAGTTACTAATGTTGAATATCTGTATTAATTTGTAAATAGCAGAAAGAATTGTCAGATATTTAATCACTTTTTAAATATTGTAATGACTATCTTCTTTAAATTAAAGATACTTCGGCCAGTAAATCTTTTTATTGTCTCGACGTTTCGACAAAAATATTTTGTCCTCGTCAGGAGCGAACAAAAATTAAAACATTTGGCAAAATTTTACAAATTTTGAAATGCCGCGTGAGAACGCCCTTGCAGCGCTTTGCCAAATGATTTAATTTTTATTCTCTACTGACGAGGACAAAAGATTTTTGTCTAAACGTCGAGGTAATAAAAGAGATTTACTGGCCGAAGTATCTTTAATTTAAAGAACTATGAATGCCGGCCAGGCAGCTTCTATCTTTACGATTATGACTATCTGTCTAAACTGAAAGTATCAGTGTCCTAATCATTGCTTTCTATTATTGTGTCTTTTGTTTTTCTCTTTCATAGTAATATATATAACTGTCTCTGTTCAAAATTGTAAATTGATGCAATTATTCCTAGCAGGGATATCGCGGTTTGTGGTGTTGAAATAAATAAATGGACAAAGATGTTTTTTAAAAAATAATATTCGTGTTTCATGGTTCGATTTCTTAAATAGTGAGTTTGGAAGGAATGGAATTAAGATGATTGTCTTTTATATGGGGAAATCGCTATATAGATCTAGAGAAATTGACAGGCCAACAAACATATTAATATATAGAATTTGCTGCTACATACAAAACAATAGGAGATTACATCTTTTCAATAGGGTAACTTGAGTCCGATTCAAAGGATAACAAAATAAACCATATATTTAGTAAGGAAACAAATATATATCAAATATATATCGCTGCAGAGAACGAACAAAATCTCAGAAAGCAATTCTTAATATCAAACTAGAGCTTCCATCTATAATTATGTTATGGAGGTAATTATAGGAACATAATTGAGTTTTCTCTATCTCTCTCTCTAACATCTATAATTTATACTTTGAGATTTTATTTTTGGTTTAAAAATTAGTATTTTTTAAAAATTCTGTTTCTATAGGTAATTTTAGAAAAGTGTGCACGAAAGTAAAATTATACGTTGAGCTTTAAAAATGTCGCTTATATATCAGTAATTAAAGAGAGCTAATGCGAGTCTGTTGTCTGAATAAATGTATAGAAAAGTGTATATAAGTAAATACAAGGTAATAAGGCCAAATCTAAATAAATATATAGATTTATTTGGATTTGGTTTTATTTCCTTGTGTTTATAATCTACAATCCAAATTGTTCCCTATCGTGTATATAAGTAAATAAAGAACATTTTCGTTGACATCTTTTGAATATAGGTTAAGGAAAAATATTCTTTTAACAGGATAGAAGTATAAAAAGAACTTTTTTTTGGACCTCTTGAAAATAAATGAAGAAAAAGAGCTTACGTGCTTATGTTAAATATAATTTATAAAAATAGTTATTGTGGACTTCTTGAATATAAGTGAAGAAAAGAAGAACATACGTGGTTATTATATATATAAATTAAAAATAGCCTTCGTGGAATTCTTGAATATAGGTGAAGAAAAAGAGCTTACGTGGATATGTTAAATATAAATGATAAAAAGAGCTTTCGTGGACCTCTTGAATATAAGTGAAGAAAAAGAGCTTATGTAGGCTTGTTAATTATAAGTGAAAAAATAACTTTCGTGGACCTCTTGAATATATGTGAAGAAAAAGAACTTACGTAGGTCGGTTAATTATAAGTGAAAAAATAGCTTTCGTGGACCTCTTAAATACGTGTGAAGAAAAATAGCTTACGTGGGTATGTTAAATATAAATGATGGAAAAAGCTTATGTTGATCTGATATATATATGTGAAAAAAGACCTCTTTTATATAAGTGAATAAGAAGAATTTACGACAATGCGTGGATATTTTATACATAAGTGAGAAAATAAGATTACGTGAATCTGTTAAATATAAGTGTGACAAAGAGATTACGTTTATCTGTTAAATATAAGTGAAAAAAGAGCTTTTCGTGAACCTGTTGAATATAAGCGAATAAAAAGAGCTCAGGTGGATATGTTAAATATAAGTGTATGGAAAGAGCTATGTGTATATTTTGAATATAGGTGTATGAAAAAGAATTAAGTGAATCTGTGTGTGGTGAATATAAGTGTAGAGAGAACTTTACAAGTATAGAGAAAGAGTATTCCTGGATATATATATTTATTTTCATTTTTGAAATTTAGTTTCTATCTGATTTTACATATAACTTTTTATTTATATAGATCCACACACCAATGTTATTTTTGTTTAAAAATCTTATATGTGTTATTATATATATATATATATACAGCTTGCACCACGCTGATGAGGGCCAACAGCCCGAAACGCGTCGGTGGTTAGCTTTTCTTGATTAATCAAGATTGGGTATTTGGCCAATTCTGGAATAATTAAAAATCAACGAGAATAGTTGATATTTATTCCGATAGATGGCGCAAGCCATCAGCAACTTTCAGTTGCACGATAAGGAGATGCCTTTTTCTTAATATATATCTATATATATATAATAGAGAGAACAGAGTCGGTAGACGAGTGGGTAACACGCTCGATTCCCGACAGCCATGAACCAGGATCGAATCCCGCGTTAACATTTTGTTTAATATGTGAATAACCATCACATACTATTCATTGTTTCAAAAATTGTTGCAAATATCATAAACTAGGTTACTCTCTTTTTGAGCAGAACCTAATAAAGTGAATTTGTAACTTTATAATAGATAGAGCGACAGGCATGTGTATATGAAATAGTCGAAAAAGCTGAGTATCTATGGGCGCTGGGATGGTATATACTACACAGTATAGACACACACCATAAATTAATGATTGGTTTTACTATTAGTTTTACCTAATCTCAACAGCAAGTGGGAGTATTCAAGCGAGGCAACTTGTATATATAAGATTTTCCTAACTGTGCAAGTGGTGCACTTATGAAAAAAGACGCAAACCACCAACATGGCCTCTAAATATTATTCAAATAAGTAAAATAATAATATGCAACATATATGCAAGTATCAGGGGGAGGCAATACAGTGATACGAAGTGTGTATGGATGTAGGGAGTCCAAAATATAGAGTGAGAGATGTCATCTTTTCCATGTTATTCATTCTCTCTATATAGATCGAAAAAGAATAATATAAAATAATAATTCGGTGCAGAATATATATATATATATATATATATATATATATATATATATGTTGTAATATATTTCAATATATACTTGATATCCCCATATGTAATATAGCTATAGTGTAACAACCAAACTTGTAAGCACAACCAAAATTGCCAGTTTGGCCATCATGTAATAAAAAACTAAATAATAAAATTAGACTGAATGACAGCCGGCGCCCAGACAGGAGAAAGGTCTCCGATTACACCGTCGGCCCGTAAAACATAGACATGTTACCACCAGTCCCTCTTTGACACTATAATAGATCAAAAGCTTCACGATCGGCGCCGGTTACTCACTCTCTCGGTCTCACTGTCTCTGATGTGACATCCAACATGTCCTTTTATGCTATCCCATTTACGCCTGACACCACTCTGGTCATTGTAGCCACCAAGACTGCATTTAACCAACCTACCCACCATGACGACTGCATCCACCCAAACATACCACACTACAGTCATCCGACAGGATCACTACATTCACTCGATAGGATCACTACAGTCATTCGACAGGATCACTACATCACCACAGTCATCCGACAGGATCACTACATCACTACAGTCATTCGACAGGATCACTACATCACTACAGTCATCCGACAGCATCACTACATCACTAGTTACTCGACAGGATCACTATATTACTACAGTCATTCGACAGGATCCTTACATCACTACAGTCACTCGACAGGATCACTTCATCACTACAGTCACTCGACAGGATCACTACATCACTACAGTCACTCGACAGGATCACTACATCACTACCGTCATCCGACAGGATCACTACATCACTACTGTCATCCGACAGGATCACTACATCACTACAGTCATCAGACAGGATCACTACAGTCACTTGACAGGGTCACTACATCACTACAGTCATCCGACAGGATCACTACCTCACTACAGTCACTCGACAGGATCACTTCAGTCACTTGACAGGATACTACATCATTAGAGTCATCTGACAGGATCACTACAGTCACTCAACAGGATCACTACAGTCACTCAACAGGATCACTACATCACGACAGTCATCCGACAGGATCACTACATCACGACAGTCATCCGACAGGATCACTACAGTCACTCGACAGGGTCACTACATCACTACAGTCATCCGACAGGATCACTACCTCACTACAGTCACTCGACAGGATCACTACATCACTACTGTCATCCGACAGGATCACTACATCACGACAGTCATCAGACAGGATCACTACAGTCACTCGACAGGGTCACTACATCACTACAGTCATCCGACAGGATCACTACCTCACTACAGTCACTCGACAGGATCACTACATCACTACTGTCATCCGACAGGATCACTACACTCATCAGACAGGATCACTACACTCATCAGACAGGATCACTACAGTCACTCGACAGGGTCACTACATCACTACAGCCATCCGACAGGATCTCTACCTCACTACAGTCACTTGACAGGGTCACTACATCACTACCGTCATCCGACAGGATCACTACCTCACTACAGTCACTTGACAGGATCACTTCAGTCACTTGACAGGATACTACATCATTAGAGTCATCTGACAGGATCACTACAGTCACTCAACAGGATCACTACATCACGACAGTCACTCGACAGAATCACTACATCACTACTGTCATCCGACAGGATCATTACATCACTACAGTCATCAGACAGGATCACTACAGTCACTCGACAGGGTCACTACATCACTACAGTCATCCGACAGAATCATTACCTCACTACAGTCACTCGACAGGATCACTTCAGTCACTTGACAGGATACTACATCATTTGAGTCATCTGACATGATCACTACAGTCACTCAACAGGATCACTACATCACGACAGTCATCCGACAGGATCATTTGCCTCACAACAGTAAGTCGGCAGCATAATTTGCAACACCACATATATATATGTTGTTCCAAAGTGTTTGGAATTATGACTATTTATTGCGCACAATTCGTTTCTTTAAAATAAAACAAACAAACAATTTGCTAATGCCCCTATTTCAATGGCAAACAATATTATAATAATCAGGCTCATTATTAAAAAAAGGGCAGTAGAATTTCTTAAAATTTATTTTACTTTTAAAATAAGCGATTGCACTATAAATAATTTCTATTTAAATATACAGAGGGCGCTATTCTTCATGTTTAAAATAAGAAGTGTCTATGTGTATATGTATGAGTTCAAGACTAGTGTGAGAAATTTGATAGAAAAATTATATGAATGATTGAAAAATAATAATATGGTGCAGAATATGTATAACTTCCACCTGAATACAATAAAATGGAGTGTTCATGTGTGAGAGAGTTCAATATTTAAGGGTCAAGAGTTTGTGTCAAAATTCAATATTTTCTCTAGCGCGCGAAATAAAAATATGTTTAGAAATATTGATGATAATCACGATTCTCTATAACACAGGTCTACAAAACTCAAAGTAGTTGTACCTTATAGCATATATATATCGGGATTCAGAAAAAAAACTCTGAGAGATATTTGATGCACAGGGATATTTATCACTGTGCATCAAATATCTCTCATAGTTTTTTTTTCTGAATCCCGATATATATATGCTATAAGGTACAACTACTTTGAGTTTTGTAGACCTGTGTAATTATTATTTACATCTAGATGCTCAACCTTTCTCATTATATCCTATTGAACCTTATAACAACTACAATTTTGTTTACTAACATAAGCGATAATGAGATGGCAAAATGACCAAGTCGGGTAAAGGTACAAAAGAAGACTCTAATCAATGTTATAAAGAATATTTTTAAATAGATCAATCCATAAATGCATCTTTAAATAAAAAGGCATATATTGGATCAAAATATCTTTTATTTTATTAATATATCAGTTGGCTGAACGCTAACCGTTATCAAGGTATTATAACATATTAATGTGCGTCAACAACAAACTCAGCGCCACATCTGGCGCTTCGTGTGGCGCTGAGTTTGTTGTGGACACACATTAACATGTTATAATAATTTGATAAAGGTTGGCGTTCGGCCAACAGAAATATTGGTAAAATAAATGATATTTTGATCCAATATATACCTTTTTATTTAAAAAAGAATTAATATGAACATAACACAGAGCGTCATCTATTTATGAAAATTATTATCATTATTAGCTAGCCCAAAAATTCATTTTAGTTTTTGAGAGAGAGACAAATACCTAAAACAATTTTAAAAAGAGGAAAATGAAAAACAGTTTTAAATCTCACCAATAGTTACGACAACTTGAGATGATCCAATTAAGTGTTTAATGTAGACTATAGACAATTAACATAATTTTATTGACATCTTGTCAAAACACGCAAAAGTTCACAGTCTGTACTATTGTTTTTAATTAAGAATTATATATATGCAACTATGTACAATAAATATTTACATGCCTCCACTGCCACCGCTGCAGAGTTTGATGGAAGATCGCCAGCGGGTCTCCAGCGACACCACGCATTTCGCGATCTACGAAGAAAACGAAGATCGTGTGCTTTACCGCTGAGGAGATGTTGATGGTGTGGTTCTCGAGACCCACCGCGAAGATCCAGGACTGCAGGTCCTGCGGCCGCCCGATGATAGAGAATACCTCTCGGATGAGAGGGCGGACGGCGCTGTGGGACCAGTAGCGGTGGTAGGCCAGCGACAGGTCTCTGGGCTGTAGACTACAGAAAAACAAAGCTGAAAAGATATGGGGATATGGTAGAACAAATTGGTGAGACGGTTGGAGGGTTCACTACTGATGAGCCTAACCTTCCTAATCTTGTTTATCGTCCGTTTAGTGACACACAAACACTGCAGAAATTTTTTTATCTTTAAAAATATAAACAAATAATCAGCGTTGATAATATCATTATAAATTCCTATTTTTTTCTCACAATATAATTGCACTCATGGAGACAAAACTTAAGAAAATTGTACCTTTTAGCATGTGTATCGGGATTCAGGCAATAACTCTTATTTATATTTGATACACAGTGACCTTGATTGAAGACACACGAGATAACCAAGTGTGAAAATAATTGCCTCTGTCTCCTTCAAAAAAAAAAAAAAAAGACGACCGGCGATATCAAAGATTTTTCATTTCCTTAAATTTGTTCATGAGTGTAATTTTTTTTTCAAATCCCTAAATATCGAATTTGAAAAAAAAAAAATTGATAATTCCTCTATAATGTATTTTATTTATATTATATCAAATCTGACAATTGATTTTTATTTGCGCACAAAATTGACTTCTCAATTCAGATAGATTACAGATGCCCTTTTATAACCACATCTAGACATAAAAAGCATGCTTGTTGCGCTTTGAAAGTTTTTTAATTAAAAAACTAACCATTATCAAATCATCACACACTATTTAATGTGTTGACACAGAGATCATGCTTCTAGTTAAAGCGTTTTCCATGATTAAAAAAAAAACTCAATAACAAATCATCACACAGTGTTTAGTACTTCGTGTAGACAGGCATAGTGCATGCTGGTTTAAAAGCTTCTTTAATGGAGAATTCAGCACATATTGTCAAATCATCACACACTATTTGATACCATATATAGACATAGAGATCTTGGTTTGGGTTTAAAAGCTTCTTTAATGGAGAATTCAGCACATATTGTCAAATCATCAGAAACTATTTGATACCATATATAGACATAGAGATCTTGGTTTGGGTTTAAAAGCTTCTTTAATGGAGAATTCAGCACATATTGTCAAATCATCACACACTATTTAATACCATATATATAGAGATCTTGGGTTTGGTTTAAAAGTTCCAATTATATAAAAACCTCAATATCAAACCATCACACAGTATTCAGTACTTCGTGTAAAGAGACATAGTGATTATACTTGTAGGTTTAAAAGCTTATTTAATGAAGAATTTAGCACTTTTTGTCAAATCATCACACACTATTTAATACCATATGTGGACATAGAGATCTTGGTTTTGGTTTAAAAGATTCCATTATATAAAAACCGCAGATTCAAATAATCACACAGTATTCAGTACTTTGTGCAGAGAGACATAGTGCTTGCTGGTTTAAAAGCTTCTTTAATGAAGAATTCAGCACTTTTGTCAAATCATCACACACTATTTAATACCATATGTGGACATAGAGATCTTGGTTTTGGTTTAAAAGATTCCATTATATAAAAACCGCAGAATCAAATCATCACACAGTATTCAGTACTTCGTGTTGAGAAACATAGTGATCATACTTTCTGGTTTGAAAGTTTATTTAAGAAAATTAAACACTCAGAAAATATAATATCGTCAAATCATCCCACACGTAGATATGGAGAGAATACTTGGTGATTAGATACGGTCTTCGCATCAACAAATCATCATTCGCTTTTTATTTTAGTTCACAAGGTTTCGGAATCTCATCCCTCGAAAAGGAAGATAAAGAATCGTCTAAACGTTGGAAATGACAAATTATTGAATAACATGTAGGTTTTTTCAATAAATATGTAAACAAAAAGTAATGTAAAAAATATGTTATTTGTCATTTAAAACTATTCTAAAATGTTTCCTAGCATTTAAGAATAGCATTGATTCGAGACAACTTCAAAAAGAATAAATGGTATTCAATGAGAGCGTTCCTAGAGATTGTTGTGTTGTTTGGTGGCGAGAGATTCGATTGCGCACGTGGACGAAACCACAAGCAAGCTGATCGATAGAAAGGCCTGTCTCTTCTGTTCACCGTCAGCCATTGTTTTCTCTCTTCATTCTTGCTTCTCAACTTTGATTGGCACGTTTTCTAGGTCATATATGGCTTATGGAATCTACCTATACAGACATTCCATATAATGAAGATGGATTCACTTTAAATAATGATAATAAAGATTAAATAAGTATTCTCCTTATTTAATTATACTTTAACTCTTGTCCTTTTGGTGCTATATTGCAACGTGTTTTCTCCAGTAGAAGGATTTTCGCGCCCGAAATTTAGAGATTTGTATATTAAAATGTTTCAAAAGAAACTTATCCCCGGAGAGAAACCTGATTTTTTGACCTCAATAATAAAGAATGAACCAAATCAGAATGGTATCGACGGAATTATAACAAAATATTTTCTGATAGTGTCATTATTTAATTTCGCTGATGATTTTCAGTTTTTGTGGAAACTATTCCGAAATGAAATAAAATTCATCATAAATTTTATGATTATTTAGATAGATCTGGAAAATCATCACTAAAGTATAATCACAATATTATCATCAAATTTTGTTTACTCGCAATCTTCTACTTTATTCTGTTAACTTCCATTAAATAACAGTTTCAAGGAATAATTTACAGACGAACGTTTCAACGATCCACTGTTACAACTTGAAAATAAACACGTTGTTCAGAGTGATCGAAATTCTATGCAATTTTCAGTGTGAAAAACCCAAAGTACATATAGATAAAAGCTATTGACTAAAATATTTAGAGTCAAATACACACACACAGCTTTATTAAGACCACCGGTCTTATACAGATTCACCACAAGAAGAAAGAAATCATAGATGGAGCTCCTGTACTCCAGGCAGCGCAGCACCCATAAAGTCACATACAAATTACCAACCTGAAACTATGATTTTTCACTCGTTATCAGAATCATTAAATGAAGACGCTATCTCATACAGTTTCATTGCTATGAAATTATGAAAAGGAATCCAACAAGGTTTATCTAGTTATACATCATCATCGATAGAAAGATATTAGGTTTCAAAACATAAAGGAAACATATTTCTGTCCACTTCGGCCAGTTCGAGTTTTATTTACTCAACGTGTCAGCAAAAATATTTTGTCTTCGTCAGGAGAAATAATTAAAAATAAGCATTTAGCAAGGCGATAAAAATTGTTATCGTTTTTTAAATAATTTATATATGAAAAAAGATTCCAAATTTATATCAATATTTTAATCGAAAGTCTTGTTTTTATATGATAAATATCAATATTCTCTAAGAGTCTTCACCATATAATCTTCGTGAATATTTCAAGATTGAATGACACTGTGAAATATTCTATGTGGGGATAAAAAGTGTTGAAGTTATATATAAGTCCTTAAATAGAACTCTCGCCTTAACAATTGGGGTAAAGATCCCAATTTTATTTGAAAGGACGACAAAGCTTTTGAAAGTAATTCCAGGATTGGAGGGAGCAAGTTTCCGAAAAGATTGGCAATAGTCGCTGGATTTCCCATAATGACAAGCTTAGTCCGTGTCTTTTAAATTGATTTACTCCCCGTAAATAAATACCTTGTACGATCGCTCGTTATCTCCCAGAGCTACGGAAAAATAAATGTTTTGCTTGCGCCACTCACTTAAGTAGTTCCTTGTAGCGGCTTTCTGTTTATTTACCTTAATCCCTAGATGTTTCGGGAAATATTTTGATCGCTACACTATGTAGCATGTTAAATTTTAAACATGATTTAGATAGAAATATTTATTTTTTCAAAAAATTGTGATAAAATGGTTGCACGTTGCGGTAGTTTTCTTTCATCTTAAAAATCTTTAATCTATATGCACATTTCACTATATACTAAAATTACGCTGCGCTGCCTGGGGTATAGGAGCTCCATCTATTATTTCTTCCTGTGGTGAATCTGTATAAGACCTGTGGTCTTAATAAAGCTTTGTGTGCGTGTTTATACTAAAATTATATTGTATTTTAATAGTTGATGCTCAATACTGTATTTGGTGCAAACCGCCGTGGATCATTGAGTATTTAGAATTTGAAAAAGAGCAATTGACTGGATAAAATCAAACTTTCTTATGGACAATAACTACGTATATCCATAATGCACGAATAAACCTTGGAAGATATAGATTCAAGAAATTATTTATAGAACTCTACTTCTATCACTCTTAAATATTGGAGAGAATATATTTAAGAACAAAGTCAAACTATAGAACTCAACCTCCATAACTCTAAAACTGGGATGAGAATAGTTTCAAGAACGAATCACATCTATGAAACTGCTTCCTTCACTGTTAAACCTTGAGAGAATATATTCAAGATAAAAACCAAAGTATAGAACTCTTCTTCCATAACACCAAAACCTTGGAGAGAACAGATTCAAGAACAAAAGCCAACTATGGAAGTCAACTTCCAGAACTGCTATAGGTGAGTTGAGGGAGAGCCAACCAACGTTCAGCTGCTGCTTAGTTATTCTGTCTGGACGTGACCAGCATCGCTTGATTCGGATTAGCTCTACCTTTGTTTCTCTCTTTTATTGGTGGGCTGCGGAGCGTGCCGGCTTTCCTACATCTGCTGGGATTTCGATCTTTGCGGGTAAAGCATAGCTTACAGAAGAAATTCGATAAAGACGCCTTTTAACATATTCTTCTACTAGATTAAGATTTGACATTTTATTTTGTTAGAGACACCATTAACTTGTAAGATTTGCCTTATAAACGCAGTGCCATGTGCGCGGAGGATTTAAGCACTGCAAAAGTACCGAGTGACTTCGACGTTTACTTTTACATTAGTTACCATATTCTTTTCTTCTTTAATTTTGTGCTCCATCATTGTAAATCCAGCTATTCTTTGTGCCATATATTTCATGCAAAACCTCAGCTTCCTTATATTCCTTTATAAATTAAATTGCCATCTATCGATAATATTTGTAACAATTAAATTTACTGTCAATGTGTTTCTTTTTGATAATATCATCAAATATTATCTCTACAGACCTTAGTGGAATGATAAAAGTTTTGAATGAGATGGCTTGATTCATCAGTGGTGAACCCTCTCAGCGGTTTCTCAAAATAAATCTCCAGACCGCTCTACTATTGTATTGGATTGGTTTTGTTATATACCCTAGATTTTCTAAGGAAGGCGGCTTAGGGGTGTTTAGAGAACCAATGGACCTAAGCTTAGCGGAACCGCTGAGAGGATTCACCACTGATGAGTTCTGACACCCCTCTTTCAACAACCTTTATCATTGCAGTAAAAAGGTCTGTAGATATAATATTTATTGATATTCTTAAAAAGAAACACATTGCCAGTAAATTTATATTTTTTTTTACAAATTATATTCCTTCCCAGAGAGAATGTATTTTATCTTTGACAAATAAAACAGATTTAATTATTCTCTAGGTTCTCAATCTCAAGGATAACCTAGGATAAAAAAGGATAAACTAGAAATATGGAGGCTCAAATTAAGTATTAACTTTTATCTGAAATATTACACAGAATATATAGAGTCCGTTAAACATATGCGATTTCCTTTCAAATGGTTGTTAGACACAAACTAAAAATCAAAATTTTGTCAGATTTTGGTCAACTCTAATTCTCCATGGTAATTATGAAAATATTCAGCGAAGTGTGTGTGTGTGTTATCCAATCCGATGCCATTTGTTTTAATCTTGCTATTTTCTAATGTAAGTACTAAAAATAAAAAATATATATTTTTATCTTAGATGAATATGCCACCTTGATTATTTCTTCCACAAAAACCATCACTTTAAAACATCAATAATCGATGTCTCATATAATACTGATTTAAAGTCGCAATATTATAATACAGAAATTGACGGTTTCCGTTGAATCATGGATACGCGATGTACAAGAAACGAGATCTTGAAAATATTTTACAATTTATTAAATATTGATTCTTGTAAAGGTACCCAGACAAGACTAGTTTTATCCATAACTTTTATAAATGATTTTTAAGGAAGCATATCTTCCGTTTAACCAACCTACCTAAATTGCTGAATGATTAACAACAGGAAAAGTGAAGATGTGAAAAGTTAAGGGATTCCATTCTCCAAGAGACCATTTCTTCTCTCTATCCCCAGATTATATAACAAATACCAATTGAAAAAAAAAGAGACTAAAAGGAAACTTTAATAGACGAAAAATGATAAATAATAAATTCCAATTTTTTACTTGTTTTCTATGTTTTAATCATTTCTCGTTGAATATATTCAATAGTTTGATCTTTGGTTAGTTAATATTAAATTATACGAATTTGGAATGCGAATTTTTGTTTTTATATATATATTTGGTCTTTTCATATTTTTTAGAATAAAAAAAGTTGACAACACGTAATAGAGATTTTTTAAAAAGGTAGTTTATTTATAATGAGTTAATTAATGTGTTTTAGAGTTATATTTATATTTAAGGAACAAATTATTCTCGTCTGCGCTTATGAGAAATATATTGAAGAGTTTCTCTAGCGGCGAAAGTCTCCCAGAGGTTTTTCCAGATATAGATTCTCTTCTATTATCTTGGTGTAGTGGGCTCATATAACAGAAAAAAACTTAGGCTGATTCTTGGTAAAGGTAGTTACGTAATGACACTCTATATATTACTTTTGGCCTTTTTCTATTAACCAGAATGGGTAAATTCTGCGCGTTAGAAAATGTTCGACTAGCTTTCTCCACTAAATGAAAAACTAGAGAGTATATATATATATATATATATATATATATATTATAAAAAAAGTGATTTCTGTTGATTTTTGATTATCTTTAGGATTATTCTTTGTTAATGCAGTCGTGTTTAAAAATATTGAAAGTATGATAAAAAATAGTTTTGATCAGTAATTGCTTTAATTGAGCTAAAGGAATATATTAAAAACATAATTGGATAAAAGCAATGCCTGAATTAAGGCGTAAGAATATAAAAAAAAATGAAAAACATATTTACATAATGTACAAAAGGTTTGAGCCGGCCATCGGGAAACTACAACATTTAGTTTTTATAGGGGAAGCGTGACCTCTGGCGGTCGATTTAACAGAGTATTTGAATCTATGAAATATAATTTTTTTTTTTAATAAAATAATATTTTAATATAACATATATATTTTAAAATACAATATAACGCGGCTGATGATTGTAAAACGAAAATTAAAATTATACCGCGAATGTTTCTTTTTAAAAATCGAAATTTATTTTCAAAGAGAAATAGCGACATTTCTAACTTTGAGGATGAGGTATGGAAAGGTGAAACATGAAGAGTAATGGAGAACGGAAAAATAAAAAGTGTCCAGGGGCGGGAATCGAACCCACACCCTTCTCCATTACTCTTCATGTTTCACATTTCCATACCTCATCCTCAAAGTTAGAAATGTCGCTATTTCTCTTTGAAAATAAATTTCGATTTTTAAAAAGAAACATTCGCGGTATAATTTTAATTTTCGTTTTATAACATATATATATAATATATATTATATTATATATATACCATATTATATATAACAAATATATATTAATTATTATAATATATATGAATTATTCTTTTTTTATTATTATTTCAAATTGAAATATAATTTATTTAAATCATCATTAAAAAGTTGGTAAAAATATAATTCTGGAGGAAGAGAGAGAGAAAGGAAATATGAATAGAATAATTCCGAAAATATATATTTAAGTTTTTTATTAACACTAAAGGGCTATAACAAGGTTCACGCAAAAGCTTCGGCAGTTACGCGTCATATATTCGGAACATAAAAAAAGAAAAAGGTGATATATATATATAATATATAGGTTGACACACTTTAAAATGTTATAATACCTTGATAAAGGTTGGAGTTCAGCCAATTGTGAAATATTGGTAAAATAAATGATATTTTCATCCAATATATGCCTTTTTATTTAAAGGTTTATTTATGGATTGCTCTATTTTCAAAATAGAGTCGTTGGGGTGGTCAGCTTGCTCCTGGCATCGGCGATCTGTGCTGGCGGATCTGCGGAGGTCCCTTGGGGCGGCGTTTCTTCCGTAAATATCTCTTGTTGGGGGAGAGATTGCTTGGTCGTTTCGTTGGAATGGCCGGTTTGTTCCTCCATCTTCGCTCTTTCCTCGCTTCCTATCTGAACAGTCTTCTTACCTCTTCGTTGTGTCATCCTCCGTTGGTCATCCTGTCGACTATAAATGTGGTGAGGTCCTGTTGACTCTTGTAGAATCTTGTCGACTAAAACTGTGGTGAAGTATCCAGTTGACTTAAACTATGGTGTGAGTCCCTGTAACTCTCGCTATACTGTGTTGACCGAGAGGAACAGTCAGGATGGGGAGTTTTCCAGTACCTCTCTGCACCTTGGAAGACCTTTAAAAGTTCTCACAAAGTACAGGCAGTCGTGGTTGAGGCAGAGTGGAAAGCTTGGGAATGTCCATACACAAAAAACAAAGACACAGTTGCACTCAGAAAGTTCCGTGAACAGATAAAAGTTGAGCTAGGAGCGAAAGATGGAGATAGTAGAGTTCTTAATAGTCTACATGGTGGATGAGGTGGTCCTGGGGTATAACCGACGAGCGCTCACACAGATGGTGAAGTGACTGTCAAGTGACTGTATTTATAGGTTAAGACGGGGGCCTTATGCGACAGGGGCGTGGATCGTCTGGTGAAATTCTAAACTGGCGCCATGGCAGTTTCCATCTTTAGACCTTGTTGTTTTGTAACTGCTACATCTCGATCTCTTGCTTATCTCAACTCTTAATCTATTACAGAGTTTTATTTTTTCGTCCTCAGTTTGTACAAAGTACATTACATATGATGATGTAATGACACATGTCAATAATGCGTATAATCATTTACAGATGTGTTTCTAGTATACAACATGAAAATCTTGTTATAAGTTATATAAAATATGGGGTTGTTGGTTTAAATTACCATATATACGTATATACGAGGGGTGTCCCATAAGTCTGTGGCCCGACCATGAGAACGAAATCATAGAAACTAATACATTTTAACCATATATACCTTAAAGCCTTGAATAAAGATATGTGAATTTTTAAGTTTCTACAACTAACCGTTTTTTTGTTATAGGTTCTGAAAGAGGACAAGAAACAGGAATTATCAAAAGTGGAGACAAACTAGATTCGTGCTGTAATAAAATATTTTTGTAAGAAAGGAGTGTCGCCGAAGGATATCTATGAGGATATGGTGGATACATTAAGGGAAGATGCTCCTTTTTATAGCACAGTAAAAAAATGGGTAGCTGCATTTAAATTAGGGAGGATCAGCACCGAATATGAACATCGACCAGGAAGACCTGTTGAGTCAGTTACTCAAGAAAATATCGACAAGATACATGATTTGGTTATGTTGGACAGAAGAATGACAGTTCGTTAGATAGAAGAGACCTTGGGTATTCCAAAATCAACAGTGGATCGGATCATGAGAGAACACTTGGGCCTCAGGAAGCTTTCTGCCCGTTTGGTTCCCAAACTTTTGACACCCGATCAAAAGGCTGTAAGGAGAAAGTTATCTTCGGACAATCTTGCGTTATTTGAAGCCAATCCAGAGGAATTTGTTAATAGATTTGTTACCATGGATGAGACTTGGGCGCATCACTTTACACCAGAGTCCAAACAACAATCCATACAATGGAACACTCCGGTTCCCCTCCCCCTAAGAAAGCCAAGACAGTTCCATCAGCAGGGAAGGATATGGTGTCTGTCTTTTGGGACTCCGAGGGTGTACTTCTTCTAGATTTTCTGAATAAGGGTCAAACCATCACTGGCAATTATTATGCGACTCTTGTGAAGCGACTACGAGAAGCTATTAAAGAAAAGAGAAGTGGAAAGTTATCCAGGAAGATTGTTTACCATCAAGACAATGCTACGAGTCATCGGTCGCTGCAAGCCATGGCTGCTATTTATGATTCTGGCTTTGAACTTTTAACACATGCACCCTATTCACCAGATCTAGCTCCGTCTGACTTCCACCTATTTCCTCATTTAAAAAATCACTTTCTGGCATTCATTTTAGGTCAGATGAAGAGGTCATTGATGCTGTAACCTCATTTTTTGAGTCACTTGATACATCGTTCTTTTTGGAGGGTATAAAAGCATTAGAACATCGCTGGAAAAAGTGTATATACCTTAAAGGGGATTATGTTGAAAAAAATAAATCATAATCATTTTATTAGTCATTTTCTTTATATGTCGGGCCACCGACTTATGGGACACCTCTCGTATATTAGTGGTACAGCCTGCTCCACGCTGACGAGCGTCAACAGTGCGAAACGCGTTCGTGGATGGCATTTCTTGATTTGTCAAAAAATTGTGTTGTCCAAATATCACGGAGCAAGTTAAATAAACTTTTAGTTTATTTTTGCTCCACTAGATGGCGCTCTGCCATCTAAATAGAACATGTGCTTGTGGTCAGGATATGCTCTTTTTATATTTTTTATATATATACCAATAAAGTTTTAATTGTCAAAATACAATACGAGTATATATTTTGTATTCAAGTAATAATAGCTTTACGATGCTTTCACCTAACCTTTATTTTTTGTGAACTTTATTTTTACTGTGGATCATTTCTAAAGTTCCAAATGTGAAGTGTTTGCTATCAAAAGAGACATTTTTGTCTAAAATAGTTTTATTGCTCCTTTTATTTACAAATTGTTTGTTGTGTTTTCCCGCTATTAATGTTTATTTAGTTTTCTGATTTATTATGTGCATCACATTGAATTTTATAATTAATTGAAAATAAAATTGCGATTATTTTATGCAAAAATAAATTTTTAATGAAAAATTTGAGAAAATTGCGTATATCCGTTTTTTTTTTAAATATTTGTAAGGCTTCAATAATGGATGTAGAACATTCCACATAAAGTGCATTGAAAGTGAATTTTTCTTTAATCTCAAAAATATTATCGATTACATTCCGATAATTCGATATGGTTGATCGGCCATCTTGCTTTCATTTTGCGAGAATATCGGAAAAATATTAATAAATACACTTATGATGCATTAGCGCGCCATCTGTTATCCAAATTGGAAACTATTATAGACGCGCATGATTCTTTTTAAAAATAAACAATTTCTACTGCCCTTACTGCAATGGAAAAATTAATGGAAGGGACTGGCTCATCAGTGTGAACCCTCTCAGCGGTTTCGACAGTTTAATCTACCATACCGCTGTTATGATGAATTTTTCGATCTTCCTTTTATAGTGACACTGATGCTAGACTCTTGGAATGAGTATTTTAGAAGAACTATAGACATAAGCTTTGAGGACAGCAGAATTACATGCAATTAAAAATATATGATGTTTTCGCAATATTCACTTCTAAATTATTTTTGTACATTTGATAAAGCCAGTGGAACAAATTTAGCACATGATTTTGTATCAAACTAATTCGTCACGCAGATTTATTTAAATCTTTTGATACTCTAAACCTCTTTCAACATTTATAGTGGTCTACAGAGAATGTCTGCGACAAATTCTCACAAAGTGTTCCAATATTTTCAGTAATACTAGACGAACATCTGGAATTTCTGTATGCTTATCGCATCTTTTTTGAGAACCTTTTTCATCTAAATTTAACTTGTATCAAAGGAGAGCATTTTATATTCTAAAAAGAGCTTGCCTTAGATTATATTAATTAATTCAAATATTTCTTAAATACTTTTATTAAATTTAGCTGTAAAAATAATTACTACTCTTTTCTTTTCTTTTTTGTTAACTCATAAAATGTTAACACGTGTGAAGGATTTATATCTAAATATATTTCTACTGTCCTCAAAGCGTTTATATAACCATAATTTATTTCAAATACCTTTGACAAGAGTTGTTTTAGAATTCCAGGGAAGTTTCACCACTGATAAGCCAGACCCTTCCATTATTTTTATCATTGCATCAAGGGCAGTAGAAAATTATTTTATGTAAAAGTAATCATACGCGATATAAACAATTTTAAACACAAGGTAATAAGACTAAATCCAAATAAATAAATAGATTGTGACGTTTCGGCAACTGTCACCATCTTCAGACAAAAGTACTGAATGAGAAATTTTACCCCAGCATGGCTTAAATAGTTACTGTTATCAAGTGTGTAAACAAGATAGTAGATAAGAAGAAGATAATTTTCTTAGAAAGATGGCAACAACGCTGTTACCGAAACGTTACACACTATTAATTTATTTGGATTTGGTCTTATTACCTTGTGTTTATAATCTATAATCCAAAACATAAACAAATCATAAACAATTTTAATTTCTAATACGCGGTTGTATTGTTCCAGTTAGTTAACTTAAATGATCAAAATGTTCATAAAGGAGATTACGACGTGACATTGGGCGATTACGTAATTATCGCAAATGTAAACTGCGATCTGGAACGATTCTTTAAAGTGTATATAAATCAATTTTAAACCTATAGCACGCTATAGATAAAATATTTATATATCCAAAAAATAAAGAAGAATACAATAATCTAAGATATTTCCATTGATAAGAAATTTCAAGGAGTGTAATAGGCCATCTCAAAGTAAAGAAATCCGACAAGATTCAAAAGAGATGTCGAAGAAATAAGAAGGAGTGGACCACTGAATCGATGAAAGTAACATGATGCAGACAAAGAGGACCAGAAAATTCTCTTGTTATTAAAAAGAGAAGAAAGAAAAGCTAAAATTCTTCTTGCACGAAGCCGAAGATTGTGTGGGGTCGTAAAGTTCTAGATTGTTGAGCAATGATGGCCTTGGCTCATTGGGAGCGACAAATAAGGCTGCGATTTTCTTGAACTTTCTTTATATGGCGCATGAAGGCCGTCCATCTTATTTAACGAGGCTGTCTTCGCGTTAGTGTGCCCACGTCTTCTGATAGGAAAAAAAAGGTTTAATGATCTATGTTAACCATAATTTAGTCAAGGTTTTTTACCTCCTACATCTTATAGAAGGTTTCGATACATATATCAACGGGAAAAAGCTCCAAGAAAAAGCCATTAATTAATCAAATAAAAAACGTGTACATTCTTTATAATATTATCCCCAGATAATTATTTTCTTTATGATGCATAGATTACGCATATTTTAAATGCATATTTTGAATTTTATTACCTCATATTTAATATACGATATGATATTATAAATATATGATATCCTGAAAAAATATCTGCTAAAATAAATGTAAATAGATGATGTGTGCTATTCAAAAACGCGATTACTTAAATTTATAATCATATGTGATTTTTATAAACCTGGACGAACTTTCAATCAAAAACGCTATGTTTCACGGCCACACACACATCCCGCCTCATATACATCTATCTTGGTGGATTTAGTTAGACGTTTATAAGTTGAATTTCCTTAAGAGATGTTTAAAAGTAGTTGTAGCTTGAAGAAGAACCTTTTTGCTTGAAAGCTTGCCCAATTTTATCGGAAATAGCGCATCGTGATAAGTTTTTGCGATTTAAAAACAATACCTCAACTTAACACGGAAACATTTCTTGTAGGTATGGTCTTCTTTAGTGGATTCAAACAATATAATCATAAAAATTGAAATCCCTCAGTCTTATCACCAGTTTAAGAAACTTTAACCCTGCAACATCTGCCACTGTTCCATGCAGTACGTGACTGAATGTTGTGTATGTGTGCCTTGTGTTTACAACTTTTTATGATGAAGTTAGGCGCAGGGTGTTTTTTGAAATCTTTTTTCTAATATTTAGCTTTATTCGATATTTGTAGTTTCTGGTTTTATTTAGATGATTGTTATATATACTACACACACACATAACAACACAACACAATCAATACACAAAACCTTTTTTATTTCTCAAAATTATTTGTTTATTAACCGCCGTTTTTATTATAAAGTGTTTGATAAATATATTATGAAATCATATATATATACACCAATATCAAATGAAATTGTCTCTCCTAAAAATTTATCATTCGTCCCAAACGTTCACAAACAAATACAATCGCCGTTAGGTAGTACTGGAGGAAAATGTAAATAGAATTGAGGATTGAATTAAATATATTTAGCGCAAAATTCAATTACTATCTTAAATGATGCGACACACAATAATTACACCATACACATTTAGAATGCTCCTCTTTAGGCAAAGCGATTGAGGTTCTTCACTCCAACCTGGTGTGACAAAAGGCTTCCAAAATCTTGTCAACACTATATTCAAATAGTTGGTGTATAAAGGTTAGTTGATTCTGTCCGAGCTGAGAAGGATTATCGTGAGTAGGTCGCGAGTTACTGCTACACGTTAGGCATTCCCCTGATATTCTCAATGGAAACGAATCATTTTATAATTTGCAATACAAATGTTAATTTACGACTATAATCACAAAAATGTTTACAACACCATGTTAATTTTTAATTATAAAAATATTGTCGCGCGTTTGTCCTTTTAAACTATGTTTTTATATGGCGAGGGCATCTTACTTTTATCTACGAGTATATATCTGCCTAATTATGATATATGAAAGAAGATAATGCAACGGTTATTTTAAATTACCCAATCATCAATAGAAATTAGTGTTCTTAAGAAAAATAGATCTCTGAATTATATTTAAACACCAAACTTCATCTTAGTTCTTTTAGGAAACTGATTGTTCTACATTATCTCTTATACAAAAAAATTATCTGATGAAACAAAGATAACTTGTAAAACAACATATTATTTTTCCTCCTACTCGTTACACTACAGCAGTCAGCCTTACCGCTGGTGGTGGGGGGACATTCAGGCCATGCCAGGAGTGGCCAACCACTATTGGAGGAGAAATCAAATATGGCTGCCAAGAAACTATCCCCTTTGTTCATACATCGCATAATTTAATTTTGTGAATTCCTCTTCAATTGTATTTTCCAAATATCTTTTCATTGGATATCTTAACTTTAACAGGGATTCGACCTTTGTGTTAATAGTCAGTAAAAAATTGTTAGAGGTAAAATAATGTGTTGTTTTACAAATGCTGCACATGACTGGTACAGAGAAGATGGGACAAGCACCGGTTCTGTCCTCCCAAGAGAACAAGAGTCTTTGATTTCCAGACTTAAGTCTGATCATCTACGGACAATGACTTTCCAGAATGGTTGCAAAGTTTTTCGACTATTTACTAAATGCAAGTCTTAACCTCAACCCCAAAACACATTATTGACTGTATTGACTCTTCCATTGATGAGCTCTACTCATCCCCAGCAGACCCTATCAAAAATCTCAAGCTTGCATCAGATAATTTTGTTGTATAAAACCTATGGAAGAACAATCAGTTCTTAAAAGAACTAAGGTGAAATTTGGTTTTTAAATAGAATTCCGAGATCTATTTTTCTTAAGAACTAATCTCTATTGATGATTGGGCAAGTTAAAATAACCGTTGCATTATCTTCTTTCATATATCATAATTAGGCAGATATATACTCGTAGAAAAAACTTAAGGAAGGGGTAGAAATTTAATGTCACGTCTATTTTATTTGAGGAGACACACAGAGGCAATTTTATTCACACTTGATATTTTGTGTGTCTTCAATAAAGGTTACCGTTTATCAAATATATTTCAGAGTTATTGTATATATCCCGATATAAATGATAAAAAGAACAACTTCCTTTAGTTTTGTGTGTCCATTAGTGTAAATCAATGTGTAGTTTTGTGATAACAGACTTCAGGAATAAATCACGGGTATGTTTACCGTTCAGGAATCTCCGTTAAACAAGATTTCATCTATAATCATCACAACAGGTTATAAATGGGGCAATGTCTTTGAGCGCGCCATCTATACTTCACCCTATGTGACACACTATATAAAACCATTCACGGTTAGGCAATTCGCATTTCGATTATAATAAGGAAAAGAGAGAATGAAATAAATGGTCCTCAATTAATCATTTTAAATAGATCTAGAAAGAACAAGCCATTATTGAGTCTAATCAATTTTATGAAAAATAGAGAAGGTTATTTTCGCTTTTCTTTTAATTAATTTTCGAAACTTAACTTCCCATGGAGAGACCATGTCTAATTTAAAAAATAAATTTTGAATTAGAAGGAGATTTAACAAATGTTCACAAAGTTCTACATAAATCATTTTAATTAATAATATATTTCTCTCTATTTTCATCATATATACTAATATATGTGTATGTTCCTCGTGGTCAAATCTCACACTACGACAACACATCAGGGTACACACTCCATACCATCAAGACCCAATGCCTGCAGGAATGGAAATTTAGGGCTGCACATGGATGACACAGAGCAGGTGGGACAAGCACCGGTTCTGTCTTCCCAAGAGAATAAAAGTCTTTGATTTTCAGACTTAAGTCTGGTCATCTACAGACAATGACTTTCCAGAATGGTTGCAAGGTTTTCCCACTATGTACTAAGTGCAAGTCTTAACCTGCAACCCCAAAATACATTATTGACTGTATTGACTCATCCTTTGATGAGCTCTACTCATCCACAGCAGACCCTATCAAAACTCTTGAGCTCTACAAGCTTGCCCCCCTAATATGATTGATTGTATATAAGAAAGAAGAAGAAGAAAACTAGGGTAGTTGTTTTTAAAAAGGTTTTAGCTTTAATATTCTCTGGAAATATTATTGCCCTCGTCCCCTCTCGCTCGGTCCACTCTGTGGGAAGGAACTCTCCATCGAAGTCTTTCTAGGGGGAAGACTTCGATGAAGAAATTATATATGTGATATATGTATATCAAATTTTAGTCCATAAGTCTCCAGGATGGGTAATAAGAGCTGCTGTCGGTGGTTGGCTATCCGGGGGACACCGCATTTGAAGGTGACGGTCACTCTTTGCTCCCCATGTTTCATTAACAGACTCATTATCAGCTATACAAGCCATAAAACATTGTTACACCAGCTTTGAAATATCCCTGAATAAAATTACTCTGAATTTTGACAAACTTCACAGAGACACACAAATTACCTTACAGTGGATATGGTCAGGAGGGCCTGGCTCATCACCACTGATGAGCCAGACCCTATCATTAATTTTTCCATTTCAGTCAGGGCAATAAAAATTGTTTAATTTTTAAAAGAATCATACGCGTCTATAATAGTTTCGAATTTTCATAAAATAAATATGGGTCGGCTTGTTTTTGAGGGCGAGCTCTCTCCAAGGCTTTTAAATTCTCCATTGTTCTTTTAGAAACCTAGAAAACTTAATATAGTCTCTGTATCACGACTTATATGCGAAAATATCGATAATTATTGTATTAATGAAATCTTATGGTCCATCTATAGAAGACATTTCACATGTGTGATAAATACATGAAATTAAACAAATATCATACAGTGACAGTATATTATTTTTCAGATATATTAAAATTTCGATTTACATTTATGAAGTATCAAAAAAACCTTACGCAATATATTTCTTTTTTACAAAAACAGCGCGTGCATTCGAGCTTTCGTCTTCAGCAGGCAAAGTAACAATTAAGACTCTTAATTGTTACTTTGCCTCTTGAAGCGGGATAGCTCGAAAGCTGGCGCTTTTTTTTTTTGTATTAAAGAAACATATTGCGTAAGGTATTTTGATATTTTACTATTATTTTTATGATGCATTAGCGCGCCATCTCTTATCAAAATTGGAAACTATTATAGACGCGTATGATTCTTTTAAAGATAAACAATTTCTACTGTCCTTAATGCAATGGAAAAATTAATGTGAGGGCCTGGTTCACCAGTAGTGAACCCTCCCAGCGGTTTCGCCAGTTTATATATTTATAAATATATGTAATCCTACTGTCCTCAAAGCTTATGTCCATAGTTAATTTAAAATACCCATTCCAAGAGTCTAGCATCAGTAATACTATAAAATGAAGATCGAAAAATGCAATATAACAGCGGTATGGTAGATTAAACTGGCGAAACCGCTGGGAGGGTTATCAATGATGAGCCAGGCCCTCCCATTAATTTTTTCATTGCAGTAAGTACAGTAGAAATTGTTTATTTTAAAAAGAATAATACGCGTCTATAATAGTTTCGACCGATTATTTTTAATAGCATCTTTTGATTGATATTTTCACTTTATTTTGAATTCAATGTACCGTATTTTAAATCGTCTTCTTATATAAAGAATAAATACAATATATACGATATTGTTTTGTATTTTATTTTTTCGAATTTAGAAAGAAATCTCTACATAAGCGCATATTCTGTGCTAACTTAAATTTCTAAATTAGTTTCAAAACTTATCTCCATTTTTTGTGTTTGTGTTTCAAAATAAAAAAAAAAAAAACATTTCGTCCCAACTGAGAACGTTGAATTTTCTCAATGTATATTGTGTGAAGATTCTCTGACGTAGATTTCTATAACTATTTCTGACGTTAAACTTATTTAATATGAAAATTGTTACTTATTTTTAACGCTACATTTTAAAATTCTATATGATCAAAACCTATACACACTCTCTCATGGGGACAAAACTTAAGAAAGTTTGATATTTTGATGTCCCCGGTCGTCTTTTTTTTTTTAAGAGACAGAGGCAATCTTGCTTACATTTGGCTATCTTGTGTTTCTTAAATAAAGGTTACAGTGTGTGGTGTATCAAATATCTTTCAGAGTTATTGTCTGAATTACGATATAGATTGTAAAAGATACAACTTCCTTAAGCTTCGTCCATGAGTGTATTTCTACAGAATTTTTGCTGCATTGTTAAAATGTATATACTTCTTTTTAAATCTTATTATTAAAACCTTTTAATCAAACCTACTTTAGAATAATATTTTAAGAAATACAATTCATTCCATTGTATTCCAATACCTCTATAAATGTCAATCTAGAAATTATATATATAAGAAAGAGCATAAATATTTACACTTACAATTATTCTACCAAGGTATAGCGTTTCAATAAGTTTTCGTGGGATTGGACAAATTATTCATAACGTATTGAGATGAGCTGCAATCTGGACTTCAAATCTTATGGAAGTGAATCTATCCATAGGCAAGATAACAACAGTTGCTCACCAAAAAATGGAATATTTATATATGCCCATGGGAATTATTCTTTAGAGAACATGTCAAATTTAGAGAAATAATACAAATACCTTTAAAATAAATGCATTTGAGTGAGAAAATAAATTTTGTTAATTAATATTTCTCTTGCAAAACCTTGAAGAAAGAAATAGAATACGCCATTAATAGCGAAATATTGATAAAGTGGGAACAGTGGCTGTCTCCCTCCAATGGAACATGAAATATTGATTTAGAATCGATACAAGGAAAATATTGCGATTTTTTAAACCTTCGCTACTTTTCATAATATAATTATGGCCTTCTTTTTAAGATTGAATCGTGGACGCGTCGTTCTTGCGCATAAATTAGGAATTTCTTCCAAATCCTTTGCTTCTGTAGACATCAACGTCCCGAGATGGCAGGCTTGTGTTCTGGCAGCCGCTGGCCGATTCTTGAGCGGCGCAGCCTCGAAAATATGGCTTATTTCTTTCTAATCAAATCTTGAATCATTCCAGATGAACCATTTCTAAAGTATTTAACTTGAGCCTACGAGATTTTCTGTAAGCATTAGATTTTTAATTAAATATATATTTCCCTATTTAAAAGTAAAGTGATATGAAAATTTTCTCGTTTCTCTGATAATAAATAAATGTAAAGGAAATAATTGGCCAAGCGTCGAAATGATCTTTAGCCGCCGCGTTACAAAGTAAGAGAGAGAAAGCCTGGCTAAAGAATTAAATGGTCTCGGTTAATGAAGCTTCAAAAGTTTTGCTCGCTCTATAGAGTTCAGACAGGGAAGAAATCAACGCATGCGCCAAACCAGAAAGTACTTCCGTTGTGGTGGCGCTGCAATCGACCAATAGAAAGCGTTTAAGCTCTGTTGGGAGCTCTGCTGGAAACTCTGCGAGGAGCGACGGAAGCCTGGAATACAGGCGCTTCTCCGCCCATTCCCGTATTCCAGCGGCGTTCTATTCATATGTAATCTTGCGCGCCACAACTTTATACCTTCGTCCTCTGCTATCTTTTCAATAAAATATTTAAGTTATCATTATTGTGATCATTTCAACGCTACTTATTCTTAGAATCTATTTCTGCCGACCTTGAAGTAATTCACTTGGAAATCTCTGAGGTTTTATAAGACCTACTTCTCTCACTGCAATGAGAAAAAATTGGAAAGGGCCTGGCTCATCAGTGGGGAATACTCCGAGAAATTTCGACAGTTCAGCACACTGCTCTAATATTTTATTTGGGCATATTTTTTCTTCGCAGTAAAGAATGTAAAATTATTTTGTGAGTTTTTTTAAAGAAAAATATTCATGGTAAATAATTTCGTCTTTACAATAATAGAGTGGTCTTAATAATTAACTGGCGAAATTGCAGGTAGGGTTCACTGCTGATGATCCAGGCTCCCCCGTAAGGTCTTTATGGATATTTTGAAATAAGAAGAAGTAGCGTTTAATGTTCACAATTTTCAATAAAGTATTTTGAAGGAGTTATGAGCTGTTCAACGACACTAGTGTTGTTCATGCTATAGGTTGGATTATTCCACAATCCCATGAAAACCTTTCTCCTAGGCAAACAACTCAGTTATAGCGATGCATCACGTTAACAAAATGTCACAGCACCATTGTCAACTGTCACCGAACTCACGTCTCCTTCTGCAGTAATATACAAAATTCCATACAATCATTATTTTTTAATGTAATTTTTATAACAAACCTATTATATAATAGTGTTTGAAATAACTTCTTTAATCGGAAGGTTATCCCTAGATGACATGTAACGCTGAAACGAGAAGACTTAAAAGGAAGCATTTCTTTTATTCAGTATATTCATTTATTACAAGCTTTCGGACATGTTTCTCTTTCAACCTGCATATCTTCTCGTTTCAGCTTTAGAATTCCAACAAGGTGTCGCTATAAAATGTGTTGTGTATTATATATATAACTCTCTCTAAATATATATTTCACAGCTCGATATCCGAATTAGGAATATTATAATGTTTTAATTAGCATATTTAGCAGATTTGGTCCATTTCCTAACTCTTCTATAAGATGTTATAAAATCGAAACCGCCGCAGTACTGATGAAGCCCATAGCCCGAAACCATGGTATACTGGTTGTTGGCTTTTGTCTGAACTTTTAGTTGGTGTCATAGCTTATTCAATGATCTGGATCTTCGCGCTCTTTGCCCATAGAAGTTCGAAAAATATATTGATTTTCAGCGTTTTTAAAGGGAGAGGTACCCTCTTTCGTAACCTCATATACATTATCATTCGCACTCCCGTAATATTTCATCCTTATATATATGTAAAATAAAAAATGCATATCCCGACCGCTCACATGAGCATGTTACATTGAAGAGCGCCATCTGGCGAAATAAAAATCAACTAAACGTTGATTTAAGTTATTGAATAGTATTTGGCCAACGATATTTCTTAATATATCAAGAAAAGCCAAACATGTACGTGTTTCAAGCAGTTGGACCTCTTTAGCGTGGTGCAGGCTGTATTTTGAAGACCAAATATTGAGCCAAAAAGGCTTCCCGAGAAATCAAGAAATGGGTAACTAAGGATAAATGTGAAAAATATTTATTTCCCTTTTCACACACATTCTATATACAGTTACGAGCGTCATTCCTCATCGGCCTCTGTCACCGTTTGTTTTTTTTTTGGAATGGCGCCCTCCTATTGGTTGGCTACAGTCACGCCACCTTTGCCCTCCCCCCCCCCCCCCTCCCACTCGCTCTTTCGTTTTTGTAACTATTGGTTTGGAGAGGGTCGCTCTTTATATAAATACATATATTAGTTAATAACTAAATGGAATCCTCTCTTTCCTTTTCCCAGTATGAGACGCCTACGGAAGCCAACAGTACATAGACAGATAAAGCACATAGGCTATAGTTATTAACTAATATATGCATTTATTAAAGGCGCCAAATTTATAATTGTAACAAATAGTATTTGAATAAAAACAAAAAAACACGGGCGTTGCCCGGGTCATTCTGCTAGTATTGTATATACGATGCATTAGCGCGCCATCTGTTATCAGAAATTTGAATTATTTTTGACGCGTATGATTCTTTTAAAAATAAATCTATTTTCTACTGCTCTTACTGCAATGATAAAATAATGGGAGGGCCTGTCTCACCTGTATTTCTACTGTCCTCAAATCTTATTTCCATAGTTCATTTAAAATAATGGGAGGGCCTGTCTCACCTGTATTTCTACTGTCCTCAAATCTTATTTCCATAGTTCATTTAAAATAATGGGAGGGCCTGGCTGATCAGTGGTGAACCCTCCCAGAGGTTTCTCTATATATTATAAATTAAATTCTGTCATATTTAGAATTCAACCATTATTATTTTATTGATATTTATTAAATATCAGAGCGATCTCCTACCTCAGAGTAATTTATATGCATAAGCTTGTTTTCTGTGGGACAAGGCAGATGTCGAGTTAAAAACTTTTAAATTTGTGATGTCCGGGGAATTTCAATTTTCTTGGAATCATGTAATGAATATTAGCTCGACAAAAACAATCTTTCATGTTTATTTGGGAATATTATGATAAAACATTGGGTATTTGGCCATTTGGGAATATATGGTTATTTATTATTGCATGGTCCACTAGTATAAATAATTATCCATTGTTTTGTAGTGCTGATTCATGTTTCTTTACTCGCTTTTAAAGTTTTGCTCCCTCTCCAATATAGGTGACAGAACAGGAATTACAGGAAACTTTGTAAATAAGATTCGATTTTATAATGGAGTCAAAAAATGTTTGGTCACAATATAAAATATATCACATATCAACACAAAATAGCCCAAGCTTTATATAACGTCATCTAGCCTATCACTGTATAAAAACTTGCTAAAAAAACTCAATGACATCAATAGATTCATAGATTCACCCGACATATATGATAGTTGGGTTGGCCAAATATCACAGAGCAAGCTAAATAAACGTTTAGTTTATTTTGATCCACTAGATGGCGCTCTGCCGTCTAAAAAGCACATGTGCTCGTGGTCAGGAGATGCCGTCTTTATTTTTAATATATGATAGTATAATTCCTGAATCTTCTACCTAAATAATATCCGTCTTCCCAATATCACTCTTACCCAGCCATTAATATTTATTTGGTATCTTGATCTCAATATATTTTGTATATTTTCTTTAAACACATAGCCTCTCAATAGTACATTATCATTAATAATAGTATATAATATTAAATACTATTTTTAACATCCCAATCGTTTTAAACGAAATTCCGAAATCTCTTTGATACAAAGAACCCCATCGCTGGAAAACATTAACTACCATATAAGGAAGCGTCCATTAACAATGAAATGTACAATAGAAACAATCACATAAACGTTAAAGAATGCCAATAAAGGAGAAGTCTAAAGTATACAATGGGGGGAAGGTCGAGAGGGACTTAATGGTAGACAATGCCACAACTCGAGGGCCGCGACAAGAGGAGGGGTAACCGTGTATAAGTCATCTCCTGGGAGCCTCTTATAAGCCTGAACCTTTTCTTTGATATTCGGATATCTATTTAATAGGAGACACACGTTAGAATCTTCAATATTTGTCTTTTTAAAAGAACATTTCTTGGCCAGAATACAATTTCATATTCGAAGTTTCAATAAAAAAAAGCTTTATTCTTCCTCTTCCTGATTATAATTTAAGATAAATAAATACATAACAAGATTTTAAAATATTTATTTGTGCGAACTTGTGTGCACCAGACATTTTAAATCGACAAAAATATCTAAAATACCTATTTACATTTTAAAATTTAAAACTAAAATGGTTTTTCATTTTTTCTAATTGTGAAAACTATCGTTCCAGAGTTCAGAACACCTGTTGATTATCATTTTTGTAACGAAGATATTTGAAACGTACACACGTGCTTTAAGTCACTGTGACGTGTAAGAACGCAATGATAACCTTAAGCTCTAAAAAATACTTTGCGGATTATACCTAGAGTCCAGGTGGCTCGTTCATCCTAGTTTATAACGAAGGTGAAAACATCAGGATTCCCCCCCACCCCCCCCCCCCCCCCCCGGAGATACATTTTTTTAAAAAATAGTACAAATCTCTCTAGCTTCCGGACCTGAAAGCCTTTATACACACGCACACAAAGTTTTATTAAGACCATCGGTCTTATACAGCTTCACCACAGGAAGAAAAGAAGCATAGATGGAGCTCCTGTACTCTAGGCAGCGCAATACCCAACCAGGGGCCTCCAGGTCCGACGCATATCCAGTGGCCACACGTTCCTTCGTGCATACGTCAAGGTTAGCGTATCACTGAACAGGCTAGTGTGAAAGCCTTTATACAGGTATACAGTAAACCTTCAAATCATCCAGCGGCCCTTTGACCTTCAGGACTGGATCTTCGAGCGAGGCATGGAAGACGATGCCCTCCTGGCGTCTACCAAGGCGTGCATATTCTAGTGAAATATTTATTATTTTACACAAGCATTTATTATTTCACACTTGTATTAACAGAGTATCATTTTTAAAAATATATTTATTACTCTGTAAACTTCCCTCATTGCTTATCCATAGTTCATTCTTGCCTTAAATAAATTGCTGTGTCACCCCGAATTTTGTCTTCCCTAATTTTCCACGTGGCAATATACAAATATTTCCTCAGTCTGAAACTAAGCAAGACTTAAGGAGATCTCCTTCCTGTATGGAGGAGGTTTCTCTCAAGATGAGACATTCACCACAATTTAGCAACTCAAATTAGAAACTTTTTTTGCAACCCCACCAAGGCGTGTAGATCTGTCCAATCAAATAAGATGGCATTATCATATATTTCCTGTATCCATTTTTAATTCAAACTGCTATATCAGTAACATCAAATTAAGGAATTCCTTAAATGGTTTCTCTAAAAAATATAACATTACCACACATTTTGATATTATATCTTCATCGATTCTTTTAAAATCTCTATCTCTTGTTTGAATATTCTTCTATTTTATCCAATTTACCTTTACTTTCGCCATGTTAAAAGCTAATGTTTTTTTTTTCTTTTAGGTGAAAAACAATTTTAATCAAGGATCACGATGTAAACAAACCTCTCTCCCTCATCATGTGGGCTTCAAATTTTATAGTAAAATATACAATACTTAAAATAATTTATAACACTTATATATATTTTTGTATATACTTTTAATCTAATGTAACATATTTTTCATTTATATCATAATCATCACATTGTTTTTTTTTTTTAAATAAATATATATGATCCAAAAGCACATATTGCTGTATCCAGTCATCAAATACAAATCTGCTGGGTAATTGAGAGGGCATTAACGCTAAGTAAAGAAAGATCAGAGGGAAGGAAGAAATACTTGAGTCATCCTGAGAGCAGGACTGCTCAGCCATCTCCCGTATTGTTTCCGGCCGACACGTGCCTCCCCCACGGACGTATAGTGACCCTTCTGTCCTGACAGCTGTCATTTTATATTGGTACATCTTAATTGACATAATATCATATTGAGATTCTCAATTTTGTATAGGAGTACATTTTCTTTCATTTCAAATACAAAGGGGCTAGCTTTCGAAATACTCAGCTCTCCTACGGTTGGTTGCTTTGGAGAAAGTGAATCTCCAAGAATTAGTCTCTCTGTCGGATTTACTTTACACCGAAGGGCCGATTTTTTCTCGAAAGGCAACCTGTTTGAATTTGAAATGAAAGAAAATACACCGCTATAGATATTTGGTAATATCGCAATCTAGAAGTGCGTTTTTTTTTTAGGTTGAACTTTGTATTGATAATACTTTGAAACTTCACACTAAAACTGATCCTTCTATGCACTGTTGATGTGCACTTTCATTGAATATAAGGGCATGGTCTTTAAATCCAACAGATATACGATCATGGTGGGGGGAGGGGTTTTGGTCAAATTACTTAGATTATAATAGGAAATATATCCACAATATAAATGTTTTATTATGATGCATTAGCGCGCCATCTGTTATAAAAATTCGAAACTATTATAGACGCGTAAGATTCTTTTACAAATTAAACAATTTCTACTGCTCTTACTGCAATGAAAAATTAAGGATGAACCAGGCACTCCCCTCAATTTTCCATTGCAATAAGTGCAGCGCAGTATAAATTGTTTAATTTGTAAAAGAATCTTACGCGTCTATAATAGTTTCGAATTTTCATAAATATTTTATACCCGCTAAGAAATCATACCAGGTTGAGTTAATTGGC
>CP092886.1:37773004-37918751 GCA_030710605.1 Cordylochernes scorpioides
CGTTCACGCACATGTTAATTATGCAGGACCTCACTGCGGCCATGTTGTGTATGACGACACTATAATGCCCTTGTGTGAAGAATATGTTTCACATATCCTTCATTTGTGAATAAGATATTTGTTCATTTTAATGATCAAAATGTAATATTCAAATGTATATTTATCTCAAACTAGAGGCTCTATTGAAACAATCAAACCAATATAAGTTTTTTGATTCAAAAGGATTAGATGTAATTCACCAAACGTGCGCTATCTTTGTATGGGGCATTTCTTCTTACCAGCAATATTATTTTTCATGTGATTAAATATTAAAAGATACATCATGAAAACTTCTTAAATATATGGAAAGCCTTCGATGATGCCAGTCGTATATCCTTTTAAGGATACAGAGGCAATTTTTTCTTCACACTTGGGTATCTCGTGTAGACACACGATCAATAAAGGTCACTGTGTCCAAATAATTATTGACTGAATCCCGATATACATGCTAAAAGGTACAACCTTCTTAAGTTCTGTCCATGTGATTATACTTATTAACATCTTTCTTCAAATTAAAGATACTTCGGCCAGTAATTATTTTTTAGTGTCTCGACGTTTCAACAAAAATATTTTTTCAAAAAGAATTTTGTCGAAACATCGAGACAATAAAAAAGATTTACTGATCGAAGTAACTTTAATTTGAAGAGCTATGAATTCCGGCCAGGCAGCTTCTATCTTTACGATTATTAACAACTATTGTGAGCAGCCGATTTGTAAGTACAATAGGTTTGAGTTATAAGCTGAAAAACCTATTACAATATTGAGGTGGTGTGGGCGGATTAAACTGGCGAAACCGTTGGGAGGGTTCACCACAGATGAGCCAGGCCCTCTCAATATTATCTCATCTCAGTAAAGAGGGTAAGAAGTTGTTTCATTTGAAAATGAAAACGCGCTAGATACTTTCATTTGTTATAGATAGCCTGTGAGTTAAAGGATAAGGCAATAAACGCTTCATTCACACTCGTGGACAAATATTAAGGAAGTTGTACCTTTTAGCATGTATATCGGGATTCAGAGAATAGCTCTGAGAGATATTTGCTACACATTGGCCTTTATTGAAGACACGCGAGATAACCAAGTGTGAACGAAATTGCCTCCTTAAAAAAAAACAGACAACCGGCGACATCAAAGACTTTCCACTTCCTCAAGTTTTTTTGTCCACGAATGAAAAGATATGAAATAAAAATTTTATTTTAAAAAATATAATAATTGAAAATATTAAGCACAAATTTACACATTTTCAAATAAAAAACTTCCTAATTTCTTTGTTTTAATGAAAAAATATTTGGAGGAAGGCTTGGCTTATTTATATGTAACGTGGAACTCCGCCTTTGCCGTTCCCAAGCTCGGATGAAAAAGGAGAAAGGGTAGCAGTAACAAGCTCGCTAAAAAACCTGAACTCAGCTGAACCGGCTGATAGCATTCTATAAGGGCTCCTAATCCAGGGATACAGGATGAGCAGCGTTTGTACTCCTCACTTGTACTCATCCATTGATGAGCTCTACTCTTCCCCGGTAGACAACATCAAAAGTCTCAAGCTTTACAAGATTGTTACCTTAATATGATTGAGTGGAGATAAGAAAGAAGAAGAAGATATGTAACGTGGTATATTTATACGTAGTTCTAGTGTCGAAACATATGTGCATTATTTTCTTATATAACACATAACCAATATTTCTCCCTTCAAATCGCCATATAAAATATTGGAACTCTAAAATTAAATTGACGAATTGGGAGTGTTCAGCACTGATGAGTCAAACCTTCGAAATATATTTCATTGCTGTTAACACAGAAAATGGATGAATTATTTTTGAAACAAATTAAATATATCAAAGGTTTCCCCTTTTGTAATATCGACATTTTTTCAGTTTTTAACTTTACGATACATAGTTCATAACAATTATATTATGATGCATTAGCGCGCCATATGTTATCAAAATTCGAAACTATTATAGACGCGTATGATTCTTTTATAATATAATAAGGGCAGTAGAAATTGTTTATTTTTAAAAAAGAATCATACGCGTCTATAATAGTTTCGAATTTTGATAGTTCATAACAAACCACGGGAATATTAGAGGAATTTTGTCAACAATTGGAGCTGTTGAGGACTAGATGTCACTGTGGCAAGGACACCCAGGACTTGAGACACCTACTGTTGGAATGCCCACTCCTCTATAGTGCTAGACAACAGAGAGTTACTAATGTTGAATATCTGTATTAATTTGTAAATAGCAGACAGAATTGTCAGATATTTAATCACTTTTGTAAATATTGTAATGACTATCTTCTTTAAATTAAAGATATTCGGCCAGTAAATCTTTTTTATTGTCTCGACGTTTCGACAAAAATCTTTTGTCCTCGTTAGGAGCGAACAAAAATTAAAACATTTGGCAAAATTGTACAAAATTTGAAATGCCGCGTGAGAACGCCCTTGCAGCACTTTGCCAAATGTTTTAATTTTTATTCTCTACTGACGAGGACAAAAGATTTTTGTCTAAACGTCGAGACAATAAAAAAGATTTACTGGCCGAATTATCTTTAATTTAAAGAACTATGAATGCCGGCCAGGCAGCTTCTATCTTTACGATTATGACTATCTGTCTAAACTGAAAGTATTAGGGTCCTAATCATTGCTTTCTATCATTGTGTCCTCTGTTTTTCTCTTTCATAGCAATCTATATAACTGTCTCTGTTCAAAATTGTAAATTGATGCAATTATTCCTAGCAGGGATATCGCGGTTTGTGGTGTTGGAATAAATAAATGGACAAAGATGTTTTTTTTAAAATAATATTCGTGCTTCATGGTTTGATTTCTTAAATAAATTGTGAGTTTGGAAGAAATGGAACTAAGATAATTGTCTTTTCTATGAAGAAATCGCTTTATAGATCTAGAGAAATTTTGACTTTTCAAAAAGTGTTTAAATATATAGAATTTGCTGCTACGCACAAAACAATATGAGATTATATCTTTTCAATAGGGTAACTTGAGTCCGATTTAAAGGATAACAAAATAAACCATATATTTAGCTAGGAAACAAATATATATCAAATATATATCGCTGCGGAAAACGAACGAAATCTCAGAAAGCAATTCTTGATATCAAACCAGAGGTTCCATCTATAATTATGTTATGGAGGTAATTATGGGAACATAATTGAGTTTTCTCTATCTCTCTCTCTAACATCTATAATTTATACTTTGAGATTTTATTTTTGTTTTAAAAAATTAGTATTTTTAAAAATTCTGTTTCTATAGGGAATTTTAGAAAAATTTGCACGAAAGTAATATTATACGTTGAGCTTTAAAAATGTCGCTTCTTGTATTTGCTACACAGTTACCTTTATTGAAGACATTCGAGATAACCAAGTGTAAACGAAATTGCTTCCTTAAAAAAAAAAACAGGCACCTGGCGACATCAAAGACTTTCAACTTCATCAAGTTTTTTTGTCCACGAATGAAAAGATATGAAATAAAAATTTGTTAAATATAAGAAATGAAAAAATTAAGCCCGAATTTACTTTTTCAATTAAAAGAAACTTCCTAATTTCTTTATTTTAATGAATAAAATATTTGGAAGAAGGCTTGGCTTATTTATACATATGTAACGTGGCAAATTTATACATAGTTCTAGTCTCGTAGCATATGTGCATTGTTTTCTTATATAACACATAACCAATATTTCTCCCTTCAAATCGCCATATACAATATTGGAACTCTAAAATTAAATTGACGAATTGGGAGTGTTCAGCACTGATGAGTCAAACCTTTGAAATATATTTCATTGCTGTTAACACAGAAAATGGATGAATTATTTTTGAAACAAATTAAATATATCAAAGGTTTCCCCTTTTGTAATATCGACATTTTTTTTTCAGTTTTTAACTTTACGAGAGATACATAGTTCATTACAATTATATTATGATGCATTAGCGCGCCATATGTTATCAAAATTCGAAACTATTATAGACGCGTATGATTATTTTTTAATATAATAAGGGCAGTAGAAATTGTTTATTTTTAAAAAAGAATCATACGCGTCTATAATAGTTTCGAATTTTGATAGTTCATAACAAACCACGGGAATATTAGAGGAATTTTGTCAACAATTGGAGCTGTTGAGGACTAGATGTCACTGTGGCAAGGACACTCAAGACTTGAGACACCTACTGTTGGAATGCCCACTCCTCTATAGTGCTAGACAACAGAGAGTTACTAATGTTGAATATCTGTATGAATTTGTAAATAGCAGACAGAATTGTCAGAGATTTAATCACTTTTGTAAATATTGTAATGACTATCTTCTTTAAAATAAAGATACTCGCCCAGTAAATCTTTTTTATTGTCTCGACGTTTCGACAAAAATTTTTTGTCCTCGTCAGGAGCGAACAAAAATGAAAACATTTGGCAATATTTTACAAAATTTGAAATGCCGCGTGAGAACGCCCTTGCAGCGCTTTGCCAAATGTTTTAATTTTTGTTCTCTACTGACGAGGACAAAAGATTTTTGTCTAAACGTCGAGGTAATAAATAAGATTTACTGGCCGAATTATCTTTAATTTAAAGAGCTATGAATGCCGGCCAGGCAGCTTCTATCTTTACGATTATGACTATCTGTCTAAACTGAAAGTATCAGGGTCCTAATCATTGCTTTCTATCATTGTGTCCTTTGTTTTTCTCTTTCATAGTAATATATATGTCTCTGTTCAAAATTGTAAATTGATGCAATTATTCCCAGCAGGGATATCGCGGTTTGTGGTGTTGAAATAAATAAATGGACAAAGATGTTTTTTAAAAAATAATATTCGTGTTTCATGGTTCGATTTCTTAAATAGTGAGTTTGGAAGGAATGGAATTAAGATGATTGTCTTTTATATGGAGAAATCGCTATATAGATCTAGAGAAATTGACAGGCCAACAAACATTTTAATATATAGAATTTGCTGCTACATACAAAACAATAGGAGATTACATCTTTTCAATAGGGTAACTTGAGTCCGATTCAAAGGATAACAAAATAAACCATATATTTAGTAAGGAAACAAATATATATCAAATATATATCGCTGCATAGAACGAACAAAATCTCAGAAAGCAATTCTTAATATCAAACTAGAGCTTCCATCTATAATTATGTTATGGAGGTAATTATAGGAACATAATTGAGTTTTCTCTATCTCTCTCTCTAACATCTATAATTTATACTTTGAGATTTTATTTTTGTTTTAAAAATTAGTATTTTTAAAAAATTCTGTTTCTATAGGTAATTTTAGAAAAGTGTGCACGAAAGTAAAATTATACGTTGAGCTTTAAAAATGTCGCTTATATATCAGTAATTAAAGAGAGCTAATGCGAGCCTGTTGTCTGAATAAATGTATAGAAAAGTGTATATAATAAATACAAGGTAATAAGGCCAAATCCAAATATATATATAGATTTATTTATTTGGATTTGTTTGTATTACCTTGTGTTTATAATCTACAATCCAAATTGTTCCTTATCGTGTATATAAGTAAATAAAGAACATTTTCGTTGACATCTTTTGAATATAGGTTAAGGAAAATATTCTTTTACCAGGATATAAGTATAAAAATAACTTTTTTCTGGAACTCTTGAATATAAATGAAGAAAAAAAGCTTACGTGCTTATGTTAAATATAATTTATAAAAATAGTTATTGTGGACTTCTTGAATATAAGTGAAGAAAAGAAGAACATACGTGGTTATGTTATATATAAATGAAAAAATAGCCTTCGTGGAATTCTTGAATATAAGTGAAGAAAAAGAGCTTACGTGGATATGTTAAATATAAATGATAAAAAGAGCTTTCGTGGACCTTTTGAATATAAGTGAAGAAAAAGAACTTACGTAGGATTGTTAATTATAAGTGAAAAAATAGCTTTCGTGGACCTCTTAAATATATGTGAAGAAAAATAGCTTAAGTGGGTATGTTAAATATAAATGATGGAAAAAGCTTACGTTGATCTGATATATATATGTGAAAAAATACCTCTTTTATATAAGTGAATAAGAAGAATTTACGACAATGCGTGGATATTTATACATAAGTGAGAAAATAAGATTACGTGAATCTGTTAAATATAAGTGAAAAAAGAGCTTTTCGTGAACCTGTTGAATATAAGCGAATAAAAAGTGCTCAGGTGGATATGTTAAATATAAGTGTATGGAAAGAGCTATGTGTATATTTTGAATATAGGTGTATGAAAAAGAATTAAGTGAATCTGTCTGTGGTGAATATAAGTGTAGAGAGAACTTTACAAGTATAGAGAAAGAGTATTCCTGGATATATATATTTATTTTCATTTTTGCAATTAGTTTCTATCTGATTTTACATATAACTTTTTATTTATATAGATCCACATACCAATGTTATTTTTGTTTAAAAATCATATATGTGTTATTATATATATATATACAGCTTGCACCACGCTGATGAGGGCCAACAGCCCGAAACGCGTCCGTGGTTAGCTTTTCTTGATTAATCAAGAATGGGTATTTGGCCAATTCTGGAATAATTAAAAATCAACGAGAATAGTTGATATTTATTCCGATAGATGGCGCAAGCCATCAGCAACTTTCAGTTGCACGATAAGGAGATGCCTTTTTCTTAATATACAGGGTGATCCAAAAGTCCCGCACAACTTTAAAAATTAATAACTCCGCGAATATTTGCGCTAGAGCAATGCGGTAAACACCATTGGGTTCAGGATGCAATGGGAATTTTTATGGCAAATAATGAAAAATTCGAAATTGATTTTAGTTATAACTTTATTCGCTAGATGGCGCTCTACCATAATCAGCGATTCAGCGGCCAAATCGTTTGATAAATTGAAAAATATAACTGAACGACACGTATTTTTCCTTTTTGTATACCAGGAAAGAACCCTAATAATATCAAATGATAAATTAATAAAACACCATTTCGCCAAAAGTTAGAAGAAATGGTTAACGATTTTAAATACAATCTGAGATATGTAAAATAGGTATATGCAAATTAAAACATGTAGCAAAAATATTTATATTTTAGATGGAGTTTTGTGAAATAGATTGAATGTTTGAAAATAACTACTGTAATCAATACACGATTTTTTAAATGTTAATATAGTACCATAAATTATGATGCTACTACTAATAGGATTTCGTGCTATAGGGAATGTGTAGTTTCTTGACTGATTGGCGACCCTTGACTATTTAACTGGATATTTGTCATGACCCAACAAATGAAATATAGAGGGGAGTGGCAAAATATATTTGTCGTACTTTATTCCAAATATCCTATGGGTTTGTCAAATGTTATCATTGTTTATTATACTGTACATAATTTTGAAAATGTATCCCCTAAAAAAAGCATTTTTAAATCGACCTTTTGCGTTGAAAAATGTAGTAGTGAAATCATTTTGTATTATTTTTTGCGTTGGGGGGGGGGGTGGATACAGAGAATATTCCTTATGCTATTTCTTCTAATAAGCGAAAAGCGATAAACTAAACATAAGGGGTAAAATTGTGTGTACCAGTGTTATTCGAGAAGTTATAACACTTTGACCTGCACGACATAATATAAGATGTGGGCAAATGACAAACAAAAAATTACTGTTCACAGAAAAAAAAAGAGTCAAGATGTGAGGACAGCATTTATTATTCCCATAACCCGAAACAAAGAGCTGCAAAATATAACACATGAGGTAACTGCCTTCTCTCTTGTATTTGGTCACAATCCTTGCTCAATGTGGCGTCCTTCATTCTCAAACACCGCCTGCAGACGATAGATGACAGAGTGGTCACAATTAAATAGTTGAAATTTATAAAACGTGCCATCTGATAGAAGCCTTCAACATGGCCAATGTGGTAGGCCGGCATCGATAAAACGCGACTTAATCTACCCCCATAACCGAAATTTGAAAGGGTCAAGTCTGGTGATATTGGAGGCCACTGGTATATAAAGTGGCGACTTATCAACGAATTTCACCGAACGTATCCTTCAGCAATTGTTTGGCACCGCGGGAGATATGAGGAGGTCCTCCATCTTGCAAGAATGTTATTTCGCTTAGTGCTTGTCTGTCCTGCAATATGGGAATAACCTTTTCTCTCAAAAGTTGAACATTACGTTCACCAGTTACAAAAACGGTTTTAAAAGTTCTTCCATTGATTTTTCAAAGAAAAATGGCCCAATAATAAAAGAAGAAGTGAGCCCACACAAAACTGTAAATAAAAGTGAGCATCAACTGTTCTTAGAACATTTGACAGCCAGTTTTCATCAATATCAATTTGCCGGAAAACCCATGCAGCGAATTCTTGACGCTTCTCAAAATCGCTGACTTTCAACTCGTGAAAACTTTGAATTTTGTTAGGGTATTTTTATAGAAAAATTATAAATGTGTGTTCTCTCTAAACTGTTCCATACGAAATCCCCGTTTGTCGAGAAACTTGTCTAGCACTTACTTCTCCATACGTGGATAACGTTTCAATAGCTTCAGCATTCTGCAAAACCGTAACAGCAACGGACTTGCATGTCGATGGTCTTCCACTCCGAGGTTTTACTTCCAGAGATCCAGTTTCCTCAAAACTTTTAATCAATCCCTTTCGAGAGTAGCAACTCATTGGTCCTTTACCGCTTCGAATATCTTTAAAGGAACGAAACGCTCGTAAAGCTTCAGTGGCAGATTCTGAATCACAATTAAAAAAATCCACCAAGAGTGCTTTATCCTGTAGTGACGGCATTCCAGAGGGAAGGGGAGAAGTCCGACCACACCTCCTTGCGGTCCCCCCTGGACCCTTGGAATATTTGACCAAATTCTGGTTCGTTTCCAATATGAATAACGTTGCAACGGCACCCATTTCCAAATGAAGAGCAAAACTGATATCTCCAGTAATGCTACCGCGTCCGGGGTAACCGCTACGTCAGGAGCTGCAGCTCGAGCTCATGATGAGAAATCTACTACGAGGACACAATTCAATCCACTACAACTCAATATAAATGGTACCCAGAGGAAAATAAAGAGCTGACTTGTCTTCTCTGTGACAACAATGTACATATTACCTGTCCTCAGGAGACAAAATGGAATCAGAATCTGAGATTCAATATCAAAGATTATGCAACACTACGAAAGGACAGACCGGGAAAATTCGGAGGAGGACTTGCCGTTTTGATTAAAACTTTAGAAATCAAATTTAAGGAAATCGCCTATAAAACAGGTCTACAAAACTTAAGGAAGTTGTACCTTATAGCATATATATATCGGGATTCAGAAAATAACTTTGAGAGATATTTTCTGAATCCCGATATATATATGCTATATGGTACAACTTCCTTAAGTTTTGTCTATCAGTGTAATCAGAGTAAGCCTAGAGAAAGCACGACAGAAGCTCAGGCAATAGAAATCTATCTTACAGATAAAACAATTCCAATCATAAATGTTTATCACCACGATAATACTAGCATCAATACAGGCCTGATAGAGACATTAAGTTAAGCGTCTTCGGATATCGCAATCATACTTGGTGATTTTAACGCCGTAAGACCAACTTGGGGATCACCTGTCCAGGACAACAAAGGTCAGCAGGTTGAGGATATGCTAACCGACCTCGACCTTACACCGTTAAATAACGAAAAGAACACCTATCTATCCAAGTCCACAGGCACAGAATCCGCAATAGGCATCACAGCGATAAATTACAACATCGCACCCACAACACAATGGAAAATTCTGAAAAGTGCAATCAGTGATCACAGACCAATTTTAACAACCCTAAAATTAAAAATTGAGAATTTCCAACAGAATAAAAGAACACTGGAAAAAATTCACAGAAAAGCTTGAAGAACTGTGCAACGAAGAATTAAATCACAGAACGATTGACAAAAAATTGGAAAAATTCTCTTCGAACATATCCAAAGCTGCAAAAGTATCGATACCTAGAGGTAGACGTAAAGACCTGTGAATACTTTACTGGAAGGACCACTATATCGAGGCAATGATTGCAGAGAGAGACAATATCAATGAACTTCTTAAAACAAATAAAACAGAAGAAATCATAAAGGAACTCATTGAAATTAGTCACAAAATAGAACTTGTCATGCTGATCTTTTCTACTCCTTTGTTTTCTTGATCCAGATAGTTTAAAAGATGTAGTTGTTATACTTGCATAGACGCCGTTTTCCTCAGGTTTTTACGGGCTCTGTAGATCGCGCATCCTCGTCGCCACTTTTGTTGTGTCGTAATTAGACGTACAAGAGCTCAAACTTGACCATGGCCAACAACAAATGTCAAATTTATATATACATATATTTTTACATAATAAGGCTTTATATAATACAAATAATATTCATCTATTTACATAAACAACATTTAATATATAGGGAGAAGAGTAGAGGACTGAGCACAGATCCCTGAGGTACACCAGCCCATGTTCTTCGGTCCTTGGAAAATGTTCCATTGACCCGAACCTTTATCCTTCCTACCCTTAAGAAGTCTGCAATCCAGATTAAGGTTTTTCCTCTTACTCCGATGTTGTGCAGCCTTTCAAATAATTTCTACACTCGATCAAAAGCTGAGGTCATATCTAGGAATACGGCCGTTGTCTTCTTTGGCGGTTTTTCCTAGAAATCTATTATTGGTTGACAGGAGTAGAACAGTTTTTCAGTTGTACAGTGTCTGGATCTTTAGGCAGTTTGGTAGAAATTTAGTGAGTTAGTGAGCCAGACTATGAGCCTAGAGTGGATAATTCTTTCTGTTATTTTGCAAAGTATGCTGGTAAGAGCAATTGGCCGATAGTTCTTGCATTCCTTGGCATCTTTGTTTGGTTTCAGTATTGGCACTATAATTGATATCTTCCTATTCTTTGGTAATTTACCAGTTTGCCATGAAATCTTCAGTATTCGTAGGAGTTGATTTTCAGCTTTGTCTCCAAAGTGTTTAATCATTTGACCAATGATTAGATAATCTCCAGGTGACATCTTGGATTTAACTTTCCTATTTGATGAGTTTAGCTCATTCAGTGTGAAGTCTCTCGAGTAAATATCTTGTTGATGGTAATTTTCTGCTTGTTTAACTAACCTGTTTATATTATTTTTTAGAGTCCTGCCTTCATTCGTATAGCTGAGTCTGGAAGTGCTTGAAAGATATTTAGCAATTATTTCAGCCATCTGTTTGTTCGTTCTCGCTATTCATATCGGTTAGAGTATTGGAGGATTAGTGTTGGTTTTGATTGTTTTATAAAACTAATTATATTCCAGTGATGGCTTTCCTTTTTTGGATCCATTTTTTTCGCAGAATTCTGCCCATTTTTCTCTCTCTCTTGTTTGAATATCTAAATTTCTTGTTCTATTTTGTGACTAATTTCAATGAGTTCCTTTATGATTTCTTCTGTTTTATTTGTTTTGAGAAGTTCATTGATATTGTCTCTCTCTGCAATCATTGCCTAGATATTGTGGTCCTTCCAGTAATGTATTCACAGGTCTTTACGTCTACCTCTAGGTATCGATACTTTTGCAGCTTTGGATATGTTCGAAGAGATTTTTTCCATTTTTTTGTCAATCGTTCTGTGATTTAATTCTTCGTTGCACAGTTCTTCAAGCTTTTCTGTGAATTTTTTTCCAGTGTTCTTTTATTCTGTTGGAAATTCCCAATTTTGAATTTTAGAGTTGTTAAAATTGGTCTATGGTCACTGATTGCACTTTTCAGAATTTTCCATTGTGTTGTGGGTGCGATGTTGTACAAGGGGGAATCAATAAATAAGGTGAATTATCTTATTTCTTAAAAATTAAAAAAGCAAAAATAATTTAAACCACAGAATATTAAAATATAACATCGAGAGACTATTTAAGGTGTTCTTGTTCTTTTTTCCCACGCGCCCTCCTGTAAGGTTCGGGGGGCCACTCCAGCATTACAACTCGCCATGTGTAAATAATCTGGACAAGGTGACTCGCGAGCTGTGCTCGAATGTAACACCTGCAAATTGAGATGAAATAAATAAATAAATTTTCCCACGCATATCCCAATGGCCCCAATTTAGCTGTGTCAACCAGAAGTTAGTCTCAAAAAAATCTGCTTATTCACTAATACTTTCTCTCTTGCTCTTGCTCCTGCCATGGCTCCCTCTAGGAAGAAGAAGAAGAATGCTGAGAAGCCCATCGTAACCCTGGCCCAACTGGAGATGGAGAACGAAGAGGTGAAGCAGAACTTCGAGGAGCAATACAGAATCCTCACCCTACCTCCCGATATTACCTGCTCCAAAACCTGAAGGAATTCATCAACTTACGGTCTGAGCAGATCAAGGCCCTCATTGACGAGGTAGAGAACCTCTCTGGCACCCTCGCGTCCTTTAAGGAACTGGACGAAATCAAGCCACTGACTGCCTGCCAAAGCACTCAAACCAGCCCTGCTTCTTTCTGCAAGGGAACCAGCACTCAGACTGACCCCACCAAGCCCGCCACTCCCGCTCCTACCAAAAGGAAGCACCCTGAGGCTCCCTACCCGCCCGCAAAGAGGACCAACTTGAAAGGTCCCACAAATCCTGCGCCTTCCCGTGTCTCCAAGCCTGCGGCCGCCCAAGTGGTCCTCCATGGGGAAAAATCGGCGGCCCACACAGTGGTAATCTCTGATGACCCACAGGCTGACCCAAGAGCAATGCTTAAAGCTGTCCGCGCTGCCCACACTCTACCCCAAGGCGTTTGGGCCTCCCTGCGAACCAAAGGGAAGCTTGTCCTCCACTCCAGCAACCCCGATACCATCCCAGCTGTTACCACCTCCCTGGCGAACAAGCTGGATGGCATGAAGGTCCGCCAACAGAAGGTGGTCCTGCCTCGCATCTGCCTCTTCAAAGTGGAGGAGGAAACATCCAACTCCACCATTGAAGAGACGCTGCTGGAAACCCTTGCTGTCAGCCAACTCCCCGGGGACAAGGTGGTGCGCGTGGCGCATCGTTCTGCACCCAGAAACGGGACCTGCACCGCCTTCATCGAGGTGGACCTCACAACCTTCAGAGCTCTGGGCAATCGTGGAAGGATCGTGGTGGACGGAGTGATCCTCAACTTCGAGGAGTCCATCCGCGCACGAGTCTGCTTCCGCTGTTGTGGCTTCGGCCACAATTCTGCCCAATGCACCTAGAGCTCCCACGTGCTTCCACTGCGGTGAAGGCGGCCATGAAGGCCGTGCCTGCCCCTCCGTTGCCGACCGGCACACTTCCAAGTGCGCCAACTGCTGTGCCAAGGGCCTCCCAGACAAGCACGAGGCGAAAGCCTCAAGCTGCCCCATCTTGAAGCTTAGAGCCCTCAAGTTCTAGGCTTCCAGGACCTCCTGCCTCCTTAACTGGCCTCCATCCAGGCTTCTCACCCATCAAGGCGCTGTTTCCCTGACCTCTACAGCTTCCTCCCCCCTGCGATGACACCTCCACTGCCAGATCCTAGGATCCCTTGCCACCAGCTCGCGTTCTGCGGCCATAGTAGGGCTAGAAGACCTTATTTGTAGGCCAACTAGCCCGGATTCTCAAGAAACCTTCCCCGCTGGCCTTCGGGGCTCAAAAATCATTCATTTTGGTTAGCAGCCCCGTAAAATAAAGATATGTTCTCTCTTTTTCCCACGCGCGGCGCGAGACTTATAAATAAACTAAAATGGAAGCTCCCTTGATGGATTGCACCACGCTTGAACAACGTGCAGTTATTCGTTTCTTGAATGCAGAAGGTATTCAAACATCTCAAATATGCCAAAGAATGAAAAATATTGAGTGAGTCTTGTTTGTCTAAAAAAAATTATAAATGGATTAACGAGTTAAAAAATGGACGAATTACATGTTCCGATATTGAGCGACCTGGACGACCAAGTGTTACAGTGACGCCAAGCACGATAAATGCGGTTGAAAACTTAATTTTGGAGGATAGAAAATATCCAAATATCCTCAAGGCAACGTATGAACAGCGACCTTTATTGTGACATTCTTGTAAATAAGCTAAAGCCCGGTATAAGAAACAAATTAAGAGGGAAGCTTAGTAAAGGTGTTCTCTTCCTTCATGATAATGCAAGGCCGCATACATCATGTAAAACTATATCTACAATCATTAAATTAGGTTTTGAAGTTTTAGAACGATCCTGCATATAGTCCAGACCTAGCCCCCTCTGACTATTTCCTTTTTGGACTACTAAAGAAGGAGTTAAAGGGAAAGCGATTTGACTCGGATGAAGATGTCCAGAAAGTGGTGCAAGATTTTTTTCACCCGCTTCCTAAGAGTGCCTATAAAGAGGGTATTTACAAGTTGCCAGAACGATGGAGACGATGTATAGAAAGCCAAGGTGATTATTTTGAATAAATCAAGTCCTAATTTTTAATATCGTTCTTATTTTTTTAAAATAAATTATAATTCACCTTATTTATTGATCCCACCTTATAATTTATTGCTGTGATGTCTATAGCGGATTCTGTGCCTGTGGACTTGAATAGATAGGTGTTCTTTTCGTTATTTAACGGTGTAAGGTCGAGGTCGTTAGCATGTCCTCAACCTGCTGACCTTTGTTATCCTGGACAGGTGATCCCCAAGTTGGTCTTTCGGCGTTAAAATCACCTAGTATGATTGCGTTTATCGAAGACGCTTCACTTAATGTCTCTATCAGGCCTGTATTGATGCTAGTATTATCGTGGTGATAAACATTTATGATTGGAATTATTTTATCTGTAAGATAGATTTCTATTGCCTGAGCTTCTGCCGTGCTTTCTCTAGGCTTACTCTGATTATGGGCGATTTCCTTAATTTGATTTCTAGAGTTTTAATCAAAACGGCAAGTCCTCCCCCGAATTTTGCCGGTCTGTCCTTTTGTAGTGTTGTATAATCTTTGATATTGAATCTCAATTTTGTCTCCTGAGGACAAGTAATATGTACATTGTTGTCACAGAGAAGACAAGTCAGCTCTTTATTTTCCTCTGGATACCATTTATATTGAGTTGTAGTAGATTGAATTGTGTCCTCGTAGTAGATTTCTCATCATGAGCTCGAGCTGCAGCTCCTGACGCGGCGGTTACCCCGGACGCGGTAGCATTACTGGAGATATCAGTTTTTCTCTTCATTTGAAAATGGGTGCTGTTGCAACGTTAGTCACCTTGGAAACGAACCAGAATTTGGTCAAATATTCCAAGGGTCCAGGGGGGACCGCAAGGAGGTGTGGTCAGACTTCTCCGCTTCCCCCTGAAATGCCGTCACTACAGGATAAAGCACTCTTGGTGAATTTTTTAAATTGTGATTCAGAATCTGCCACTGAAGCTTTACGAGCGCTTCGTTCCTTTAAAGATATTCGAAGCGGTAAATGACCAATGAGTTGCTACTCTCTAAAGCGATTGATTAAAAGTTTTGAGGAAACTGGATCTCTGGAAGCGAAACCTCGTAGTGGAAGACCATCGACATGCAAGTCAGTGGCTGTTACGGTTTTGCAGAATGCTGAAGCTATTGAAACCTTATCCACGTATGGAGAAGTAAGTGCTAGACAAGTTTCTCGACAAATGGGGATTTCGTATGAACAGTTTAGAGAGAACACACATTTATAATTTTTCTATAAAAATACCCTAACAAAATTCAAAGTTTTCACGAGTTGAAAGTCAGCGATTTTGAGAAGTGTCAAGAATTAGCTGCATGGGTTTTCCGGCAAATTGATATTGATGAAAACTGGCTGTCAAATATTCTAAGAACAGATGATGCTCACTTTTATCTAAAGGGAGAATTTAACATTGAAAACTGCCTCATTTTGGCAACAGAAAACCCTAGGATTTTTACAGAAATACCACTTCATCAGCCCAGAGTTACAGTTTTGTGTAGGTTCACTTCTTCTCTTATTATTGGGCCATTTTTCTTTGAAAAATCAATGGAAGAACTTTTAAAACCGTTTTTGTAACTGGTGAACGTAATGTTCAACTTTTGAGAGAAAAGGTTATTCCCATATTGCAGGACAGACAAGCACTAAGCGAAATAACATTCAGGCAAGATGGAGGACCTCCTCATTCTCCCGCGGTGCCAAACAATTGCTGAAGGATACGTTCGGTGAAATTCGTTGATAAGTCGCCACTTTATATACCAGTGGCCTCCAATATCACCAGACTTGACGCTTTAAAATTTCGGTTATGGGGGTACATTAAGTCGCGTTTTTATCGATGCCGGCCTACCACATTGGCCATGTTGAAGGCTTCTATCCGATGGCACGTTTTATAAATTTCAACTATTTAATTGTGACCACTCTGTCATCTATTGTCTGCAGGCGGTGTTTGAGAATGAAGGACGCCACATTGAGCAAGGATTGTGACCTAATACAAGAGAGAAGGCAGTTACCTCATGTGTTATATTTTGCAGCTCTTTGTTTCGGGTTATGGGAATAATAAATGCTGTCCTCACATCTTGACTCTTTTTTTTTCTGTGAACAGTAATTTTTTGTTTGTCATTTGCTCACATCTTATATTATGTCGTGCAGGTCAAAGTGTTATAACTTCTCGAATAACACTGGTACACACAATTTTACCCCTTATGTTTAGTTTATCGCTTTTCGCTCATTAGATGAAATAGCATAAGGAATATTCACTGTATCCACCCCCCCCACCCCCCCCCCCCCCCCAACGCAAAAAAATAATACTAAATGATTTCACTACCACATTTTTCAACGCAAAAGGTCGATTTAAAAATGATTTCTTTAGGGGATACATTTTCAAAATTATGTACAGTATAATAAACAATGATAACATTTGACAAACCCATAGGATATTTGGAATAAAGTACGACAAATATATTTTGCCACTCCCCTCTATATTTCATTTGATGGGTCATGACAAATATCCAGTTAAATAGTCAAGGGTCGCCAATCAGTCAAGAAACTACACATTCCCTATAGCACAAAATCCTATTAGTAGTGGCATCCTAATTTATGGTACTATATTAACATTTAAAAAATCGTGTATTGATTACAGTAGTTATTTTCAAACATTCAATCTATTTCACAAAACTCCATCTAAAATATAAATATTTTTGCTACATGTTTTAATTTGCATATACCTATTTTACATATCTCAGATTGTATTTAAAATCGTTAACCATTTCTTCTAACTTTTGGCGAAATGGTGTTTTATTAATTTATCATTTGTTATTATTAGGGTTATTTCCTGGTATACAAAAAGGAAAAATACGTGTCGTTCAGTTATATTTTTCAATTTATCAAACGATTTGGCCGCTGAATCGCTGATTCTGGTAGAGCGCCATCTCTAGCGAATAAAGTTATAACTAAAATCAATTTCGAATTTTTCATTATTTGCCATAAAAAAATCCCATTGCATCCTGAACCCAATGGTGTTTACCGCATTGCTCTAGCGCAAATATTCGCGGAGTTATTAATTTTTAAAGTTGTGAGGGACTTTTGGATCACCCTGTATATCTATATATATATAATAGAGAGAACAGAGTCGGTAGACGAGTGGGTAACACCTAGATTCCCGACAGCCATGAACCCGGATCGAATCCCGCGTTAACATTTTGTTTAATATGTGAATAACCATCACATACTATTCATTGTTTCAAACATTGTTGCAAATATCATAAACTAGGTTGCTCTCTTTTTGAGCAGAACCTAATAAAGTGAATTTGTAACTTTATAATAGATAGAGCGACAGGCATGTGTATATGAAATAGTCGAAAAAGCTGAGTATCTATGGGCACTGGGATGGTATATACTACGCAGTATAGACACACACCATAAATTAATGATTGGTTTTACTATTAGTTTTACCTAATCTCAACAGCAAGTGGGAGTAGGCAACTTGTATATGTACGATTTTCCTACATGTGCAAGTGGTGCACTTATATAAAAAAAGACGCAAACCACCAACATGGCCTCTAAATGTTATTGAAATAAGTAAAATAATAATATGCAACATATATGCAAGTATCAGGGGGAGGCAATACAGTGATACGAAGTGTGTATGGATGTAGGGAGTCCAAAATATAGAGTGAGAGATGTCATCTTTTCCATGTTATTCATTCTCTCTATATAGATCGAAAAAGAATAATATAAAATAATAATTCGGTGCAGAATATATATATATATATATATATATGTTGTAATATATTTCAATATATACTTGATATCCCCATATGTAATATAGCTATAGTGTAACAACCAATCTTGTAGGCACAACCAAAATCGCCAGTTTCGCCATCATGTAATACAAAACTGAATAATAAAATTATACTGAGTGACAGCCGGCGCCCAGACAGGAGAAAGGTCTCCGATTAAACCGTCGGCCCGTAAAATATAGACATGTTACCACCAGTCCCTCTTTGACACTAGAATAGATCAAAAGCTTCACGATCGGCGCCGGTTACTCACTCTCTCGCGTCTCACTGTCTCTGATGTGACATCCAACATGTCCTTTTGTGCTATCCCATTTACGCCCGACACCACTCTGATCATTGTAGCCACCAAGACTGCATTTAACCAACCTGCCCACCATGACGACTGCATCCACCCAAACATACCACACTACAGTCATCCGACAGGATCACTACAGTCATCCGACAGGATCACTAGAGTCACTCGATAGGATCACTACAGTCATCCGACAGGATCACTACAGTCACTCGATAGGGGATCACTACAGTCATCCGACAGGATCACTACATCACCACAGTCATCCGACAGGATCACTACATCACCACAGTCATCCGACAGGATCACTACATCACTACAGTCATCCGACAGCATCACTAAATCACTAGTCACTCGACAGGATCACTATATTACTACAGTCATTCGACAGGATTACTACATCACTACAGGAACTCGACAGGATCACTATATCACTACAGTCATTCGACAGGATCCTTACATCACTACAGTCACTCGACAGGATCACTACATCACTACAGTCACTCGACAGGATCACTACATCACTACAGTCATCCGACAGGATCACTACATCACTATAGTCATCCGACAGGATCACTACATCACTACTGTCATCCGACAGGATCACTACATCACTACAGTCATCAGACAGGATCACTACAGTCGCTCGACAGGATCACTACATCACTACAGTCATCCGACAGGATCACTACCTCACTACAGTCATTCGACAGGATCGCTTCAGTCACTTGACAGGATACTACATCATTAGAATCATCTGACAGGATCACTACAGTCACTCAACAGGATCACTACATCACTACAGTCATTCGACAGGATCACTACATCACTGCAGTCATTCGACAGGATCACTACATCACGACAGTCATCCGACAGGATCATTTGCCTCACAACAGTAAGTCGGCAGCATAATTTGCAACACCACATATATATATGTTGTTCCAAAGTGTTTGGAATTATGACTATTTATTGCGCACAATTCGTTTCTTTAAAGTAAAACAAATAAACAATTGAGGAGCGCGATTACAGGGCTCTTAAATACAGCGGCAGAACAATCTATATAAAATGACCTTACAAGAATGGACAAATCTAAGCTATACTCTCACTACAAAGACATTCACATATCTTTCATGACGGAGGGATACCTTTTAGGGGATTTCCCGTTCCCGGTTGTAAGACTACTCGCACAAGTTAGAATACTTTCAAGTTTTTTTTAGGGAAAACCACACCAAGATGCTCTGCGGTGAGGACCCGATTTGTACCTTCTGTAATTCAAAACTAAAAAATGAAATCACTCACTATATTTTTGATTGCTCTGCTCTGAAAGAAGAACCCTTATGCTCAAAACTGGGCAACTCTGTGCTTCACTTCCATCATTAATTGACAATATGACCCAGAATAAGTATATTGCTACGGCGTTTTATGGTTTCCACAAGTCCATATCTCAGAAGAAGGCCAAGTGACACTCACTCCTCACTTTCTTACTGCTACTCTTTTTGTGTTGTTTTTCTTGCTTCCCTCTTTCTCTTTTTTGTTTTTTTTTTTGTTTGTTTTTTCTTTTTCTTCTGTATATATCGTATTTCCTTTGTCTCACTGCTTTGTTCTTATGCATACCTCTGGTGAATCCTTCATAGGGTCAGTGACCCTAAATAAAGGCTTTTTGTTGTTGTTGTTGTTGAAATAAACAATTTGCTAATGCCCCTGTTTCAATGGCAAACAATAATGTAATAATCAGGCTCATTATTAAAGTAAGGGCAGTGGAATTTCTTAAAATTTATTTCACTCTGAAAATAAGCGATTGCACAATAAATAATTTCTATTTAAATATGTATATGCAAGAGTTCAAGACTAGTGTGAGAAATTTGATAGAAAAATTATATGAATGATTGAAATATAATAATAAGGTGCAGAATATGTGTAAGTTCCACCTGAATACAATAAAATGAAGTGTTCATGTGTGAGAGAGTTCAATATTTAAGGGTCAGTCTGTGTGTTTCAAAATCCAATATTTTCTCTAGCGCGCGAAATAAAAATACGGCACATTTGCATGTATCGGTGTATACGATATATTTTATTACGATTTGTTTATTTCCGGTAAGATCAGTTCTACGCCTATATTTAGTTTAGATTTTGTATTATTTTATATATATTTGCGATGTCGGCCTGATGATAGGCTAACGCCTGAAAGCTCGCCAAATTTAAGAATAAAAGAAACTTGTTGCAAACAATTTTTTCTTCCTTTCATTCATTAAATTACCGATTGCAATTATTTAGGTTTTATAGTAAATAAAAATACGTTTAGAAAAATTTATGATAATCACGATTCTCTATAATTATTATTTACAACTAGCTGCTCAACCTTTCTCATTATATCCTATTGAACCTTATAACAACTACAATTTTGTTTACTAACATTAAGCGATAATTAGCTGGCAAAATGACCAAGTCGAGTAAAGGTACAAAAGAAGACTCTAATCAATGTTATAAAAGAATATTTTTTAAATAGATCAATCCATAAATGAATCTTTAAATAAAAAGGCATATATTGGATCAAAATATCTTTTATTTTATTAATATATCAGTTGGCTGAACGCTAACCGTTATCAAGCTATTATAACATATTAATGTGCGTCAACAACAAACTCAGCGCCACATCTGGCGCTGAGTTTGTTGTGGACACACATTAACATGTTATAATACCTTGATAAAGGTTGGCGTTCAGCCAACAGAAATATTGGTAAAATAAATGATATTTTGATCCAATATATACCTTTTTATTTAAAAAAGAATTAATATGAACATAACACAGCGTCATCTATTTATGAAAATTATTATCATTAATAGCTAGCCCAAAAATTCATTTCAGTTTTTGAGAGAGCGACAAATACCTAAAACAATTTTAAAAAGAGGAAAATGAAAAACAGTTTTAAATCTCACCAATAGTTACGGCAACTTGAGATGATCCAATTAAGTGTTTAATGTAGACTATAGACAATTAACATAATTTTATTGACATATTGTCAAAACACGCAAAAGTTCACAGTCTGTACTATTGTTTTTAATTAAGAATTATATATATGCAACTATGTACAATAAATATTTACATGGCTCCTCTGCCACCGCTGCAGAATTTGATGGAAGTTCGCCAACGGGTCTCCAGCGACACCACGCATTTCGCGATCTACGAAGAAAACGAAGATCGTGTGCTTTACCGCTGAGGAGATGTTGATGGTGTGGTTCTCGAGACCCACCGCGAAGATCCAGGACTGCAGGTCCTGCGGCCGCCCGATGATAGAGAATACCTCTCGGATGAGGGGGCGGACGGCGCTGTGGGACCAGTAGCGGTAGTGCGCCAGCGACAGGTTTCTGGGCTGTAGACTACAGAAAAACAAAGCTGAAAATATATGGGGATATGGTAGAACAAATTGGTGAGACGGTTGGAGGGTTCACTACTGATGAGCCTAACCTTCCTAATCTTATTTATCGTCCGTTTAGTGACACACAAACACTGCAGAATTTTTTCTTTAAAAATAAATAAAAGAAATGATAAGCGTTGAAAATATCATTATAAATTCCTACTTTTCTCTCACAATATAATTACACTCATGGAGACAAAAGTTAAGAAAATTGTACCTTTTAGCATGTGTATCGGGATTCAGACACAACTTTTATTTATATTTGATACACAGTGACCTTGATTGAAGACACAGTAGATAAACAAGTGTGAAAATAATTGCCTCCGTCTCCTTCAAAAAAAAAAAAAAGACGACCGGCGATATCAAAGATTTTTCATTTCCTTAAATTTGTTCATGAGTGTAATTTTTTTTTTAAATCCCTAAATATCGAATTTGAAAAAATTGATAATTCCTCTATAATGTATTTTATTTATATTATATCAAATTCTGACAATTGATTTTTATTTGCGCACAAAATTGACTTCTCAATTCAGATAGATTACAGATGCCCTTTTATAACCACATCTAGACATAAAAAGCATGCTTGTTGCGCTTTGAAAGTTTTTATAATTAAAAAACTAACCATTATCAAATCATCACACACTATTTAATGTGTAGACACAGAGATCATGCTTCTAGTTAAAGCGTTTCCATGATTAAAAAAAAAACTCAATAACAAATCATCACACAGTGTTTAGTACTTCGTGTAGACAGGCATAGTGCTTGCTGGTTTAAAAGCTTATTTAATGAAGAAATTCAGCGCATATTATCAAATCATCACACACTATTTGATACCATATATAGACATAGAGATCTTGGTTTGGGTTTGAAAGCTTTTTAATGAAGAATTCAGCACATATTGTTAGATCATCACACAGTATTCAGTACTTTGTGTAGAGAGACATAGTTCTTGCTGGTTTAAAAGCTTCTTTAATGGAGAATTCAGCACATATTGTCAAATCATCACACACTATTTAATACCATATATATAGAGATCTTGGGTTTGGTTTAAAAGTTCCAATTATATAAAAACCTCAATATCAAACCATCACACAGTATTCAGTACTTCGTGTAAAGAGACATAGTGATTATACTTGCAGGTTTAAAAGCTTATTTAATGAAGAATTTAGCACTTTTTGTCAAATCATCACACACTATTTAATACCATATGTGGACATAGAGATCTTGTTTTTGGTTTAAAAGTTTCCATGATATAAAAACCTTAGTATAAAATAATCACACAGTATTCAGTATTCCGTGTAGACAGACATAGTGCTTGCTGGTTTAAAAGCTTCTTTAATAAAGAATTCAGCACTTTTTGTCAAATTATCACACACTAATTAATACCATATGTGGAAATAGAGATCTTGGTTTTGGTTTAAAAGATTCCATTATATAAAAACCGCAGATTCAAATCACCACACAGTATTCAGTACTTCGTGCAGAGAGACATAGTGATCATACTTTCTGGTTTAAAAGCTTATTTAATGAAATAAACTCGGAAAATACAGTCAAATCATCCCACACGTAGATATGGAGAGCATACTTGGTGTTTAGATAAGGTCTTCGTATCAACAAATTATCACTCGCTTTTTATTTTAGTTCACAATGTTTCGGAATCTCATCTTTCGAAGAGTAAGACAACAGACAGTTACTAATGTTGAAAATCTGTATTAATTTGTTAATATCAGAGAGAATTGTCAGATATTTAATCACTTTTGTAAATATATTTATATCTATTTTCTTTAAATTAAAGATACTTCGGCCAGTAAATCTTTTTTATTGTCTCGACGTTTCGACAAAAATATTTTGTCCTCGTCAGGAGCGAACAAAAATTAAAACATTTGGCAAAATTTTACAAAATTTGAAATGCCGCGTGAGAACGCCCTTGCAGCGCTTTGCCAAATGTTTTAATTTTTATTCTCTACTGACGAGGACAAAAGATTTTTGTCTAAACGTCGAGGTAATAAAAAAGATTTACTGGCCGAATTATCTTAAATTTAAAGAGCTTTGAATGCCGGCCAGGCAGCTTCTATCTTTACGATTATGACTATCTGTCTAAACTGAAAGTATCAGGGTCCTAATCATTGCTTTCTATCATTGTGTCTTTTGTTTTTCTCTTTCATAGTAATCTATATAACTGTCTCTGTTCAAAATTGTAAATTGATGCAATTATTCCTAGCAGGGATATCGCGGTTTGTGGTGTTGAAATAAATAAACTGACAAAGATGTTTTTTAAAAAATAATATTCGTGTTTCATGGTTCGATTTCTTAAATAGTGAGTTTGGAAGGAATGGAATTAAGATGATTGTCTTTTATATGAAGAAATCGCTCTATAGATCTAGAGAAATTGACAGGACAAAGAAATATTAACATATAGAATATACTGCTACACACAGAACAATATGAGAATACATCATTTCAATAGGGGTAACTTGAGTCTGATTCAAAGGATAACAAAATAAACCATATATTTAGCTAGGAAACAAATATATATCGAATATATATCGCTGCAGAGAACGAAAGAAATCTCAGAAAGCAATCCTTAATATCAAACTAGAGCTTCCATCTATAATTATGTTATGGAGGTAATTATAGGAACATAATTGAGTTTTCTCTATCTCTCTCTCTAACATCTATAATTTATACTTTGAGATTTTTTTGTTTTAAAAATTAGTATTTTTTGAAAATTTCTGTTTCTTAGGGGAATTTTAGAAAAATATGCACGAAATTAATATTATACGTTGAGCTTTAAAAATGTCGCTTATATATCAGTAATTAAAAAGAACTAATGAGTCTGTTCTGTGAATAAATGTATAGAAAAGTGTATATAAGTAAACACAAGGTAATAAGAACAAATCCAAATAAATAAATAAATATATTTATTTATTTGTTTGGATTTGGTCTTATTACCTTGTGTTTATAATCTATAATCCAAATTGTGCCTTATTATGTCTATTTAATTAAAAACAGAACAAAATTTATTAATAATCTATCGTTATCTATAAATAATAGTCTGTAGTTATACAAATGTATAAATAATGTATGTATAAGAGGGAATATCGGTTATTATAAGAAGAACTAAGAAAAGTTAGAAGAGAACTCGAATAAATATTGTGCCTTATCATGTATATAAGAAAATAAAGAAAGTTTTCGTTGACATCTCTTGAATATAGGTTAATAAGAATATTTTTTACCAGGATATAAGTGGAAAAATAACTTTTTCGTGGCCCTCTTGGGTTCATCACCGATGAGCCAGGCCCTCTCAATATTATCTCATCTCAGTAAAGAGGTTAATAAGTTGTTTCATTTAAAAAAGAAAACGCGCTAGATAGTTTCATTTGTTATAGATAGCCTGTGAGTTAAAGGATAAGGCAATAAACGCTTCATTTACACTCGTGGACAAATATTAAGGAAGTTGTACCTTTTAGTATGTATATCGGGATTGAGAGAATAGCCCTGAGAGATATTTGCTACATAGTGACCTTTATTGAAGACACATTAGATAGCCAAGTGTGAACTTAATTGCCTCCTTAAAAAAACAGGCACCCGGCGACATCAAGGACTTTCCACTTTATCAAGTTTTTTTTGTCCACGAATGAAAAGATATGAAATAAAAATTTGTTAAATATAGGAAATGAAAGAATTAAGCACGTATTTACTTTTTCAATTAAAATTGAGTTTTCTCTATCTCTCTCTCTAACATCTATAATTTATACTTTGAGATTTTTTTGTTTTAAAAATTAGTATTTTTTGAAAATTTCTGTTTCTTAGGGGAATTTTAGAAAAATATGCACGAAATTAATATTATACGTTGAGCTTTAAAAATGTCGCTTATATATCAGTAATTAAAAAGAACTAATGAGTCTGTTCTGTGAATAAATGTATAGAAAAGTGTATATAAGTAAACACAAGGTAATAAGAACAAATCCAAATAAATAAATAAATATATTTATTTATTTGTTTGGATTTGGTCTTATTACCTTGTGTTTATAATCTATAATCCAAATTGTGCCTTATTATGTCTATTTAATTAAAAACAGAACAAAATTTATTAATAATCTATCGTTATCTATAAATAATAGTCTGTAGTTATACAAATGTATAAATAATGTATGTATAAGAGGGAATATCGGTTATTATAAGAAGAACTAAGAAAAGTTAGAAGAGAACTCGAATAAATATTGTGCCTTATCATGTATATAAGAAAATAAAGAAAGTTTTCGTTGACATCTCTTGAATATAGGTTAATAAGAATAATTTTTACCAGGATATAAGTGGAAAAATAACTTTTTCGTGGCCCTCTTGGGTTCATCACCGATGAGCCAGGCCCTCTCAATATTATCTCATCTCAGTAAAGAGGTTAATAAGTTGTTTCATTTAAAAAAGAAAACGCGCTAGATAGTTTCATTTGTTATAGATAGCCTGTGAGTTAAAGGATAAGGCAATAAACGCTTCATTTACACTCGTGGACAAATATTAAGGAAGTTGTACCTTTTAGTATGTATATCGGGATTGAGAGAATAGCCCTGAGAGATATTTGCTACATAGTGACCTTTATTGAAGACACATTAGATAGCCAAGTGTGAACTTAATTGCCTCCTTAAAAAAACAGGCACCCGGCGACATCAAGGACTTTCCACTTTATCAAGTTTTTTTTGTCCACGAATGAAAAGATATGAAATAAAAATTTGTTAAATATAGGAAATGAAAGAATTAAGCACGTATTTACTTTTTCAATTAAAAGAAACTTCCTAATTTCTTTGTTTTAATGAAAAAATATTTGGAGGAAGGCTTGGCTTATTTATATGTAACGTGGCAAATTTATACATAGTTCTAGTCTCGAAACATTTGTGCATTGTTTTCTTATATAACACATAACCAATATTTCTCCCTACAAATCGCCATATACAATATTGGAACTCTAAAATTAAATTGACGAATTGGGAGTGTTCAGTACTGATGAGTTAAACCTTCGAAATATATTTCATTGCTGTTAACACTGAAAATGGATGAATTATTTTTGAAACAAATTAAATATATCAAAGGTTTCTCCTTTTGTAATATCGACATTTTTTTCAGTTTTTAACTTTACGATACATAGTTCATAACAATTATATTATGATGCATTAGCGCGCCATATGTTATCAAAATTCGAAACTATTATAGACGCGTATGATTCTTTTATAATATAATAAGGGCAGTAGAAATTGTTTATTTTTAAAAAAGAATCATACGCGTCTATAATAGTTTCGAATTTTGATAGTTCATAACAAACCACGGGAATATTAGAGGAATTTTGTCAACAATTGTAGCTGTTGAGGACTCTAGATGTCACTGTGGCAAGGACACCCAGGACTTGAGACACCTACTGTTGGAATGCCCACTCCTCTATAGTGCTAGACAACAGAGAGTTACTAATGTTGAATATCTGTATTAATTTGTAAATAGCAGACAGAATTGTCAGATATTTAATCACTTTTGTAAATATTGTAATGACTATCTTCTTTAAATTAAAGATATTCGGCCAGTAAATCTTTTTTATTGTCTCGACGTTTCGACAAAAATCTTTTGTCCTCGTCAGGAGCGAACAAAAATTAAAACATTTGGCAAAATTGTACAAAATTTGAAATGCCGCGTGAGAACGTCCTTGCAGCGCTTTGCCAAATGTTTTAATTTTTATTCTCTACTGACGAGGACAAAAGATTTTTGTCTAAACGTCTAGGTAATAAAAAAGATTTACTGGCCGAAGTATCTTTAATTTAAAGAAATATGAATGCCGGCCAGGCAGCTTCTATCTTTACGATTATGACTATCTGTCTAAACTGAAAGTATCAGGGTCCTAATCATTGCTTTCTATCGTTGTGTCTTTTGTTTTTCTCTTTCATAGGAATCTATATAACTGTCTCTGTTCAAAATTGTAAATTGATGCAATTATTCCCAGCAGGGATATCGCGGTTTGTGGTGTTGGAATAAATAAATGAATAAAGATGTTTTTAAAAAAATAATATTCGTGTTTCATGGTTCGATTTCTTTAATTAATTGTGATTTTGGAAAAAATGGAACTAAGATAATTGTCTTTTCTATGAAGAAATCGCTTTATAGATCTAGAGAAATTGACATATCAAAAAGTTGATTAAATATATAGAATTTGCTGCTACGCACAAAACAATAGGAGATTACATCTTTTCAATAGGGTAAATTGAGTCCGATTTAAAGGATAACAAAATAAACCATATATTTAGCTAGGAAACAAATATATATCGAATATATATCGCTGCAGAAAATGAACAAAATCTCAGAAAGCAATTCTTGATATCAAACTATAATTCCATCTATAATTATGTTATGGAGGTAATTATAGGAACATAATTGAGTTTTTTCTATCTCTCTCTCTAACATCTATAATTTATACTTTGATATTTTATTTTTGTTTTGAAAATTAGTATTTTTTAAAAATTCTGTTTCTATAGGGAATTTTAGAAAAATATGCAGGAAATTAATATTATACATTGAGCTTTAAAAATGTCGCTTATATATCAGTAATTAAATAGAACTAATGAGTCTGTTGTGTGAATAAATGTATAGAAAAGTGTATATAAGTAAATACAAGGAAATAAGATCAAATCCAAAAAAATAAATATGTATATTTATTTGTTTGGATTTGGTCTTATTACCTTGTGTTTATAATCTATAATCCAAATTGTGCCTTATTATGTCTATTTAATTAAAAACAGAACAAAATCTATTAAAAATCTTACGTTATCTATAAATAATAGCCTGTAGTTATACAAATGTATAAATAATGTATGTATAAGAGGGAATATCGGTTATTATAAGAAGAACTAAGAAAAGGTAGAAAAGAACTCGAATAAATATTGTGCCTTATCATGTATATAAGAAAATAAAGTAAATTTTCGTTGACATCTCTTGAATATAGGTTAATAAAAATATTTTTTACCAGGATATAAGTGAAAAAATAACTTTTTCGTGGCCTCTTGGGTTCGCCACTGATGAGCCAGGCCCTCTCAATATTATCTCATCTCAGTAAAGAGGTTAATAAGTTGTTTCATTCAAAAAAGAAAACGCGCTAGATAGTTTCATTTGTTATAGATAGCCTGTGAATTAAAGGATAAGGCAATAAACGCTTCATTCACACTCATGGACAAAAATTAAGGAATTTGTACCTTTTAGTATGTATATCGGGATTCAGAGAATAGCCCTGAGAGATATTTGCTACATAATGACCTTTATTGAAGACACATTAGATAACCAAGTGTGAACTAAATTGCCTCCTTAAAAAACAGGCACCCGGCGAAATCAAGGACTTTCCACTTTATCAAGTTTTTTTTTTGTCCACGAATGAAAAAATATGAAATAGAAATTTGTTAAATATAAGAAATGAAAAAATTAAGCATGTATTTATTTTTTCAATTAAAAGAAACTTCCTAATTTCTTTATTTTAATGAAAAGATATTTGGAGGAAGGCTTGGCTTATTTATATGTAACGTGGCAAATTTATACATAGTTCTAGTCTCGAAGCATATGTGCATTGTTTTCTTATATAACACATAACCAATATTTCTCCCTTCAAATCGCCATATAAAATATTGGAACTCTAAAATTAAATTGACGAATTGGGAGTGTTCAGCACTGATGAGTCAAACCTTCGAAATATATTTCATTGCTGTTAACCCAGAAAATGGATGAATTATTTTAAAAACAAATTAAATATATCAAAGGTTTCCCCTTTTATAATATCGACTTTTTTTTTTCAGTTTTTAACTTTACGATACATAGTTCATTACAATTATATTATGATGCATTAGTGCGCCATATGTTATCAAAATTCGAAACTATTATAGACGCGTATGATTCTTTTATAATATAATAAGGGCAGTAGAAATTGTTTATTTAAAAAAAAAAGAATCATACGCGTCTATAATAGTTTCGAATTTTGATAGTTCATAACAAACCACGGGAATATTAGAGGAATTTTGTCAACAATTGGAGCTGTTGAGGACTCTAGATGTCACTGTGGCAAGGACACCCAGGACTTGAGACACCTACTGTTGGAATGCCCACTTCTCTATAGTGCTAGACAACAGAGAGTTACTAATGTTGAATATCTGTATTAATTTGTAAATAGCAGACAGAATTGTCAGATATTTAATCACTTTTTTAAATATTGTAATGACTATCTTCTTTAAATTAAAGATACTCGGCCAGTAAATCTTTTTATTGTCTCGACGTTTCGACAAAAATCTTTTATCCTCGTCAGGAGCGAACAAAAATTAAAACATTTGGCAAAATTGTACAAAATTTGAAATGCCACGTGAGAACCTCCTTGCAGCGCTTTGCCAAATGTTTTAATTTTTGTTCTCTACTGACGAGGACAAAAGATTTTTGTCTAAACGTCGAGACAATAAAAAAGATTTACTGGCCGAAGTATCTTTAATTTAAAGAACTATGAATGCCGGCCAGGCAGCTTCTATCTTTACGATTATGACTATCTGTCTAAACTGAAAGTATCAGGGTCCTAATCATTGCTTTCTATCATTGTGTCTTCTGTTTTTCTCTTTCATAGTAATCTATATAACTGTCTCTGTTCAAAATTGTAAATTGATGCAATTATTCCTAGCAGGGATATCACGGTTTGTGGTGTTGGAATAAATAAATGAACAAAGATGTTTTTTTAAAAATAATATGCGTGTTTCATGGTTCGATTTCTTAAATAAAATGGAACTAAGATAATTGTCTTTCTATGAAGAAATCGCTCTATAGATCTAGAGAAATTGACAGGAAAAAGAAACATTAATATATAGAATATACTGCTACACACAGAACAATATGAGATTACATCTTTTCAATAGGGTAACTTGAGTCTGATTCAAAGGAAAACAAAATAAACCATATATTTAGTTAGGAAACAAATATATATCAAATATATATCGCTGCAGAGAACGAACAAAATCTCAGAAAGCAATCCTTAATATCAAACCAGAGCTTCCATCTATAATTATGTTATGGAGGTAATTATGGGAACATAATTGAGTTTTCTCTATCTCTCTCTCTAACATCTATCAAGAATTCCTAACTATGTTCAACCCAACTTCTATAACGTTCAATTTTTTACTGGACATGGTGACTTCAACACATATTTGTTTAGAATTCGCAAAAATGGCTCACCTGCATGCACTTGTGGAAACGAACAACAAACCCCTGAACACCTTCTGATAAACTGTCCATTAACTTCTGATCTAAGGAAAGAAAACCAACTTTACCTGACTAATACAAAACAAGCTGCTTGCAATAAAGACCAATACATCAAGTTTAATAGATTCTGCAGGATGTATATTTTGAGGCGAAAGTGTTGACTGTACATATTTCAAGCTACTACTTATAATTACTATATGTAAAATTTGACATCGAACATTTAATTTTAATGATTTCCACAATGTTCAATTGTATTAATTGTATATAATTTTAAAAATACACGCAATTATCCAAATTGTGGATATGGCGTGTCTCTCCCAACTGTTAAATAATAATAATAAATCTATAATTTATACTTTGAGATTTTTTTGCTTTAAAAATTGGTATTTTTTGAAAATTTCTGTTTATTAGGGGAATTTTAGAAAAATATGCACGAAATTAATATTATACGTTGAGCTTTAAAAATGTCGCTTATATATCAGTAATTAAAAAGAACTAATGAGTCTGTTGTGTGAATAAATGTATAGAAAAGTGTATATAAGTAAACATAAGGTAAAAGGAACAAATCCAAATAAATAAATATATTTATTTATTTATTTGTTTGTTTGCATTTGGTCTTATTACCTTGTGTTTATTATCTATAATCCAAATTGTGCCTTATTATGTCTATTTAATTAAAAACAGAACAAAATCTATTAATAATCTATCGTTATCTATAAATAATAGCCTGTAGGTATACAAATGTATAAATAATGTATGTATAAGAGGGAATATCGGTTATTATAAGAGGAACTAAGAAAAGTTAGAAGAGAACTCGAATAAATATTGTGCCTTATCATGTATATAAGAAAATAAAGAAAGTTTTCGTTGACATCTCTTGAATAATGGTTAATAAAAATATTTTTACCAGGATATAAGTGAAAAAAGAACTTTTTCGTGGCCTCTTGGGTTCGCCACTGATGAGCCAGGCCCTCTCAATATTATCTCATATCAGTAAAGAGGTTATTAAGTTGTTTCATTTAAAAATGAAAACGCGCTAGATAGTTGCATTTGTTATAGATAGCCTGTGAGTTAAAGGATAAGGCAATAAACGCTTCATTCACACTCGTGGACAAATATTAAGTAAGTTGTATCTTTTAGGATGTATATTGGGATTGAGAGAATAGCCCTGAGATATATTTGCTACATAGTGACCTTTATTGAAGACACATTAGATAACCAAGTGTGAACTAAATTGCCTCCTTAAAAAAACAGGCACCCGGCGACATCAAGGACTTTCCACTTTATCAAGTTTTTTTTTTTGTCCACGAATGAAAAGATATGAAATAAATATTTGTTAAATATAAGAAATGAAAAAATTAAGCACGTATTTACTTTTTCAATTAAAAGAAACTTCCTAATTTCTTTATTTTAATGAAAAAAATATTTGGAGGAAGGCTTGGTTTATTTATATGTAACGTGGCAAATTTATACATAGTTCTAGTCTCGAAGCATATGTGCATTGTTTTCTTATATAACACATAACCAATATTTCTCCCTTCAAATCGCCATATACAATATTGGAACTCTAAAATTAAATTGACGAATTGGGAGTGTTCAGCACTGATGAGTCAAACCTTCGAAATATATTTCATTGCTGTTAACAAAGAAAATTGATGAATTATTTTTGAAACAAATTAAATATATCAAAGGTTTCCTCTTTTGTAATATCGACATTTTTTTTTTTCAGTTTTTAACTTTACGATACATAGTTCATTACAATTATATTATGATGCATTAGCGCGCCATATGTTATCAAAATTTGAAACTATTATAGACGCGTATGATTATTTTTTAATATAATAAGGGCAGTTGCAATTGTTTATTTTTAAAAAAAGAATCATACGCGTCTATAATAGTTTCGAATTTTGATATTTCATAACAAACCACGGGAATATTAGAGGAATTTTGTCAACAATTGGAGCTGTTGAGGACTCTAGATGTCACTGTGGCAAGGACACTCAGGACTTGAGACACCTACTGTTGGAATGCCCACTCCTCTATAGTGCTAGACAACAGAGAGTTACTAATGTTGAATATCTGTATTAATTTGTAAATAGCAGACAGAATTGTCAGAGATTTAATCACTTTTGTAAATATTGTAATGACTATCTTCTTTAAATTAAAGATATTCGGCCAGTAAATCTTTTTTATTGTCTCGACGTTTCGACAAAAATCTTTTGTCCTCGTCAGGAGCGAACAAAAATTAAAACATTTGGCAAAATTGTACAAAATTTGAAATGCCGCGTGAGAACGCCCTTGCAGCGCTTTGCCAAATGTTTTAATTTTTATTCTCTACTGACGAGGACAAAAGATTTTTGTCTAAACGTCGAGGTAATAAAAAAGATTTACTGGCCGAAGTATCTTTAATTTAAAGAACTATGAATGCCGGCCAGGCAGCTTCTATCTTTACGATTATGACTATCTGTCTAAACTGAAAGTATCAGGGTCCTAATCATTGCTTTCTATCATTGTGTCTTTTGTTTTTCTCTTTCATAGTAATCTATATAACTGTCTCTGTTCAAAATTGTAAATTGATGCAATTATTCCTAGCAGGGATATCGCGGTTTGTGGTGTTGAAATAAATAAATGGACAAAGATGTTTTTTAAAAAAATAATATTCGTGTTTCATGGTACGATTTCTTAAATATATTGTGAGATTGGAAGGAATGGAACTAAGATAATTGTCGTTTCTATGAAGAAATCGCTATATAGATATAGAGAAATTGAGATATCTAAATGTTGCTCATTATATAGAATATGCTGCTACGCACAAAACAATAGGAGATTATATCTTTTCAAAAGGGTAACTTGAGTCCGATTCAAAAGATAACAAAATAAACCATATATTTAGCTAGGAAACAAATATATATCAAATATATATCGCTTCAGAGAACGAACAAAATCTCAGAAAGCAATCCTTAATATCAAACCAGAGCTTCCATCTATAATTATGTTATGGAGGTAATTATAGGAACATAATTGAGTTTTCTCTATCTCTCTCTCTAACATCTATAATTTATACTTTGAGGTTTTTTGTTTTAAAAATTAGTATTTATTTAAAAATTTGTTTCTATTTGGAATTTCAGAGAAATGTGCACGAAAGTAATATTATACGTTGGGCTTTAAAAATGTCGCTTATATATCAGTAATTAAAGAGAGCTAATGCGAGTCTGTTTTCTGAATAAATGTATAGAAAAGTGTATATAAGTGAATACAAGGTAATAAGGCCAAATCCAAATAAATATATAGATTTATTTATTTGGATTTGGGGTTATTACCTTGTGTTTATAATCTACAATCCAAATTGTTCCCTATCGTGTATATAAGTAAATAAAGAACATTTTCGTTGACATCTCTTGAATATAGGTTAAGGAAAATATTCTTTTAACAGGATAGAAGTATAAAAATAACTTTTTTTTGGACCTCTTGAAAATAAATGAAGAAAAAGAGCTTACGTGCTTATGTTAAATATAATTTATAAAAATAGTTATTGTGGACTTCTTGAATATAAGTGAAGAAAAGAAGAACATACGTGGTTATGTTATATATAAATGAAAAAATAGCCTTCGTGGAATTCTTGAATATAAGTGAAGAAAAAGAGCTTACGTGGATATGTTAAATATAAATGATAAAAAGAGCTTTCGTGGACCTCTTGAATATAAGTGAAGAAAAAGAGCTTATGTAGGCTTGTTAATTATAAGTGAAAAAATAACTTTCGTGGACCTCTTGAATATATGTGAAGAAAAAGAACTTACGTAGGTCGGTTAATTATAAGTGAAAAAATAGCTTTCGTGGACCTCTTAAATACATGTGAAGAAAAATAGCTTACGTGGGTATGTTAAATATAAATGATGGAAAAAGCTCATGTTGATCTGATATATATATGTGAAAAAAGACCTCTTTTATATAAGTGAATAAGAAGAATTTACGACAATGCGTGGATATTTTATACATAAGTGAGAAAATAAGATTACGTGAATCTGTTAAATATAAGTGTGACAAAGAGATTACGTTTATCTGTTAAATATAAGTGAAAAAAGAGCTTTTCGTGAACCTGTTGAATATAAGCGAATAAAAAGAACTCAGGTGGATATGTTAAATATAAGTGTATGGAAAGAGCTATGTGTATATTTTGAATATAGGTGTATGAAAAAGAATTAAGTGAATCTGTGTGTGGTGAATATAAGTGTAGAGAGAACTTTACAAGTATAGAGAAAGAGTATTCCTGGATATATATATTTATTTTCATTTTTGAAATTAGTTTCTATCTGATTTTACATATAACTTTTTATTTATATAGATCCACACACCAATGTTATTTTTGTTTAAAAATCTTATATGTGTTATTATATATATATATATATATATAAAGTTTGCTCCTTAAGTTTTAAAATTAGAATCACTGTTATAATTTTGTTATATAGTTTCTACACTATATTAATTCATATGAGCTTGCTCTATGATATATTTTTTATATATAACATAATATACAAATTAAATTATATTAGATATTCTAATATAAATAAATCTTCATACAAATTTTAATTATCTTTCATTGTTTGATTATTAAAAATTAAATTATAAAAGTAATTCTAGAAAAAATAATTTCAGAACTTTTGTTTTTTTCATTGTTTAGTTAGTTTAAAGATGTTTTTTTTATTAGTTATTCTTAAAAATATAACAGATAACAAACAGTAATATCTATATATTTATAGATTAATTATTCAATTTATTACAAATTTTATCACCACAAAAACAATTAAGTAAAATATATTTAAAAATTCATAAGAATAACAAACTAAAAAAACTAAAAAAAAACTACAAACATATTAGTGTTAGCACCTCTTTTATGTTAATTTAAACTCGCTAAGAATTGCCTAAGAAAAATTTGTCAAACTTGTCCCTCTCTTAAGAACCATGACACTTTTCAAACAACTAGTTGTAAATTAGTGAATACTATTTATAAATTAACATGCCAAATTTGTCAACTCTCATATATAGGACAAACTTGTAATCCATTAAATATACGAATAAACCTACATAGAAACCACGCTAAAAAATCAATTGGTAATATATATATGAAAGAACACAATCAATTACATACTTTTAACAACTTTAAAATAGAAATACTAGACATATGTCAAAACAAAAAACAACGACTATTATTAGAAAACAACTACATTTATAAACACAACACATTATTCCCTTATGGACTTAACGACGAATTAAACTACACATACAAACCACAAACAGAAGAAATTTCAACCTATGAAATCAGTTGCAAATACAAAAAAAATGAATTTAAAACTATACCTAATAAAACTAGAGGTAAAACTACAAATAAATTAGGTTACATTGAATTTGAAGAATTACTGGACCCAAAACAAATGTACACTAACAACTTCGTCGATAAATTTATTAAAACATTATTTAAACTAAATAATAATAAATTTATCAAACTCATAGAATATATTAAAATTCATAATCTGACTAACAGATTAATAGATATCACACACGACATCTTTAAATACAGAAAAATTAAACAAACTACTAATAACATTAATATTATCATTAAATTTAATAACAATTTATTTAATCATATTAAATTTAATGATATTTTTAATAACCAAATCATCAATAATCTTTTCCCTATAAAAAATTTAAATTTTAAAACAATCTGGAGATACAATAAAAATATAGGTAATTTAGTTTGCAATTATAACCAATTTATTAATAATTTGGCAAATTTTAAAAAAATTAAATGTAATTGCAACAACTATATTGATAAATATAAGTTCTCAGGTCATATATTAACTAGCAACTTTTCTTTTTTAAATCCAGAATATCAAGAAATTTTAAATAAAGGGTATAAATATATACCTCAAATTAAACACAATTATAATAATACAATTAAATCTATATTAAAAGATATAGATATTTTCATAAATAAAACTAGTATAAAATACAGTATTCCAGAATTTACTTTTCTGTAATGGAAACATAATATTAAAAAGGAAATTATAAATTATTATAATAATACACTTAAATACACAAAACCCAATTCAGACATTCCTTCTTTTAAAGAAAATATAATTAATTTACAGAAGGACTATATTATCACTCCTATAGATAAATGTCCCAATAATTTATCTTTAATTTGTAAAAATCTATACCACGATATACTAAAAAAGGAAATTGATAATAATCATAAATACACTTTTGCTAGAACTACAGGCACAAAAATCAAAAAAGACATCAAAAATGTTGAAAATTCACTAAAATTTATAATAACCACAAAAATCCAAACATACCAAAGTTCTATATAATTCCTAAACTACACAAAAAACCTATTTCTTTCAGAACAATCACATCTGGTATAAATTCAGTCATAAAAAATATTGATATACAATTAGCCTCAACACTACAATTTATTATAAATAAATTAACTAATAAATATAATTATAAATTTATCGACTCAAATAAAAAAATCATTAATTATTTAATGAACAATTGGACAAACATTGAAACAGTACACACATTTGACTTTGAGGACCTATATTCTAAAATAAATTTAAGAGATCTAAATAATAAAATAACCAATTTATTTAATGAATTCATTAATGACAAAACTTTCTACATTAAAATTATTCATAACAGATATAAAACATTTAAATTAGATCTTAAAACAGCAAAAACTCTACTGGAAACATTTTAAAATTTTAACTATATAGAATTTAAAAATAAAATATATATTCAATCAGAAGGCGTTCCCATGGGTACTTCTTCTAGTCCATTATTAGCAAATCTTATATTGTTCTGGTACGAAAGAGAATACTTTCTACAAAATAATATTAATTGGCAAATATTCCGATATGTAGATGACATAATAATATTTAATAATCCACTGTTTAAAAAATTAATACCTGAAATATATCCTAAATACTTGAAACTTAAGAACAATGAAAAAATTTATAGAAACAAAAAAGTTAACTTTTTAGACTTGAATATAGACCTTACAAATAGTGCTGTTAGAGTTTATAATAAAAAGAGTAATTATAATTTCAATATTATAAAATACTGTAATATGAATTCTAATATATCATTAAATTGCTGTAAAGGTATATATTATGGTCAGTTTCTAAGATTTTATAGAATAAATAATATATTAGATAATTTCATAGAAGATGTTAAAAATTTAAACATGGAATTTATTAAAAACAAATTTAGTATCAAACAAGTAAAATATTTCAACAGTATATCAATTATAAAATATTAAAAAAAAAATAAATGGAAATATCCATTTATGAAATCAACTTTCTATAATTTCTTTTAATATTAACTAATACAAATTTATAATCTTTAACAGTTAATTAAACTTTTATTAAATAACTGATTAAAAGATTTTTTCACAAGATTTTTAAAGTGTTAAAGTATATAGTTCATTTTTGTTTAATCTCCAATTTCTGGGGAGGAAAATGGAGGTTAAATAAAGGTGAATTTGCACAATTAATAGCTTTATTAAACTCTTATAATTTGCCTTTTTAAAGGAATATTAAAAGATGAATAAGTGTTAAATCAGTTATTTTGATATAACTAGCTGTAAAGATTATAAAATTTAGCTTTCTTCCTTTAACTATTTTTCCTTTCTTCTTTAATTTTCTTGTTGTTCAAAAAAATTCTGAATAAATGGTCTAAATTTGAAATGTGGGGGGACATTCCCCTCCCGCGACATGTGTTAGCCAGAAATAGATACTCACAATGGAGGACGCATCGGCCGAGGTAGGTTTACAGTTTGAATTTGTTAACACTTGTATCTGTTATATATGTTCATTTAAATATTTCACTGAAACAACTTAATATTAACACATAAAATCCGGTTTAAAAGAGATCTATGACATAATAAAGAAGGGGTGAAATGTCGTTGGAATTTTTATCTGAAGATCCCCGTTCCAGCAGATCTCTTTTTCCAATTCATTTCAATTTAAAGTCTTTTGTGTATGTCTGGTCTACCATTAGGGTTTCAAAACATAATATCCAAACTTATAACAAATGTTAATTCATACTATAGATATATTACTAAATACAACTATTTATAATCATATTATAAAATAAAAAAACCTTTAAAAATCTTTAAAAAAAAAAAAAGGATAAAATATAAAATCATAAAAAATATATATATATATATACTAACAATCTTATCTACCTTCTTTATAAAACTCTTTTTTTTTTTCCTTATTATTAGTTTGATTAAAAGTGCATGGTTCTGTCTTTCTCTCTTTTTTCTAACTATTATATATATTCTCTCTTCGATTATTCTATATATAGGATTAGAGTATGTCTGAATGACGTGTAAAAGCCGATGTAATAGACGTTACTTTGTTAATTTTTATTGTTATTAATTATAAATATATAATTAACTTGAGGATGTAGTAGAAGTAAAGGATTTTTTTTTTCTCTCTCTATCTACAAATTAATAACATTTTACAAATTTTATAATTTCAATTTAAATGATCATAATAGTGAAGATAATCTTAATACAAAAATGGACTATAAAATTAAATAACTATTTATTATATATATATATATATATATATATAATAATAAATAGTTATTTAATTTTATAGTCCAGTTTTGTATTAAGATTATCTTCACTATTATGATCATTTAAAAACAAATTATAAAATTTGTAAAATGTTATTAATTTGTAGATAGAGAGAGAAAAAAAAAATCCTTTACTTCTATTACTTCCTCAAGTTAATTATATATTTATAATTAATAACAATAAAAAAAATTAACAAAGTAACGTCTATTACATCGGCTTTTACACGTCATTCAGACATACTCTAATCCTATATATAGAATAATCGAAGAGATAATATATATAATAGTTAGAAAAAAGAGAGAAAGACAGAACCATGCACTTTTAATCAAACTAATAATAAGGAAAAAAAAAAAAGAGTTTTATAAAGAAGGTAGATAAGATTGTTAGTATATATATATATATTTTTTTATGATTTTATATTTTATCCTTTTTTTTTTTTTTTTTTAAAGATTTTTAAAGGTTTTTTTATTTTATAATATGATTATAAATAGTTGTATTTAGTAATATATCTATAGTATGAATTAACATTTGTTATAAGTTTGGATATTATGTTTTGAAACCCTAATGGTAGACCAGACATACACAAAAAACTTTAAATTGAAATAAATTGGAAAAAGAGATCTGCTGGAACGGGGATCATCAGATAAAATTCCAGCGACATTTCAACCCCTTCTTTATTATGTCATAGATCTCTTTTAAACCGTATTTTATGTGTTAATATTAAGTTGTTTCAGTGAAATATTTAAATGAACATATAACAGATACAAGTGTTAACAAATTCAAACTGTAAACCTACCTAGGCCGCTGCGTCCTCCATTGTGTATATCTATTTCTGGCTGGCACATGTCGCGGGAGGGGAATGTCCCCCCACATTTCAAATTTAGACCATTTATTCAGAATTTTTTTGAACAACAAGAAAATTAAAGAAGATAGGAAAAATAGTTAAAGGAAGAAAGCTAAGTTTTATAATCTTTACAGATAGTTATATCAAAATAACTGATTTAACACTTATTCATCTTTTAATATTCCTTTAAAAAGGCAAATTATAAGAGTTTAATAAAGCTATTAATTGTGCAAATTCATCTTTATTTAACCTCCATTTTCCTCCCCAGAAATTGGAGATTAAACAAAAATGAACTATATACTTTAACACTTTAAAAATCTTGTGAAAAAATCTTTTAATCAGTTATTTAATAAAAGTTTAATTAACTGTTAAAGATTATAAATTTGTATTAGTTAATATTAAAAGAAATTATAGAAAGTTGATTTCATAAATGGATATTTCCATTTATTTTTTTTTAAATATTTTATAATTGATATACTGTTGAAATATTTTACTTGTTTGATACTAAATTTGTTTTTAATAAATTCCATGTTTAAATTTTTAACATCTTCTATGAAATTATCTAATATATTATTTATTCTATAAAATCTTAGAAACTGACCATAATATATACCTTTACAGCAATTTAATGATATATTAGAATTCATATTACAGTATTTTATAATATTGAAATTATAATTACTCTTTTTATTATAAACTCTAACAGCACTATTTGTAAGGTCTATATTCAAGTCTAAAAAGTTAACTTTTTTGTTTCTATAAATTTTTTCATTGTTCTTAAGTTTCAAGTATTTAGGATATATTTCAGGTATTAATTTTTTAAACAGTGGATTATTAAATATTATTATGTCATCTACATATCGGAATATTTGCCAATTAATATTATTTTGTAGAAAGTATTCTCTTTCGTACCAGAACAATATTAAATTTGCTAGTAACGGACTAGAAGAAGTACCCATGGGAACGCCTTCTGATTGAATATATATTTTATTTTTAAATTCTATATAGTTAAAATTTAAAAATGTTTCCAGTAGAGTTTTTGCTGTTTTAAGATCTAATTTAAATGTTTTATATCTGTTATGAATAATTTTAATGTAGAAAGTTTTGTCATTAATTAATTCATTAAATAAATTGGTTATTTTATTATTTAGATCTCTTAAATTTATTTTAGAATATAGGTCCTCAAAGTCAAATGTGTGTACTGTTTCAATGTTTGTCCAATTGTTCATTAAATAATTAATGATTTTTTTATTTGAGTCGATAAATTTATAATTATATTTATTAGTTAATTTATTTATAATAAATTGTAGTGTTGAGGCTAATTGTATATCAATATTTTTTATGACTGAATTTATACCAGATGTGATTGTTCTGAAAGAAATAGGTTTTTTGTGTAGTTTAGGAATTATATAGAACTTTGGTATGTTTGGATTTTTGTGGTTATTATAAATTTTTAGTGAATTTTCAACATTTTTGATGTCTTTTTTGATTTTTGTGCCTGTAGTTCTAGCAAAAGTGTATTTATGATTATTATCAATTTCCTTTTTTAGTATATCGTGGTATAGATTTTTACAAATTAAAGATAAATTATTGGGACATTTATCTATAGGAGTGATAATATAGTCCTTCTGTAAATTAATTATATTTTCTTTGAAAGAAGGAATGTCTGAATTGGGTTTGTGTATTTAAGTGTATTATTATAATAATTTATAATTTCCTTTTTAATATTATGTTTCCATTCCAGAAAAGTAAATTCTGGAATACTGTATTTTATACTAGTTTTATTTATGAAAATATCTATATCTTTTAATATAGATTTAATTGTATTATTATAATTGTGTTTAATTTGAGGTATATATTTATACCCTTTATTTAAAATTTCTTGATATTCTGGATTTAAAAAAGAAAAGTTGCTAGTTAATATATGACCTGAGTACTTATATTTATCAATATAGTTGTTGCAATTACATTTAATTTTTTTAAAATTTGCCAAATTATTAATAAATTGGTTATAATTGCAAACTAAATTACCTATATTTTTATTGTATCTCCAGATTGTTTTAAAATTTAAATTTTTTATAGGGAAAAGATTATTGATGATTTGGTTATTAAAAATATCATTAAATTTAATATGATTAAATAAATTGTTATTAAATTTAATGATAATATTAATGTTATTAGTATTTTGTTTAATTTTTCTGTATTTAAAGATGTCGTGTGTGATATCTATTAATCTGTTAGTCAGATTATGAATTTTAATATATTCTATGAGTTTGATAAATTTATTATTATTTAGTTTAAATAATGTTTTAATAAATTTATCGACGAAGTTGTTAGTGTACATTTGTTTTGGGTCCAGTAATTCTTCAAATTCAATGTAACCTAATTTATTTGTAGTTTTACCTCTAGTTTTATTAGGTTTAGTTTTAAATTCATTTTTATATTTGCAACTGATTTCATAAGTTGAAATTTCTTCTGTTTGTGGTTTGTATGTGTAGTTTAATTCGTCGTTAAGTCCATAAGGGAATAATGTGTTGTGTTTATAAATGTAGTTGTTTTCTAATAATAGTCGTTGTTTTTTGTTTTGACATATGTCTAGTATTTCTATCTTAAAGTTGTTAAAAGTATGTAATTGATTGTGTTCTTTCATATATATATTACCAATTGATTTTTAGCGTGGTTTCTATGTAGGTTTATTCGTATATTTAATGGATTACAAGTTTGTCCTATATATGATAGTTGACAAATTTGGCATGTTAATTTATAAATAGTATTCACTAATTTACAACTAGTTGTTTGAAAAGTGTCATGGTTCTTAAGAGAGGGACAAGTTTGACAATTTTTTCTTAGGCAATTCTTAGCGAGTTTAAATTAACATAAAAGAGGTGCTAACACTAATATGTTTGTAGTTTTTTTTAGTTTTTTTAGTTTGTTATTCTTATGAATTTTTTAAATATATTTTACTTAATTGTTTTTGTGGTGATAAAATTTGTAATAAATTGAATAATTAATCTATAAATATATAGATATTACTGTTTGTTATCTGTTATATTTTTAAGAATAACTAATAAAAAAAACATCTTTAAACTAACAAAAACACTGAAAAAAACAAAGGTTCTACGGTTTAAAAGAGATCTATGACATAATAAAGAAGGGGTTGAAATGTCGCTGGAATTTTATCTGATGATCCCCGTTCCAGCAGATCTCTTTTTCCAATTTATTTCAATTTAAAGTTTTTTGTGTATGTCTGGTCTACCATTAGGGTTTCAAAACATAATATCCAAACTTATAACAAATGTTAATTCATACTATAGATATATTACTAAATACAACTATTTATAATCATATTATAAAATAAAAAAACCTTTAAAAATCTTTAAAAAAAAAAAAAAAAAAAAAAAAAAAAGGATAAAATATAAAATCATAAAAAAATATATATATATATACTAACAATCTTATCTACCTTCTTTATAAAACTCTTTTTTTTTTTTTTTTTCCTTATTATTAGTTTGATTAAAAGTGCATGGTTCTGTCTTTCTCTCTTTTTTCTAACTATTATATATATTATCTCTTCGATTATTCTATATATAGGATTAGAGTATGTCTGAATGACGTGTAAAAGCCGATGTAATAGACGTTACTTTGTTAATTTTTTTTATTGTTATTAATTATAAATATATAATTAACTTGAGGAAGTAATAGAAGTAAAGGATTTTTTTTTTCTCTCTCTATCTACAAATTAATAACATTTTACAAATTTTATAATTTGTTTTTAAATGATCATAATAGTGAAGATAATCTTAATACAAAACTGGACTATAAAATTAAATAACTATTTATTATTATAATTAATTTAGATTTAGCTTGCTAATCTAATCAAATCTAACTGATATAAGTTATCATTATTATCAGTTTGCTCCTTAAGTTTTTAAAATTAGAATCACTGTTATAATTTTGTTATATAGTTTCTACACTATATTAATTCATATGAGCTTGCTCTATGATATATTTTTTTTATATATAACATAATATACAAATTAAATTATATTAGATATTCTAATATAAATAAATCTTCATACAAATTTTAATTATCTTTCATTGTTTGATTATTAAAAATTAAATTATAAAAGTAATTCTAGAAAAAAAAAATAATTTCAGAACTTTTGTTTTTTTCAGTGTTTTTGTTAGTTTAAAGATGTTTTTTTTATTAGTTATTCTTAAAAATATAACAGATAACAAACAGTAATATCTATATATTTATAGATTAATTATTCAATTTATTACAAATTTTATCACCACAAAAACAATTAAGTAAAATATATTTAAAAAATTCATAAGAATAACAAACTAAAAAAACTAAAAAAAACTACAAACATATTAGTGTTAGCACCTCTTTTATGTTAATTTAAACTCGCTAAGAATTGCCTAAGAAAAAATTGTCAAACTTGTCCCTCTCTTAAGAACCATGACACTTTTCAAACAACTAGTTGTAAATTAGTGAATACTATTTATAAATTAACATGCCAAATTTGTCAACTATCATATATAGGACAAACTTGTAATCCATTAAATATACGAATAAAGCTACATAGAAACCACGCTAAAAAATCAATTGGTAATATATATATGAAAGAACACAATCAATTACATACTTTTAACAACTTTAAGATAGAAATACTAGACATATGTCAAAACAAAAAACAACGACTATTATTAGAAAACAACTACATTTATAAACACAACACATTATTCCCTTATGGACTTAACGACGAATTAAACTACACATACAAACCACAAACAGAAGAAATTTCAACTTATGAAATCAGTTGCAAATATAAAAATGAATTTAAAACTAAACCTAATAAAACTAGAGGTAAAACTACAAATAAATTAGGTTACATTGAATTTGAAGAATTACTGGACCCAAAACAAATGTACACTAACAACTTCGTCGATAAATTTATTAAAACATTATTTAAACAAAATAATAATAAATTTATCAAACTCATAGAATATATTAAAATTCATAATCTGACTAACAGATTAATAGATATCACACACGACATCTTTAAATACAGAAAAATTAAACAAAATACTAATAACATTAATATTATCATTAAATTTAATAACAATTTATTTAATCATATTAAATTTAATGATATTTTTAATAACCAAATCATCAATAATCTTTTCCCTATAAAAAATTTAAATTTTAAAACAATCTGGAGATACAATAAAAATATAGGTAATTTAGTTTGCAATTATAACCAATTTATTAATAATTTGGCAAATTTTAAAAAAATTAAATGTAATTGCAACAACTATATTGATAAATATAAGTACTCAGGTCATATATTAACTAGCAACTTTTCTTTTTTAAATCCAGAATATCAAGAAATTTTAAATAAAGGGTATAAATATATACCTCAAATTAAACACAATTATAATAATACAATTAAATCTATATTAAAAGATATAGATATTTTCATAAATAAAACTAGTATAAAATACAGTATTCCAGAATTTACTTTTCTGGAATGGAAACATAATATTAAAAAGGAAATTATAAATTATTATAATAATACACTTAAATACACAAACCCAATTCAGACATTCCTTCTTTCAAAGAAAATATAATTAATTTACAGAAGGACTATATTATCACTCCTATAGATAAATGTCCCAATAATTTATCTTTAATTTGTAAAAATCTATACCACGATATACTAAAAAAGGAAATTGATAATAATCATAAATACACTTTTGCTAGAACTACAGGCACAAAAATCAAAAAAGACATCAAAAATGTTGAAAATTCACTAAAAATTTATAATAACCACAAAAATCCAAACATACCAAAGTTCTATATAATTCCTAAACTACACAAAAAACCTATTTCTTTCAGAACAATCACATCTGGTATAAATTCAGTCATAAAAAATATTGATATACAATTAGCCTCAACACTACAATTTATTATAAATAAATTAACTAATAAATATAATTATAAATTTATCGACTCAAATAAAAAAATCATTAATTATTTAATGAACAATTGGACAAACATTGAAACAGTACACACATTTGACTTTGAGGACCTATATTCTAAAATAAATTTAAGAGATCTAAATAATAAAATAACCAATTTATTTAATGAATTAATTAATGACAAAACTTTCTACATTAAAATTATTCATAACAGATATAAAACATTTAAATTAGATCTTAAAACAGCAAAAACTCTACTGGAAACATTTTTAAATTTTAACTATATAGAATTTAAAAATAAAATATATATTCAATCAGAAGGCGTTCCCATGGGTACTTCTTCTAGTCCGTTACTAGCAAATTTAATATTGTTCTGGTACGAAAGAGAATACTTTCTACAAAATAATATTAATTGGCAAATATTCCGATATGTAGATGACATAATAATATTTAATAATCCACTGTTTAAAAAATTAATACCTGAAATATATCCTAAATACTTGAAACTTAAGAACAATGAAAAAATTTATAGAAACAAAAAAGTTAACTTTTTAGACTTGAATATAGACCTTACAAATAGTGCTGTTAGAGTTTATAATAAAAAGAGTAATTATAATTTCAATATTATAAAATACTGTAATATGAATTCTAATATATCATTAAATTGCTGTAAAGGTATATATTATGGTCAGTTTCTAAGATTTTATAGAATAAATAATATATTAGATAATTTCATAGAAGATGTTAAAAATTTAAACATGGAATTTATTAAAAACAAATTTAGTATCAAACAAGTAAAATATTTCAACAGTATATCAATTATAAAATATTTAAAAAAAAATAAATGGAAATATCCATTTATGAAATCAACTTTCTATAATTTCTTTTAATATTAACTAATACAAATTTATAATCTTTAACAGTTAATTAAACTTTTATTAAATAACTGATTAAAAGATTTTTTCACAAGATTTTTAAAGTGTTAAAGTATATAGTTCATTTTTGTTTAATCTCCAATTTCTGGGGAGGAAAATGGAGGTTAAATAAAGATGAATTTGCACAATTAATAGCTTTATTAAACTCTTATAATTTGCCTTTTTAAAGGAATATTAAAAGATGAATAAGTGTTAAATCAGTTATTTTGATATAACTATCTGTAAAGATTATAAAACTTAGCTTTCTTCCTTTAACTATTTTTCCTATCTTCTTTAATTTTCTTGTTGTTCAAAAAAATTCTGAATAAATGGTCTAAATTTGAAATGTGGGGGGACATTCCCCTCCCGCGACATGTGCCAGCCAGAAATAGATATACACAATGGAGGACGCAGCGGCCTAGGTAGGTTTACAGTTTGAATTTGTTAACACTTGTATCTGTTATATGTTCATTTAAATATTTCACTGAAACAACTTAATATTAACACATAAAATACGGTTTAAAAGAGATCTATGACATAATAAAGAAGGGGTTGAAATGTCGCTGGAATTTTATCTGATGATCCCCGTTCCAGCAGATCTCTTTTTCCAATTTATTTCAATTTAAAGTTTTTTGTGTATGTCTGGTCTACCATTAGGGTTTCAAAACATAATATCCAAACTTATAACAAATGTTAATTCATACTATAGATATATTACTAAATACAACTATTTATAATCATATTATAAAATAAAAAAACCTTTAAAAATCTTTTAAAAAAAAAAAAAAAAGGATAAAATATAAAATCATAAAAAAATATATATATATATACTAACAATCTTATCTACCTTCTTTATAAAACTCTTTTTTTTTTTTTCCTTATTATTAGTTTGATTAAAAGTGCATGGTTCTGTCTTTCTCTCTTTTTTCTAACTATTATATATATTATCTCTTCGATTATTCTATATATAGGATTAGAGTATGTCTGAATGACGTGTAAAAGCCGATGTAATAGACGTTACTTTGTTAATTTTTTTTATTGTTATTAATTATAAATATATAATTAACTTGAGGAAGTAATAGAAGTAAAGGATTTTTTTTTTTTCTCTCTCTATCTACAAATTAATAACATTTTACAAATTTTATAATTTGTTTTTAAATGATCATAATAGTGAAGATAATCTTAATACAAAACTGGACTATAAAATTAAATAACTATTTATTATTATAATTAATTTAGATTTAGCTTGCTAATCTAATCAAATCTAACTGATATAAGTTATCATTATTATCAGTTTGCTCCTTAAGTTTTTAAAATTAGAATCACTGTTATAATTTTGTTATATAGTTTCTACACTATATTAATTCATATGAGCTTGCTCTATGATATATTTTTTTTATATATAACATAATATACAAATTAAATTATATTAGATATTCTAATATAAATAAATCTTCATACAAATTTTAATTATCTTTCATTGTTTGATTATTAAAAATTAAATTATAAAAGTAATTCTAGAAAAAAAAAATAATTTCAGAACTTTTGTTTTTTTCAGTGTTTTTGTTAGTTTAAAGATGTTTTTTTTATTAGTTATTCTTAAAAATATAACAGATAACAAACAGTAATATCTATATATTTATAGATTAATTATTCAATTTATTACAAATTTTATCACCACAAAAACAATTAAGTAAAATATATTTAAAAAATTCATAAGAATAACAAACTAAAAAAACTAAAAAAAACTACAAACATATTAGTGTTAGCACCTCTTTTATGTTAATTTAAACTCGCTAAGAATTGCCTAAGAAAAAATTGTCAAACTTGTCCCTCTCTTAAGAACCATGACACTTTTCAAACAACTAGTTGTAAATTAGTGAATACTATTTATAAATTAACATGCCAAATTTGTCAACTATCATATATAGGACAAACTTGTAATCCATTAAATATACGAATAAAGCTACATAGAAACCACGCTAAAAAATCAATTGGTAATATATATATGAAAGAACACAATCAATTACATACTTTTAACAACTTTAAGATAGAAATACTAGACATATGTCAAAACAAAAAACAACGACTATTATTAGAAAACAACTACATTTATAAACACAACACATTATTCCCTTATGGACTTAACGACGAATTAAACTACACATACAAACCACAAACAGAAGAAATTTCAACTTATGAAATCAGTTGCAAATATAAAAATGAATTTAAAACTAAACCTAATAAAACTAGAGGTAAAACTACAAATAAATTAGGTTACATTGAATTTGAAGAATTACTGGACCCAAAACAAATGTACACTAACAACTTCGTCGATAAATTTATTAAAACATTATTTAAACAAAATAATAATAAATTTATCAAACTCATAGAATATATTAAAATTCATAATCTGACTAACAGATTAATAGATATCACACACGACATCTTTAAATACAGAAAAATTAAACAAAATACTAATAACATTAATATTATCATTAAATTTAATAACAATTTATTTAATCATATTAAATTTAATGATATTTTTAATAACCAAATCATCAATAATCTTTTCCCTATAAAAAATTTAAATTTTAAAACAATCTGGAGATACAATAAAAATATAGGTAATTTAGTTTGCAATTATAACCAATTTATTAATAATTTGGCAAATTTTAAAAAAATTAAATGTAATTGCAACAACTATATTGATAAATATAAGTACTCAGGTCATATATTAACTAGCAACTTTTCTTTTTTAAATCCAGAATATCAAGAAATTTTAAATAAAGGGTATAAATATATACCTCAAATTAAACACAATTATAATAATACAATTAAATCTATATTAAAAGATATAGATATTTTCATAAATAAAACTAGTATAAAATACAGTATTCCAGAATTTACTTTTCTGGAATGGAAACATAATATTAAAAAGGAAATTATAAATTATTATAATAATACACTTAAATACACAAAACCCAATTCAGACATTCCTTCTTTCAAAGAAAATATAATTAATTTACAGAAGGACTATATTATCACTCCTATAGATAAATGTCCCAATAATTTATCTTTAATTTGTAAAAATCTATACCACGATATACTAAAAAAGGAAATTGATAATAATCATAAATACACTTTTGCTAGAACTACAGGCACAAAAATCAAAAAAGACATCAAAAATGTTGAAAATTCACTAAAAATTTATAATAACCACAAAAATCCAAACATACCAAAGTTCTATATAATTCCTAAACTACACAAAAAACCTATTTCTTTCAGAACAATCACATCTGGTATAAATTCAGTCATAAAAAATATTGATATACAATTAGCCTCAACACTACAATTTATTATAAATAAATTAACTAATAAATATAATTATAAATTTATCGACTCAAATAAAAAAATCATTAATTATTTAATGAACAATTGGACAAACATTGAAACAGTACACACATTTGACTTTGAGGACCTATATTCTAAAATAAATTTAAGAGATCTAAATAATAAAATAACCAATTTATTTAATGAATTAATTAATGACAAAACTTTCTACATTAAAATTATTCATAACAGATATAAAACATTTAAATTAGATCTTAAAACAGCAAAAACTCTACTGGAAACATTTTTAAATTTTAACTATATAGAATTTAAAAATAAAATATATATTCAATCAGAAGGCGTTCCCATGGGTACTTCTTCTAGTCCGTTACTAGCAAATTTAATATTGTTCTGGTACGAAAGAGAATACTTTCTACAAAATAATATTAATTGGCAAATATTCCGATATGTAGATGACATAATAATATTTAATAATCCACTGTTTAAAAAATTAATACCTGAAATATATCCTAAATACTTGAAACTTAAGAACAATGAAAAAATTTATAGAAACAAAAAAGTTAACTTTTTAGACTTGAATATAGACCTTACAAATAGTGCTGTTAGAGTTTATAATAAAAAGAGTAATTATAATTTCAATATTATAAAATACTGTAATATGAATTCTAATATATCATTAAATTGCTGTAAAGGTATATATTATGGTCAGTTTCTAAGATTTTATAGAATAAATAATATATTAGATAATTTCATAGAAGATGTTAAAAATTTAAACATGGAATTTATTAAAAACAAATTTAGTATCAAACAAGTAAAATATTTCAACAGTATATCAATTATAAAATATTTAAAAAAAAATAAATGGAAATATCCATTTATGAAATCAACTTTCTATAATTTCTTTTAATATTAACTAATACAAATTTATAATCTTTAACAGTTAATTAAACTTTTATTAAATAACTGATTAAAAGATTTTTTCACAAGATTTTTAAAGTGTTAAAGTATATAGTTCATTTTTGTTTAATCTCCAATTTCTGGGGAGGAAAATGGAGGTTAAATAAAGATGAATTTGCACAATTAATAGCTTTATTAAACTCTTATAATTTGCCTTTTTAAAGGAATATTAAAAGATGAATAAGTGTTAAATCAGTTATTTTGATATAACTATCTGTAAAGATTATAAAACTTAGCTTTCTTCCTTTAACTATTTTTCCTATCTTCTTTAATTTTCTTGTTGTTCAAAAAAATTCTGAATAAATGGTCTAAATTTGAAATGTGGGGGGACATTCCCCTCCCGCGACATGTGCCAGCCAGAAATAGATATACACAATGGAGGACGCAGCGGCCTAGGTAGGTTTACAGTTTGAATTTGTTAACACTTGTATCTGTTATATGTTCATTTAAATATTTCACTGAAACAACTTAATATTAACACATAAAATACGGTTTAAAAGAGATCTATGACATAATAAAGAAGGGGTTGAAATGTCGCTGGAATTTTATCTGATGATCCCCGTTCCAGCAGATCTCTTTTTCCAATTTATTTCAATTTAAAGTTTTTTGTGTATGTCTGGTCTACCATTAGGGTTTCAAAACATAATATCCAAACTTATAACAAATGTTAATTCATACTATAGATATATTACTAAATACAACTATTTATAATCATATTATAAAATAAAAAAACCTTTAAAAATCTTTTTAAAAAAAAAAAAAAGGATAAAATATAAAATCATAAAAAAATATATATATATACTAACAATCTTATCTACCTTCTTTATAAAACTCTTTTTTTTTTTTTTTCCTTATTATTAGTTTGATTAAAAGTGCATGGTTCTGTCTTTCTCTCTTTTTTCTAACTATTATATATATTATCTCTTCGATTATTCTATATATAGGATTAGAGTATGTCTGAATGACGTGTAAAAGCCGATGTAATAGACGTTACTTTGTTAATTTTTCTTATTGTTATTAATTATAAATATATAATTAACTTGAGGAAGTAATAGAAGTAAAGGATTTTTTTTTTTCTCTCTCTATCTACAAATTAATAACATTTTACAAATTTTATAATTTGTTTTTAAATGATCATAATAGTGAAGATAATCTTAATACAAAACTGGACTATGAAATTAAATAACTATTTATTATTATAATTAATTTAGATTTAGCTTGCTAATCTAATCAAATCTAACTGATATAAGTTATCATTATTATCAGTTTGCTCCTTAAGTTTTTAAAATTAGAATCACTGTTATAATTTTGTTATATAGTTTCTACACTATATTAATTCATATGAGCTTGCTCTATGATATATTTTTTTTATATATAACATAATATACAAATTAAATTATATTAGATATTCTAATATAAATAAATCTTCATACAAATTTTAATTATCTTTCATTGTTTGATTATTAAAAATTAAATTATAAAAGTAATTCTAGAAAAAGAAAATAATTTCAGAACTTTTGTTTTTTTCAGTGTTTTTGTTAGTTTAAAGATGTTTTTTTTATTAGTTATTCTTAAAAATATAACAGATAACAAACAGTAATATCTATATATTTATAGATTAATTATTCAATTTATTACAAATTTTATCACCACAAAAACAATTAAGTAAAATATATTTAAAAAATTCATAAGAATAACAAACTAAAAAAACTAAAAAAAACTACAAACATATTAGTGTTAGCACCTCTTTTATGTTAATTTAAACTCGCTAAGAATTGCCTAAGAAAAAATTGTCAAACTTGTCCCTCTCTTAAGAACCATGACACTTTTCAAACAACTAGTTGTAAATTAGTGAATACTATTTATAAATTAACATGCCAAATTTGTCAACTATCATATATAGGACAAACTTGTAATCCATTAAATATACGAATAAACCTACATAGAAACCACGCTAAAAAATCAATTGGTAATATATATATGAAAGAACACAATCAATTACATACTTTTAACAACTTTAAGATAGAAATACTAGACATATGTCAAAACAAAAAACAACGACTATTATTAGAAAACAACTACATTTATAAACACAACACATTATTCCCTTATGGACTTAACGACGAATTAAACTACACATACAAACCACAAACAGAAGAAATTTCAACTTATGAAATCAGTTGCAAATATAAAAATGAATTTAAAACTAAACCTAATAAAACTAGAGGTAAAACTACAAATAAATTAGGTTACATTGAATTTGAAGAATTACTGGACCCAAAACAAATGTACACTAACAACTTCGTCGATAAATTTATTAAAACATTATTTAAACTAAATAATAATAAATTTATCAAACTCATAGAATATATTAAAATTCATAATCTGACTAACAGATTAATAGATATCACACACGACATCTTTAAATACAGAAAAATTAAACAAAATACTAATAACATTAATATTATCATTAAATTTAATAACAATTTATTTAATCATATTAAATTTAATGATATTTTTAATAACCAAATCATCAATAATCTTTTCCCTATAAAAAATTTAAATTTTAAAACAATCTGGAGATACAATAAAAATATAGGTAATTTAGTTTGCAATTATAACCAATTTATTAATAATTTGGCAAATTTTAAAAAAATTAAATGTAATTGCAACAACTATATTGATAAATATAAGTACTCAGGTCATATATTAACTAGCAACTTTTCTTTTTTAAATCCAGAATATCAAGAAATTTTAAATAAAGGGTATAAATATATACCTCAAATTAAACACAATTATAATAATACAATTAAATCTATATTAAAAGATATAGATATTTTCATAAATAAAACTAGTATAAAATACAGTATTCCAGAATTTACTTTTCTGGAATGGAAACATAATATTAAAAAGGAAATTATAAATTATTATAATAATACACTTAAATACACAAAACCCAATTCAGACATTCCTTCTTTCAAAGAAAATATAATTAATTTACAGAAGGACTATATTATCACTCCTATAGATAAATGTCCCAATAATTTATCTTTAATTTGTAAAAATCTATACCACGATATACTAAAAAAGGAAATTGATAATAATCATAAATACACTTTTGCTAGAACTACAGGCACAAAAATCAAAAAAGACATCAAAAATGTTGAAAATTCACTAAAAATTTATAATAACCACAAAAATCCAAACATACCAAAGTTCTATATAATTCCTAAACTACACAAAAAACCTATTTCTTTCAGAACAATCACATCTGGTATAAATTCAGTCATAAAAAATATTGATATACAATTAGCCTCAACACTACAATTTATTATAAATAAATTAACTAATAAATATAATTATAAATTTATCGACTCAAATAAAAAAATCATTAATTATTTAATGAACAATTGGACAAACATTGAAACAGTACACACATTTGACTTTGAGGACCTATATTCTAAAATAAATTTAAGAGATCTAAATAATAAAATAACCAATTTATTTAATGAATTAATTAATGACAAAACTTTCTACATTAAAATTATTCATAACAGATATAAAACATTTAAATTAGATCTTAAAACAGCAAAAACTCTACTGGAAACATTTTTAAATTTTAACTATATAGAATTTAAAAATAAAATATATATTCAATCAGAAGGCGTTCCCATGGGTACTTCTTCTAGTCCGTTACTAGCAAATTTAATATTGTTCTGGTACGAAAGAGAATACTTTCTACAAAATAATATTAATTGGCAAATATTCCGATATGTAGATGACATAATAATATTTAATAATCCACTGTTTAAAAAATTAATACCTGAAATATATCCTAAATACTTGAAACTTAAGAACAATGAAAAAATTTTAGAAACAAAAAAGTTAACTTTTTAGACTTGAATATAGACCTTACAAATAGTGCTGTTAGAGTTTATAATAAAAAGAGTAATTATAATTTCAATATTATAAAATACTGTAATATGAATTCTAATATATCATTAAATTGCTGTAAAGGTATATATTATGGTCAGTTTCTAAGATTTTATAGAATAAATAATATATTAGATAATTTCATAGAAGATGTTAAAAATTTAAACATGGAATTTATTAAAAACAAATTTAGTATCAAACAAGTAAAATATTTCAACAGTATATCAATTATAAAATATTTAAAAAAAAATAAATGGAAATATCCATTTATGAAATCAACTTTCTATAATTTCTTTTAATATTAACTAATACAAATTTATAATCTTTAACAGTTAATTAAACTTTTATTAAATAACTGATTAAAAGATTTTTTCACAAGATTTTTAAAGTGTTAAAGTATATAGTTCATTTTTGTTTAATCTCCAATTTCTGGGGAGGAAAATGGAGGTTAAATAAAGATGAATTTTCACAATTAATAGCTTTATTAAACTCTTATAATTTGCCTTTTTAAAGGAATATTAAAAGATGAATAAGTGTTAAATCAGTTATTTTGATATAACTATCTGTAAAGATTATAAAACTTAGCTTTCTTCCTTTAACTATTTTTCCTATCTTCTTTAATTTTCTTGTTGTTCAAAAAAATTCTGAATAAATGGTCTAAATTTGAAATGTGGGGGGACATTCCCCTCCCGCGACATGTGCCAGCCAGAAATAGATATACACAATGGAGGACGCAGCGGCCTAGGTAGGTTTACAGTTTGAATTTGTTAACACTTGTATCTGTTATATGTTCATTTAAATATTTCACTGAAACAACTTAATATTAACACATAAAATACGGTTTAAAAGAGATCTATGACATAATAAAGAAGGGGTTGAAATGTCGCTGGAATTTTATCTGATGATCCCCGTTCCAGCAGATCTCTTTTTCCAATTTATTTCAATTTAAAGTTTTTTGTGTATGTCTGGTCTACCATTAGGGTTTCAAAACATAATATCCAAACTTATAACAAATGTTAATTCATACTATAGATATATTACTAAATACAACTATTTATAATCATATTATAAAATAAAAAAACCTTTAAAAATCTTTTAAAAAAAAAAAAAAAAGGATAAAATATAAAATCATAAAAAAATATATATATATATACTAACAATCTTATCTACCTTCTTTATAAAACTCTTTTTTTTTTTTTCCTTATTATTAGTTTGATTAAAAGTGCATGGTTCTGTCTTTCTCTCTTTTTTCTAACTATTATATATATTATCTCTTCGATTATTCTATATATAGGATTAGAGTATGTCTGAATGACGTGTAAAAGCCGATGTAATAGACGTTACTTTGTTAATTTTTTTTATTGTTATTAATTATAAATATATAATTAACTTGAGGAAGTAATAGAAGTAAAGGATTTTTTTTTTTCTCTCTCTATCTACAAATTAATAACATTTTACAAATTTTATAATTTGTTTTTAAATGATCATAATAGTGAAGATAATCTTAATACAAAACTGGACTATAAAATTAAATAACTATTTATTATTATAATTAATTTAGATTTAGCTTGCTAATCTAATCAAATCTAACTGATATAAGTTATCATTATTATCAGTTTGCTCCTTAAGTTTTTAAAATTAGAATCACTGTTATAATTTTGTTATATAGTTTCTACACTATATATATATATATATACAGCTTGCACCACGCTGATGAGGGCCAACAGCCCGAAACGCGTCCGTGGTTAGCTTTTCTTGATTAATCAAGATTGGGTATTTGGCCAATTCTGGAATAATTAAAAATCAACGAGAATAGTTGATATTTATTCCGATAGATGGCGCAAGCCATCAGCAACTTTCAGTTGCACGATAAGGAGATGCCTTTTTCTTAATATATATCTATATATATATAATAGAGAGAACAGAGTCGGTAGACGAGTGGGTAACACGCTCGATTCCCGACAGCCATGAACCCAGATCGAATCCCGCGTTAACATTTTGTTTAATATGTGAATAACCATCACATACTATTCATTGTTTCAAAAATTGTTGCAAATATCATAAACTAGGTTACTCTCTTTTTGAGCAGAACCTAATAAAGTGAATTTGTAACTTTATAATAGATAGAGCGACAGGCATGTGTATATGAAATAGTCGAAAAAGCTGAGTATCTATGGGCGCTGGGATGGTATATACTACACAGTATAGACACACACCATAAATTAATGATTGGTTTTACTATTAGTTTTACCTAATATCAACAGCAAGTGGGAGTATTCAAGCGAGGCAACTTGTATATACACTGCGTGACATTGAAAATGGAACACCAAGAAATTGTGACCAGAAAATTATGCAAATTTCAGGGTAGACGCGCCTAACCGAGTTATGCAAATGATGTAAAATGCGCAGCTCTCGTGCGCACATGGATTAAGATATAAGGGAAGGAACTTGCAGAAAGGACAGTATTCGTGTCGTTATTTCTTCAAGGAAAATCATTGTAGAAATTTTGTTCTTGTGTCAAAAGACACGTGTAATAACAGAGAATGCCAGGTCATCGTAAACGGAGGCAGTTCAAGCAGACAGACGCTTTTACGAGGGGCATGGTGATCGGACTGAAAAGGGCAGGTTGGTCCATACGTAAAATCGCAGCTGATACACACCTTGGTGCGTCCACGGTGCACCGACTGTGGAGAAGATGGTTGGAACAAGGAAATGTGGCAATTAATAGGAATGTCGGTGCAACCAGAGTGACGTCAGCACGTGTGGATCGGCGTATCCTTCGACAAGCAGTGGCGACCCCACAAGCCACTTGTACCGCCATCCTGCAACATGTGCAAGACACCCTAGATCATTCCATCTCGACCAGAGCCATTTCCCGTCGATTGGTTGCTAATGGCTTGCACTCATGCCGTCCGCTAAGAAGACTGCCATTGACCCCACCGAATAGGCGCCAACGTTTGGAATGGTGCCGGGCTAGATCGACGTGGATGACGGAATGGCACAGGGTCGTGTTCTCAGATGAGTCGCGTTTCTGCTTGTCCAGTGATAGTCGCCGTGTACGCGTGTGGCGTCGACGTGGAGAAAGGTCCAATCCGGCAGCAATTGTGGAACGCCCCACCGTGCGACAACGTGGAATCATGGTTTGGGGCGCAATCGCGTATGATTCCAGGTCACCTTTACTTCGTATTCAAGGCACTATGACGGCCCAACGATACGTTGATGATGTGCTGCGACCGGTGACACTCCCCTACCTTCAGGGGGTACCCAATGCCCTTTATCAGCAGGATAACGCCCGACCGCACACTGCTCGCATTAGCCAACAAGCTCTGCAAGATGTACAGATGCTTCCCTGGCCACCGTACTCTCCTGATCTCTCACCAATCGAGCACGTCTGGGACATCATTGGACGCCGTTTGCATGCCTTGCCACAGCCGCGTTCAGAAGACGAACTGTGGCAAATGGTTGAGAGGGAATGGAGAGCCATCCTTAAAGACGCCATCCGTACTCTGATTGACTCTCTACCTAGACGTGTTGCTGCGTGCATCGCCGTCCGCGGTGGTCCTACTTGCTACTAAGCCGACGCCGTTCTCGCTCTGTATTATGACTATCATTTTGAAAAAAAGATCACTTATTGTTCGTCCCTGTCTCTCTCTGTCTGCCGAGTTTCATCACTTTCTGGCCACTATTTCTTGGTGTTCCATTTTCAATGTCACGCAGTGTATAAGATTTTCCTAACTGTGCAAGTGGTGCACTTATGAAAAAAGACGCAAACCACCAACATGGCCTCTAAATATTATTCAAATAAGTAAAATAATAATATGCAACATATATGCAAGTATCAGGGGGAGGCAATACAGTGATACGAAGTGTGTATGGATGTAGGGAGTCCAAAATATAGAGTGAGAGATGTCATCTTTTCCATGTTATTCATTCTCTCTATATAGATCGAAAAGGAATAATATAAAATAATAATTCTGAGCAGAATATATATATATATTAGATAATAAAAGGCATATATTGGATTTACTAAATTATGAAAATCTTATATATACAAGTTGCCTCGCTTGAATACTCCCACTTGCTGTTGATATTAGGTAAAACTAATAGTAAAACCAATCATTAATTTATGGTGTGTGTCTATACTGTGTAGTATATACCATCCCAGCGCCCATAGATACTCAGCTTTTTCGACTATTTCATATACACATGCCTGTCGCTCTATCTATTATAATTTTAGTAAATCCAATATATGCCTTTTATTATCTAATGAATTAAATATGGATTGCTCTATTTTCAAAACAATATATATATATATATATGTATATGTTGTAATATATTTCAATATATACTTGATATCCCCATATGTAATATAGCTATAGTGTAACAACCAAACTTGTAAGCACAACCAAAACGCCAGTTTGGCCATCATGTAATAAAAAACTAAATAATAAAATTAGACTGAGTGACAGCCGGCGCCCAGACAGGAGAAAGGTCTCCGATTACACCGTCGGCCCGTAAAACATAGACATTTTACCACCAGTCCCTCTTTGACACTAGAATAGATCAAAAGCTTCACGATCGGCGCCGGTTACTCACTCTCTCGGTCTCACTGTCTCTGATGTGACATCCAACATGTCCTTTTGTGCTATCCCATTTACGCCTGACACCACTCTGGTCATTGTAGCCACCAAGAATGCATTTAAACAACCTACCCACCATGACGACTGCATCCACCCAAACATACCACACTACAGTCATCCGACAGGATCACTACATTCACTCGATAGGATCACTACAGTCATTCGACAGGATCACTACATCACCACAGTCATCCGACAGGATCACTACATCACTACAGTCATTCGACAGGATCACTACATCACTACAGTCATCCGACAGCATCACTACATCACTAGTTACTCGACAGGATCACTATATTACTACAGTCATTCGACAGGATCCTTACATCACTACAGTCACTCGACAGGATCACTTCATCACTACAGTCACTCGATAGGATCACTACATCACTACAGTCACTCGACAGGATCACTACATCACTACCGTCATCCGACAGGATCACTACATCACTACTGTCATCCGACAGGATCACTACATCACTACAGTCATCAGACAGGATCACTACAGTCACTTGACAGGGTCACTACATCACTACAGTCATCCGACAGGATCACTACCTCACTACAGTCACTCGACAGGATCACTTCAGTCACTTGACAGGATACTACATCATTAGAGTCATCTGACAGGATCACTACAGTCACTCAACAGGATCACTACAGTCACTCAACAGGATCACTACATCACGACAGTCATCCGACAGGATCACTACATCACGACAGTCATCCGACAGGATCTCTACATCACGACAGTCATCAGACAGGATCACTACAGTCACTCGACAGGGTCACTACATCACTACAGTCATCCGACAGGATCACTACCTCACTACAGTCACTCGACAGGATCACTACATCACTACTGTCATCCGACAGGATCACTACACTCATCAGACAGGATCACTACACTCATCAGACAGGATCACTACACTTATCAGACAGGATCACTACAGTCACTCGACAGGGTCACTACATCACTACAGTCACTTGACAGGGTCACTACATCACTACCGTCATCCGACAGGATCACTACCTCACTACAGTCACTTGACAGGATCACTTCAGTCACTTGACAGGATACTACATCATTAGAGTCATCTGACAGGATCACTACAGTCACTCAACAGGATCACTACATCACGACAGTCACTCGACAGAATCTCTACATCACTACTGTCATCCGACAGGATCATTACATCACTACAGTCATCAGACAGGATCACTACAGTCACTCGACAGGGTCACTACATCACTACAGTCATCCGACAGAATCATTACCTCACTACAGTCACTCGACAGGATCACTTCAGTCACTTGACAGGATACTACATCATTATAGTCATCTGACATGATCACTACAGTCACTCAACAGGATCACTACATCACGACAGTCATCCGACAGGATCATTTGCCTCACAACAGTAAGTCGGCAGCATAATTTGCAACACCACATATATATATGTTGTTCCAAAGTGTTTGGAATTATGACTATTTATTGCGCACAATTCGTTTCTTTAAAATAAAACAAATAAACAATTTGCTAATGCCCCTATTTCAATGGCAAACAATATTATAATAATCAGGCTCATTATTAAAGTAAGGGCAGTAGAATTTCTTAATATTTATTTTACTTTTGAAATAAGCGATTGCACTATAAATAATTTCTATTTAAATATACAGAGGGCGCTATTCTTCATGTTTAAAATAAGAAGTGTCTATGTGTATATGTATGAGTTCAAGACTAGTGTGAGAAATTTGATAGAAAAATTTTATGAATGATTGAAAAATAATAATAAGGTGCAGAATATGTGTAAGTTCCACCTGAATACAATAAAATGGAGTGTTCATGTGTGAGAGAGTTCAATATTTAAGGGTCAAGAGTTTGTGTCAAAATTCAATATTTTCTCTAGCGCGCGAAATAAAAATACGTTTAGAAATATTGATGATAATCACGATTCTCTATAATTATTATTTACATCTAGATCCTCAACCTCTCATTATATCCTATTGAACCTTATAACAACTACAATTTTGTTTACTAACATTAAGCGATAATGAGCTGGCAAAATGACCAAGTCGAGTAAAGGTACAAAAGAAGACTCTAATCAATGTTATAAAGAATATTTTTAAATAGATCAATCCATAAATGCATCTTTAAATAAAAAGGCATATATTGGATCAAAATATCTTTTATTTTATTAATATATCAGTTGGCTGAACGCTAACCGTTATCAAGGTATTATAACATATTAATGTGCGTCAACAACAAACTCAGCGCCACATCTGGCGCTTCATGTGGCGCTGAGTTTGTTGTGGACACACATTAACATGTTATAATACCTTGATAAAGGTTGGCGTTCAGCCAACAGAAATATTGGTAAAATAAATGATATTTTGATCCAATATATACCTTTTTATTTAAAAAAGAATTAATATGAACATAACACAGAGCGTCATCTATTTATGAAAATTATTATCATTATTAGCTAGCCCAAAAATTCATTTTAGTTTTTGAGAGAGAGACAAATACCTAAAACAATTTTAAAAAGAGGAAAATGAAAAACAGTTTTAAATCTCACCAATAGTTACGGCAACTTGAGATGATCCAATTAAGTGTTTAATGTAGACTATAGACAATTAACATAATTTTATTGACATCTTGTCAAAACACGCAAAAGTTCACAGTCTGTACTATTGTTTTTAATTAAGAATTATATATATGCAACTATGTACAATAAATATTTATATGGCTCCTCTGCCACCGCTGCAGAGTTTGATGGAAGATCGCCAGCGGGTCTCCAGCGACACCACGCATTTCGCGATCTACGAAGAAAACGAAGATCGTGTGCTTTACCGCTGAGGAGATGTTGATGGTGTGGTTCTCGAGACCCACCGCGAAGATCCAGGACTGCAGGTCCTGCGGCCGCCCGATGATAGAGAATACCTCTCGGATGAGAGGGCGGACGGCGCTGTGGGACCATTAGTGGTGGTAGGCCAGCGACAGGTCTCTGGGCTGTAGACTACAGAAAAACAAAGCTGAAAAGATATGGGGATATGGTAGAACAAATTGGTGAGACGGTTGGAGGGTTCACTACTGATGAGCCTAACCTTCCTAATCTTGTTTATCGTCCGTTTAGTGACACACAAACACTGCAGAAATTTTTTTATCTTTAAAAATATAAACAAATAATCAGCGTTGATAATATCATTATAAATTCCTATTTTTTTCTCACAATATAATTGCACTCATGGAGACAAAACTTAAGAAAATTGTACCTTTTAGCATGTGTATCGGGATTCAGGCAATAACTCTTATTTATATTTGATACACAGTGACCTTGATTGAAGACACACGAGATAACCAAGTGTGAAAATAATTGCCTCTGTCTCCTTCAAAAAAAAAAAAAAAAAGACGACCGGCGATATCAAAGATTTTTCATTTCCTTAAATTTGTTCATGAGTGTAATTTTTTTTCAAATCCCTAAATATCGAATTTGAAAAAAAAAATTGATAATTCCTCTATAATTTATTTTATTTATATTATATCAAATCTGACAATTGATTTTTATTTGCGCACAAAATTGACTTCTCAATTCAGATAGATTACAGATGCCCTTTTATAACCACATCTAGACATAAAAAGCATGCTTGTTGCGCTTTGAAAGTATTTATAATTAAAAAACTAACCATTATCAAATCATCACACACTATTTAATGTGTAGACACAGAGATCATGCTTCTAGTTAAAGCGTTTCCATGATTAAAAAAAAAACTCAATAACAAATCATCACACAGTGTTTAGTACTTCGTGTAGACAGGCATAGTGCATGCTGGTTTAAAAGCTTCTTTAATGGAGAATTCAGCACATATTGTCAAATCATCACACACTATTTGATACCATATATAGACATAGAGATCTTGGTTTGGGTTTAAAAGCTTCTTTAATGGAGAATTCAGCACATATTGTCAAATCATCACAAACTATTTGATACCATATATAGACATAGAGATCTTGGTTTGGGTTTAAAAGCTTCTTTAATGGAGAATTCAGCACATATTGTCAAATCATCACACACTATTTAATACCATATATATAGAGATCTTGGGTTTGGTTTAAAAGTTCCAATTATATAAAAACCTCAATATCAAACCATCACACAGTATTCAGTACTTCGTGTAAAGAGACATAGTGATTATACTTGTAGGTTTAAAAGCTTATTTAATGAAGAATTTAGCACTTTTTGTCAAATCATCACACACTATTTAATACCATATGTGGACATAGAGATCTTGGTTTTGGTTTAAAAGATTCCATTATATAAAAACCGCAGATTCAAATAATCACACAGTATTCAGTACTTTGTGCAGAGAGACATAGTGCTTGCTGGTTTAAAAGCTTCTTTAATGAAGAATTCAGCACTTTTTGTCAAATCATCACACACTATTTAATACCATATGTGGACATAGAGATCTTGGTTTTGGTTTAAAAGATTCCATTATATAAAAACCGCAGAATCAAATCATCACACAGTATTCAGTACTTCGTGTTGAGAAACATAGTGATCATACTTTCTGGTTTGAAGGTTTATTTAATAAAATTAAACACTCAGAAAATATAATATCGTCAAATCATCCCACACGTAGATATGGAGAGAATACTTGGTGATTAGATACGGTCTTCGCATCAACAAATCATCACTCGCTTTTTATTTTAGTTCACAAGGTTTCGGAATCTCATCCCTCGAAAAGGAAGATAAAGAATCGTCTAAACGTTGGAAATGACAAATTATTGAATAACATGTAGGTTTTTTCAATAAATATGTAAACAAAAAGTAATGTAAAAAATATGTTATTTGTCATTTAAAACTATTCTAAAATGTTTCCTAGCATTTAAGAATAGCATTGATTCGAGACAACTTCAAAAAGAATAAATGGTATTCAATGAGAGCGTTCCTAGAGATTGTTGTGTTGTTTGGTGGCGAGAGATTCGATTGCGCACGTGGACGAAACCACAAGCAAGCTGATCGATAGAAAGGCCTGTCTCTTCTGTTCACCGTCAGCCATTGTTTTCTCTCTTCATTCTTGCTTCTCAACTTTGATTGGCACGTTTTCTAGGTCATATATGGCTTATGGAATCTACCTATACAGACATTCCATATAATGAAGATGGATTCACTTTAAATAATGATAATAAAGATTATATAAGTATTCTCCTTATTTAATTATACTTTAACTCTTGTCCTTTTGGTGCTATATTGCAACGTTTTTTTTCCAGTAGAAGGATTTTCGCGCCCGAAATTTAGAGATTTGTATATTAAAATGTTTCAAAAGAAACTTATCCCCGGAGAGAAACCTGATTTTTTGACCTCAATAATAAAGAATGTACCAAATCAGAATGGTATCGACGGAATTATAACAAAATATTTTCTGATAGTGTCATTATTTAATTTCGCTGATGATTTTCAGTTTTTGTGGAAACTATTCCGAAATGAAATAAAATTCATCATAAATTTTATGATTATTTAGATAGATCTGGAAAATCATCACTAAAGTCTAATCACAATATTATCATCAAATTTTGTTTACTCGCAATCTTCTACTTTATTCTGTTAACTTCCATTAAATAACAGTTTCAAGGAATAATTTACAGACGAACGTTTCAACGATCCACTGTTACAACTTGAAAATAAACACGTTGTTCAGAGTGATCGAAATTCTATGCAATTTTCAGTGTGAAAAACCCAAAGTACATATAGATAAAAGCTATTGACTAAAATATTTAGAGTCAAATACACACACACACAGCTTTATTAAGACCACCGGTCTTATACAGATTCACCACAAGAAGAAAGAAATCATAGATGGAGCTCCTGTTCTCCAGGCAGCGCAGCACCCATAAAGTCAAATACAAATTACCAACCTGAAACTATGATTTTTCACTCGTTATCAGAATCATTAAATGAAGACGCTATCTCATACAGTTTCATTGCTATGAAATTATGAAAAGGAATCCAACAAGGTTTATCTAGTTATACATCATCATCGATAGAAAGATATTAGGTTTCAAAACATAAAGGAAACATATTTCTGTCCACTTCGGCCAGTTCGAGTTTTATTTTCTCAACGTATCAGTAAAAATATTTTGTCTTCGTCAGGAGAAATAATTAAAAATAAGCATTTAGCAAGGCGATAAAAATTGTTATCGTTTTTTAAATAATTTATATATGAAAAAAGATTCCAAATTTATATCAATATTTTAATCGAAAGTCTTGTTTTTATATGATAAATATCAATATTCTCTAAGAGTCTTCACCATATAATCTTCGTGAATATTTCAAGATTGAATGACACTGTGAAATATTCTATGTGGGGATAAAAAGTGTTGAAGTTATATATAAGTCCTTAAATAGAACTCTCGCCTTAACAATTGGGGTAAAGATCCCAATTTTATTTGAAAGGACGACAAAGCTTTTGAAAGTAATTCCAGGATTGGAGGGAGCAAGTTTCCGAAAAGATTGGCAATAGTCGCTGGATTTCCCATAATGACAAGCTTAGTCCGTGTCTTTTAAATTGATTTACTCCCCGTAAATAAATACCTTGTACGATCGCTCGTTATCTCCCAGAGCTACGGAAAAATAAATGTTTTGCTTGCGCAACTCACTTAAGTAGTTCCTTGTAGCGGCTTTCTGTTTATTTACCTTAATCCCTAGCATGTTAAATTTTAAACATGATTTAGATCGCAATATTTATTTTTTCAAACAATTGTGATAAAATGGTTGCACGTTGCGGTAGTTTTCTTTCATCTTAAAAATCTTTAATCTATATGCACATTTCATTATATACTAAAATTACGCTGCGCTGCCTGGAGTATAGGAGCTCCATCTATTATTTCTTCCTGTGGTGAATCTGTATAAGACCATTGATCTTAATAAAGCTTTGTGTGTGTATATACTAATATTATATCGTATTTTAACAGATGATGCTCAATAATGTATTTGGTACAAATCGTTGTGGAACATTGAGCATTTAGAGTTTGAAAAAGAGCAATTGACTGAATAAAATCAAAGATTTATTCTTGACAATAGCTACGTATATCCATAATGAACAACTAAACCTTGGAAGATATAGATTCAAGAAAATATTTATAGAACTCTACTTCTATCACTCTTAAATATTGGAGAGAATATATTTAAGAACAAAGTCAAACTATAGAACTCAACCTCCATAACTCCAAAACTTGTAAGAGAATAGTTCAAGAACGAATCACATCTATGAAACTGCTTCCTTCACTGTTAAACCTTGAGAGAATATATTCAAGAGCAAAACCAAACTATGGAACTTCCATAACACCAAAACCTTGGAGAGAACAGATTCAAGAACAAAAGCCAACTATGGAAGTCAACTTCCAGAACTGCTATAGGTGAGTTGAGGGAGAGCCAACCAACGTTCAGCTGCTGCTTAGTTATTCTGTCTGGACGTGACCAGCATCGCTTGATTCGGATTAGCTCTACCTTTGTTTCTCTCTTTTATTGGTGGGCTGCGGAGCGTGCCGGCTTTCCTACATCTGCTGGGATTTCGATCTTTGCTGGTAAAGCATAGCTTACAGAAGAAATTCGATAAAGAAGCCTTTTAACATATTCTTCTACTAGATTAAGATTTGACATTTTATTTTGTTAGAGAAACCATTAACTTGTAAGATTTGCCTTATAAACGCAGTGCCATGTGCGCGGAGGATTTAAGCACTGCAAAAGTACCGAGTGACTTCGACGTTTACTTTTACATTAGTTACCATATTCTTTTCTTCTTTAATTTTGTGCTCCATCATTGTAAATCCAGCTATTCTTTGTGCCATATATTTTATGCAAAACCTCAGCTTCCTTATATTCCTTTATAAATTCAATTGCCATCTATCGATAAAATTTGTAACAATTAAATTTACAGACAATGTTGTTCTTTTTGATAATATCATCAAATATTATCTCTACAGACCTTAGTGGAATGATAAAGATTTTTGAATGAGATGGCTTGATTCATCAGTGGTGAACCCTCTCAGCGGTTTCGCCAAATAAATCTCCAGACCGCTCTACTATTGTATTGGATTGGTTATATACCCTCTATTTTCTAAGGAAGGAAGCTTAAGGGTGTTTAGGGAACGTATGGACCTAGGCTTAGCGAAACCGCTGAGAGTGTTCACCACTGATAAGCCAAGCTCTTTCATTCAACAACATTGCAGTTAGGTCTGTGGAGATAATATTTGATAATATTCTTAAAAAGAAACACATTGCCAGTAAATATATAAAATTGTGTTACACAAATTATATTTCTTTCCAGAGAGAATGTATTTCATCTTTGACAAATAAAACAGGTTTTTTCCCTTTAAGTTCTCACTCTCAAGGATAACCTGCGGAATTTATCTCTTTATTACTATAAATATGGAACAAAAGGCTCCAATTAAGTAGAAACCTTTTATATGAAATACATCACAGGAAATTTGTATTCCGTTAGACATATGCAATTTCTTTTCAAATGGGTGTGGGACACACAGTAAAAATCAAATTTTGTCAGATTTTGGTCAACTCTAATTCTCCAAGGTAATTATAAAAATATTCAGCAAAGCGCTATCCAATCCGATGCCATTTTTTTAATATTGCGATTTTCTAAAGTTGTAAGTATGAAAAATAAAAAATATATATTTTTTACCTTAGATGAATATGCCACCTTGATTAATTCTTCCACAAAAACCATCACTTTAAAACAGCAATAATCGATGTCTCTCATATAATACTGATTTGAAGTCGCAATATTTTAATACCGAAATTAACGCTTTTCATTGAATCAGGGATACGTGATGTACAAGAAACGAGATGTTAAAAATATTTTACAATTTATAAAATTTTCATTCTTATAAAGGTACCTAGACAAGACTAGTTTTATCCATTACTTTTATAAAGGATTTGAAGCAGCATATCTTCTGTTTAACCAACCTACCTAAATATATGAATGTTTAACAACAGGAAAAATGAAGATGTGAGAAGTTAAGGAATTCCATTCTTCAAGAGACCATTCCTTCTCTCTATCCCCAGATTATATAACAAAGACCAATTGAAAAAAAAAAGAGACTAAAAGGAAACTTTAATAGACGAAAAATGATAAATAATAAATTCCAATTTTTACTTGTTTTCTATGTTTTAATCATTTATCGTTGAATATATTCAATAGTTTGATCTTTGGTAAGTTAATATTAAATTATACGAATTTAAAATGCGAATTTTTGTATATATATATATATATTTGGTCTTTTCATTTTTTTTAGAATAAAAAAAGTTGACAAGTAATAGGGATTTTTTAAAAAGGTAGTTTATTTATAATGAGTGAATTAATGTGTTTTATAGTTATATTTATATTTAAGGAACAAATTATTCTCGTCTGCGCTTATTAGAAATATATTGAAGAGTTTCTCTAGCGGCGAAAGTCTCCCAGAGGTTTTTCCAGATATAGATCCTCTTCTATTATCTTGGTGTAGTGGGCTCATATAACAGAAAAAAACTTAGGCTGATTCTTGGTAAAGGTAGTTACGTAATGACACTCTAGGTATTACTTTTGGCCTTTTTCTATTAACCAGAATGGGTAATTTCTGCGCGTTAGAAAATGTTCGACTAGCTTTCTCCACTAAATGAAAAACTAGAGAATATATATATATTATTTAAAAAAAAGAGATTTCTGTTGATTTTTGATTATCTTTAGGATTATTCTTTGTTAATGCAGTCGTGTTTAAAAATCTTGAAAGTATGATAAAAATAGTTTTGATCAGTAATTGCTTTTATTGAACTAAAGGAATATATTAAAAACATAATTGGATAAAAGCAATGCCTGAATTAAGGCGTAAGAATATAAAAAAATGAAAAACATATTTACATAATGTACAAAAGGTTTGAGCCGGCCATCGGGAAACTACAACAATGAGTTTTTATAGGGGAAGCGTGACCTCTGGCGGTCGATTTAACAGAGTATTTGAATCTATGAAATATAATTTTTTAAATAAAATAATATTTTAATATAACATATATATATAATATATATTATAGTATATATATACCATATTATATATAACAAATATATATTAATTATTATAATATATATGAATTATTCTTTTTTTATTATTATTTCAAATTGAAATATAATTTATTTAAATCATCATTAAAAAGTTGGTAAAAATATAATTCTGGAGGAAGAGAGAGAGAAAGGAAATATGAATAGAATAATTCCGAAAATATATATTTAAGTTTTTTATTAACACTAAAGGGCTATAACAAGGTTCACGCAAAAGCTTCGGCAGTTACGCGTCATATATTCGGAACATAAAAAAAGAAAAAGGTGATATATATATATAATATATAGGTTGACACACTTTAAAATGTTATAATACCTTGATAAAGGTTGGAGTTCAGCCAATTGTGAAATATTGGTAAAATAAATGATATTTTGATCCAATATATGCCTTTTTATTTAAAGGTTTATTTATGGATTGCTCTATTTTCAAAATAGAGTCGTTGGGGTGGTCAGCTTGCTCCTGGCATCGGCGATCTGTGCTGGCGGATCTGCGGAGGTCCCTTGGGGCGGCGTTTCTTCCGTAAATATCTCTTGTTGGGGGAGAGATTGCTTGGTCGTTTCGTTGGAATGGCCGGTTTGTTCCTCCATCTTCGCTCTTTCTCGCTTCCTATCTGAACAGTCTTCTTACCTCTTCGTTGTGTCATCCTCCGTTGGTCATCCTGTCGACTATAAATGTGGTGAGGTCCTGTTGACTCTTGTAGAATCTTGTCGATTAAAACTGTGGTGAAGTATCCAGTTGACTTAAACTATGGTGTGAGTCCCTGTAACTCTCGCTATACTGTGTTGACCGAGAGGAACAGTCAGGATGGGGAGTTTTCCAGTACCTCTCTGCACCTTGGAAGACCTTTAAAAGTTCTCACAAAGTACAGGCAGTCGTGGTTGAGGCAGAGTGGAAAGCTTGGGAATGTCCATACACAAAAAACAAAGACACAGTTGCACTCAGAAAGTTCCGTGAACAGATAAAAGTTGAGCTAGGAGCGAAATATGGAGATAGTAGAGTTCTTAATAGTCTACATGGTGGATGAGGTGGTCCTGGGGTATAACCGACGAGCGCTCACACAGATGGTGAAGTGACTGTCAAGTGACTGTATTTATAGGTTAAGACGGGGGCCTTATGCGACAGGGGCGTGGATCGTCTGGTGAAATTCTAAACTGGCGCCATGGCAGTTTCCATCTTTAGACCTTGTTGTTTTGTAACTGCTACATCTCGATCTCTTGCTTATCTCAACTCTTAATCTATTACAGAGTTTTATTTTTTCGTCCTCAGTTTGTACAAAGTACATTACATATGATGATGTAATGACACATGTCAATAATGCGTATAATCATTTACAGATGTGTTTCTAGTATACAACATGAAAATCTTGTTATAAGTTATATAAAATATGGGGTTGTTGGTTTAAATTACCATATATACGTATATACGAGGGGTGTCCCATAAGTCTGTGGCCCGACCATGAGAACGAAATCATAGAAACTAATACATTTTACCATATATACCTTAAAGCCTTGAATAAAGATATGTGAATTTTTAAGTTTCTACAACTAACCGTTTTTTTTTTTTTGTTATAGGTTCTGAAAGAGGACAAGAAACAGGAATTATCAAAAGTGGAGACAAACTAGATTCGTGCTGTAATAAAATATTTTTGTAAGAAAGGAGTGTCGCCGAAGGATATCTATGAGGATATGGTGGATACATTAAGGGAAGATGCTCCTTTTTATAGCACAGTAAAAAAATGGGTAGCTGCATTTAAATTAGGGAGGATCAGCACCGAATATGAACATCGACCAGGAAGACCTGTTGAGTCAGTTACTCAAGAAAATATCGACAAGATACATGATTTGGTTATGTTGGACAGAAGAATGACAGTTCGTTAGATAGAAGAGACCTTGGGTATTCCAAAATCAACAGTGGATCGGATCATGAGAGAACACTTGGGCCTCAGGAAGCTTTCTGCCCGTTTGGTTCCCAAACTTTTGACACCCGATCAAAAGGCTGTAAGGAGAAAGTTATCTTCGGACAATCTTGCGTTATTTGAAGCCAATCCAGAGGAATTTGTTAATAGATTTGTTACCATGGATGAGACTTGGGCGCATCACTTTACACCAGAGTCCAAACAACAATCCATACAATGGAACACTCCGGTTCCCCTCCCCCTAAGAAAGCCAAGACAGTTCCATCAGCAGGGAAGGATATGGTGTCTGTCTTTTGGGATTCCGAGGGTGTACTTCTTCTAGATTTTCTGAATAAGGGTCAAACCATCACTGGCAATTATTATGCGACTCTTGTGAAGCGACTACGAGAAGCTATTAAAGAAAAGAGAAGTGGAAAGTTATCCAGGAAGATTATTTACCATCAAGACAATGCTACGAGTCATCGGTCGCTGCAAGCCATGGCTGCTATTTATGATTCTGGCTTTGAACTTTTAACACATGCACCCTATTCACCAGTTCTAGCTCCGTCTGACTTCCACCTATTTCCTCATTTAAAAATCACTTTCTGGCATTCATTTTAGGTCAGATGAAGAGGTCATTGATGCTGTAACCTCATTTTTTGAGTCACTTGATACATCGTTCTTTTTGGAGGGTATAAAAGCATTAGAACATCGCTGGAAAAAGTGTATATACCTTAAAGGGGATTATGTTGAAAAAATTAAATCATAATCATTTTATTAGTCATTTTCTTTATATGTCGGGCCACCGACTTATGGGACACCTCTCGTATATTAGTGGTACAGCCTGCTCCACGCTGACGAGCGTCAACAGTGCGAAACGCGCTCGTGGATGGCATTTCTTGATTTGTCAAAAAATTGTGTTGTCCAAATATCACGGAGCAAGTTAAATAAACTTTTTGTTTATTTTTGCTCCACTAGATGGCGCTCTGCCATCTAAATAGAACATGTGCTCGTGGTCAGGATATGCTCTTTTTATTTTTTATATATATATACCAATAAGGTTTTAATTGTCAAAATACAATACGAGTATATATTTTGTATTCAAGTAATAATAGCTTTACGATGCTTTCACCTAACCTTTATTTTTTGTGAACTTTATTTTTACTGTGGATCATTTCTAAAGTTTCAAATGTGAAGTGTTTGCTATCAAAAGAGACATTTTTGTCTAAAATAGTTTTATTGCTCCTTTTATTTACAAATTGTTTGTTGTGTTTTCCCGCTATTAATGTTTATTTAGTTTTCTGATTTATTATGTGCATCACATTGAATTTTATAATTAATTGAAAATATAAAATTGCGATTATTTTATGCAAAAATAAATTTTTAATGAAAAATTTGAGAAAATTGGTAATATCCGTTTTTTTTTTTAATATTTGTAAGGCTTCAATAATGGATGTAGAACATTCCACATAAAGTGCATTGAAAGTGAATTTTTCTTGAATCTCAAAAATATTATCGATTACATTCCGATAATTCGATATGGTTGATCGGCCATCTTGCTTTCATTTTGCGAGAATATCGGAAAAATATTAATAAATACACTTATGATGCATTAGCGCGCCATCTGTTATCCAAATTGGAAACTATTATAGACGCGCATGATTCTTTTTAAAAATAAACAATTTCTACTGCCCTTACTGCAATGGAAAAATTAATGGGAGGGAATGGCTCATCAGTGGTGAACCCTCTCAGCGGTTTCGACAGTTTAATCTACCATACCGCTGTTATGATGAATTTTTCGATCTTCCTTTTATAGTGACACTGATGCTAGACTCTTGGAATGAGTATTTTAGAAGAACTATAGACATAAGCTTTGAGGACAGCAGAATTACATGCAATTAAAAATATATGATGTTTTCGCAATATTCACTTCTAAATGATTTTTGTACATTTGATAAAGCCAGTGGAACAAATTTAGCACATGATTTTGTATCAAACTAATTCGTTCACGCAGATTTATTTAAATCTTTTGATACTCTAAACCTCTTTCAACATTTATAGTGGTCTACAGAGAATGTCTGCGACAAATTCTCACAAAGTGTTCCAATATTTTCAGTAATACTAGACGAACATCTGGAATTTCTGTATGCTTATCGCAACTTTTTTGAGAACCTTTTTCATCTAAATTTAACTTGTATCAAAGGAGAGCATTTTATATTCTAAAAAGAGCTTGCCTTACACTATTTCCATTAATTGGAATATTTCTTAAGTACTTTTATCAAATTTTGCTGTAAATATATTTACTACTCTTTTATTTGTTAACTAATATAACATGTTAACACGTGTGAAGGATTTATATTTAAATATATTTCTACTGTCCTCAAAGCGTTTATATAACCATAATTTATTTCAAATACCTTTGACAAGAGTTGTTTTAGAATTCCAGGGAAGGTTCACCACTGATAAGCCAGATCCTTCCATTATTTTTATCATTGCAGTAAGGGCAGTAGAAAATTGTTTTATACATAAAGATATCATACGCGATATAAACAATTTTAAACACAAGGTAATGAGACCAAATCCATATAAATAAATAGTGTGTGAGGTTTCGGTAACTGTGTTGTTACCATCTTCAGACAAAAGTACTAAATGAGAAATTTTACCACAGCATGGCTTAAATAGTTACTGTTATCAAGAGTGTAAACAAGATAGCAGAGAAGAAGAAGATAATTTTCTTAGAAAGATGGTAACAATGCTGTTACCGAAACGTCACACACTATTAATTTATTTGGATTTGGTCTTATTACCTTGTGTTTATAATCTATAATCCAAAACATAAACAAATCATAAACAATTTTAATTTCTAATACGCGGTTGTATTGTTCCAGTTAGTTAACTTAAATGATCAAAATGTTCATAAAGGAGATTACGACGTGACATTGGGCGATTACGTAATTATCGCAAATTGAAACTGCGATCAGGAACGATTTTTTGAAATATTAAAAATTCTGTGTATATAAATCAATTTTATACCTATAGTACGCTATAGATAAAATATTTATATATAATAACGAAAAGATTCAAAAAGGATAAGTTTCTTTATTTGAAAAATAAAGAAACTTATCCTTTTTGAATCTTTTCGTTATTATAATTATTGAAAGGATTATTCGTCTTAAAATATTTATATATCCAAAAAAAAAGAAGAATACAATAACCTAAGATATTTCCATTGATAAGAAATTTCAAGGAGTTTAATAGGCCATCTCAATGTAAAGAATTTCGACAAGATTCAAAAGAGATGTCGAAGAAATAAGAAGGAGTGGACCACTGAATCGATGAAAGTAACATGATGCAGACAAAGAGGAACAGAAAATTCTCTTGTTATTAAAAATAGAAGAAAGAAAACCTAAAATTCTTCTTGCACGAAGCCGAAGATTGTGTGGGGTCGTAAAGTTCTAGATTGTTGAGCAATGATGGCCTTGGCTCATTGGGAGCGACAAATAAGGCTGCGATTTTCTTGAACTTTCTTTATATGGCGCATGAAGGCCGTCCATCTTATTTAACGAGGCTGTCTTCGCGTTAGTGTGCCCACGTCTTCTGATAGGAAAAAAAAGGTTTAATGATCTATGTTAACCATAATTTAGTCAAGGTTTTTTTACCTCCTACATCTTATAGAAGGCTTCGATACATATATCAACGGGAAAAAGCTCCAAGAAAAAGCCATTAATTAATCAAATAAAAAACGGGTACATTCTTTATAATATTATCCCCAGATAATTATTTTCTTTATGATGCATAGATTACACATATTTTAAATGCATATTTTGAATTTTATTACCTCATAATTAATATATGATATGCCATTATAGATATATGATATTCTGAAAAATATATATTTGCTAAAATAATTGTAAATCGATGATGTGCTATTCAAAAACGCGATTACTTAAATTTATAATCATATGTGATTTTGATAAACCTGGACGAACTTTCAATCAAAAAAGCTATGTTTCACGGCCACACACACACACATCCCGCCTCATATACATCTATCTTGGTGGATTTAGTTAGACGTTTATAAGGTGAATTTCCTTAAGAGATGTTTTAAAGTAGTTATAGCTTGAAGAAGAACCTTTTTGCTTGAAAGCTTGCCCAATTTTATCGGAAATAGCGCATCGTGATAAGTTTTTGCGATTTAAAAACAATACCTCAACTTAACACGGAAACATTTCTTGTAGAGCTGGTCTTCTTTAGTGGATTCAAACAATATAATCATAAAATTTGAAATCCCTCAGTCTTATTATCAGTTTAAGAAACTTTAACCCTGCAACATCTGCCACTGTTCCATGCAGTACGTGACTGAATGTTGTGTGTGTGTTTCCCTTGTGTTTACAACTTTTAATGGTGAAGTTACGCGCATAGTGTTTTTGAAATAATTATATATTTTTTCTAATATTTAGCTTTATTCGATATTTGTAGTTTCTGTTTTAATTTATATGATTGTTATTTATACTACACACACAACAACACAACACAATCAACACACAGAAACCTTTTTTATTTCTCAGAAAGATTTGTTTATTAACCGCCATTTCTATTATAAAGTATTTGATGAAAATATATTATGAAATCATATATATATAGATGGAAAATTTGCCGGGATACGAGGGCCATTAACCCGAAACCATGGTCTCTAAGTGGACGCTTCACAGTTTGCCAAAGCTAGTGTTGTGGCTTTGTCACCGACCCAAGGCCGCTAGTTGCGGCGGTGGTCAATAGATGGCGTCAGATTTTGACGTTTATTTTGACGGGAGAGGCGCCCTATGCTTCTAATATATATACACCAATTCAAATTAAATGGTCTCTCTTAATAATTTATCATTCGTCCCAAGCGTTGACAAACAAATACAATCGCCGTTAGGTAGTACTGAAGGAAAATGTAAATAGAATTGAGGATTGAATTAGATATATTTAGCGCAAAATTCAATTACTATCTTAAATGATGCGACACACAATAATTACACCATACACATTTAGAAGGCTCCTCTTTAAGCAAAGCGATTGAGCTTCTTTACTCCAACCTGGTGTGACAAAAGGCTTCCAAAATCTTGACAACACTATATTCAAATATTTGATGTATAAAGGTTAGTTGATTATGTCCGAGCTGAGAAGGATTATCGTGAGTAGGTCGCAAGTTACTGCTACACGTTAGGAATTCCCCTGATATTCTCAATGGAAACGAATTATTTTTTTAATTTGCAATAGAAAAGTTAAATACGACTAATCAAAAAATTATTTACACCTAATATTAATTTTTAATTATAAAAAAATACTGTCGCGCGTTTGTCCTTTTAAACTATCTCCTTATATGGCGAGGTTACCTTACTTTTATCTACGAGTATATATCTGCCTAATGATGATAAATGAAAGAAGATAATGCAACGGTTATTTTAAATTACCCAATCATCAATCGAAATTAGTGTTCCTAAGAAAAATAGATCTCTGAATTCTATTTAAATACCAAACTTCATCTTAGTTCTTTTAAGAAACTGATTGTACTACATTATCTCTTACACAAAAAAAAATTATCTGATGAAACAAGATAACTTGTAAAACAACATTTTATTTTTCCTACTACTCGCTAGAACACAGCAGTCAGCTTTACCGCTGGTGATGGGGGTACATTCAAGCCTCTGTCAGGAGTCGCCAACCACTTTTGGAGGAGGAATCAAATATGGCTGCCAAGAAATCCTCCCTTTTGTTCCCACATCGCATAATTTAATTCTGTGAATCCCTCATCAAGTGTACTTCCCAAACAACGTTTTGTCGGATATCTTAAATTTAACAGGGATTCGACCTTTGTGTTAATAGTCGGTTAAAAAATTGTTAGAGGAAAAATAATATGTTGTTTTTACGAGTTATCTTGTTACATCAGATAATTTTGTTGTGTAAGAGCTGATGTAGAACAATCAGTTCTTAAAAGAACTAAGATGAAATTTGGTGTTTAAATAGAATTCAGAGATCTATTTTTCTTAAGAACTAAGCTCGATTGATGATTGGGCAAGTTAAAATAACCGTTGCATTATCTTCTTTCATATATCATCATTAGGCAGATATATACACTCGTAGATAAAACTTAAGGGAGTGGAAAGAATTTAATGTCACGTCTATTTTATTTGAGGAGACATAAAGAGGACAATTTTGTTTAAATTTGATATTTTGTGTGTCTTCAATAAAGGTTACTGTTCATAAAATATATTTCAGAGTTATTGTATATATCCCGATATACGTACATGGTAAAAAGTACAACTTCCTTAAGTTTGTGTGTCCATCAGTGTAAACAATGTGTAGTTTTTTGATAACAGACTTCATGAATAAATCACTGGTATGTTTACCGTTCCGGAATCTCTATTAACCAAGATTACATCTATAATCATCAAAACAGGTTAGAAATGGGACAATTGTTATGAGCGCGCCATCTGTGGGCATAAAATGGAATTGTTTGTTCCACTTAATTCACCCTATGTGACACACTATATATAAACCATTCACAGTGGGAGCAATTCGCATTTCGATTATAATAAGGAAAAGAGAGAATGAAATAAATGGTCCTCAATTAATCATTTTAAATAGATCTAGAAAGTATGCCATTATTGAGTCTAATCAATTTTATGAAAAATAGAGAAGGTTATTTTCGCTTTTCTTTTAATTAATTTTCGAAACTTAACTTCCCATGGAGAGAACATGTCTAATTTAAAAAATAAATTTTGAATTAGAAGGAGATATAACAAATTTTCACAAAGTTCTATATAAATCATTTTAATTAAAAATATATTTCTCTCTATTTTCATCATATATACTTATATAGGTGTATGTTCCTCGTGGTCAAATCTCACACTACGACAACACATCAGGGTACACACTCCATACCATCAAGACCCAATGCCTGCAGGAATGGAAATTTAGGGCTGCACATGGATGACACAGAGCAGGTGGGACAAGCACCGGTTCTGTCTTCCCAAGAGAACAAAAGTCTTTGATTTCCAGACTTAAGTCTGCTCATCTACAGACAATGACTTTCCAGAATGGTTGCAAGGTTTTCCAACTATGTACTAAGTGCAACTCTTAACCTGCAACCCCAAAATACATTATTGACTGTATTGATTCATTCATTGATGAGCTCTACTCATCCACAGCAGACCCTATCAAAACTCTTGAGTTCTACAAGCTTGGCCCCCTAAAATGATTGAGTGTATATAAGAAAGAAGAAGAAAAAACTAGGGTAGTTATCTTAAAAAACGTTTTAGCTTTGATATTCTCTGGAAATATTATTGCTCTCATCCCTCTCGCTCGGTCCACTCTGTGGGAAGGAACTCTCCATCGATGTCTTTCTAGGGAAAAGACCTCGATAAAGAAATTATATATATGATATATGTATATCAAAGTTTGGTCCATAAGTCTCCAGGATGGGTAATAAGAGCTGCTGTCGGTGGTTGGCTATCCGGGGGACACCGCATTGAAGGTGACAGTCACTCTTTGCTCCCCATGTTTCATTTACAGACTCGTTGTTAGCTCTTCAAGCCATAAAAATTGTTACACCAGCTTTGATATATCCCTGAATAAAATTACTCTGAATTTTGACAAACTTCACAGAGACACACAAATCACCTTACAGTGGATATGGTCAGGAGGGCCTGGCTCATCACCACTGATGAGCCAGACCCTATCATTAATTTTTCCATTTCAGTCAGGGCAATAAAAATTGTTTAATTTTTAAAAGAATCATACGCGTCTATAATAGTTTCGAATTTTCATAACATAAATATGGATCGGCTTCTTTTTGAGGGCGAGCTCTCTCCAAGGCTTATAAATTCTAAATTGTTCTTTAGAAACCTAGAAAACTTAATATAATCTCTGTATCACGACTTATATGCGAAAATATCGATAATTATTGTATTAATGAAATCTTATGGTCCATCTATAGAGGACATTTCACATGTGTGAAAAATACATGAAATTAAACAAATATCATACAGTGACAATATATTATTTTTCAGATAAATTAAAATTTCGATTTACATTTATGAAGTATCAAAAACACCTTACGCAATATATTTCTTTATTACAAAAACAGCGCGAGCATTCGAGCTCTCGTCTTCAGCAGGCAAAGTAACAATTAAGTCTTAATTGTTACTCTTCCTGTTGAAGAGCGATAGCTCGAAAGCTGGCGCTTTTTTTGTAATAAAGAAACATATTGCGTAAGGTTTTTTGATATTTTACTATTATTTTTATGATGCATTAGCGCGCCATCTCTTATCAAAATTGGAAACTATTATAGACGCGTATGATTCTTTTTAAAGATAAACAATTTCTACTGTCCTTAATGCAATGGAAAAATTAATGTGAGGGCCTGGTTCACCAGTGGTGAACCCTCCCAGCGGTTTCGCCAGTTTATATATTTATAAATATATGTAATCCTACTGTCCTCAAAGCTTATGTCCATAGTTAATTTAAAATACCCATTCCAAGAGTCTAGCATCAGTAATACTATAAAATGGAGATCGAAAAATGCAATATAACAGCGGTATGGTAGATTAAACTGGCGAAACCGCTGGGAGGGTTATCAATGATGAGCCAGGCCCTCCCATTAATATTTTAATTGCAGTAATGACAGTAGAAATTGTTTATTTTTAAAAAGAATAATACGCGTCTATAATAGTTTCGGCCGATTATTTTTAATAGCATCTTTTGATTAATATTTTTCATTTTATTTTGAATTCAATGTACCGTATTTTAAATCGTCTTCTTATAAAGAATAAACACAATATATACGATATTGTTTTGTATCTTTTATCGCATTCAGAAATGAATCTCTAAATAAGTGCATTCTCTGTGATCATTTAAATTTCTAAACTAGTCCTACAACTTATCTCCAATTTGTGTGTTTGTGTTATAAAATTGAAAAGAAACAATTCGTCCCAACTGGAGAACGTTGAATTTTCTCAATGTATATTGTGTGAAGATTCTCTGACGTAGATTTCTATAACTATTTCTGACGTTAAACTTATTTAATATGAAAATTGTTACTTATTTTTAAGGCTACACTTTAAAATTCTATATGATCAAAACCTATACACACTCTCTCATGGGGACAAAACTTAAGAAAGTTTGATATCTTGATGTCGCCAGTCGTCTTTTTTTTTTTTTTTTTTGAAAGAGGCAGAGGCAATCTTTCTTACATTTGACTATCTCATGCTTCTTCAATAAAGGTTACTGTGTATCAAATATCATTTAGAGTTATTGTTTGAATACCGATATACATGCTAAAAGGTACAAACAACTTTTCCATAAGCTTCGTCCATGAGTGTATTTCTACATAATTTAAGCTGTAAAGTTAAAATTTGAAAAAACGGAAGGCATGTCTTATCAGTGACTAACATTCCCAGCGGTTTTGCCAGTTTCTATCTCCATACACCTCTAGTGTAAACTGGTCAAATAGTCATGCCCTCTCTTTTCTAAATTCAATCATTGCTGTATATAGTCTGTAACTTTCAACTATATATATTCTAATATTAAAATAAGGGCATATTTTGGATCAAATATATGTATTAAAATTCGATATTTCGACAAGGCTGTTCGTCTATCTTCTTTCAGGAAAAAATGCAAACCCCTTGTAAGCTAATCATCCACGTGATGCACGAGAAGTGTTGTTTATATAACACTAGCCGAATGACCCGGGCAACGCCCGTGTTTTACCCGATTGAATGTTTTTATTCAAATACTATTTGTTACAATTATAAATTGGCGCCTTAAATAAATGCATATATTATTTAATAACTATAGCCTATGTGCTTTATCTGTCTATGTACTGTTGGCTTCCGTAGGCGTCTCTTACTGGGAAAATGAAAGAGAGGATTCCAATTAGTTATTAACTAATATATGCATTTATTTAAGGAGCGACCCGCTCCAACACAATAGTTACAAAAACCAAAAAGCGAGTGGGGTGGGGGGGGCAAAGTCAAAAACAAAGTATCTCGCGTAGTGGTGGCGTGATCGTAGCCAACCAATTGGAGAGCGCCATTCCAAAAAAAAAAAAGCAAACGGTGACAGAGATGAAGAACGCACGCATGACGCTCGTAACTGTATATAGAATAGGTTGGTGTGTGACCAAACCATTTAAATTAAATTATTATATCTACAGAAATAAAATGCTATGTATATTTTACTATTTTTGTTTTAACTGTAGGTATGATTGTGGTATTTCTATCTTCCTATTGATGCTATTTTTATCATCTATAGATGCCCAGCTCTCCAGCTCTTATGTATTTATCCTGTACATTTTTGTTTAAAACTATTGCCTATTTTTTAATATGTAGCGTTAAAAAAACTGTAGCGCAAATTTTCGTGGAAGATAAAGTTACGATAATGATGATATATGTTATTTACCTTTTATATGGCATTATATTTTTAAATCTTATTGTTTATTGTAGCCTAAAATGGCTGTACATATTAAGATACAATGATGGGTATTTGGGGAATTTTCGCATTTGCAAAGCCAACAAATGATAAACATTAGTATAATTATAAATAATCGTAAAATACTTTTTTAATCTTTTTATTACAACTTTATAAACAAACATGCTTTAGAGAAAATTTTCAGTAAATTCATTCCATTGTATGCCAATTCCTCTGTATAAATGTCAATTTAGAAATTATATATAACACACACACACACACAGAGAACTCAAATATTTACATTTACTAATTATCCAACCAAGGTATAGCGTTTCAATAAGTTTTCGTGGGATTGGGGGGACCAATAATTCATTACTATCGAGATGATCTGCAATCTGGACTTCAAATCTTATGAAGGTGAACCTATCCATAGGCAACATCAGTTGCTCACTAAAACTGAAATATTTAGAGAATATGTCAAATTTAGAGAAATAATACAAATACCTTTAAAATAAATGCATTTGAGTAAGAAAATAAATTTCTTTAATGAATAATTCTCTTGCAAAACCTTGTAGAAAAAGAATACGTCACTAATAGTGAAATATTGATAAAGTGGGAACAGTGGCTGTCTTCCTCCAATGGAACATGAAATATTGATTTAGAATCGACACAAGCAAAATATTGAGATTTTTTAAACCTTAGCTATTTTTCATAATATAATTATTGCCTTCTTTTTAAGATTGAATCGTGGACGCTTCGTTTTTGCACAGAATTAAGAATTTCTTCCAAATCCTTTACTTCTGTAGACATCAACCTCCCGAGAAGGCAGGTCTCTGTTCTGGCAGCCGCTGGTCGATTCTTGAGCGGCGCAGCCTCGAAAATATGGCTTATTTCTTTCTAATCAAATCTTGAATCATTCCAGATGAACCGTTTCTAAAGTATTTAACTTGAGCCTACGATTTTTTCTGTAACAATTATATTTTAAATTAAATATATTTTTATATTTAAAAGTAAATTGATATGAAAATATTCTCGTGTATTCTGGTAATAAATAAATTTAAGGGAAATAATTAGCCAAGCGTCGAAATGATCTTTAGCCGCCGCGTTACAAAGTGAGAGAGAGAGAAAGCCTGGCTAAAGAATTAAATGGTCTCGGTTAATGAAGCTTCAAAAGTTTTGCTCGCTCTATAGAGTTCAGACAGGGAAGAAATCAACGCATGCGCCAAACCAGAAAGTACTTCCGTTGTGGTGGCGCTGCAATCGACCAATAGAAAGCGTTTAAGCTCTGCTGGGAGCTCTGCTGGAAACTCTGCGTGGAGCGACGGAAGCCTGGAATACAGGCGCTTCTCCGCCCATTCCCGTATTCCAGCGGCGTTCTATTCATATGTAATCTTGCGCGCCACAACTTTATACCTTCGTCCTCTGCTATCTTTTCAATAAAGTAATTAAGTTATCATCATTGTGATCATTTCAACGCTACTTATTCTTAGAATCTATTTCTGCCGACCTTGAAGTAATTCACTTGGAAATCTCTGAGGTTTTATAAGACCTACTTCTCTCACTGCAATGAGAAAACATTGGAAAGGCCTGGCTCATCAGTGGGGAATCCTCCGAGAAATTTCGACAGTTCAGCACACTGCTCTAATATTTTATTTGGGCATATTTTTTCTTCGCAGTAAAGAATGTAAAATTATTTTGTGAGTTTTTTTAAAGAAAAATATTCATGGTAAATAATTTCGTCTTTACAATAATAGAGTGGTCTGAATAATTAACTGGCGAAATTGCAGGTAGGGTTCACTGCTGATGATCCAGGCTCCCCCGTAAGGTCTTTAGGGATATTTTGAAATAAGAAGAAGTAGCGTTTAATGTTCACAATTTTCAATAAAGTATTTTGAAGGAGTTCTGAGCTGTTCAACGACACTAGTGTTGTTCATGCTATCGGTTGGATTATTCCACAATGCCATGAAAACCTTTATCCTAGGCAAACAACAACACAGTTATAGCGATGCATCACGTTAGCAAAATGTCACAGCACCATTGTCAACTGTCACCGAACTCATGTCTCCTTCTCCAGTAATATACAAAATTCCATACAATCATTTTTTTTTAATTCAAATATTTATAACAAACCTATTTTATAATAGTGTTTGAAATAACTTCTTTAATCGGAAGGTTATCCCTAGATGACATGTAACGCTGAAACGAGAAGACTTAAAAGGAGGCATTTATTTTATTCAGTATATTCATTTATTACAAGCTTTCGGACATGTTTCTCTTTCAACCTGCATATCTTCTCGTTTCAGCTTTAGAATTCCCACAAAGTGACGCTATAAAATGTGTTGTGTATTATATATATAACTTTAAATATATATTTCACAGCTTGATATCCGAATTAGGAATATTATAATGTTGTAATTAGCATATTTAGCAGATTTGGTTTATTTCCTAACTCTTCTATAAGATGTTATAAAATCGAAACCGCCGCAGTACTGATGAAGCCCATAGCCCGAAACCAGGGTATACTGGTTGTTGGCTTTTGTCTGAATTTTTGTAGTTGGCGTTATATAGCTTAATTCAATGATCTGGATCTTCGGGCTCCTTACCCATAGAATTTCGAAAAATCCATTGATTTTCAGCATTTTTAAAGGGAGAGGTGTCCTCTTTTGTAACCTCATATACATTATCATTCGCACTCCTGTAATATTTCATCCTTATATATATGTAAAATAAAAAATGCATATCCCGACCGCTCACATGAGCATTTTACATTGCAGAGCGCCATCTGGCGAAATAAAAATAAACTAAACGTTGATTTAGGTTATTTCATAATATTTGGCCAACCATTTTTCTTGATTTACAGTAGAATGAGGTCTCGTGATTAAGATGATAATTTTTATTTTTCGAAAACTCTTTCAGAATTTTTTTTTTACTAATTCCCCGAACTTTTCGATCATACCTTGTATATTTATATATGCGGCCTATATTAGCGTTATAAATTCAATTGCCAAGAAAAGCCAATCATGTACGTGTTTCAAGCAGTTGGACCGCTTTAGCGTGGTGCAGGCTGTATCTTGAAGACCAAATATTGAGCCCAAAAGGCTTCTCGAGAAATCAAGAAATGGGTAACTAAGAATAAATGTGAAAAATATTTATTTCCCTTTTCACACACATATTGTATATACAATGCATTAGCGCGCCATCTGTTATCAGAAATTTGAATTATTTTTGACGCGTATGATTCTTTTAAAAATAAATTTTCTTCTGCTCTTACTGCAATGATAAAATAATGGGAGGGCCTACCTCACCTGTATTTCCACCTTCCTCAAATCTTATTTCCATAGTTCATTTAAAATAATGGGAGGGCCTGGCTGATCAGTGGTGAACCCTCCCAGAGGTTTCTCTATATATTATAAATTAAATTCTGTCATATTTAGAATTCAACCATTATTATTTTATTGATATTTATTAAATATCAGAGCGATCTCCTACCTCAGGGTAATTTATATGCATAAGCTTGTTGTCTGTGGGACAAGGCAGATGTCGAGTTAAAAACTTTTAAATTTGTGATGTCTGGGGAATTTCAATTTTCTTGGAATCATGTAATGAATATTACCTCGACAAAAACAATCTTTCATGTTTATTTGGGAATATTATGATAAAACATTGGGTATTTGCCATTTGGGAATATATGGTTATTTATTATTGCATGGTCCACTAGTATAAATAATGATCCATTGTATTGTAGTGCTGATTCATGTTTCTTTACTCGCTTTTAGAGTTTTGCTCCCTCTCCAATATAGGTGACGGAACAGGAATTACAGGAAACTTTGTAAATAAGATTCGATTTTATAATGGAGTCGAAAACATGTTTGGTCACAATATAAAAACATATCACATAACAACACAAAATAACCCCAGCTTGATATAACGTCATCTAGCCTCTCACTGTATAAAAACTTGCTAAAAAAACTCAATGACATCAATAGATTCATAGATTCACCCGACATATATGATAGTTGGGTTGGCCAAATATCACAGAGCAAGCTAAATAAACGTTTAGTTTATTTTGATCCACTAGATGGCGCTCTGCCGTCTAAAAAGCACATGTGCTCGTGGTCAGGAGATGCCTTCTTTATTTTTAATATATGATAGAATAATTCCTGAATCTTCTACCTAAATAATATCCGTCTTCCCAATATCACTCTTACCCAGCCATTAATATTTATTTATTTGGTATCTTGATCTCAATATATTTTGTATCTTTCCTTTAAACACATAGCCTCTCTCAATAGCACATTATCATTAATAATAGTATACATTAATATTAAATTATATTTTTAACATCCCAATCGTTTTAAAACGAAATTCCGAAATCTCTTTGATACAAAGAACCCCATCGCTGGAAAACATTAACTACCATATAAGGAAGCGTCCATTAACAATGAAATGTACAATAGAAACAATCACATAAACGTTAAAGAATGCCAATAAAGGAGAAGTCTAAAGTATACAATGGGGGGAAGGTCGAGAGGGACTTAATGGTAGACAATGCCACAACTCGAGGGCCGCGACAAGAGGCGGGGTAACCGTGTATAAGTCATCTCCTGGGAGCCTCTTATAAGCCTGAACCTTTTCTTTGATATTCGGATATCTATTTAATAGAAAACACACGTTAGAATCTTCAATATTTGTCTTTTTAAAAGAACATTTCTTGGCCAGAATACAATTTCATATTCGAAGTTTCAATTAAAAAAAAGCTTTATTCTTCCTCTTTCTGATTATAATTTAAGATAAATAAATACATAACAAGATTTTAAAATATTTATTTTTGCGAACTTGTGTGCACCAGACATTCCAAATCGACATAAATATCTAAAATACCTATTTACATTTTAAAATTTAAAACTAAAATGGTTTTTAATATTTTCTAATTGTGAAAACTATCGTTCCAGAGTTCAGAACACCTGTTGATTGTCATTTTTGTAACGAAGATATTTGAAACGTACACACGTGCTTTAAGTAACAGTGACGTGTAAGCACGCAATGATAACCTCAAGCTCTAAAAAAATACTTTGCGGATTATACCTAGAGTCCAGGTGGCTCGTTCATCCTAGTTTATAACGAAGGTGAAAACATCAGGATTCCAGAGATACATTTTAAAAAAAATTAGTACAAATCTCTCTAGCTTCCGGACCTGAAAGCCTGTATACACACGCACACAAAGTTTTATTAAGACCATCGATCTTATACAGCTTCACCACAGGAAGAAAGGAAGCATAGATGGAGCTCCTGTACTCTAGGCAGCGCAGCACCCAACCAGGGGCCTCCAGGTCCGACGCATATCCAGTGGCCACACGTTCCTTCGTGCATACGTCAAGGTTAGCGTATCACTGAACAGGCTAGTGTGAAAGCCTTTATACAGGTATACAGTAAACCTTCAAATCATCCAGCGACCCTTTGACCTTCAGGACTGGCTCTTCGAGCGAGGCATGGAAGACGATGCCCTCCTGGCGTCTACCAAGGCGTGCATATTCTAGTGAAATATTTATTATTTTACACAAGCATTTATTATTTCACACTTGTATTAACAGAGTATCATTTTTAAAAATATATTTTATTACTCTGTAAACTTCCCTCATTGCTTATCCATAGTTCATTCTTGCCTTAAATAAATTGCTGTGTCACCCCGAATTTTGTCTTCCCTAATTTTCCACGTGGCAATATACAAATATTTCCTCAGTCTGAAACTAAGCAAGACTTAAGGAGATCTCCTTCCTGTATGGAGGAGGTTTCTCTCAAGATGAGACATTCACCACAATTTAGCAACTCAAATTAGAAACTTTTTTTGCAACCCCACCAAGGCGTGTAGATCTGTCCAATCAAATAAGATGGCATTATCATATATTTCCTGTTACCATTTTTAATTCAAACTGCTATATCAGTAACATCAAATTAAGGAATTCCTTAAATGGTTTCTCTAAAAAATATAACATTACCACACATTTTTATATTATATCTTCATCGATTCTTTTAAAATCTCTATCTCTTGTTTGAATATTCTTCTATTTTATCCAATTTACCTTTACTTTGGCCATGTTAAAAGCTAATGTTTTTTTTTTTCTTTTAGGTGAAAAATAATTTTAATCAAAGATCACCATGTAAACAAACCTCTCTCTCTCATCATGTGGGCTTCAAATTTTATAGTAAAATATACAATACTTAAAATAATTTATAACACTTATATATATTTTTGTATATACTTTTAATCTAATGTAACATATTTTTCATTTATATCATAATCATCACATTGTTTTTTTTTAAATAAATATATATGATCCAAAAGCACATATTGCTGTATCCAGTCATCAAATACAAATCTGCTGGGTAATTGAGAGGGCATTAACGCTAAGTAAAGAAAGATCAGAGGGAAGGAAGAAATACTTGAGTCATCCTGAGAGCAGGACTGCTCAGCCATCTCCCGTATTGTTTCCGGCCGACACGTGCCTCCCCCACGGACGTATAGTGACCCTTCTGTCCTGACAGCTGTCATTTTATATTGGTACATCTTAATTGACATAATCTCATATTGAGATTCTCAATTTTCTATAGGAGTACATTTTCTTTCATTTCAAATACAAAGGGGCTAGCTTTCGAAATACTCAGCTCTCCTACGGTTGGTTGCTTTGGAAAAAGTGAATCTCCAAGAATTAGTCTCTCTGTCTCTCTGGTGGATTTACTTTACACCAAAAGGGCCGATTTTTTCTCGAAAGGCAACCTGTTTGAATTTGAAATGAAAGAAAATACACCGCTATAGATATTTGGTAATATCGCAATCTAGAAGTGCGTTTTTTTTTAGGTTGAACTTTGTATTGATAATACTTTGAAACTTCACACTAAAACTGATCCTTCTATGCACTGTTGATGTGCACTTTCATTGAATATAAGGGCATGGTCTTTAAATCCAACAGATATACGATCATGGTGGGGGGAGGGGTTTTGGTCAAATTACTTAGACTATAATAGGAAATATATCCACAATATAAATGTTTTATTATGATGCATTAGCGCGCCATCTGTTATAAAAATTCGAAACTATTATAGACGCGTAAGATTCTTTTACAAATTAAACAATTTCTACTGCTCTTACTGCAATGAAAAAATTAAGGATGAACCAGGCCCTTCCCTCAATTTTCCATTGCAATAAGCGCAGCGCAGTATAAATTGTTTAATTTGTAAAAGAATCTTACGCGTCTATAATAGTTTCGAATTTTCATAAATATTTTATACCCGCTAAGAAATCATACTAGGTTGAGTTAATTGGCGATCTATTAAACATATGGATAACAAAGATAACACACCCTATGTGAAAAGTAGATCAATAAAAAAATATTTAACGAAAAATTCCATCCTCATTTTCCTTTAACAACTTCAACTAATAGACTGAAAAAGAGGAAGCAATCCCTTAAAATAGCTTTCCTCTTTTTTTTTTTTTACATTGATCCTGGTGCGCTCCCTTCATTATCCTCTCATCAATGTGTTTTTAGAAGTTAATAGAAATTATGCTTTTTTTTTAGAGAGACTATGTAAAATTTTAAAATAAAAATCCTTCTAATAACATTTCTTTAATTAACTAAATAAAGCGCGCGTTAATTATTTATAAAGAGGCTTATATTACGTAATTTCTTTTATTTTATAATTTTGCAAACTTTTTTGTATTTTTGTTGCCATGTATTTAGTGTAAAAACTATAATTAAATCTCCCCAATTAGGTGTCTTAAAGACTTATTCCTCCAATAGCTGGTAGAGCAGTAATATATGCGGCCCACATATACCTGATTCTATGCAATGTCTGCTCTGAACAATAAAGCGGGATTACCTGCAGCGTATTTGCCCAAAACCCTAATTATCAACCCAATGTAAACTTTATAAGTCAATATTATAGACAAATACATCCGCTATTAAATAGTTGACTTCAATTATCATATATATATATATTAAAAATAAAGAAAGCTTATCATGACCACGAGCACATGTGCTTTTTAGATAGCAGAGCGCCATCTAGTGAAGCTAAAATAAGCTAAACGCTTATTTAGCTTGCTCCGTGTTATTTGGCCAACCCAATTTCTTGATAAATCAAGAAAAGCCATCCACGAACGCGTTTCGCGCTGTTGGCGCTCGTTAGCGTAGAGTAGGATGTAACCACTGCGACCAAAAAGATTTTTGGTCCCAGAGGCTTCCTGAGAAATCAAGTTTTTTTTTATTATTATTAAAAAGGCATATATTGGATCAAAATATCATTTATTATAAGGGTAAAATAAATGATATTTTTGATCCAATATATGCCTTTTTTATTAAAGATTTATTTTAGGATTGCTCTATTTTAAAATATATATATATGCATGTTATATTCAATTATTTTTTAATATATAAATATTTTTTCTAATTTGACCAAAAAACAAAAAGCTTTTTAAATTATTATTTTGTCTGTTGTATATAAAACGAAAATTGCAATTATACCGCGAATGTTTCTTTTAAACAAAAATCGAAATCTATTTTAAAGAGAAATAACGATTATTTCTAACTTTAAGGATGAAGTATGATAGGATGAATTGCGAAGAGTAATGACAAACGGAAAAATAAAAGTGTCCAGGGGCGGGAATCGAACCCACAACCTTCTGCTTACCGGGCAGGTGCCATGTCCACTAGGCTACCCTGGACGTATTTTTCCGTTCGTAAATAATATTTAAAATAACTTATAATACATTTAAAATACAATATAACGCGGCTGATGATTGTAAAACGAAAATTGCAATTATACCGCGAATGTTTCTTTTAAACAAAAATCGAAATCTATTTTAAAGAGAAATAACGATTATTTCTAACTTTAAGGATGAAGTATGATAGGATGAATTGCGAAGAGTAATGACAAACGGAAAAATAAAAGTGTCCAGGGGCGGGAATCGAACCCACAACCTTCTGCTTACCGGGCAGGTGCCATGTCCACTAGGCTACCCTGGACGTATTTTTCCGTTCGTAAATAATATTTAAAATAACTTATAATACATTTGAAATACAATATAACGCGGCTGATGATTGTAAAACGAAAATTGCAATTATACCGCGAATGTTTCTTTTAAACAAAAATCGAAATCTATTTTAAAGAGAAATAACGATTATATCTAACTTTAAGGATGAAGTATGATAGGATGAATTGCGAAGAGTAATGACAAACGGAAAAATAAATTTATATATACCATATATACCAACTACTATATACTATAAATACCAACTATTATCGTTGATTTTTAATTATTCCAGAATTAATGAATTCCAGAAATACCCAATCAAGAATGGGTATTTGGCCAATTCTTGAAAAATTAAAAATCAACGAGAATAGTTGATATTTATTCCAATAGATGGCGCAAGACATCAGCAACTTTTAGTTGCACGATAAGGAGACGCCTTTTTTCATAATTTATGCACCTTATCCCAGTACAATATCACATTTATATTATTTTTTCATATATATATATATGTGTTATGTTTATTTGTTGTTGTTAGATAAAGGGTTGATAAGACAAAGGATCGATAAGATAAAGGGTTGAAGGTGCAGTCGTGATAAGAAAAAGATAATTATTTACCGTCAAGTAGCTTTTATTTTCAATTACTTGAGGAAATATTACATATTAGTTATTTTCACATTATATAGAATTTATAAAGTTAATCCTATATTAGTGATTCAAAAAGATAGCTATCTTAACTACGCATATTTACAACAAAACTATACAACAAAACTGAAAGTCATTCTAAAAACGATGATAACAAAATTAAAATTATCAATGAATAAAATGAAAAATATATTTTTTAAAATATATAAATATTTGAATTTTTAGATTATATTATTATTATTATTATTATCATTTACAAAGCACGCGATATCCGTCTTGGATATTTGCATGCATACACAAGTTTGGGAGCTTATTTACAGTAATTATTAATATGATTTTAGTTATTATAATAGAAATTATTAACATATTTGTCAGTTAGTTAACGATTTAATTACCCTATAATGAATATTAGTGAACATCACAGATAAGAACAGAAATTTATAGCTATTTACAGCATATAACTATATACCAGTTATTACAGCCCAGGCTATCTATTACTAAAAAACATTCTACAAAATCTATTAAAATTTATATACATATATCTATTATTAACTATTTGATTTAGACAATTTATATTTATTTGATTTTTGACTCTCAGGTCCTCTACAAGTCGACAGTCCGTTAGAATATGTACAGGATTTTCTTCTTCTGCACCACATGAGCATTTAGGCGAGTCCGTCTTTCTGACCTTGTACAAATATGATCTAAAGTTACCGTGTCCAGTAAAAAATTGGACATTGTAAAAATTTGGCTTAACATATTTGGGTATTTGGGAATCAGTGAAGAAGGACTTGAAAATGGTATTAGTCTTCTCATAGTATTTCTGCAATTTTTCCCTTATATAATTAGAAATTATATTCCTACTTGAAGAGTCAAATCGATTGTAATTTATTTCGGTTTTCAACATGTTAGATTCGATATATTCAGTAAGTTTGGGGACTTGTGCAAGTATGTGTGTACAATCCGATGATGTTGTACTGTAGGCCTGTATACAATGTTTTAATATATTATATTGAAGAGAATTTAGTTTGTCTCCTTAGTCTTTTTGTTTATGAATGGATACCATATTGGATAACCATAAGTAATTGTGCTTCGATATAATGTCTTATACAATATCAGTCTTCGTCTAAAGTCTAGACCCCATGCTTTCTTTGTCAGGCCAAATAGGTATCCACAAGCTCTAGTTACTTTTATGATCATTTCATTAACGTGAGGCGTAAAGTCCAGTTTGCTTCTGACTCGGTGATTTTTAATAGTCACTCCTAGGATCTTAAGTTCTTCAACCGGTTTAATTAACTTGCTACCTGAGACTATTATATCGCTATTGCATTTATATAAATATAATATTTTTGTTTTTTCATCTGACAATTTTAATTTACGACTTTCACACCACTTATTGATTTTTCTTAATACATTATCTATTGTCTTTCTTAGTTGTTCATGAGTTTTATTCCAACATATTAACGCAATATCATCTGCATATCCTATTGTTTCACAATTATCATCCAGATTATTATTCAGTATCTCATTAATAAGAATATTCCATAATGTGGGAGACAGTGGTCCTCCATGTGGACATCCTTTACTTAGTTTCTTATTAATTTCAGTTGAGGAATATCTAAATCTTATTCTTCTATTATCAAAGTATGATTGTAGAAGTTTTATCATTGAAGCCTGCACACCATCTTCATCTAGTCTTTTCATCAAGGCCGGCCACCATGCATTATCAAACGCTGCACTAATATCCACTGCAATTATTGCTGCATATTCTCTTGTTTTATGTTCTAACGCAATTTTTATTATTTCAGTTAGTGCAGTATTAGTAGATTTCGATCTTCTAATGCCATGTTGTCGTTCACTTAGTAAATTAAAATCTTCATAATATTTTATTATTCTATTATTAATTATTTTCAAATATTTTAGAAATGTTGGAATTAAGACATAAAGGTCTATAATTTTTATAGTTATTAAAATCTGTTTTTCCAGGTTTCGGAATAATTATTGCCTCTGCTCTTTTCCATTCAGCAGGATAGTATTGTAGGTCTAAACATTTTTGAAATAGATTCACCAATATAGGAGCTATAAATTGTTTAGTGTGCCTTATCATGTTGTTAGAGATGTTGTCTATTCCGGGAGATTTCTTTGGATTTAATTTGTCAATTAAGTCGTTAACTTCAGTAATCATAACCATCGGTTTTTCTTTATTGAGTTGTTTTAAATTATAATTTCTTTTATACTTTTATGGATGTTTGTATGTTCTTCGCATTTATCATCTGGAAATAAGTTATTCAATAATTCCTCACCCTTCTGCAAACATTCCATATCAGTATTACCCTCCAAAATTTGCATATTTCTCTTCCGATTAGATCCACTTTTGATGTTTTTATACACCTTATATAAATTTCCATAAGGGTCGTTCGATTTGTTTTCCTCCAGAAAAATTCTCCAGGATGCTTTCCTAGCCTTTTCTATTTCCTTTAAATACTTATTTCGTATGCTTTTATAGTATTGTTTAATATGATTAGGGCAATTTTTTTTCTATAGTAACAGTTTCTAAGATAATGACACAGTGATCCTTTAGAAGCTGTAAATTCGTATTCCACCACTTATTACTAATATTATTTTTTGTTGTCATATTATTATTTACTTTAAGTGAATTATGTGCTGCCTCAATCAGTATGTTCGTAAGTTCTTTTACCGTTTGATCAATCATTTCTGGTGTATTCACTATGTCTAGTAAGTTTTCAATTTTTTCTCGTTCAGTACCGTTAATTCTCTGACTAAAACTTAACCAGTTCGCATTTTTCTCATTAAATTTCCAAGTGGAATAATATTTTTCTGAACTAAATTGTTCGTTTGTATGTATTTCAAAAGATATAGCTACATGATCTGAAATTTGCGATATCTGCTGTGTCTTCCAATTTCTGATCGCCGCAACTGCCTGTTTATTTGTTAGTGTGAGATCAATCACACTAGCATCACGACACGTGAAAGTTTTATTATTATGGATAATTAGGTTTATTTCATCTATGATAGGGATCAGTCTATGTCCATTATAATATTTCCTGATATCATACCATAACGGAGCTCTGGCATTGAAATCGCCGCAAATTATCACCGGTATATGTAAATTTGTATTAATTAACTTCTTCATAAATTCCTCGTGCTCACCTTTCATTGAATTCGGATGTATATAAATGTTGGAAAGATATATTTTCTTACTTTTTGTTTGTATGGTTATAGTTGTAGCGAATGAGTTAGTGAATTCTGTACTTAATTGAATTTTTAAGCTGCTATTTCTTACAATTATTGCCGTATTTATATTGGGACTGTTCATCAATTGATATTTTGTACAATGTCCTGGAAATATTACCTCTTCTTTGATTATATAAGGTTCTTGTATCATTACTATATCTGCATTTCTAATTTCATCAGATTATATAATATAAATATATTCATTACAAAAGAGATTTTCTGTTGTTGATTTTGGAATTAGAGATATAGTTGATATAAGTTGATAAAAGTTAAAATCAGAAAAGGGAAATTCCTGATCGCGGATATGAAATTTGATGTTCTCTAGCTCCATCTACCGGAATAAATATCAACTAATAATTTTTTTTCAAATTTATTGTTATTCCAAAATATAGTTAAATACTCATTCTTTTGATTTTATTGATTCACATTAAAATATATTTTAACAAAATAATTTGGAATAATTAAATATATCAACGATTAATTGAAATTTATTACGGTAGATGGCGCAAGCCATCAGCAACTTTAAGTAACACCCTATATATTTTGAGATGCTACGGATATTTGTTGAACTAGGGTTTTTTGATTAACTATATAAAAAGGCAAGAGGTTTCGAGTAAAGGTTCTTCAACGAACCACTATTCTAATTACAAGACAAACTAAAAAAAATATCTTTATAAAATAAATGAAGCTTCCAGGGTTAAGTTTCTTGTGCAACTTTTTATTTTCAAGCTTTCGGGCTTGTCAGTCCTTAAACAGGATTATCACTTTAACAACTTAATAATAATAAATATAATTTTAAAAAAATATCTGTATGACAATAAACTCATATAATACACTGACCAAATTACCCGACCTTGCGATAGTTGTTTCAACGAATGTTAATTATATCATTATTTATTATATTATTATTAGTGATAAAATGGTGGTGGTGGTGCTTATCTCCATAGTTAAACCAATTACAGGACAGTGACCCTCATTCCCACGAAATATCTATTTATAGAAGACAGGACATATGGTCGACCACCAGGGATGTGATCTTACTTGCCAACTTACCTCTCCTTCCTCACATCTTTATTTACATATCCATATAAGATACATTTTAAACATGAGGTATTATTATATGACATATATGCCTTGAGGGACTCTCTTTGGAGCTCCTGTTGAATGAGGTGGTGAGAAACATAGCTGGAGCGTTTGCGTTGTTCAAATTTTGGAAGACGGCTGAAGAGAAAAGGAAGCTATATACATAATCTAATTGATGTAAATAATCATATGTAAATAATCTTTGTCAGGATTAGAATGACGAATCCTGTATGGGACTTTGATTCCAGTAAAAGGCTTGTTGCTGCTGTTGTATATAGTCACAGTGTAGAAAATACTATACTATACCTACTACTTATAGGTTTCTCTCTGTATTCTTAGTTCTCTTCTCTTCAATTACTCTGTAAATTGGCGAATCCTTTATAGGACGAGAGGTCCTCAATAAAGGTTTTTGTGGTTGTATTATATGACATATATATATATATACCTATCATAACATGCTTTGTATTTATTTAGGTAAAATATTCAATTATTCTTTGATTTTTCTTCATAGTTAGGCAGTCGGCAACACTGTACTTTCTTTCGTTCTCTAATTTTTGCAGAAGTTATTTTTTGTTTATATTTTATAGTTAACCTTGATGTAATTTAATTAAAACATTAAAACACAAAGTATTGTGACTATCCCTTATTCATAGAAATAGGAAACGCTATATCTATACATATACCAATTAAAAGATGTATATTATAGTTAACCTTGATGTAATTTAATTAAAACATTAAAACACAAAGTATTGTGACTATCCCTTATTTAGAAATAGGAAACGCTATATCTATACATATACCAATTAAAAGATGTATATTATAGTTAACCTTGATGTAATTTAATTAAAACATTAAAACACAAAGTATTGTGACTATCCCTTATTTAGAAATAGGAAACGCTATATCTATACATATACCAATTAAAAGATGTATATTATAGTTAACCTTGATGTAATTTAATTAAAACATTAAAACACAAAGTATTGTGACTATCCCTTATTAAGAAATAGGAAACGCTATATCTATACATATACCAATTAAAAGATGTATATTATAGTTAACCTTGATGTAATTTAATTAAAACATTAAAACACAAAGTATTGTGACTATCCCTTATTTATAGAAATAGGAAACGCTATATCTATACATATACCAATTAAAAGATGTATATTATAGTTAACCTTGATGTAATTTAATTAAAACATTAAAACACAAAGTATTGTGACTATCCCTTATTTATAGAAATAGGAAACGCTATATCTATACATATACCAATTAAAAGATGTATATTATAGTTAACCTTGATGTAATTTAATTAAAACATTAAAACACAAAGTATTGTGACTATCCCTTATTTATAGAAATAGGAAACGCTATATCTATACATATACCAATTAAAAGATGTATATTATAGTTAACCTTGATGTAATTTAATTAAAACATTAAAACACAAAGTATTGTGACTATCCCTTATTTATAGAAATAGGAAACGCTATATCTATACATATACCAATTAAAAGATGTATATTATAGTTAACCTTGATGTAATTTAATTAAAACATTAAAACACAAAGTATTGTGACTATCCCTTATTTATAGAAATAGGAAACGCTATATCTATACATATACCAATTAAAAGATGTATTTTATAGTTAACCTTGATGTAATTTAATTAAAACATTAAAACACAAAGTATTGTGACTATCCCTTATTTATAGAAATAGGAAACGCTATATCTATACATATACCAATTAAAAGATGTATATTATAGTTAACCTTGATGTAATTTAATTAAAACATTAAAACACAAAGTATTGTGACTATCCCTTATTTATAGAAATAGGAAACGCTATATCTATACATATACCAATTAAAAGATGTATATTATAGTTAACCTTGATGTAATTTAATTAAAACATTAAAACACAAAGCATTGTGTCTATCCCTTATTTAGAAATAGGAAACGCTATATCTATACATATACCAATTAAAAGATGTATATTATAGTTAACCTTGTTGTAATTTAATTAAAACATTAAAACACAAAGCATTGTGTCTATCCCTTATTTAGAAATAGGAAACGCTATATCTATACATATACCAATTAAAAGATGTATATTATAGTTAACCTTGATGTAATTTAATTAAAACATTAAAACACAAAGTATTGTGACTATCCCTTATTTAGAAATAGGAAACGCTATATCTATACATATACCAATTAAAAGATGTATATTATAGTTAACCTTGATGTAATTTAATTAAAACATTAAAACACAAAGTATTGTGACTATCCCTTATTTAGAAATAGGAAACGCTATATCTATACATATACCAATTAAAAGATGTATATTATAGTTAACCTTGATGTAATTTAGTTAAAACATTAAAACACAAAGTATTGTGACTATCCCTTATTTATAGAAATAGGAAACGCTATATCTATACATATACCAATTAAAAGATGTATTTTATAGTTAACCTTGATGTAATTTAATTAAAACATTAAAACACAAAGTATTGTGACTATCCCTTATTTATAGAAATAGGAAACGCTATATCTATACATATACCAATTAAAAGATGTATATTATAGTTAACCTTGATGTAATTTAATTAAAACATTAAAACACAAAGTATTGTGACTATCCCTTATTTATAGAAATAGGAAACGCTATATCTATACATATACCAATTAAAAGATGTATATTATAGTTAACCTTGATGTAATTTAATTAAAACATTAAAACACAAAGTATTGTGACTATCCCTTATTTATAGAAATAGGAAACGCTATATCTATACATATACCAATTAAAAGATGTATATTATAGTTAACCTTGATGTAATTTAATTAAAACATTAAAACACAAAGTATTGTGACTATCCCTTATTTATAGAAAAAGGAAACGCTATATCTATACATATACCAATTAAAAGATGTATATTATAGTTAACCTTGATGTAATTTAATTAAAACATTAAAACACAAAGTATTGTGACTATCCCTTATTTATAGAAATAGGAAACGCTATATCTATACATATACCAATTAAAAGATGTATTTTATAGTTAACCTTGATGTAATTTAATTAAAACATTAAAACACAAAGTATTGTGACTATCCCTTATTTATAGAAATAGGAAACGCTATATCTATACATATACCAATTAAAAGATGTATATTATAGTTAACCTTGATGTAATTTAATTAAAACATTAAAACACAAAGTATTGTGACTATCCCTTATTTATAGAAATAGGAAACGCTATATCTATACATATACCAATTAAAAGATGTATATTATAGTTAACCTTGATGTAATTTAATTAAAACATTAAAACACAAAGCATTGTGTCTATCCCTTATTTAGAAATAGGAAACGCTATATCTATACATATACCAATTAAAAGATGTATATTATAGTTAACCTTGTTGTAATTTAATTAAAACATTAAAACACAAAGCATTGTGTCTATCCCTTATTTAGAAATAGGAAACGCTATATCTATACATATACCAATTAAAAGATGTATATTATAGTTAACCTTGATGTAATTTAATTAAAACATTAAAACACAAAGTATTGTGACTATCCCTTATTTAGAAATAGGAAACGCTATATCTATACATATACCAATTAAAAGATGTATATTATAGTTAACCTTGATGTAATTTAATTAAAACATTAAAACACAAAGTATTGTGACTATCCCTTATTTAGAAATAGGAAACGCTATATCTATACATATACCAATTAAAAGATGTATATTATAGTTAACCTTGATGTAATTTAGTTAAAACATTAAAACACAAAGTATTGTGACTATCCCTTATTTATAGAAATAGGAAACGCTATATCTATACATATACCAATTAAAAGATGTATTTTATAGTTAACCTTGATGTAATTTAATTAAAACATTAAAACACAAAGTATTGTGACTATCCCTTATTTATAGAAATAGGAAACGCTATATCTATACATATACCAATTAAAAGATGTATATTATAGTTAACCTTGATGTAATTTAATTAAAACATTAAAACACAAAGTATTGTGACTATCCCTTATTTATAGAAATAGGAAACGCTATATCTATACATATACCAATTAAAAGAGGTATATTATAGTTAACCTTGATGTAATTTAATTAAAACATTAAAACACAAAGTATTGTGACTATCCCTTATTTACAAATAGGAAACGCTATATCTATACATATACCAATTAAAAGATGTATTTTATAGTTAACCTTGATGTAATTTAATTAAAACATTAAAACACAAAGTATTGTGACTATCCCTTATTAAGAAATAGGAAACGCTATATCTATACATATACCAATTAAAAGATGTATATTATAGTTAACCTTGATGTAATTTAATTAAAACATTAAAACACAAAGTATTGTGACTATCCCTTATTAAGAAATAGGAAACGCTATATCTATACATATACCAATTAAAAGATGTATATTATAGTTAACCTTGATGTAATTTAATTAAAACATTAAAACACAAAGTATTGTGACTATCCCTTATTAAGAAATAGGAAACGCTATATCTATACATATACCAATTAAAAGATGTATATTATAGTTAACCTTGATGTAATTTAATTAAAACATTAAAACACAAAGTATTGTGACTATCCCTTATTAAGAAATAGGAAACGCTATATCTATACATATACCAATTAAAAGATGTATATTATAGTAATAGTTATATGTGGTGGTGGTGCTTATCTCCATAGTTAAACCAATTCCTGAAGTCCACTCCTCTCCAATTTTACGATGGTAGTTATAGGCCTGGAAAATATGCTCTCTATTGTCAGTTCTGAGCATGATATGCTCCAGAGAAACTTCTGCACTATTGCATTTCAAGCCATTATTGAAGGTTTTTTGTCCATTTTGAAATTTTAAGGTTTTTATATGGCCACTTCTTAGTCTTGCTAAAGCTGTTTGTTGATTTCTATTGAGTTTTTGAAGTTCTTCTAATTGTTTCAATGGTTTGTACCAGTGATGATTTGGATAAGCTGTCAGTTTTGATTTATTTTCTGATAAAAATAATTATGTTAATTAATGAATATATACAAAGCAATAACGCGCCATCTATATAATACAAATGAAAACACCAAAACGCGAATGTTTCTTTTCACAAATAAATCCTAAATATATTCTAAAAGCTTACGTTCATAGTTTTCTTGAATACCATTTTTCTAATATTTCATCCTTCAGTGTGGCATATAAAAGCAGAATGATCCAATACAGTATTAGAGCTCTAAAGAAGCGGTCTGGTAAATTAAATTGGCAAAACAGCTGGGAGGGTTCGCCACTGATGAGCCAAGCCCTCCCATTTTTTTTATCGCAGTAAGGACAGCAAAAGTTTGATTTGTTTGTGAAAAAAAATACAATTTTGTTTTGGTTTTCCATTTGTAATTAATGAATATATCATAATAATACCAATTATTATTTTTCTAGACCTCTTAAGCATTCCTATCTTTTTGTTATTGGACTAAGATTTTGAATATCCAACATCTCCAGCTACGTACATATTACAATGATAGACAAAACTTAAGGAAGTTGTACCTTATAGCATATATATCGGGATTCAGAAAATATCTCTCAGAGTTATTTTCTGAATCCCGATATATATATGCTATAAGGTACAACTTCCTTGAATTTTGTCTATCAGTGTTATTATTTATTCACTGGTTTTGGTGTAAAGAAGAAATATAATTACAATATTTATAAATTACCCATATATTTTTTTGTTCATAAAGGTCACATCTTGGATTCAATAAATTATTTATTGAATCCAAGATGTGCCCTTTATGAACAAATATAACAATATGGATTGCTCTATTTTCAGAATATATATTTTTATAAATTAAAAATCAAGATAAAAAAAGAGTTTGGTCCCAGAGTCTTCCTGAGATAACAAGAAATGGGTATTTAAGGCCAAATTTGCGTAATGAAAAGCGTCTTTACGCAAATTTGGCCTTAAGTACCCATTACCTGTTATCTCAAGAATCCTCTGGAACCAAACCTTTGGTCGTAGAGGTACAGTCTGCACCACGCTGACGAGGGCCAACAGCCCGAAACGCGTACGTGGTTCACTTTCTTTATTTATCAAGAAAATTTTGGCCATATATCTTTGGAACATATACCTATTACAATATACGTATACATTATTATGTGAAAAAATAATGTAAAAATATTATAATAAAAGATCATGAAACAAGAGCTCAAATCAACGTTTAGTTGATTTTTTTCCCACTAGATGGCGCTTTGACATCTAAATTGCTCATGTGAGCGGTCAGGAAATGCCAATTTTGTTTTTATTATTTTTGTATATTTCTAATATATAAATATGTATAATAGATTATTGATAAAGAGAAAGATATAATTTGATTCAATACACAAAACGCGGTGTTTATATAGGGATTTCGAATATATATAAACTTTTAAAACTCTAATTTAATATATTTTTTTTATATTCCAACCACAATAAGACTCCCTTTTCAATAAATTTATTATACAAAGTAATAACGCTTCATCTATACAATACAAATGAAAACAGCAAACCGCGAATGTTTCTTTTCACAAATAAATCAAACTTCTACTAGACTTACAGCGATGAAAAATATTGGGAGGACTTGGCTCGTCAGTGGTGAACCCTCCCAGCAGTTTCGCCAATTTAATCCATCAGACCGCTTCTTTAGAGATCTAGTACTATGGATCATTCTGCTTTTATAGGTAAACACTGAAGTGGGGTATCTTAGAAATGGTATTTAAGCAAACTATGGACATAAGCTTTTAGGACAGTAGAATTACATTTAAATATTTGCATCGAGCAATGCTCTTCCGCAAACAATAAGGACAAGGCCGGTTAGGCATAAATTAATACCTAGCAATAACGGGCAATCTATATAATATTTTTTATAATTAAAAATTTGGGATTTAGGTAATATAAAGTTAAGTGCCAGGAGAAAATGATTTTTTATTAATCGACTACACGAGCTTTCGGGCAGTCACGCCCTTCAACTGGTAATGATACATGATGGCAATAGGCCTTAAATAAATTTAGGTAGCGAAAATATAATTTATATTATAATTTAATATTTAATATATATATTACATTTTCCCCTATTTTTATATGAGGCTAGGACAGAGGGAATTTATTTAATTATTTTTGGAATAAATATTTGCGTTAAATAGTTTCATTTTATATATTTCGTGTTTATAAATCCACATAATAGTTTGATGGTGCAAAGCCAATGAGAATTAAATGCGTAATTTCTTTTACAAATTCCATTTTAAAAAGTATAAAATATTTCAACACTATTTTTAACATATATATATAATTAAAATGTATTTATACACCCCTTAATCTGCAATGAATAAAAATTGAAAGGGAGAAAACATGGTTCACTACTGATACAATACTCTCCCTCTTCCAATTTTTGTTTATTGCAAATTAAGGGTTGTAGAAATAAAATTTAACTATATTTATTTTTTCGAATAAAAGTAGCGTTAAAATGTTTATAATTTTCAGCGATAAATGCGTTAAGTTAATGATGATATTTTAAATTCCATTTTCAAAGATGGCGATGTATTGTCAAGTCTCATATCCCATCAACACAATCCAAATAAGTCCCTTATAGTAAACCGAGATTGAAGCTTCCATGTTCTGCCAGGTATTAAGATCAGATTATTAAGCTCGAAAAAATCACTCAGGGAACAACTCTCTAAGATGGCAAAGTGGATGAAATTGGAATTAGTGCTCTGTGTGTTTTCGCCATTTTATTATTTCTATTGTTCCACCAATTACCCACTAATGGCCATTTACAGATTTTTGTTTCCAATGAAAATTATAGAGAGAAGAGGCCTGTTTAAAACACTATTATGTGTTAAGTGTTTGATAATAAATTATTGAAACTACTCGCGACAGATGTAGAACTTAATTAATGCTTTAAGTGGTATCTTGACAAAGTTAATTGATTTACAGAACTTTTCCCACTGGTGGTTTTTATGACGGGGCAATTAGTGGGGAATTATCACATCTTGTGGCCCGTAGTTTTGTGATTCGTTTAGCAGTTGTACAATGTGGTTTTATTGAAGAGGTTTATAATTAAGGCAACTGACTAAGATGGAGAAAAAAGAAAATATAATTGATAATGAGACATAAACGTTAAACTGGCAAAACTCAGGAAGGGTTGACCCCTGTTGAGCTAGGTGATCCAAAAAAAATTTCCATAATACGATGAGAGAGTAAATAATGAAGGTGAAAATACCAGGCTTTCGGGGATATGTTTCCTTTAAAATATTTTAATTCATAAACCACTAGTTTTCAGGCACGAAAGACCTTTAAGAAGAAAAAATTATTGCGAAAGGTGTTTAGATATTTTTATAAAGTATATCTGAAAAAGAAAAAAAAAACACTATAATACTACTCTGATCAAAAAGTTTCGACACTTTGCTCATAAGTTTTAAAAAACTTTATTATTCTACCAAATTCAAATTGTCCCCTTCAAAGTAGTCCCCGTTGGCCGCGATGCACTTCAGCCACCTTTTTTCCAGTCGGCAAAACACTTCTGGTAGTCTGTTTTCGGGATCGCCTTCATGGCCTTCTTCGATTGCCAATATAAGAGACTAGATTTAAAATAAAATACATGGAGTGTCTGAATGCAGATTTAACGGGGGCTTCCAGTATGCCACAACCTAATCCCGAAACCCTGATATTTTAACCTTAACAAGGGATTATTTTATTGTACAGTAAATAATACAGTACATTTATAATATAAAAATCACTGAAACAGTTTTTAGACTTTCTGAAGTCAAACATGGAAAATGAGAGTAAAATTGTAAATGAATATGATGAATGCCACCCCAACACTAAATCTTTTGGTATCAAAAAATTATCCAAAAAGACCAAATAATGTCTATCAAAAAGGATCAGCTTACAGCAAACTGGATGCCCGGCCCAATAAAACAGATAATGGAGTTCTTCAGAATAGTGTAGTGAAGTCGACTTGCTTTAGACAAACAATGACGTAGGACTACTATCCATTTTTCAGCTTAGCACCATAAATACAAATAAGAAAGATGATATATCATATAAGATGCGAACAGTGGCTGCTTTAAAGCTGAACACCGACCATAGTGTATGAGGTCTCATGATGCGTAAAATGTGTTTTTACAATATCGTCTGTTGCATTAAACCCCTAGTCAGCATTCTTCAACATCAACAAATGCTTGACAACCAATGGTCTTCAAATTACTCATATCAAGTCATCAAAATTTCTAAAATTACTCAAGAATTTAAAAAGAAACTTATAGCAACAATTATATATGCGCGTGTTTAGTATTGTTTCTTGCAGATATTCCTAAAAACGAAAGTGTTTGAAATTTAGTAACATAAGAAAAACTGAAATATCATCCTCAACTTACTCCTCTATTACTGATATATTAGAGACATATTTTTAGCGCTTATATTATTTTTTTAATATTTGTAATGAAAGTCTATTTCAGCAGCCCTTATTCCTCAATGATTGAAAATTGAAAGAGGGGGTGAATGGCTCATCAGTGTGAATCCCCCAACAGTTTCGTCATTTGAATCTCCAGACCGCTTTACTATTGTATTGACTGAATTTTCTTACTTTGTATTTACCTTGAGTACTATTAATTGTTGTTTTGAAGAAACTATGGACATTTGCTTCACTAGAACTATTTAAATGTATATGTAAATTGAAGATTTATAACAAGATCTATAGTTAACTATTTGAACCTGGTGTTTGACCTGTGTGTAATCTAATGAAAGAAATCAGAATCTCCGGTATAAGTAGTGATTTACAAGGAATGTGAGATTGGTGAAAATTGGTGTTTTGAAGAAACTATGGACATTTGCTTCTCTAAGACTATAGAAATGTATATGTAAATTGAATATTTATAACTAGATCTATAGTTAACTATTTGAACCTGGTGTTTGACCTGTGTGTAGTCTAATGAAAGAAATCAGAATCTCCCGGTATAAGTAGTGATTTACAAGGAATGTGAGATTGGCTACTGAATATTTCGGCAAGAAGTCTCTGGGTTATTCATGTTGATGTGGCGGCCGAAGTGAAGCTATAGCGAGCCAGGTTATTGATGAGTCCTCTACACTCTCTACTCCCGGATCTAAAATATAAAAAGCACTGAAACAGTTTTGAGACTTTCTGAAGTTAAAACCTTGGAAAATGAGAGTAAAATTATAAAAGAATATGATGAATGCCACCCCAACACACTAAAATTTTGGTATTAAAAAAATATCCAAAAAGACCAAATATTGTCTAACAAAAAGGATCATCTACAGCAAACTGGATGCCCGGTTTAATAAAAAAAACAATGGAGTTCTACACCTACGATCCACACACGCACACAATGTTGATTCTCATCCTCAAATAGATAAATATAATTGCCACGATGTCTTAGCAAACAATAAAATACGGTCTTAAAGATCAATTAGTTAAGAGAATAATTAATTTACAAGGTTGTCCCAAAAGTTCGTATACACTTGAAAAAAATATGAATACCATTATTATTCGCCATTATGTATAATGTCTTTGTATTATGTATAAAGTAATTGTATTATTTATTATTGTGTATTCTCCATAATAATATTATTCGCGAAATAATAAGAAAAACAACGTTTACAGAAAAACACGAACTTTTGGGACAATCTTATAATAAAAATAGCCGTAATTTTCTCAAAATATTTTATTGAAAGGTGTCGGTGAAAAGCCGGAATAAATATGTTTACCATGACGTCATTCCGTCTGGGGAATAAGCGAGGTACAGCAGTGACGACCTCTCAGTTTGTAGTTACAATGGAATGTGGAATATTAAATATATAGCGATAACACGGCTTCCTGGAATCTAATTAAATATAAATTAGAACTAAGATGGTGGAAAAAGATAATAATTATAAAATAAAAGGATTTTGTGACAAAGAGAATATAAAAATACAGTATCTCTGATTTACTAAGGTGAGTAAAAGGTTGATTTAGAAAATACGTTAACAGAACCATGTAACATTTATTGTAACCTATAGTTGAAGGAGGGTGAGAGAAACTAAAAAGATCTCCCATTAAATTCATTCAAAATGTTGTTGTCATTCACACCTATTTAAACAATTTTAGACAGTAGATTGTCCCTCGAAACCTTGTCTAACAAGTTACAGATCATATGAAATAATGGGAATTCCTAGTCGTAGTTACACCCGAGGGAATGCAGGAACAAAATCCAAAATTCCTCGCCAACATGCTTATACAGAGTGGGTTCAGAAGATAGTCTGATAGGTTTCAGGAGCAACTACAGTCACAAGATTGCCAGAAGCCAGAATCTCTCGTGCACCTCCAAAATATGGCGGTATGATCAAAAGGTAATCTCATAAGTTCCAGAACCAACAACATCCACAGGAATGCAGAAACAAGAATGCATCGTGCGCCGACAAGCCTCAATAGGGGGAGGGTGGAATCAGAAAGTGATTCTAACACATCAAGTCCATTGCTGCTCCCAAAAATCAATTGAGGCAGCGGCCAACATTAACGGAGAGCCTCGAAATGTGGCAATAGGCTTAGTGTCGGCAGCTCTAGTTCTGCCTGGAATTTTCTAACACGCTTGTCTAATTATTCATGTTGCCGTCTCGTCCACCACCTAAGTGCTTCTTTAATAGGGAATAAAGAGGAAAACCTTTTATTAAAAGCGAAATATTTTAGAAGGAATTTTATGTATGCGTAGCTTATTATTTTTACCCTGTTAACGTGATTTAGGTCCTTTTCTTCTATATTCGGGGAATATCTGGTCTGATGATCAATTTGAGTGATAATATCACAATGACATATCTATAGTTTAACATTGAAACCAATAAGAATTAATTTCATTTGAGAGGGCATAATTCATCATTGGTAATGCGCGCTTCCCAACGATTTCGCCAATACATATATGAAAATTTTCCCAGTTGGATATATTTTTAAAATCTGTAAATAATTAAAATCACCTCTACCGTCAAAATATCCCTTAAAACAATGCGCCATATTTGATGGAAGAGGTGAGCTTTATTTTAATGGATTTTTCCAAAATGACCTCCAGACCTTTCTGCTGTGGTAATGGAATGTTTGGCTTAGATAGCTGGCATGTTTAAAAGAAGGGAAATTATGGAGAGTTTTGGAAGGATATAAAACTGATTAGACAGTTTTGTCCACTTTACATTTTATCCTTGTAGCGGGATCTGCGGAATATTGTTTCATTTTAAAGAGTTATTCCGGCATAGAAACCTTCGATTCTAAATGTGTAAGAAAGTCACAGTGAGCTTGGTTTGGATAAAATGTATTTATGATGGATTGGAAAATGTGTTTCCTTCCCCCTTCTCATTTCGAATTTTTAAATAAAAACAAAGGTCCTTATTTGATAATTTAGTATCAAGCAGAGAAAAAATGAGAATCATACTATTACTAATTAATATCATTATTACTAATGACATAGTCTATATAGGATTTGAAAGGGTGGTTTTGGTATTAAATATAATATACTAGACGAAAGGCCCGGGCAACGCCCGGGGTTTACCCGAGTGCGAATATACTTTAAAAACGTTGTCTTGGGTGGTCGCTATTGACAGGGTGGTCTGTATAGACGGGTGGATGTATCACACAGCTGATAACAGGGTTGTCTAGGGTGGTCGCTATAGACAGGGTGGTCTGTATAGACAGGTGGATGTATCACACAGCTGATAACAGGGTTGTCTAGGGTGGTCGCTATAGACAGGGTGGTCTGTATAGACAGGTGGATGTATCACACAGCTGATAACAGGGTTGTCTAGGGTGGTCGCTATAGACAGGGTGGTCGGTATAGACAGGTGGATGTATCACACAGCCGATAACAGGGTTGTCTAGAGTGGTCGTTATAGACAGGGTGGTCTGTTTAGACAGGTGGATGTATCACACAGCCGATACCAGGGTTGTCTAGAGTGGTCGCTATAGACAGGGTGGTCTGTATAGACAGGTGGATGTATCACACTGATGATAACAGGGTTGTCTAGGGTGGTCGCTATAGACAGGGTGGTCTGTATAGACAGGTGGATGTATCACACAGCTGATAACAGGGTTGTCTAGGGTGGTCGCTATAGACAGGGTGGTCTGTTTAGACAGGTGGATGTATCACACAGCTGATAACAGGGTTGTCTAGGGTGGTCGCTATAGACAGGGTGGTCTGTATAGACAGGTGGATGTATCACACAGCTGATAACAGGGTTGTCTAGAGTGGTCGCTATAGACAGGGTGGTCTGTTTAGACAGGTGGATGTATCACACAGCTGATAACAGGGTTGCCGAAAGTGACCGCAATAGACAGGGTGGTCTGTATAGACAGGTGGATGTATCACACTGATGATAACAGGGTTGCCGAGAGTGACCGCTATAGACAGGGTGGTCTGTATAGACAGGTGGATGTATCACACAGCTGATAACAGGGTTGTCTAGGGTGGTCGCTATAGACAGGGTGGTCTGTTTAGACAGGTGGATGTATCACACAGCTGATAACAGGGTTGTCTAGGGTGGTCGCTATAGACAGGGTGGTCTGTATAGACAGGTGGATGTATCACACAGCTGATAACAGGGTTGTCTAGAGTGGTCGCTATAGACAGGGTGGTCTGTTTAGACAGGTGGATGTATCACACAGCTGATAACAGGGTTGCCGAAAGTGACCGCAATAGACAGGGTGGTCTGTATAGACAGGTGGATGTATCACACTGATGATAACAGGGTTGCCGAGAGTGACCGCTATAGACAGGGTGGTCTGTATAGACAGGTGGATGTATCACACAGCTGATAACAGGGTTGTCTAGGGTGGTCGCTATAGACAGGGTGGTCTGTTTAGACAGGTGGATGTATCACACAGCTGATAACAGGGTTGCCGAAAGTGACCGCAATAGACAGGGTGGTCTGTATAGACAGGTGGATGTATCACACTGATGATAACAGGGTTGCCGAGAGTGACCGCTATAGACAGGGTGGTCTGTATAGACAGGTGGATGTATCACACAGCTGATAACAGGGTTGTCTAGGGTGGTCGCTATAGACAGGGTGGTCTGTTTAGACAGGTGGATGTATCACACAGCTGATAACAGGGTTGTCTAGAGTGGTCGCTATAGACAGGGTGGTCTGTATAGACAGGTGGATGTATCACACTGATGATAACAGGGTTGTCTAGGGTGGTCGCTATAGACAGGGTGGTCTGTATAGACAGGTGGATGTATCACACAGCTGATAACAGGGTTGTCTAGAATGGTCGCTATAGACAGGGTGGTCTGTTTAGACAGGTGGATGTATCACACAGCTGATAACAGGGTTGTCTAGGGTGGTCGCTATAGACAGGGTGGTCTGTATAGACAGGTGGATGTATCACACAGCTGATAACAGGGTTGTCTAGAGCGGTCGCTATAGACAGGGTGGTCTGTTTAGACAGGTGGATGTATCACACAGCTGATAACAGGGTTGCCGAAAGTGACCGCTATAGACAGGGTGGTCTGTATAGACAGGTGGATGTATCACACTGATGATAACAGGGTTGCCGAAAGTGACCGCTATAGACAGGGTGGTCTGTATAGACAGGTGGATGTATCACACAGCTGATAACAGGGTTGTCTTGGGTGGTCGCTATAGACAGGGTGGTCTGTATAGACAGGTGGATGTATCACACAGCTGATAACAGGGTTGTCTAGAGTGGTCGCTATAGACAGGGTGGTCTGTTTAGACAGGTGGATGTATCACACAGCTGATAACAGGGTTGCCGAAAGTGACCGCAATAGACAGGGTGGTCTGTATAGACAGGTGGATGTATCACACTGATGATAACAGGGTTGTCTAGAGTGGTCGCTATAGACAGGGTGGTCTGTTTAGACAGGTGGATGTATCACACAGCTGATAACAGGGTTGTCTAGAGTGGTCGCTATAGACTGGGTGGTCTGTTTAGACAGGTGTATGCATCACACAGCTGATAACAGGGTTGTCTAGAGTGGTCGCTATAGACAGGGTGGTCTGTTTAGACAGGTGGATGTATCACACAGCTGATAACAGGGTTGTCTAGAGTGGTCGCTATAGACAGGGTGGTCTGTATAGACAGGTGGATGTATCACACTGATGATAACAGGGTTGTCTAGGGTGGTCGCTATAGACAGGGTGGTCTGTATAGACAGGTGGATGTATCACACAGCTGATAACAGGGTTGTCTAGAGTGGTCGCTATAGACAGGGTGGTCTGTTTAGACAGGTGGATGTATCACACAGCTGATAACAGGGTTGTCTAGGGTGGTCGCTATAGACAGGGTGGTCTGTATAGACAGGTGGATGTATCACACAGCTGATAACAGGGTTGTCTAGAGTGGTCGCTATAGACAGGGTGGTCTGTTTAGACAGGTGGATGTATCACACAGCTGATAACAGGGTTGCCGAAAGTGACCGCTATAGACAGGGGGGTCTGTATAGACAGGTGGATGTATCACACTGATGATAACAGGGTTGCCGAAAGTGACCGCTATAGACAGGGTGGTCTGTATAGACAGGTGGATGTATCAATCACACAGCTGATAACAGGGTTGTCTTGGGTGGTCGCTATAGACAGGGTGGTCTGTATAGACAGGTGGATGTATCACACAGCTGATAACAGGGTTGTCTAGGGTGTACGCTATAGACAGGGTGGTCTGTATAGACAGGTGGATGTATCACACAGCTGATAACAGGGTTGTCTAGGGTGGTCGCTATAGACAGGGTGGTCTGTATAGACAGGTGGATGTATCACACAGCTGATAACAGGGTTGTCTAGAGCGGTCGCTATAGACAGGGTGGTCTGTATAGACAGGTGGATGTATCACACAGCTGATAACAGGGTTGTCTAGAGTGGTCGCTATAGACAGGGTGGTCTGTTTAGACAGGTGTATGCATCACACAGCTGATAACAGGGTTGCCTAGGGTGACCGCTATAGACAGGGTGGTCTGTATAGACAGGTGGATGTAACACACAGCTGATAACAGGGTTGTCTAGAGGGGGGCGGGCAAGGAGGTCACGTGTTTGCTGGCGGCCAATGGGCGCGCATTCTATCCGTGAGCTTCAGACAGATAGACAGACAGACAGACAGAATAAGGCAAATATATAAGTAGATATTAATACTAACAGAATATAGTATTAGTTTTAAATGTGTGTTGTGATATAGTTACCTAATATTTTTGTGTAAAAAAAAAACACGTGGCAATATGCCATATATAATCAATGTTTATCAGTTTTTAAATAAAAATATATAGATTTTATCATGATATTTTTGTTTCTCAACTTATATATTGGCAAGTAAACCAACAGCATTATAAATAAAAGCGCGTGAACGGTAGAGAAGAATTCAAATGAAATGACTCACTACTTTACAAAATTGAATAAAATATATCAGGCCTCAAGGGAAAAGTATATTTTCTAAACCTTTTTATTCTTTAGCTTTCGGAAACGAACGCCCTTCTAGAGGAGAAAACATGGTATAATAATTAGCCAATAGAAGCCAATTGTATATACTCGTGAATTGATACGCGAGCATCTCAAAACAATCTTGTTCCCCGAAGAAGTTTGGCTAATTGCCACACGAAATATTGGAAAATAAAACTTTATGATTCAAAATAAGTATTTTTAAATAATTTAATATATGGATTGCTCTATTTTCAAACATATAAATATATATGTCTGCTGCAATGTATTTCAATATATACTTTATATCCCCATATGTAATATAGCTATAGTGTAACAACCAAAATTGTAGATACAATACAACTCGCCAGTTTTGGCCATCATGTAATATTAAACGAAATGATAAAATTAGATTGAGTGACAGCCGACGTCCAGACAGAAGAAAGGTCTCCGATTACACCGTCGGTCCGAAAAACATAGTCGAATTACCACCAGTCTCTCTTTGACACTAGAATAGATCAGACTTCCGCTCAACAGGCGTCCGGCCACTATCTCTGGGTGACATCCAAACTGCCTCGTCCTTTTCACGCCCGAACCCACTCTGACCGTTGTGGCCACCACGACTACACATAACTAATCATACATCACGACAGTCAGCCGACAGAATCATTTGCAGTGCTACATCAAGTCGACAGGATTATTTTCAATACCACATAAATATATCTTAAAATATTTTATTTTGAATTTTATTTTCTAGAACAAATCTGTTGGTGTCGACCTCCAGATGGCGCGTCCTTACACAATATATAAGTTTTTAACTTTTAATTAGAAAATTTTAATTTATATTTAGACATTTTCAATTTTAATTTAAACATTTTTCATTTTTATTTAGACATTTTATATTTTAATTTAGATCTTTTTCATATTTATTTAGACATTTCCAATTTTAATTTAGACATTTTTCATTTTTATTTTAGACAATTTTCATTTTAATTTAGACATTTTTTTCATTTTAATTTAGACATATTAATTTAGATATATTTTTATAGAAAAGTTAATGTGTATAAATTAAAATGAAAAATGTTAAATTAAAATTGAAAATGTCTAAATAAAAATGAAAAATGCCTAAATATAAATTAAAATTGTCTAATTAAAAGTTAAAAACCTATAAATGAATTGTTTTTTTTTTGACCGACACAAAGCCTTTTGTAAATATGTTTTCATGTATTTTATTTTCTTCCTTTTTTACGTCTCAAGTCAGAGTATTTCTTCCATAAACCTTTATTATTGATAATTTGTTTTACATATTTATCAGCTCAATTATATATAGTGATTTTAAAATGTTTTTTCATTGTATTTTTTCAAAAGGTTTCAAGACCGTATAAAACATTCTCAAAATACTTGTGTATTTAAACAAGAAAGTAATTCCCACTTCAGAATTTATATAACAGCCGACAGGATATCACCTGTTTATTTGTTTAAAATGGCAAAAGAAAAATATTATCATAACAGTATATGGCGACCAAGAGAAAACAATATTTTTCTTATATTTTTATTATATGCCTTTATATTTTGACAATACCATATTTCTCACATACAATATATTTTTTGGAAAAATGACCAAATTTTTATGTTTTTCACACATTTAAAATTTTTCCCTCATTAAAATTCCCTAATTGTGGTTTCTTTTTTTTTTTTTTTTTTTTTTTATTCAATCTTATTTTAGAATACTATTATTTTCAATTTGGTTATTACCTTTGTTTCATGTGTAAATATCTAGAAGAGTGCCTAACAAATATGTAAATTTATAATATCTATCCAACATATGTAAATATGCAAAATTATTTTTTCGCCTTGTTCATATCTATCATTACTTTAAATTATCATTATTAACGTGTTTATTTCTTGTTTTCATATTTTGTACATAATTACACTCTCTTTGTTATAATTTTTTGCTTTTTTGCATAAATGTTTTTTTCTTATTATCAGTATATATATATCAATATTGCCACCAATCTTTTGTCAGCATAATTATTTTTATATTGTTTTAAATGTTGTTATCTTCTCTATAATTTTAATTTATATAATTTTAATAATACTTATTCATTTTTTTCCATCCTCATTTTATTATCATTCGCATCATTGTCATTTCTTATCTATTGGTTACCATTTCAAAACCTCCAGACCATATATAGGTTTTTAAATTTTAATTTTTATATTTAGACATTTTCCTTTTAATTTAGACACTTTCATTTCATATAGACATTTTCAATTTTAATTTAGACATTTTTCATTTCAATTAAGACATTTTTCATTTTACATGTCTAAATCTTTACATGTCTAATTAAACATGTCTAAATTAAAATGAAAGTGTCTAAATTAAAAGGAAAAATGTCTAAATATAAATTAAAATTGTCTAATTAAAAGTTAAAACCCTATATATACAGTTGCCCGACCATCCTTGTAGCCCTCTATATGGCAGACATCAATCTAGAAGAGGACATCCATACGAACAAGGCACCTCAGTTGGCCGGTATTGTGATCAGGGTGCACGGACCGATCTGATCTGTTCCATGGACAAGACACCACCACCACCATTTCAAAATCAATACGATAATGGAATATCACACAATTTTAACTCCGTCTATTTAATCTCACTTTTATAAAATCCACCATAAATAATTTCTAAAAAATATTTATTAAAAATAAAAAAGGCATATCGTGACCAGGAGCACATGTGCTTTTCAGAAGGCAGAGCGCCATCTGGTGGAACAGATATCAACTAAACATTGATTTAACCTGTTCCCTCATATTTGGCCAACCCAATTTCATGATAAATCGGGAAAAGCCATCCACGAACGCGTTTCGCGCTGTTGGCGCTCGTCAGCGTGGATTAGGCTGTACAAGTGCGACCAAAAAGATTTTTGGTCCCAGAGGATTCTTGAAACCAAGAAATGGGTATTTAAGCCAAACTTGCGTAAATACGCTTAACATATGAAAAATGAAAGAAAAAATATAAAAAAATTCAGGAGTTGATATTAAAATATTTATATTATTGCCATTTTCTATCTATTGGGGTTACCATTTCAAAACCAATATGATAATGGAATATTACATCACTTTATTTTTCTTTTCATCAATAATTTCATATTATATATTAAACCCGAATTATTTCCTTCACAGGTAAGAAACATTTTTTTTCTTTTATCACGACTGAGAGAGAGATAGAACTACTGAATACTTTCACAAATATATATATAACATATAGGAAGTTGGAATCCTCTGATAAGTATAAGTAAAGGATAAGAAGCGTACGAGGATACTTTTCTTTTAAACTTTAATGAAGCTTCAAGCTTTCGGGCGAAAACAGCCCTTCTACAGGAAATTATAGAAAAACATTTTCAAAAAGTAACGTTTGTAAACAAAAATGGTATCTCTATTGATCTTGTAACGCGTGAATAAATCTCACATCCACGCGACCCAGACTATGATACATTGAATAAATCTGCTAAGTTGAGACTTTTCAAAGTAAATCAAACTGGCATAGGGCAACTATGGTATACCATAGTTGCCCTATGCCAGTTTGATTTACTTTGAAAAGTCTCAACTTAGCAGATTTATTCAATGTATCATAGTCTGGGTCGCGTGGATGTGAGATTTTTTCACGCGTTACAAGATCAATAGAGATACCATTTTTGTTTACAAACGTTACTTTTTGAAAATGTTTTTCTATAATTTCCTGTAGAAGGGCTGTTTTCGCCCGAAAGCTTGAATCTTCATTAAAGTTTAAAAGAAAAGTATCCTCGTACGCTTCTTATCCTTTACTTATATATATAACATGTTAAAATCCTGGCCGCTCACACGAGCTTTTTAGATAGCAGAGTGCCATCTAGTGGAACAAAAATCAACTAAACGTTGAATTATCTTTTTCCATGATATTTGGCCAACCTATTTCCTTGACTTATCAAAAAAAAACCAACTACGAAAACGTTCTAGTCTGTTATATATATTTATAATTTAACATTCGAACTATTTTTTTCGACACAAATCTATTTGTATTTGAAATTTCTTTAAGAACTAACTAACCCAAAATCACATTTACCATTTATAACCATTGCTAATATTACTCTCTCACACTCGTATAACTACATTTTTAAAATAGTTTTTAAATGCTCTCTAATATTTTGGTTTGGAGAAGCCCCATAATCATTTAAGATATTTATATTGGCTCAACATTCTGTTCATTTCTTAAGAGCTATCTTAAAGCTTGTCCACACACATTTTTTAGAATGTAAAACAAAGATTTATATTTAATTTAATTCTAAAATATTGATATATGAGCTCAAAAAGTTATTTTAATAAAATTTCAAACTCTAACAGTTTTGGGTGAATAACAGTAGATTATTTTCTTAAGATATGTCTATAGAGGTATATATATATATCGTACAAGCTTTCCTTATCCTTCATAATAAAGCCATTCAGTTTTCATGCCTAATCCAAATTACTAATGTTGAAGAAAATTGGCCTCATGCACAAATTTATAAATTAAAACAAATAAAGAGTGTCTACAATGCCATCAACTTAGCGGCTAATGCTTTCTGGAAGCCTAGTTTCTCCAACCATTGTATTTTTCCGAGAATATTTTAGCTCAAATTGTTCAATTATTTTGTTGAATTATTACCGCTTATATTGTTGTAATACGGGTATACAGACCTAGATATTAATATTTGATATATTTTGTTGTTAATTTGTGTATGAAAGTTAAATTTTGATATATTTTAAAAATTAATTCTCCATTTTTTTATTTTGAAAATTCTGTAAATTAATTCGTTATCTTATAGACAAAGAAAGCATTATCACTACAGAGTTTTCGAGGTGGATAGTATTTTAACCACGCACTTTTCGTGACGACGTGCGAGAACGACCATATCAGACTTTGATAGCGAACGTGTTCAACCATCTCCAGAATGCCTTCCAAAAATGTTTCTTCTGCAAGCCTGAAGCTCAATTCAAGCTTAAAGCTCAATCCAACCTTGAGGCCCAAATGAAAACTGAGACCCTATTCAAGCCAAAGGCTCAATTATAAACTGGCCCAATTCAAGCCTATGCACCAACTCGAAATTCCGCTCTCCTTCGGACTTCGAAGACATTGCCCCTTTCCGGATCCGACAACCAGGATTCCCGAAAAATAAATTTTCCTTAACGTAATCCCGACTAGAGCCATCATTCCCCAACAATATAAGCCCACTATACAACTCTGATGAGACAATTTGTATTCACAGGCAACTCATTATAAAATCATTCTAAGGCGATATCGTGATGAGCCAATCAAATCTTCATAATCACCACGTCAGGCGCTGAGAGAAGAAAACTCATGCTCCTATGATAATTAGAGTTCCATTTACGACGTCTCCCTTTACGAGCGTGGACCAATTAAGTTGAAGTGCAGGGATCCGTTTGGTAAACATCCAGTGGCGTGAGTCTGCCTCGTCTGAGATGAGAGATGGGATTTATGAAGAGCGCTTCGCTGGTTGTCAGCCGCTTGGAGTGCTGCCCTTGCCGCCACTCGGACAATGCCTCATATAACGTTCCTATTGGCCTCTCATATGGTTAATTGAATTGGACATATCTTTATTTACTAGAGAAAGGCGACATTTGAGAATTTTAATTATTGTCAACTCCTACCCTCTCTCTTTACTTAGGATGTTGGTTGTCTCGCCTCTGGTCGCTACTTGAGAGCGCAAAGTTTCTAATAGCCTTTCATTGGATAATTGGATAATTGACACACCTCGGTTGTGATAGACGAAATTTACATATCTTCTTCTTTAATTATGGATTGCTCTATTTTCAAAATGATATCTTCTTCTATTTTAAAAACTACGATCTTTTTATAGATACTGAAATATAAATTTGTTCTATAGAACAACACATGGGGTGACCAATTTGGATCTATATACTTTTTTTAAAGAGGTATCCAATACTTAGGACTGATTTCCCAGTGTTTTTTTTTTTCAAATATTACTATCATTTATTTCCACTCGATCTGAACATCATTCGCCTTACACGAAATATACCGACACACAAAATCTCTTATAAGCTTTAAACGATTTATAAATAGGTGGGGTCGGAGGAAGGCTGGTTAAACCGTTTGGCTTTCGACCACTACGACCCGAGTTCGATTCCCGCATTGGACACTTTTTTCTGATTTAAAAAAAGAAATATGCTCCGATGGCCCCCGATTCTTGCAAAAGTCCAACCCCACCAGCGAGTGCAAGTAACCAAACTGGGCTCTGGCACATTTGTAAGTGCAAAGTCGAACTGCTTTTCACATGTGTAGACATGTGGTGCGCTTACAGTAAAAGCAGTCGCTAACTACCCACCATGATTATCATGGCCTGTACCACGTGTACTAGGGATAATTAAAAAAAATAAATAAATAGGTAGGTAGGTATATATGGTGTCCAGGATATTCGCACGCCTATTGGTTGTCTATTATCGTAAAGATAGAGGCTGCCTGGCCGGCATTCATAGTTCTTCAAATTAAAGATACTCCGGCCAGTAAATTCGCTCCTGACGAGGAAAAAAGATTTTTGTCGAAACGTCGAGACAATAAAAAATATTTACTGGCCGAAGTATCTTTATTTTGGTTGTCTATTGTTACATGATCTTATGAAGCCAATCAGCTTTGAGTTCATTAAAAAATGAGCGAGAATATATTTTACACTATTATTTCAATTTATTTGATATTTTACAAATATATTTGGGCTTTAATAATAAATCATATTGATATTAGTCTTAAATTAGGATCTCTATACTGACTACAGTACGCGACTAGTACGCGATCTACGTATTCTTCGTAGATCGCGAAATACGTGGTGTCGCTGGAGACCCACTGGCGATTCTCCACCAAACTCTGCAGCGCTGGCAGAAGCGCCATGTTCTTTGTACATAGTATGATGCATATATATAACTAGCCGAATGATCCGGGCAACGCCCGCGTTTTACCCGACTGTAGATCTTACAACGGTGATCCTTAGGTCGCTGGTTCAAATCCGGCTCGAGGGAGCCGGCGAGCATGTGACCTCCCTGTGCGCGCGCATCCGTGACAGAGGCGGCCGGCCGATGAGGAAAGACGGTCGTGACTATATATATTAATTATCATTTTTCAAATAGTACAGACTGTGCACTTTGCATGTATTGACAAGCTGTCAATAAAATTATTTGAATTGCCGATTGTCTATACTGACTACAATGGGGAATTCTAGCGGCGTAATCGAGCAAACTAGCACATTTTCAGGTTTATTTATTCTTAAAATTAGCCGTCTTACGGGCGCGCGATCGGCTAAAGCTTTATTAACATCTTACAACTACATTGTGTGTGTGTTTCTACACTATGACTACGTGGAAGATCTTTATACAATATAAATGTAATATTTCATTCATAATATTAAAAATTTATTATAAATATTACTGTTGAAATATAACATTATATTTATTTACTGATGATAAAACAAAAATGTATTATTATTCAAAGTTTTTGATTTTATTAATCATATATAGTGATAAAAAAAACAAAAAATGTAAATATTTATTTCTTTTGAAATAGAATTACAACTCTAATTCAACATATTGAATACTTGATGCATGTACTTAATGTATATGTACTTTATGCTTTCTGTATCTTCATGTACTCTATATCTTTATAGATAGTTCAGATACAAACTATATTTGTACCGGTTATGGGGTTCTTGGCATCCCAGAACTACATCTTTCCTAAAGAGATGAATTGAATGAAGAAATTGCAGACGGGGAAATTCTACGATAATCATGAATGTGAAGAACAGTCACTTTCGTTTCTTGTTTAAATCTTTTTTTATTTCTTTTCACAAACTGCTTATATACTGTATTTTCACCTTCTAATTGTGATTTTACGTAAGAGAGGGTCGGAGAACGACTGGTATAAACTGTTGATTTTCGACAACAAAGACTCGGGATCGAATCCCTCATTGGGATTTTTTTTAATAAAGAAAAATTGCTTCATCGATCCCAGATTCTTGCAGAAGTCTAGCTCAAACAGTGAGTACAAGCAACCAAACGGGGCTCTGGAAAACTTGTAAGTGCAAAAGTCGAAATTCTTTCAAAATATAAAGACATATGGTGCACATACAGTAAAAGTAGACGCTAACTACCTACAATGATTATTATGGCTTGTATCCCGTTAACTTGGGATATACACCACCACCTTCGTATATTTTTATGTGCCTTAAGCTGGCTTTAAATCTATCGTTTACTCACAATATATTATAGTAACTGTATTTACTCATCACCAAATATAAAATATATATATGGTGATAGGTAAATACAGTCCCTATTATACATATACAATATAATATATAGACGTAAAGCCAGTTTAAGGCACTTATTATATTATATTATAAATATTTTGTTTTTTCAACCTGAAATAATGTAAAATATTTTTCTCTCAATATATAATAAGTATTTAAAATATGTAAATAATAATGTTTATATAAAAATTGTATTTATTATTAAGTTGTTAACGTGATAATCCTGTTGAAGGACTGACAAGTCCGAAAGCTTGAAAATAAAAAGTTACACAAGAAACATAACCCTGGAAGCTTCATTTATTTTATAAAATATATTTATATATCTCATATTTAAAAATGTTTATTATAACCCCTAGAGTATATAACGGAAGGTCTCTGGAATAGCTTTCTCCCTTGTTCACTAACCCTAATATAGTGTAAAGTATTTACAAGCCATAACGTGATTAGAGGTCTGTAAGGTTAGGTTAGTTTAGGTTAGGTTCAGTAGGTTTAGTAAACTAGGGAGCTAGTTCCAAGACCTCCTATAAGTAACATTGGGTATAACATATTTTAGTGATAAAATAACCGTTAAAATGAAAAATATTTGGTAGAGACGAAACAAGATGTTTTCCTTAAGTTAAAAATAGATGCAGGAAAGGTCTTCATTTAAATGATAAAATTTTGGTTGGTTTTTATTTTTCTATTTCCAAAATATATTTTCTCTTCATCTCAATCATTTTATTGAAAAATATTTTAGAAAACATTCTGAATAAACTTCATTAAACGTTGTCAATTTCGGTCAAAGTTATATAATATTCCCATGCGACAATATTCATCATAAGCACTCACAAGCCTGAAAAAAAGTATTTTAAATCAAATGTCAATTAAAAGCACTTGCATATATATATATTTTTTTATTTTTATTTTTTAAATACTCATATCCTGGGTAGGAGCACATGTGCTTTTTTGATGGCTGAGCGCCATCTAGTGCAACAGAAATCAACTAGACATGTGCACTAAGTCAGGATATGCCTCTTTTATTTTTAATATCAACACCTGACCTTTTTATTATTTTATATTTCTATTGTTTTTTCATATATATATTAAAAATATGCATATATTGGATTTATAATTATTTTATTGTTCTATATTTCGAGGGGCAACTCGCCTCTCTTTATCGAGGATGTTTGTGTTTTTTACTAAGGTTTATATATGTATATATATAAAGTAAGCATATCCTGGCCACGAGCACATGTGATTTTTAGATGGCAGAGCACCATCTAGTGCAAAAGAAATCAACAAAACATTGATTTAGCCTGTTTCCTGATATTTGGGGCAACCCATTTTCTTGATAAATCAAGAAAAGCCATCCACGAACGCGTTTCGCGCTGTTGGCGCTCGTCAGCGTGGAGCAGGCTGTACCACTGCGACCAAAATTATTTTTAGTCTCAGAGGCTTCTTGAGAAACCAATAAATGGGTATATAAGAGCAAACTTGCTTAAATACGCTTAACATGTGAAAATATAATAGAAAAAAAAGAATAAAAAGGTCAGGTGTTGATCATAAAAATAAAGTAGACATAGCCTGACCACGAGTATATGTGTTTTTTAGATAGCAGAGCGCCATCTAATTTATTTTATTTATTCTCTATTGATATGATCAACACCTGATGGTTTTATTCTTTATTTTTTCTATTATTTTTTCACATGTTAAGCGTATTTAAGTAAGTTTGGCCATATATACCCACTTCTTGGTTTCTCAAGAAGCCTCTGGGACCAAAAATAATTTTGTCGCAGTGGTACAACCTGCTCCACGCTGACGAGCGCCAACAGCGCGAAACGCGTTCGTGGATGGCTTTTCTTGATTTATCAAAAAAATGGGTTAGCAAAATATCAGTGAACATGCTAAATCAATGTCTAGTTGATTTCTGTTCCACTAGATGGCGCTCTGCCATCTAAAAATCACATGTGCTCGTGGCCAGGATATGCCTACTTTATTTTTATGATCAACACCTGACCTTTTTATGCTTTTTTTTTTCTATTACACTAGTACACAAAATGAAAAATTATTTCTCCTCCTCAAATAAACAAAACATTTTCTGGGTTAACTTTTTGTGCTGATTAACGTGGTGTAAGTAACTTTTCAATTCGCTCAATTTCTCAAGTTATAGATATAATGCCTTTTACCCATGAGATATTCATCTATTGGAGGAAAGGTTATGACATTAAACTTAATACTATATAAATAAATGCGTCATAGATAGTGCAAATGAAGAAACATTATTATACATATATGCATGCGTATATATTTTACTTCAATAACTGCCCTTAGATATATATATTTATCAAACTACTTACTCTATATCCATATAAATTTTATTTAAAAATCTAAATTCTTTCCTTTTTTTTTCAAAATTATCAGGAGAATTGATTTTATAAATAAGATGTAAGGTCTTAACAAAGAGCTGTGTATGCGAAAAAACATTTTTATTGGTTTAATAAACATTATTTATAAAGATGCAGTAATATTTAGGAAGTAATAAACAATATATATTCATGGATTTAAAGATTTTTTCTGTGAAGTCTATTATATTTTGTTTGTTTGTCATCACGCATCAGATTCCAACAATAATCCGCCACCATATGTTGATTCCAAAGACCATTGTATCGTTGCTCAATGAGTTTTAATATCTTGGTGGAAACGTTCACCTTGTTCTTCGTTCTCTGCACCGAGATTATAAGGGAAAAAGTTTAAATGTGAATCCATAAAATGAAATTTTAGATTCGTTATGCACTCGAGCTTATGGAATTTGGAAATCATATTTTCTACGATTCTCGCATAATTCGGTAACTTATTATTGCCTAAAAAGTGTTGACAAGGTCGATGAGTGCAAGCCAAGCATTTTTCTCATCTTCTTTCAATGTTTCAATAAACTCTTTGTCATTTATTAGTTTACGAATTTGAGGTCCAATGAAAATACCTTCCGTTATCTTACAACAACTAATTCTTCGGAAATGTAGTCATTAAATATTTGACAGCATCACTATCTTTCTTTAAAGCCTTTACAAAATTTTTCATTTACCTTAATTTAATATGTAAAGTGGGAAGAAGCATTTTTAGTTTATGGACAAGCGGTTCATTTTCAACGTTTTGTTCACCTAAGCGAAACATACTGTCTTTCAGGCCATATTTTTTTGTATATAATGATTCCTTCTGTCTCTGCTGTCCCAATTGCAGAAAAAGCAAGGATACTTTGTGTTTCCTTTCTGCAAGCCCTGTAAAAATTCTTATGATTTTAAGATCACCGCAAACTTTCAAACAATGTTGGTATAATTCAACAATTCTAAGATTTTCTTAAGAGTCGAATTGGGGTTTCTTTCATTTGGGTTTGAATAGGCAACTGGTTTGGAAGGTAAAAACACTACCATAGTGCAGCAAACAAGCCTTCAAACTTTGTTTAGAGGAATCATTAAAGAGTCTTTTTTGATATAGGATCTTGAAACCGTTTTAAGAATCGGTATGGAATTCTCGAAGTCTTGAGGAATAGGTTGCCTTGCTGATTTTATATCAGGATAAAAGCTAGTTTGCTTATTTTTGCTATTAAGGCCTGTGATTTTTCAAACACAGAAATAACAATCGTCATGGGGATTTTTTTAGTTCTCACCAAACCATTGGTACACTAAAGGGCATACCTTTTTTATTTCCCCGATTTCCATTGCAAAAGCCCTTGATAGAACGTTCCGCACACACTATGGGGGCACCATCACTTGCCTTGATCACCTAAGGCCAACACCAAAATATTCTTTATAGCATTCTTTTATCTTTGAGGTGATATGTTTCCTCTGTTTGGGAATAGTAAATTTTCCACAAATGTAGCAGAACATTTCTGGATTAGCTTTGCATTTACGCGGCATTATTTATATATTTAAAAATATCTATGAAAATAAATGTATTGTGTTGAACATTTTCTTGATATAAAATTGCAATGGCATGCATTTCATCTAAATGATGATTAAATTTTATGCTTGCAAAATCAATATCTTCAAAATATTTTGATGACAGCGATAACATCAGCTTCTTTAAAAAAATAAAACATTTTCAAATATTTTTTTTAAAAATAGAGCTAATTTTGAAATATGAAGGTTATATTCATGATATACGGGTTGGAATTTACTAGAAAGAACTTTCAAATATTGAGAAGGAAAAAGTGTGTGTACTAGTGTTATTTTTTCACATATAAATATTTCGAACATTTCTGCCCTTTTACAGGAGTAAAAATGAAAGAATTTTACTCCTGATGAAGGACAGAAATGCTCAAAATCTCGGCTAAATAGAATTCCTTACAAGAAACTATTCGCATCACAATTCTCAATATTTGAAAGTTATTTCTAGTTTCATTCATATTTCAAAATTAGCTCAATTTTTTTAAAAAATATTTGAAAATGTTCAATTTTTTAAAGAAGCTGATGTCATTCTGTCATCAAGATTACAGAGTCAACAACGGTTTAATAGCTTTAGACCCTAGTGATTTAATTTCAAGTAAGGACACATATATAAAATTTAATTTCCTTTGTAAATATATTTTGAATTTTATTAAGAAAAATGGTCTTTGATGTAACGATCTCAAGGAAATATTGGACATACCTTGTGGTTGTAAACAATATATAGGTGTATTGCGTGTATAGTGTGTGTATATATGTATATATTTTTAAATTTAATGATGTAACTGTAAATAAAATTCAAAGAATATCTCTATATGTAAATAATATTTATGAATCTTTCTAAGTCGCTTTCTGTGTATCTTTCCATGTTGAATATTTTCTTTGTTATATTTGTATGTACATTTAGCGCAAGTGTCCCTAGAGGGACATAGCGTTTTGAATTGAAATAAATAAATAAAATCACAATTTTATGCTTTAATTTATATTAATTCTTTGTATATATAATTATATAATAATAATATAAATATGTGAAAAATAATTTACAAAAAAATATTTTTTTATTATCCCATTGTACAAGGTCATTGAACTAAATTTATAGATCGAATTCACAATCTTGGTAGGGGAATTTTAAAAAAATAAAAATAAGAAGAAAGTCAGATTTTTGGTATTATAATTTTAAAAAAGGCATATCTTGACAACGCCTCATAAGAGCTTTATAGATGACAGAGCGCCATCTAGTAGAACAGAAATCAACTAAAACAGGCTAAATCAACGTTTAAGTTTATTTATGTTCCACTAGATGTCGCTCGCCATCTAAAAAGCTCATCTGAGCGGTGTCAGGATATGCCTTTTTTGATTTTAAATGTATAAATATATATATCTATACCACACACACACACAAAGAGAAGCACCTCTCTCTTTTAACATGCTTTAATTTTACGCATTTTAAAATGTCCTCTTTTAGTACATGAATACCATCCTCCCCCAGCATTATGTTTTAATGAATTATTATATAGATATGGTTAGCATTTTTGGGAAATAAAACGCAAAAAGAAAAAATAGAACCAATATATATTTAAAGTGTTATTTTTTAACAAGATTTAAAATAAATTTTACATAAATAAATATACAATAAATTTTATTTTTTTCCCCTCCATCTATATACGAGGTGTGTTCAAAAAGTATCGCGAATTTTGAATTTTCGCGGGTTACGTATATTCGAATTTCGATCTTTTTGTGGCTTTATGTTGGTACTCATGTCTCTCACTTATGCCGACAAGCTCGACCATTTTGAATGTTCACTTAATTGTTTACAGCTGCTTTGCTTGCAGGTGTTTTGGATCGTCTTCGATTTTTACCTATTAAAAAATAATGGATCAAAGAACCTGTATCAAATTTTGTGTGAAAAAACGAAATTAAGTGCCCGGATGCATTCCGAATGTTGACTGGGGCATACGGAGAAGCTACCTTGGACCGAAGCAACGTCTATCGGTGGTACAAAATGTTCTCAGAAGGCCGAGAAGATGTGAACGACGAAGAGCGTGCCGGACGCCCGAGCACTTCAACAACAGACGAAAAAATTAATGAAGTGGAGAAAATGATATTGGCCAATCGTCGAATCACCGTTAGAGAAGTTGCTGAGAACCTAAACATATCGATTGGCTCGTGCCATTCGATTTTTATCAATGATTTGGGCATGAGACGGGTCGCCGCGAAATTCGTACCAAAATTGCTCAATTGCGACCAAAAACAGCATCGCATGAACATTGCTAATGAGATGTTGGACTCTGTCCGCGACGACCCAAATTTGCTCCAGAAGCTCATAACTGGTGACGAAGCATGGGTTTGTGGTTATGACGTGGAAACCAAAGCTCAATCATCTCAATGGAAGCTGCCGCACGAACCAAGACCGAAAAAAGCGCGCCTAGTTCGGTCGAATGTGAAAGTTTTGCTGACAGTTTTCTTCGATTGCAGGGGCGTGGTGCATCATGAGTTCTTGCCACAGGGTAGAACGGTCAATAAGGAATATTACCTGCAAGTTATGCGCAATTTGCGCGAAGCAATCCGCCAAAAACTCCCGGATTTGTGGAAGAACATAAATTGGCTTTTGCACCACGATAACGCCTCTGCTCACACATCGTTGCTTGTGCGCGACCTTTGGCCAAAAACAACACACTAATGATGCCGCAGCCACCGTATTCCCCAGATCTGGCCCCCTGTGACTTTTTCTTGTTCCCTAAACTGAAGAGGCCCATGAAAGGACGACGTTATGCTACGCTTGACGAGATAAAGACGGCATCGAAGGAGAGCTGAAAAAGATTTAAAAAAAAAAAAAAAAGATTTTTTGAAGTGCTTCGAAGATTGGAAAAACCGTTGGCACAAGTGTATAATATCTCATGGGATTACTTTGAAGGGGACAAAATAGGTATTCATGAATAAATAAATAATTTTTGAAAAAAACAAAAGTCGTGATACTTTTTGAACACACCTCGTACAGTAAAATTAGACTCTAACTACCTACAATGATTATTATGGTCCGTACCCCGTTAACTTGGGATATACACCACCACTTTCATATATTGTTATGTGCCTTAAACTGGCTTTAAAATCTATCGTTTACTCACAATATATTATAGTAACTGTATTTACTCATCAACAAATATACAAGATATATATGGTGATAGGTAATAACAGCCATTAAGTATACATATACAATATAATATATAGTGAGTATATAGACGTAAAGCCAGTTTAAGGTACTTATTATTTACTAGACGAATGGCCCGGGCAACGCCCGGGTTTTACCCGAGTGCGTTTATATTTTAAAAAACGTTTTAATTCAAATACTATTCGTTACAATTATAAATTGGCGCCATGGATGTCACTCTTGTGAAACGTCCCGTTCCAAAACTGTGTGTTTTTTAAAATGTTTCAATTAAAATACTAGTCGTTACAATTATAAATTGGCGCCGTGGATGTCTCTCTTGTGAAACGTCCCGCCCAAACTGTGTGGTTCTTGAAAATATAAAAATAATAAAGATTTCATCATGTCGATTTTTTTTTTGCATTTCACCTACTAAATCGATAGAGATAATTACATTTGCAACATGAACTTAGGTATATTGACTAAATAGAAAAATGCATATCAATAAAGATCATTTTTTAAAGGCACCATATCGTTTTTTTTTTCAATAAAATCGAAACAAAAAAAAAATTCACAAAAAAAATGACCCAATAACTTTCCGCCAAGGTTCTAAATGGTCACACGGCCAGTGAATATATAAGTAAATAGATAAATATATAGATATATATTCTAAACTGCGGTAAAAGTTTTTTGAATGAACCCATATCATAAATATGCAATGAAAAATAACAATTAAAAATTACTAAAGCAATTTTTTTAATTAAGATGTTTGCATTGCAGACGAATAGGATGTTTTGTTAGTAGAAAATTAAAAGGAAAAATTTAATTTTACAGAATGTTCTTATAGACAATATTTTTTGTGAATACTTTGTCACTGTCCGGCAAAAAGGGCGTCCTTGAGATGGTGTATAGATGACTTGGACTTTAACTCCTGTTTTGTTTTTATACAACTTTATACAAAATTATTTTTATTCAAAAATTAGTGCTTTATAATGGTTATCTCCTTGATGTTACCAATTTAAAAAGTTTATTTTCTAATTTTTAATTGTATAAGAAAACATATTTTCATGTAAGTATTGTACCTTATATAAAAACAGATTAAATAATTGTGCAAAACGGTATAATATATATAATAACTTTATGAACGGAAAAATATGTCCAAGGTAGCCTAGTGGTCATGGCATCTGCCCGGTAAGCGGAAGGTCGTGGGTTCGATTCCCTTGACACTTTTTTTATTTTATCCATTCTCACCAAAATCTATCCGTGAACATCACATAGACAGAATAAGGCATTATATAAGTAGATATAAAATATATTTTTATCTCTCATATTGTGAAAAAATGTTATTACAACCTCTATAGTGAATATTTGGAAGGTCCTCGGGAATATATATCTCTCTCTTGTTTACTAACCTTAATATAGTGTAACGTATTTACAAGCCACAAACGTGATTAGAGGTCTGTATGGTTAGGTTAGGTTAGGTTAGGTTCAGTTAGTTTAGTAAACTAGGGAGCTAGTTCCAAGACCTCCTATAAGTAACATTGGGTATAACATATTTTAGTGATAAAAACACCGGTAAAATAAAAAATATTTGGTAAAGACGAAACAATATGTTTCCTTAAGCTAAAAATAGATACAGGAAAGGTCTTCATTTAATGATAAAATTTTGGTTGGTTTTTTATTTTTCTATTTCCAAAATATATTTTCTCTTCATCTCAATCATTTTATTGAAAAATATTTTAGAAAACATTCTGAATAAACTTCATTAAACGTTGTCAATTTCGGTCAAAGTTATATAATATTCCCATGCGACAATATTCATCATAAGCACTCACAAGCCTGAAAAAAAGTATTTTAAATCAAATGTCAATTAAAAAGCGCTTGCATATATATATATTTATTTTTTATTTTTTAAATACTCATATCCTGGGTAGGAGCACATGTGCTTTTTGATGGCTGAGCGCCATCTAGTGCAACAGAAATCAACTAGACATGTGCGCTTGGTCAGGATATGCCTCTTTTATTTTTAATATCAACACCTGACCTTTTTATTTATTTTATATTTCTATTGTTTTTTCATATATATTAAAAATATGCATATATTGTATTTATAATTATTTTATTGTTCTAATATTTCGAGGGGCAACTCGCCTCTCTTTAACGAGGATGTTTGTGTTTTTTACTAAGGTTTATATATGTAATATGTAATATATCCAAAGTTATTACACTGCAATATTTGATGTATTACACTGTTGTAGAATCCTGTCGACTTAACCGTTCTGTGACAATATCGTTGCGGAATTTCTTGTTGTTCGATTTGAATGGTGAGGATTGGTTGAAACGCAGTCGTTTGAGTGGCAAGTGAAGCATACAGTTAGGATAATCAGGACACGTGATGGGGTTTGAAAATAAAAGGCAACTGGGTTGGAGGAAAGAAAGCTTGAGAAGGCGGAGCGAGTTTTGATTGTTAATTATCTGATCACATGTGGTGATTGTACTTAGCTATGAGCTGAGCGGAGGGAGAGAGGTCCAGAGCCGATGTCACCTTATTGGGAGCCAAAGCACTACTAACAATTCTTGCTTTTCGATTTAACACCACGAGTTGTCTTCTTTCCCATTGGTCGAAGGATGGAACGTGCCCGTTTTTCTATTGGTTGACCTACTTAGTTGTTGCTTCCTAATTGGACCGGCGGCTTTCTTTGGTGTTAGTTACGCCCGGCCTGGTCAGGAAGTATCGGGTGTGTTCGACTCTATTTACTTCGCGTTATCAAATACCACCGGTCCTGTCCGGAAATATTGGGCGTCTCTCTACTAATATATCTTCTGCGGATACTAGATACGTCCGGGCTTGCCAGGAAGTATTGACTGTACAAGTTATTTATACTTGTGCCCGCTTTTAGCCTGCTTCCTATGTCTTGTTGCCACTTTCTTTCCTCCAGTTACCTTATTCTTTATTAAATCTTTGAAAATCATACATTGTACATGCATAGTGGGTCGGGGGTGCATACAATTATATACAAATTATGACAGATGCGCCCCCCTACATGTGAAGAATTCAAGAAGGGGTTAGCCTGAGAGAATTCTGTAAAGTAAAAAATAATTTTGTGGGAAAATTAGTTGTGGGTATTGAGAGTCTATATACAAGCATTGGTGGCGATATAAGAAGTAAAATAGAATGGTGTTGATGATATAGGTTGAGTATAATTAATAGAAATCAAAAAAATTTTTTAATTTTAAGAAATCAAAATGAATGTTATGGTACATAGTGGATTTAAAAAAAGAAAATGCGCCTAACTAATTTCTACTCGAAATTGGAAAAAAATCGAGGGAGTTCTATTAGGGCTTTTGAGAAATCAAAAATAATATAAAAATAAAAAGTTGGTACGAAATCAAAGTAAATGCTGGTTGCATGGTGAGGAAAAAAAATGCTTTGTTGGCATGGTGAAAAAGAAAGTGCTTGTTGCATGGTAAAAAAGAAATGCCTAATTATATTTTACTCGAAATTGGGAATGGAAATCGAAGGAGTACTATTAGGTCTTTTGAGAAATCAAAATAAAAATAAAAAGTTGGGAGAAATCAAAGTGAATGCTTGATGCATGGTGAAAAAAAAAAGGAAAAAAATGCCTAACCATATTCTTGCTCGAAATTGGGCATGGAAATCGAGGGATTTTTATTAGGTCTTTTGAGAAATCAAAAAATAAAATTAAAAGGTTGGAAGAAATCAAAGTAAATGCTTGGTTGCATGGTGGGAAAAAAAAATGTTTTGTTGCATGGTGGAAAAAAAAAGGAAAGAGAGAATGTTTTTGTAAATCAAAATAAAATATAATATCTAATTTTAAAAAGAAAACCAATGAGTTCTCGTTGATTGGAAACTATGATAACATAACTAAGTGGTAAATATATGATAATTAATGATTAAAAGTGATAATAAGTTGAATAAATTGCTAAATTGATTAAATATTTAAATTTTAATTGAGAGAAAATAATAAAAATGATTAATATGAACAATAAGGTGTATTGGTTTGAACCCATTTGTATCTACATGCCCTGATCTAAATGTTTTAATTGCTCAATTATGCCCTATAAATTTTTTGTCTTTGTGTGTGTTGTGAAAAATGTTAGAAGTCTGTAAAGTATTTGATTTGTTATAATAGGGATGGGAATTCATTTAGAATGTTTGTGTGTCGTCTTGTGGGTGTGAAATTGGAGATCGGAAACGAGGCGCTCCTTTCTGTTTGCATAGGCCGAATTTATCGCCGCGGAACTACGCTTCCTGTCGCGGCGTCTCAAAATTCTCACTTCCTGCCGTCTAATTTATTTTGAGTGCGGACTTGCATCTTGTTTTTGGAGTGTGACTTCTCCGACATTGGTTGGTCATCCTTCAGTTACTTCTTTCTCTTCGGAGTTTATTTAGATTTTCTGTAAAAATGGTTCCTAAAATTATGAGAAATTTTATAAATGCTTGTCCAAAATTAAAAACTGCCTCTTGTAGTTCGAAAATTTTATGAGCGGCCATGGTATAGATAAACAAATAATTAATGAATAAAATTGGGATACATTTGTATGGTAGAACTAACAAACAAAGGGTGAAAATCAGATGAAAGATAGGGTATTGCCCCATGTTCTTCCATATTTTTGTAAATGGGGACTCTGAAATATTTGCTTGAACCTTATTAATTGTAGAAATCAAATGATTGGTAGGTTCGCAGTTCTCCTGTTTGATCGTCAATGGTTTTATTAGAGATATGTCGGCGGTAATTGGTTTAAGTTGAGATGTGTGATCGTTCTCTGACGTGGGTGGTGTAATTTTGGCATTGTTTGTGTTGTGTGTACGCTGTGCTTTATGTACGAATTTTGTTTTGCTTTGGGGCCTGTGTCGGTATTTTTACGTGAAGGTTGGTCGGATTCATCGATTCCTCTAGCGAATCGGCAGGTGGGGGCAGGTTTTTACCTGTTTTGCGATGTCTTGTGTCATGTTCTGCCATAATATTGTGACGGAGATGAGTCTCGTCATCTTGGAGGATGTTTGGATGGTGGTGTTGTGTGTGTACGGACTTAAGAAGTCTGGCTGTAAGTGAACTTGGGACTATAGTTTTAAGTACTCCTTTTCGGGAGACGGTGCGCAGTTTCATTGTGATCCATAGTCACGCGAGATTTTCCCGGTGGAGAAGACTGTTGGCTCTTTATGAGTGGCGCATCTAGAAAGCCACAAAATGGGATACGAGTTACAACGCCCGTTTCATATTGTTGTACTCCATTTATGCTACGGACCTCATATTCGTATCTTGACAATCTTAACCTCCATCGAAACAATCTGCCTGACGGGGCTTTGATCTCTTTCAACCACTGCAATGCAGGATGGTCAGAAAGTATTGTAAACTTTCTGCCCATTAGACAGGCGCGGAAGTTATCCACACTTTCCACAATGGCTAGGCATTGTAGTTCCAAGTCTGAATAATTTCGCTCGTGACCACGCAGAGAGCGGCTGAAATGTTGAACTGGGTATGTCTTCCCATCAGGGTAGACTTGTTTAAGAATGCCTGCAATGCCGAATGTTGAGGTGTTACAGTACACCTGGCATGGCAGACCTTCTTGGTAAAGGTATAATGTGGGGTATGTGGTAAGGCTTTCTTTCAGGTTAGTGAACGCTTTCTGCATTCGTCACTCCAGACCCACATGACATCCTTTTTTAGAAGGTTGACAAGTGGCGTCCGCAAGCGGGCGTGGTCCGGAATGAACTCTTTATAGGCGTTCACAGCTTTTAGGAAAGATCGCAATGTTTTCGATTGTGTGGTTGTTTGGTGGCGTGAATTTTTTCTATGTTTTGTGTAGACGGGATGATTGTATTATTCTTAACGGTTGTGCATGCGCTTGTTGGTTGTTGTTGTCTTTTGGCGCGCGTGTTGCGTTTGTTGTGCGGATTGTGCGTGTTTGTTGCGTGGTGACGTATGGGTGCGTGTATGTTGTGAGGTACATTTGCGTGGTTATGGTGTGGCGACGTATGGTCATGTATGGATTTTGTGTGGTAAATGGGTGAGCGGTGTCGGTGTACGGACACTTTTTTGGGCATTATTGGAATTGTAGGTTGAAGTCGTGGTGGCTTTATATGTTGTGGGCATGAAAAGTTGCGTGGTGTGAGATTAGAATGGTGGCATGTAAATATTTGGGGTTTGGGCAATGAATGCAGGCAAGGGTTTCCATGTGTGAAAGCTTTGTGTGCTGTACGAGCCCTTTGGGACAGGTTTTGGTCTAGCCCGTGCTTGCATTCATTTGGTACATGTTTAGATACATGGTTAAAGGGGTAGGTAGGGTTAGATAAGAGTTCAAAGTCAATTCTTGACGCCATAGGGGGGGGTGCCTACCTTAGTCTCGAAAGGGCTGCTCGGTTGGGGTGTCTCTGGCTTGACTTGGTTGTTGTGGAATCGGGACTGGTGATTTTGGGACCGTTTGACTGTCCGAACTTTTTCGTGGGTCGCCGGGACTGGTCGATGTCGGCATTCGCTGTGCCAGTGCCTCGCGCCGCAGAACTTGCAGTTGGACGGCGGAAGAGGTGCATTCCATGCACCTGGGCGTCGGGGTGTGCTGTGATACGGGACCCGACATTGTGGGTGGTTGATCTTCTCTGAGTCGCGTTGTCGGTACACTGGGGCCCGTGGATCCGCTGTACCAGTCGGAACCACTCTCCTAGGTTCTCGGGAGGCACTACGCGGACTAGGCGCTGGTCGTTGAATGGCAGTCCTTCTGTCAGCGTCTCGAGAATCACCTCCTGTGGAAGTCCTAGTTGCAATCCCATTGCGGTTTTCTCCCGGTAGTAGGTCTCTAGGTTGGCTTGGCCAGTAAGCTTCATGGCGAAATATTTCGCAAAGGATGCTTCGCTTGACTCAGGATAGAGATCTAGGAGGATTTGCCTCACCTGGAAATAGCTCCGGTCGGCCATCCGCAGTTTCCTGAAGAGCTCCAGGGGTTGTCGCACCAGATAGTTTGGCAGGCGGAGTAATTTTTCTTGTTCTCCCATGGATGCGTCTTCCATTTTTCGGTCGAATGCTTGGAAAAACTGTGTCGCGTTGTATGTGCCATCGAAAGGCGGGATTGTCGCCTCAGCTCCATCAGAAATCTTTACTCGGGTCAGGAGCGCCGATAGCAGGGTGACGGCGTCCGCTAGGGGCGCAGTTGTCTCGCCCGTCTCTCTTACTTCTTGCCTTCTTTCCGTTGTTTCCGTCGGGCCGTCCGACTTTACGCCTATGGGATCCTGATTAAGCTCCATAATATCTTTATCCTGTCGACTTATTGTAATATATCCAAAGTTATTACACTGCAATATTTGATGTATTACACTGTTGTAGAATCCTGTCGACTTAACCGTTCTGTGACAATATCGTTGCGGAATTTCTTGTTGTTCGATTTGAATGGTGAGGATTGGTTGAAACGCAGTCGTTTGAGTGGAAGTGAAAGCATACAGTTAGGAATAATCAGGACACGTGATGGGTTTGAAAATAAAAGGCAACTGGGTTGGAGGAAAGAAAGCTTGAGAAGGCGGAGCGAGTTTTGATTGTTAATTATCTGATCACATGGTGGTGATTGTACTTAGCTATGAGCTGAGCGGAAGGAGAGAGGTCCAGAGCCGATGTCACCTTATTGGGAGCCAAAGCACTACTAACAATTCTTGCTTTTCGATTTAACACCACGAGTTGTCTTCTTTCCCATTGGTCGAAGGATGGAACGTGCCCGTTTTTCTATTGGTTGACCTACTTAGTTGTTGCTTCCTAATTGGAACGGCGGCTTCTTTGGTGTTAGTTACGCCCGGCCTGGTCAGGAAGTATCGGGTGTAGTTCGACTCTATTTACTTCCGCGTTATCAAAGATACGTCCGGTCCTGTCCGGAAATATTGGGCGTCTCTCTACTAATATAACTTCTGCGGATACTAGATACGTCCGGGCTTGCCAGGAAGTATTGACTGTACAAGTTATTTATACTTGTGCCCGCTTTTAGCCTGCTTCCTATGTCTTGTTGCACTTTCTTTCTCCAGTTACCTTATTCTTTATTAACTCTTTGAAAATCATACATTGTAATGCATAGTGGGTCGGGGGTGCATACAATTATTACATAATTATGACATATATATAAAGTAAGCATATCCTGGCCAAGAGCACATGTGATTTTTAGATGGCAGAGCACCATCTAGTGCAAAAGAAATCAACAAAACATTGATTTAGCCTGTTTCCTGATATTTGGGCAACCCATTTTCTTGATAAATCAAGAAAAGCCATCCACGAACGCGTTTCGCGCTGTTGGCGCTCGTCAGCGTGGAGCAGGCTGTACCACTGCGACCAAAATTATTTTTAGTCTCAGAGGCTTCTTGAGAAACCAATAAATGGGTATATAAGAGCAAACTTGCTTAAATACGCTTAACATGTGAAAAAATAATAGAAAAAAAAAAGAATAAAAAGGTCAGGTGTTGATCATAAAATAAAGTAGACATAGCCTGACCACGAGTACATGTGTTTTTTAGATAGCAGAGCGCCATCTAATTTATTTTATTTATTCTCTATAGATATGATCAACACCTGATAGTTTTATTCTTTAATTTTTCTATTATTTTTTCACATGTTGAGCGTATTTAAGTAAGTTTGGCCATATATACCCACTTCTTGGTTTCTCAAGAAGCCTCTGGGACCAAAAATATTTTGGTCGCAGTGGTACAACCTGCTCCACGCTGACGAGCGCCAACAACGCGAAACGCGTTCGTGGATGGCTTTTCTTGATTTATCAAAAAATTGGGTTAGCGAAATATCAGTGAACATGCTAAATCAATGTTTAGTTGATTTCTGTTCCACTAGATGGCGCTCTGCCATCTAAAAATCACATGTGCTCGTGGCCAGGATATGCCTACTTTATTTTTGATCAACACCTGACCTTTTTATGCTTTTTTTTTCTATTACACTAGTACACAAAATGAAAAATAATTTCTCCTCCTCAAATAAACAAAACATTTTCTGGTTAACTTTTTGTGCTGATTAACGTGGTATCAACGTTTCTTTTCTATGTTCTCAATTTCTCAAGTTATGGATATAATGCATTTTACCTATGATATTCATCTATTGGAGGAAAGGTTATGACATTAAACTTAATACTATATAAATAAATGCGTCAAAGATAGTGCAAATGAAGAAACAATATTATACATATATGTATGTTTATATATTTTACTTCAATAACTGCCCTTAGATATATATATATTTATCAAACTACTTACTCTATATCCATATCAATTTTATTTAAAAATCTAAATTCTTTCCTTTTTTTTTCAAAATTATCAGGAGAATTGTTTTTATTAATAAGATATAAGGTCTTAACAAAGAGCTGTGTATGCGAAAAAACATTTTATTTGGTTTAATAAACATTATTTATAAAGATGCAGTAATATTTAGGAAGTAATAAACAATATATATTCATGGATTTAAAGATTATTTTCTGTTAAGTCTATTAGATTTGTTTGTTTGTCATCACGCATCAGATTCCAACAATAATCCGCCACCATATGTTGATTCCAAAGACCATTGTATCGTTGCTCAATGATATTAATATCTTGGTGGAAGCGTACACCTTGTTCTTAGCTCTCTGCACCGAGATTATCAGGGAAATAGTTTAAATGTGAATCCATAAAATGAATTTTTAGATTCGTTATGCACTCGAGCTTATGGAATTTGGAAATCATATTTTCTACGATTCTCGCATAATTCGGTAACCTATTATTGCCTAAAAAGTGTTTGACTACGTCGATGAGTGCAAGCCAAGCATTTTTCTCATCTTCTTTCAATGTTGCAATAAACCCTTTGTCATTTATTAGTTTACGAATTTGAGGTCCAATGAAAATACCTTCCGTTATCTACAACAACTAATCTTCGGAAATGTAGTCATTAAATATTTGACAGCAATACTATCTTTCTTTAAAGCCTTTACAAAATTTTTCATTTACCTTAATTTGATATGTAAAGGGGAAGAAGCATTTTTAGTTTATGGACAAGCGGTTCATTTTCAACGTTTTGTTCACCTAGGCGAAACATACTTCTTTCAGGCCATATTTTTTTTTTGTATATAATGATTCCTTCTGTCTCTGCTGTCCCAATTGCAGAAAAAGCAAGGATACTTTGTGTTTCCTTTCTGCAAGCCCTGTAAAATTCCTATAATTTTAAGATCACCGCAAACTTTCAAACAATGTTGGTATAATTCAACAATTCTAAGATTTTCTTAAGAGTCTAATTGGTTTTTCTTTCATTTGGGTTGAATAGGCAACTGGTTTGGAAGGTAATACACTACCATAGTGCAGCAAACAAGCTTTCAAACTTTGTTTAGAGGAATCATTAAAGAGTCTTTTTTTTCATATAGGATTCTTGAACCGTTTTAGGAATCGGTATGGAATTCTCGAGATCTTGAGGAATAGGTTGCCTAGCTGATTGTTTATCAGGATAAAAGTTAGTTTGCTTATTTTTGCTATTAAGGTCTGTGATTTTTCAGACACAGAAATAACAATCGTCATGGGGATTTTTTAGTTCTCACCAAACCATTGGTAAACTAAAGGGCATACCTTTTTATTTCCCCGATTTCCATTGCAAAAGCCCTTGATAGCACGTTCCGCACACACTATGGGGGCACCATCACTTGTCTTGATCACCTAAGGCCACACCAAAATATTCTTTATAGCATTCTTTTATCTTTGAGGTGATATGTTTCCTCTGTTTGGGAATTGTAAATTTTCCACAAATGTAGCAGAACATTCTGGATTAGCTCTGCATTTACGCGGCATTATTTATATATTTAAAAATATTTATCAAAATAAATGTATTGTTAAACATTTTCTTGATAGAAAAATTGCAATGGTACGCATTTCATCTAAATGATGATTAAAATTTATGCTTGCAAAGTCAATATCTTCAAAATATTTGATGACAGCGATGACATCAGCTTCTTTAAAAAAATAAACATTTTCAAATATTTTTTTAAAAATAGAGCTAATTTTGAAATATGAAGGTTATATTCATGATCTACGGGTTGGAATTTTACTAGAAAGAACATTCAAATATTGAGAAGGAAAAAGTGTGTGTACTAGTGTTATTTTTCACATATAAATATTTCGAACATTTCTGCCCTTCTACAGGAGTAAAAATGAAAGAATTTTACTCCTGATGAAGGACAGAAATGCTCAAAATCTCGGCTAAATTATTTACAAGAAACTATTCGCATCACAATTCTCAATATTTGAAAGTTCTTTCTAGTAAATTCCAACCCGTAGATCATGAATATAACCTTCATATTTCAAAATTAGCTCAAATTTTTAAAAATATTTGAAAATTTTTAATTTTTTAAAGAAGCTGATGTCATCGCTGTCATCAAGATTACAGAGTCAACAACGGTTTATAGCTTTAGACCCTAGTGATTTAATTTCAAGTAAGGACACATATATAAAATTTAATTTCCTTTGTAAATATATTTTGGATTTTATTAAGAAAAATGGTCTTTGATGTAATGATCTCAAGGAAATATTGGACATATCTTGTGGTTGTAAACAATAATAGGTGTATGCGTGTATATGTGTATATATAGAATATCTCTATATGTAAATAATATTTATGAATCTTTCTAAGTCGCTTTCATTGTATCTTTCCATGTTGAATATTTTCTTTGTTATATTTGTATGTACATTTAGCGCAAGTGTCCCTAGGGGGACATAGCGTTTTGAATTGAAATAAATAAATTTAAAAAATCACAATTTTATGCTTTAATTTATATTAATTCTTTGTATATATAATTATATAATAATAATATAAATATGTGAAAAATAATTTACAAAAAAATATTTTTTTATTATCTCATTGTACAAGGTCATTGAAACCAAATTTAAAGATCGAATTCACAATCTTGGTAGGGAATTTTAAAAAATAAAATAAGAAGAAAGTCAGATTTTGGTATTATAATTTTAAAAAGGCATATCTTGACAACGCTCATAAGAGCTTTTATAAATGACAGAGAGCGCCATCTAGTAGAACAAAATCAACTAAAACAGGCTAAATCAACTGTTTAGTTTATTTATGTTCCACTAGATGGCGCTCTGCCATCTAAAAAGCTCATCTGAGCGTGGTCAGGATATGCCTTTTTGATTTTAATGTATAAATATATATATGTACCACACACACACAAAAGAAGCACCTCTCTCCTTTTAACATGCTTTAATTTTACGCATTTTAAAATGTCTCTTTTAGTACATGAATACCACCTCCTCCGCAGCATTATGTTAAATGAATATATATAGAAAATAAATGTATATAATCTTTATTATATAGATATGGTTAGCATTTTTGGGAAATAAAATGCAAAAATAAAAAATAGAACCAATATATATTTAAAGTGTTATTTTTTTAAACAAGATTTAAAATAAATTTTACATAAAAAATATACAATAACTTTTATTTTTTCCCCTCCATCTATATACGAGGTGTGTTCAAAAAGTATCGCGAATTTTGAATTTTCGCGGGTTACGTATATTCGAATTTTGATCTTTTTGTGGCTTTATTTGGTACTCATGTCTCTCACTTATGCCGACAAGCTCGGCCATTTTGAATGTTCACTTAATTGTTGACAGCTGCTTTGCTTGCAGGTGTTTTGGATCGTCTTCGATTTTTACCTATTAAATAAAATGGATCAAAGAACCTGTATCAAATTTTTGTGAAAAACGAAATTAAGTGCCCGGATGCATTCCGAATGTTGACTGTGGCATACGGAGAAGCTACTTGGACCGAAGCAACGTTTATCGGTGGTACAAAATGTTCTCAGAAGGCCGAGAAGATGTGAACGACGAAGAGCGTGCCGGACGCCCGAGCACTTCAACACAGACGAAAAAATTAATGAAGTGGAGAAAATGATATTGGCCAATCGTCGAATCACCGTTAGAGAAGTTGCTGGGGACCTAAACATATCGATTGGCTCGTGCCATTCGATTTTTATCAATGATTTGGGCATGAGACGGGTCGCCGCGAAATTCGTACCAAAATTGCTCAATTGCGACCAAAAACAGCATCGCATGAACATTGCTAATGAGATGTTGGACTCTGTCCGCGACGACCCAAATTTGCTCCAGAAGCTCATAACTGGTGACGAAGCGTGGGTTTATGATTATGACGTGGAAACCAAAGCTCAATCATCTCAATGGAAGCTGCCGCACGAACCAAGACCGAAAAAAGCGCGCCAAGTTCGGTCGAATGTGAAAGTTTTGCTGACAGTTTTCTTCGATTGCAGGGCGTGGTGCATCATGACTTCTTGCTACAGGGTAGAACGGTCAATAAGGAATATTACCTGCAAGTTATGCGCAATTTGCGCGAAGCAATCCGCCAGAAACGCCCGGATTTGTGGAAGAACAAAAATTGGCTTTTGCACCACGATAACGCCCCTGCTCACACATCGTTGCTTGTGCGCGACTTTTTGGCCAAAAACAACACACTAATGATGCCGCACCACCGTATTCCCCAGAATATGGCCCCCTGTGACTTTTTCTTGTTCCCTAAAACTGAAGAGGCCCATGAAAGGACGACGTTACGCTACGCTTGACGAGATAAAGACGGCATCGAAGGAGGAGCTGAAAAAGATTTAAAAAAAAACAAATGGTTGCCTGTAAAGTCGGTTTTACGGGCGAAGATTTTACGTGACAACGGTAGAATATTTATTGATATGAATATAATTAAATTGCACAATAGGAACAAGGAATGAATGAAAATAAGAATTGCACAAATTTAACTATAGAAATATATTTTGTTTACTAAAAAATTGTACATGTAAACTTAAACTTAACTAATTCCTATTTGAGTGATTTTGTTGAGGATAGGACGATGATAGGAGAAATATGAAATGAAAGGAAGTTTTTCTGCTGTAATGTGTCTTGCGAAAGTCAAGTCGATAGTTTGTTCCTTTTAACGTAGTTGACTTAGAAACGTTTGATACGCAATCAAGATTATACGTATTTTTCATGAAATTAAAAACGAGTTGTCAGGCTTTACGTCTTTGTTAAAATCACCACACAGATGAATCGGTATACTAGAATCATCGGTATACTTGAAATTAAATAAAATTTGTAATTGTAAATGATGAAGTTGAAAATTAAAACATTTACTTATATTAGATGTTAAAATTCTTCTCAACACAGTTTAAATAAAGTTTTCTTATATCTGCCACTTTTTCTTAATATTTGTAATTTTAAATAATCAATTCGAAAATCAAAACATTTATTCAGATCGAAGGTTCAAATTTTTGATAAATAAATTTGAAACTATTTAAAAATTTGTAAAATAATAATTAATTAATTAATTAATTTTAAACTAATAATTTACTTAACACTATCAACATTTATCAATAGTATGACATAACCTATAAACTCAGTTTCTCAACTTTTGTGTCAAATCTAACAATTAATCAATCAATCATAGTTTACGATAATGAAATATCAGTGTACAATTATTTACCTTTATTGTTGTAGTTGTTGTAAATGACGAATCTAAGCACTCCACATTTTCACTAAAGACACAGCTGACGATACTTTAACCACACGTGTGAACTTGTATTATGACGCTTTCTTGTTTTTCCAACGCCAAGAACGTTCGAGAAAGACAAAGACAGAGACAAGCATGCGCCGATTCAATGCGCCTAATTCTCTAGCGCTGCGCGCGCAGCTGCGCGCGCAGCACTCTCGTTCGGTGACTCATCGTAACGTTACCGGGCGTTACACTTTTTCATAAGTGACTCCCAGCCGCAACCTAATTTAAGACGTTGTCACGTCAAAAAAAAGATTTTTTGAAGTGCTTCGAAGAATGGAAAAACCGTTGGCACAAGTGTATAATATCTCATGGGGATTACTTTGAAGGGGACAAAATAGGTATTCATGAATAAATAAATAATTTTTGAAAAAACACAAAAGTCGTGATACTTTTTGAACACACCTCGTACAGTAAAATTAGACTCTAACTACCTACAATGATTATTATGGTCCGTACCCCGTTAACTTGGGATATACACCACCACTTTCGTATATTGTTATGTGCCTTAATCTGGCTTTAAATCTATCGTTTACTCACAATAATATATAGTAACTGTATTTACTCATCAACAAATATACAAGATATATTTGGTGATAGATAATAACAGCCATTAATATACATATACAATATAATATATAGTGAGTATAATAGACGTAAAGCCAGTTTAAGGTACTTATTATATTACTAGACGAATGGCCCGGGCAACGCCCGGGTTTTACCCGAGTGCGTATATATTTTAAAAACGTTTTAATTCAAATACTATTCGTTACAATTATAAATTGGCGCCATGGATGTCACTCTTGTGAAACGTCCCGTTCCAAACTGTGTGTTTTTAAAATGTTTCAATTAAAATACTATTCGTTACAATTATAAATTGGCGCCGTGGATGTCTCTCTTGTGAAACGTCCGCCCCAAACTGAGTGTGTCTTGAAAATATAAAAATAATAAAGATTTCATCATGTCGATTTTTTTTTTTCATTTCACCTACTAAATCGATAGAGATAATTACATTTGCAACATGAACTTAGGTATATTGACTAAAAAGAAAAATGCATATCAATAAAGATCATTTTTTAAAGGCACCATATCGTTTTTTTTTCAATAAAATCGAAACAAAAAAAAATTCACAAAAATATGACCCTATAACTTTCCGCAAGGTTCTAAATGGTCACACGGCCAGTGAATATATAAGTAAATAGATAAATATATATATATATATTCTAAACTGCGGTAAAAGTTTTTTGAATGAACCCATATCATAAATATGCAATGAAAATAACAATTAAAAATTACTAAAGCAATTTTTTTTAATTAAGATGTTTGCATTGCAGACGAATAGATGTTTTGTTAGTAGAAAATTAAAAGGAAATATTTAATTTTACAGAATGTTTTCTATAGACAATATTTATTTTGTGAATACTTTGTCACTGTCGGCAAAAGGCGTCCTTGAGATGGTGTATTGATGACTTGGACTTAACTCCTGTTTTTTTTATACAACTTTATACAAATTTATTTTTATTCAAATATTAGTGCTTTATAATGGTTATCTCTTTGATGTTGCCAATTTAAAAGTTTATTTTCTAATTTTTGATTGTATAAGAAACATATTTTCATGTAAGTATTGTACCTTATATAAAAAGAGATTAAATAATTGTGCAAAACGGTATAATATATATAATAACTTTATGAACGGAAAAATATGTCCAGGGTAGCCTAGTGGTCATGGGCATCTGCCCGGTAAGCGGAAGGTCGTGGGTTCGATTCACATCCCTTGACACTTTTTTTATTTTATCCATTCTGACCAAATCTATCCGTGAACTTCACACAGACAGAATAAGGCAATTATATAAGTAATATAAAATATATTTTTATCTCTCATATTGTGAAAAAATGTTATTACAACCTCTATATGAATATTGGAAGGTCTCGGGAATATATATCTCTCTTGTTTACTAACCTTAATATAGTGTAACGTATTTACAAGCCACAACGTGATTAAGTCTGTATTGGTTAGGTTAGTTTAGTTTAGGTAAGGTTCAGTAGGGTTAGTAGACCAGGGAGCTAGTTCCGAGACCTCCCATAAGTAACATTGGGTATAACATATTTTAGTGTGATAAAAACACCGGTAAAATAAAAAATATTTGGTAGAGACGAAACAAGATGTTTTCCTTAAGCTAAAAATAGATACAGGAAAGGTCTTCATTTAATTGATAGAATTTTGGATTGGTTTTATTTTTCTCTTTCCAAAATATATTTTCTCTTCATCTCAATCATTTTATTGAAAAATATTTTAGAAAACATTCTGAATAAACTTCATTAAACTTGTCAATTTCGGTCAAAGTTATAATATTCCCATGCGAAATATTTCTCATAAGCACTCACAAGCCTGAAAAAAAGTATTTTAAATCAAATGTTCAATTAAAAG